>JBAMCM010000019.1:0-1200000 GCA_037075145.1 Scaptodrosophila latifasciaeformis
TTCATTAAGGTCGTTAACGTGCACCATACTGTCAGTCAGATCCCTCATCCGATCAGTAATTTCACTTTTATCGTCATCACTCAATGTTCCAAACAGGTACTTGAATGCTTTTCCCGCTATATTGAACAACCCTCTTTTATTTCTACGATGAATTGCTATACCACCGATCTCCTTTCTCAATTCTTCCGCAAGGTAGAGAATCTGTGGCGAATCAGTAAATTGTTTGGAAGTCCGAATAAAATGCTCGAAGGTTATTTCTACACTAGTCAAGTTTACGCTAAAACAATGGTTCTCATATGCTATTGGTATTTTGATAGATTGATGCTTAAACAACAAATACCCGAGGTCCGATTCTATTGGGTTGATCTCAATTGATTGAGATTTTATCATCGTCGGTTGTAAGATCAGTATGCACATCATCAAGAAGTGCCAGACGATGAGGTATGTGGTCCATGACCTTCCTGAAAATATTTACTTTGATTTAATTTCTTTTTCTTCTGAAACTGTGTTTTGTAATGATCTATCTTATGTCCTCTATTCTCCTCTCTATAATGGTCTTTGTCAATCTGAGTTACTTTCCCTGTTTTCTTATAGGGATTCACCAATTTTCCATGTAATAACGGAGCTTTTCTGAAATTGGTATTCACGTCGTATTCATGTCTAACATTATTGAGTTTACTAATTTTATTTTCTTTTATATTTTGGACATTGTATTCTGGAGTTCCCGCAAACAGAAAAATGTCTGCTGGTGTTCGTCCAGTAGTGTCATGTTTTATTTTGTGGTTATACGTGTATAAACACATTTCCATTTTCATAAGCTTATTATCTTCCACTGTGTCTGTCTGTATAATTCTTAACTTCTCATTGATCGTTTTGTGGAATCGTTCAATGTCAGCCACCCCGTTTTTACTTGTTGTTATTTCCATTTGGACATCTTCCCCCGTCAACCATTCCCTGAGTGCGTTGCTCATAAATGAGGTATCCTTGTCGGCTTTAAGCTTCAGTGGTTTGCCCATATTATTGAAAATTCTTATTAGAGCTCTCTTTACCTCTAGCCAATCTTTGCCTGCAATTTCTATTACTGCTGCATATTTTGAATATACGTCAATGCATGTTAAGTAATTTTGTCTGTTGGACGAATAGATGTCTATGACATACAAGTCTCTGCAGTGTTCTGTTTCTGGGGTAATTTTTAAATAGTGATTTGTGTTTCGGTGTTCAGCTTTTGATTGGCTGCACACTTCACACTCGTTTACAAGATTTTGTATCAGCTTCTGAAAATCGGGATAGTAATATGTCTCTCTAAAAAGTTTTATCATTTTTTCTATTCCGGGATGTAATAATTTTCTATGGTTTGTAATTATGATTTCTTTAAATTCTGCGTAAGACTGAATATCTCTAAGTTTAATTTTTGTTCTGACTATAGTGGTTATTCTTGGGTTAACAATTTCCCTATAAGCCTGTTGCAAATATTCAAAATCCGAATCGGATTCAACATACAAAGCACTATTTTTAGTGCAAAAGTGGTCAATCAGAATTTGCTTCGCTTTTTCCAAGCTTAACTCATTGTAGTAAATGATGATCTTCTGTTTTTTAAAATACTGTTGTATAGCAACCTTTTCTTGGTCTGATCTTATTAATTCTACTTGTCTGCCAAAATAGTTCAGAGGTTTCTCTGTCAGTGACATATAATCCTGGTTATCTTCATTCGCACTGTGTACCGTTTCCAAGTTATTATCTTCCTGAGCAAAATTTTCTTCTAACTTTACTCTGGAAAGAGCGTCAGCCACATAATTTTGCTTTCCCCTAATATGTTTGACTTTGAAGTCGTATTCACTCAGCCTAATTTTCCAACGTTGGAGTTTCGCATTTGGATCCTTTAAATTATGCAACCATGATAACGGTTGGTGATCGCTCAGCACTTCAAAAGACCTTCCCAACAGGTATGATCTAAAAATTTTAGTTGCCCAAACTATGGCCAAGAGTTCTTTTTCTATGGCGCTATAGTTTTCTTCATGCTCATTTAACGTTCTGCTAGCAAAGCATATGGGTCTGCTACCCTGAGATAAGACAGCACCTAGTGCAACGTTACTTGCATCTGTAGTTAGTTGAAATTGCTTGCTAAAATCTGGTGTCGCAAGTATAGGTTCATTAGTGATCAAAGTTTTTAGTTTATTAAATGACATTTGATAATCTGGGTCTGAAACATTTATTTTGCCGTTCTTCTTCAGACATAAAGTCATTGGTCTTGCAACATTTGAAAACTGCGGAACGAATTTCCTGTAGAATCCACAAAGTCCAATAAAAGACTTAATTTCTGTTTTGGTTTTAGGTATAGGATATCTGATTATGGCTTTAATTTTATCGGGATTTGGTTTTATACCATTTGGACCAATGATGTGGCCCAAAAATGCTGCTTCTCTTTTTAGGAATTCGCATTTGTCGAGCTGGAGCTTTAAATTGGCCTGTTTAAGGCACGAAAATACTTTATTAAGTGAATCAATGTGCTCCTCCAGAGAGGTTGAAAACACAATGATGTCGTCAAGATAAACCAAGCAATGTTTATTTATTAAATTTTTTAAAACGTTATTCATGCAACGTTGAAATGTAGCAGGTGCATTTTTCAATCCAAAAGGCATACGAGTATACTCGTAATGTCCGGATTTAGTTGAAAAAGCTGTTTTACTTATTGATTCGGGATCCATTTCGATTTGATGAAACCCCTTGGCCAGATCCAAAGTCGTGAAATACTGACATCTGCCAAGTTTACTTAAAATTTCATCCATATTAGGGATGGGAAATTTATCATTAATGGTGACCTCATTGAGGCCCCTATAGTCGATGACTATACGAAACTTATTTTTGCCTGAAGCGTCCTTTTTCTTAGGGACGATCCACAATGGACTGCAATAAGGCGAGTTGCTCGGCCGAATTATGCCTTGTTTAAGCATGTCGTTGATTTGCGAATCAACTTCTTGCTCGTAAGCGAATGGGTAGCCGTATGGTTTCTTGTAAATTGGGTTTTCGTGAATTGTCTCGATTTTATGTTTTACTACGTTGGAAAAGGTCAAATTGTCGCCTTCTTCAAACTGAATATCACCAAATCCAGACAACAAGCTGAGAAGTTTAGACTTCTCTTCATCATTTAAATGTTCAAGGCGAAAGTTATTTGTTGAATTGTTGAGATCATTAGCTATAGCGTAATTTATCTCTTTTGTACAATCTTTCTCCTGAAGTATGTGTTTGAAAGTCTTTTGGCTTATTGTTGTGAGATTATGAAGGTAATCTACTATTGAGTTGTTAGCTTGGAGCAAATTTCTTCCCAAAAGAATATCGTAATGAGGGGAAAAATCACAAATATAAAAGGCCTGCTCTTGTTGAAAAAGTTCATTTGGTTTGGTTACTATGTAATCTCTTAATCTTCCATGTCCTATCATCGTTCTTACTGATATTGGTCTATGAAGCAATGGGGCGTTAAGAAAATTTTGCTTCGTTAAATTGATAGATGACCCCGTATCAATAAAACACTTATACCTCCTACCATTTATCATTATTCCTATGTACTGAAATTTTCCGAGGCTCCCATCTGAAAATTTTCAGATTGATGAAAGCCCTGTTCGTCGTTTAGAGAGTAGTATTCTTGATCTTGCTGATAACTTTCGTCAATGTCCATTTTAGCTTGTCCGCTGTTATCTTCCCTAACTCTTTTATGTGGTTGATTAGATACAGATCCTGAAGGTATACCATAATTCATTGAATTGTATACTTGGCCCTGTTGCAATTTCTTCTGAAATTCTTGTCTCAACTCCCTATTTTGGTCATACACATAATTTCTATTTTGTTTACGGTTCTGGTAGCCAACTGCTTGATTTTGGTTTGAGCCTGAGGGCTGATTTTTATTTATTTGTTGTTGAGAGTTATAATTTGCTTGAATTCTAAAGCCTGGATAATTATCAAAGTATGATTGTTTATTAGTATTAGTTTGCTGTGAGTTAAGGTTTTGATTTTTGAAATTTTTTTTTTCAACCTGCTCGCTCTCTTCATATAAACCCTCCTGTTGAGCAATTTGTTTTAATTTTTGAATTGTTGATATGTCGTTTCTGGCAAGAGTCATAAAAAGCCTATCTGGTAATTTTCTTTGTATCAAATTTTTTACAGTATTATTCATCGCATTTGTGTATAGCGATGTATTTTCGGCGATTGCCTCTAATTCTAATTTATTACTTATAATTAACATTTTCGACTCGATGTCGCTGCAAAACTTACGGAGATTCCCTTGGTAGTTGGTGTTATACAATCGTCGTAAGAGCTCCTCAATGGGTGTTTGTGTTTTATATTCTTGTACAAGAATGTTCTTCAAGTCAACCCAACAATTAGCCGGAATTATCTGCGTCAATCTCTGGGCGTCTCCAGTGACGCGAAGCTCGATTGCCCCAAATATTATGCTCTGCTGCCGATGGTAGGTAGTAGGATAAAGTTGAAGGAGGTATTCCACTCTTCTCACAAACGATCCCAGAGTGTTTGAGTTTCCCTCGAAGGCAGGGACGTTATGGATTTGGCGAAGTAGCTGCTCCATGTCTGAAGCGCTCAACGAGGTCGCTGCGATTGTAGATGGTTGTGATGGCTGTGCCATTATTCTATTTTGGTTGTAGTTTTCTTGCGCTTAACAGCTTGCGTTGCTGTTAGGGGTTTTTATATCCTGTACCTAAAAAGGTACAAGGGTATACTAATTTTGTGCAAATGTATGTAACATAGAGAAGGAGACGTCGGAGACCCCCCAAAGTTACCCACAATATGATCAGGGTGACTAGAGAAATTGATATAGCCATGTCCGTCCGTCTGTCCGTCTGTCCGTCCGTCCGTGTGAACGCCTAGATCTTAGAGACTATAAGAGCTAGGATAACCAAACTTGGGATTCGGACTCCTTATGTGTGTACGCTGGTCAAGTTTATTTTTTTCTCCCCCCGCCCCCCCTTCCACCCCATCATTTTCTCAAAGCCATATAATGTCCAAACCTTTTGGATTTAAGTATTAGTTGCTTCTAAAAAGTTGTTAGGAATCTAAAAATCTTTCGATTGATATCAAACGTGACTAAAATTGGACCATATTTACTCGAGATATACAAAAAACAAATTTTGAGGGTCAAGATTTTAATTCCCCTTGCCTAACTGGCAAACTGCCGAATGAGCAGTCCGATAGAAGGCGTGCTTGCAATATTGTGAACAATGTGTTTTTGGATTCAAAGGAATATTAAGACCAGAGGTTTAATGTGAATGCAGGCGACCAGGGTTACCACCCGACTAGGGTTGCCACCTTTTTTTTTTTAATTCCGTCTACTAGGTACAGGGTATCCCAGACTCGGCCGCGCCCGAGTTTAACGTTCGGCTTCATTTTTTTTAAATTTTATTTATTTATTTATTTTTATTTTTTTTTTAATTTGTACGGCGATTGCTGTATACGCTAAATAAAATATGCAAGGATCTTTTGCGGATCGTGTGATTAAGCAATTGAAGCGTTTATTTTCGATCTTATTGTAATACACTTATTGATCATTAAATTGACCGTATCACTCACGAATTTAACTTTTCTTCAATAAAAAGGTCTTATATCACATTGATCCTACCGACTGCGCCATTTACGAGTTTCGACTTATTATTTCAAAGAAAAAGACCAATCTCCTGTGTTGATGTACTTTATTGAAACGCTGTCTAAAAACTAACTTAAAATTACCCAAGCGCTCACATTTAAACCTATGCGCTTGGTGTTTTGGGTTTTTTCCATTCTTATTTACTTTTGTATTATATTGTTTCACACGACAAGTGGACGCGTTTTGAGTCGGATTCATATTTCAAGCATAGATAAAAATGTGAAGTGCTGATAATGCATCCTCGTGGGAATGCATTTTTGTTATTTGTTATTTTGTTGGTTTTACGTTAATTTGTCTTTGAGTGGTTTATGTAATAGTATGCTGGGTTATGCAGAACCATGTTTGAGTATGGGTATGCTGAACATGCCACTATATATATATATAGTAACATATCCATAGTACCATAGTACCATACATATTCATAAGTGGACCACACATAAAGTCAAGCATACGTATTTATTGGCTTCACCCTTTTTTTAATATCCAAATGAAAATAAGATAAACAGAGACATCTGGTAACTTTTGGTTCTCAAACCCAAATTCAAGATTAAACAAGGACAGCCGGTAGGTTTTGGTTCTCAAACCCTAAGTCAAGATTAAGCAAAGGCTAAACCCCTTTTTAAAATCAAATGAAACAGACATAAACAATAACATCCGTCGAAGCCAATACCTAAAGACTAAGAATAAACAAATCTCGCAAGATCACCCCTTTTAGAATTTGAGTGAATCTTGAGAGATTACCCCTTTTGCAAACTAAACAAATTTCGGCTGATAAAAATATAATCAGAATTGGTAGCATTCACTCTCAATCCCTAATACATAAGTAAGAGAGCTATTTACTCTCAATATTAAAAATAAGAGAACCTTCTGCTCACAGAATCCAAAGACAGAGAAGTCAGCCGAGGTTTCTTTTTGAATAAACTAAATAATGAAGTTGAGTTTTATTTTGGAGTCTCAAGAATAATGCCCTAAATATCTAAGTTAAATTCGAAATAAGAAACTTATAGAATATCTCTCCACTTATGGAGATAATAAAGTGTATTTTTTTACATAATTTATTATCAAAGTATTTCATTGGCGCAGTCGGTAGGATTGGCAAGAAAGCTTAAGTATACGATCACTAAAGGACCTTAAAAGCCTAGATCAAATGGTGTGTGAACCTGAAAATTTGAGATTCGATTCGATTTTTACTGTTTTCAAAAATTGCCAATCCGCAAAAGAACTATCGTGTGAGTGTTCACGGTTGTTTGAAAGAAGAAAAAATTGTTTTTACGCCAATACACCAGACGCCGGTGTGACGTACTAACTAAAAGATAAGCCAAAATTAGTTGGAGTGCAAAATTGTTTGTGAACTTTGTGAATGTATACTTATTAATACACCAGTTTACGGTGCAGTATACTAAAGCAAATTGAATTAAAAAAATCCCAACGTTATCTTCGGGGTGCCGAAGATTACAGACTCTTTTCGAAGTTGTTTCTGCCGTAAATCACATGAACGGGGTTGGTCAGTTAATAGGGCCAATTTCGATTTGTATGACAGCTATATGATATAGTAGTCCGATTTTAATAAAATTCAGCACAAACGCGTATAATTATGTCAAAAAACGTGTTTGCCGAGTTTTGAAGAGATCAGTCAATAAATGTGCGAGTAATTGTAACTTTTGGGGGTCTACGATGTGTGGTTCTGTGTGTTACAAACATCGGAGCAAAATGAAAATAGTATAAAATAAAAAAAAATAAATAAATAAATAATTGTCCGCGACTGCTTATTTGATTCACAGCTATCCCCTTAACATATAAACTAATATGAGCATATATGATGAAATGGACATTCCACTATCCGCAACCCGTGGACGCGTCCCGTAGCATAAATGCTTCCATAAAATGGCGGGAAATTAAAAAAAAGAGTATAAAAACAATATTTACAATATTTACTTTATTTCTTTAATAAACCTATGAAATAAATTACTTAAAACAAATTTACATAAAATTTATATACAAAAGAGTGTAACAAAGTATATTGCTATATACAATCTAAGGATATTTAACCTATTCTTATAAATATGCCATCGTGATCACTATATGGTGTTTCGTAGGTGATCGTATGAATATACATTTCTAAATTGCTAAGCACCCAATCAATAAGCGTCCCTTGCTTTGTGCTTGCAATATTATCCAGCGCTGATTCTAATCCGAATTCCCGCAATCTATATCCTAAGGCATCTCTGGTTGTCAATCTGCAAATATTGAAATCACCCATCAAAACGAATCCAGCATACTGCGTCATTGTAAGTTCTTCCATATGTTCAGCAATCTTGCTACGAAAACTTGGAAGACTATGTGAGGGATTTTTGTATAAGACTGTAAGTACGTCATCCCCACATTTAATAGCAAGCAGCTGGTATACCTCTTCAGTCTGGCACTGGTTAATACGCAATAATATTGTAATATTTTCAGCTAAGTTGTTTTTTGCATATATGATAATACCATTTGGAGGGCGACTTCGTCCACTCCGTATTATACCATCTATCCTTCCAACTATTTGAAATCCATCAATGGGAAGGTCTTCATCTTGGAAAGCCCACGTTTCAACAAAGCACAATATATCTGAAGAACATATCAAATGGTCCATACGAATATCTTCAATATATTTTGGAAGACTTCTAATATTTTGATAGTATATAGTCAAATTATTTGATTCATTGACCAAAAATCTGTAATTTGACTCCAGTGCTTTTTCGTTACGCAATTTTGATAGTTCTTCATTTACGTTATCTCCTGATCTGAAGGGTTGAGGTGCACAAAAATTTCCTATTATATACAATCCGGATGCAGTTGTTGCTCTGCTACAAGCTACATATAGAGCTGACCGACTCATTCCTTTTTTAAGATGAACTGCAACTTTATTGTAGGTGGCTCCTTGGCTCTTATGTATTGTGATAGCTTCAGCAGGTGTCAAGGGAAACTGGGTCCGATCAATTGTAACCTGCTCGTTTTTTTTATACTGAAAGGATCGAACTATTCTTTCAATCGGTGTCCAATCAGTGTTTTCCGAATGCGGTTTCCTAGAGCGAGCTATCATACCTACTGATAATTCCAAAAATTTGATCCACAGTGTAGTGATGATTCTTCTATTTCCAATATTTCCGTGGTCAATTTGCATCAGCTGACCAGTTGCACCATTTACTAAACCATCTGTAGTATTTATGTTGACTGTAATCATGTATTTTGCTGACACTTTAAGTTGCAGTCGGTAGCTCATTCCTTGAGTTTGGGCTGATGGAAAGTCCTTAATATTTTCTTCAATTGTCAACCTAGCTTCTGCGCTTAATGATGTTGACTTAATTACATCTTTGGCTTCCGAAATAAACTCTTCCGTAGGAATGCGAGACAGTTTATTTGCATTATATAAAGATGTGTCAGCGTTGGAATAAAATAGGTGAATAGCGTCATCTGGGACTTCGTGTTCACGTATTTCTCTTTGTTTTAAAATCTGAATATCTTCAACTGTCATTTTTCCTTCAGACAAGTTATTTAATGCCATCGCAAAGGCCCGATCATCACGTTGGCGCATTATTTCCGTCAGCTCAAAAAATTTATATATGTCCCAGAGCGGTGTTCCTACAATTGCGCTATATGGATCATTTTTGTTTTGGGCAAATATCCATCTATCGCCGACTGGTGACAACTGCTTAAAATCTCCAAATAGAATTATAGATTTCCCAGCAAAATATTCCTGGGACCGGAAGATTTGGCGAAGCCGCGCATCCAAATGCGAAAACATTTTTGCACCCACCATTGAAACTTCATCGATTATAATTAATTTTATATCGATCAAATTGGCAAATGCAGTATTGGCAACATCCGTGCTTAAACATCTTAGCTCGCCAGCTGATTGGTTGACAGGAAGGGAAAATATTGTGTGTAGAGTCATTCCCATTATACCAAATGCTGCTTTCCCGGTTGGTGCAGCTAATAATACTTTTGGTGATTCGGGATTAGTTCCAGGCACCATATTCACTCTATGTGTGACAGCTTGGTATATGGTGGATATGAGATGACTCTTTCCAACGCCGGCACCACCTCCAACATATATATAAAATTTTTCCCTTTTTTTTGTCATATTGAGGACGTGTCCATACAACTCTCTTTGTTTTGTATTAAGTGAGCGGACCTTTTCCAGTAATTCATCGTAAGATATAATTGCTGGAAGCTTCATTAGGCGAATTCCTTCATCTTCACCGATATTTCGTGCATTGTCACTTTCTAAATCTAGTATATTGACATTCTGCACTTCTGGAAAAGCCAAAGCTCTAAATTCCTCATCAATGGTTATGAGCTCTCTTTGTGCATCCTCATCAGTATTTGCGTTTTCGTTGTTAATGGCATTTAATGCATCATCTATATCCTCGGTGATATTTTTGTCAAATTTTCTTTTATTATTGCATATTTCATCTTGGTGGGTGACGTAAATATGCTCTGTATTTCCATTTAGAAGCTCCAATTCCTCGTTCCTCCATGGATAGAACAACATTATTTGTTGTCTTATATAATCCGAGCGTGCTGACTGCGCACTGCATTTCGGCCACCTTAAGATCAACGGCTGGCTTCTTAATTGAATAAATCCACTTTTATCCTTTAATTGCAGTCGATTGCCAGAAAAGAGGGTATCTTCGTCCTCGTTTTCATTTTCTATATAATCGTCATTTATGTGAGGGCTTGAGCGATTCGATTTAGAGTATCTATAAAAGGCTGCGAAATCCGCTAAACATACTTGCTCCAATTGATCCGGTCTTTGGATATAATGGTCTAGCAAGTTCGCCACATATATATTTGTAGAATTTGCTGGCAGTTGCTCCAAATCTCTCCTTGATTTGACCATCCGCACTCTCTTATCTGGATGTGCTGTGTTAATGAATATTTCACCGTTACTGGCCTCGGAAAGGTGTAATCCTAAAATATTGTAAGCGGCTTCTTGTGCTGAAATTTCCGTGCCGTTTATAAACTTATTTCCTAAATGCTGCAATTTGGCTTTAACTGAATAATTGCCCATTCTTATTTCAGTTATTGCTTCTCTGAGCAGCTTGGAAATGCCTCTATTTGATTTATTTATGTAATTGATTATATAGCTGCAGCAAGCATAGGCATCGAGAATAAACTGGATATCCATGTTGGCCTTATGAAGACGTAAAATATCCTTATTAAAAGCATTTATATCCTTATCTCCAAAGTTTCGACGTAAAAATATTTGCGGCTTTTCCAGATTTGTCCTAATTGCCAGCTTATAGTCCTCTAATGACATGTTTATCCTTGGATCCATCAAAAAGTTATTAAAATTGTTGAGGTGCTCAACTTCTTGTCCATTTATTGGAGCATTCAGCAGGCTCTGAATTCTTTTAAAATGCTCCTTATAAAATTCCTTTCTTGGGTCCTCGTTTTGAAAGGGAAGCAGTATTTCTGTTGTTGGCATTGGAGGATAAGGTATATTAAATCTGCAAACGGTCTTGTCTCCTTTTTCCCTTTGACAAGACCGTCCGTGTCCATGTCTTTGATATCTGACAACATCTTGGACTTCTTCAATGCTGCTATCTGTTGTTATATATTTGTCAATAAATGTGACGATCTCAGCATTGTTAGATCCATCCTGTTTAAAAGTAGGAGCGTTGCTCAACCAATACATTCCGTGGGTATGCGGCGATCCTCTGTGCTGGAACTCAATTCTCCAATAGTAATGAGTCATGGTGTTATCTTTAAATATTGTACTTTTAAATAATTTTAACATCTGGCGAAAGCGATGGTCGAAATACCGCGAGCATGTTACAGGATCCGTCCTTATTAGCCGCGATTTTTCATCCGTTGAAAGATTTGCGGCCTGCTCTTCATTGATGTCTCTTTTATCAATGAGCTTAACCAAAATTCTTAAAAGTTCCGACCATTTGGTTTCTGCAGCGGAGAGCGTTATAAAAAAAGTTGGTAGTCCAAATTGACGTATCATTGCCAACGCCTTTTTCTTTTCTGCTTCCCAGTGAGCGGGTGAAGATCGCAGTCCTTTTAATACATAATATCCATCGTCGTGTTGCACTAAATTATTAACATAGCTTTCGTCCGATAAATTTGCAGCA
Source organism: Scaptodrosophila latifasciaeformis (assembly GCA_037075145.1). NCBI lineage: Eukaryota > Metazoa > Arthropoda > Insecta > Diptera > Drosophilidae > Scaptodrosophila > Scaptodrosophila latifasciaeformis. The sequence continues at coordinate 11,770 of JBAMCM010000019.1, forward strand.
GTTACGTTCCTATATCCCGATTTTTTTCTGAGACATATAGATATTGAACTTTTTATACGCGAAAGTTCATAATATTTATACGTCCATAAGAGTATATCGACACGTGAACAGCGACGATCAAAATGACGTAATTTTGATCGTGCTTCCTTGCTATACGTCACGGTGTTACTCTTTACCGTACCGGCATAAATGGTTGGGAAGGATAATCGCTCTGCATCCTCATCTAGTATAATATCCATTGGTCGTCTACCTTCTCCTGGTGCAATAGCGACACGTGCAATTGCATGATTTTCAATTGGAACGTTGTCCAATAGTGTTTCCTGTCCACCCGGATTAAATTCTTCTTGAACTTCGTTGACTGATGGGTCATTTTCTTGTATTCCCCTTCTTTGAAGCTCTGACACTACAAGTTCATCCGCAGGATCAGTTATAAATGGCACTTCCTCTTGCCCGGCATATGTAGCTGACCAGTTTTCATTTAACTGGATGCCATGCTTCCTATACAAATCCGTTGTAATAAGGAATTGCAATGCTGCCAATATTTTTTGTGGTCTTATGGTCTCTGTTAAATAAGACCGATTATATTCCATTCTCCGTTTTAACTGGACTTGGATCACTTCCGCTTGATCGAATCGGCGTGGTAGGCTTCGAACCGTTTCGACCACTGAAATGGGTATATTTACTACTGCCCCTCTTATCGCGCACTGACGTTCATATCCGAGAGATGCAATGCGCATAAATGGAATCCTTGGGGCAATCAAACGTTCTTCTAGGCAAGTAAGATCTTTTAGGCAGTCTGGTAAAGTTGGCAAATCTAATCCTTCCGAGAGACATATTTTTGGCACTTTTCCATTGGATATCATCCTATGACACGTAAAGCAAAACGTAAATTTTCCTAATTCCATTGGATCCGCAAGATAGAACACTTTATTTAAGTCCAGATACGGATGTTTTGAAGCAATAACTGTTTTATCCAATTGCTTTGTTTGGCGCTTGAACCATGTTCCTCCGCAACAATTGCAAATAAGAGTCGGTCCTTGCTTAATTTCAGTGAGGTACATGTTGATTGCTCCCGTGATGCGTTGATCGCGTTGACTTTCGCGTTCTTCCTCACGAGCTTCAGGTGACAAATTTTCTCTTCTTGTCCTATTTCGTTGCGTCTGTCTTCTATTTTCACGAATTTGATTTGAGCGATTAGATCTGTATTCTTGAATTCGGATCTGATTTTGACTTCGCAATTCCTGCTCACGTTGCGATGCTTGTCCTCGAATTGATCGTCTCTGTGAGCTGTTTATTGTTTGCTCCAGTTCCCTATGTAGCGGATCCTGCCGCGCAGATGCATGTGCTGTCCTGTCTCGCACACGTTCTGCTTGACGATAAACTTCGTCCTGGCGCATCTCTGAATGCTCCTGTGTGTTCCGTGCCTGCTCCAACTGTCTGTACAGCGGATCCTGACGTGCAGATTCATGTGCTGTCCTGTCTCGCACACGTTCTGCTTGACGATAAACTTCGTCCTGGCGCATCTCTGAATGCTCCTGTGTGTTCCGTGCCTGCTCCAACTGTCTGTACAGCGGATCCTGACGTGCAGATTCATGTGCTGTCCTGTCTCGCACACGTTCTGCTTGACGATAAACTTCGTCCTGGCGCATCTCTGAATGCTCCTGTGTGTTCCGTGCCTGCTCCAACTGTCTGTACAGCGGATCCTGACGTGCAGATTCATGTGCTGTCCTGTCTCGCACACGTTCTGCTTGACGATATCTTTCATTCTGGCGCATCTCTGAATGCTCCTGTGTGTTCCGTGCCTGCTCCAACTGTCTGTACAGCGGATCTTGACGTGCAGATTCATGTGCTGTCCTGTCTCGCACACGTTCTGCTTGACGATAAACTTCGTCCTGGCGCATCTCTGAATGCTCCTGTGTGTTCCGTGCCTGCTCCAACTGTCTGTACAGCGGATCCTGACGTGCAGATTCATGTGCTGTCCTGTCTCGCACACGTTCTGCTTGACGATATCTTTCATTCTGGCGCAATTCCGCATGATTTTGTGTGTTTCTTAATTGCTCCAGTTCTCTGTATGCATCGTTCTGACGCACAATGGCACGAGCAGTTGCATCTTGTAATCGCTCTCGTGTCCTAAAAGATTCATCCCTTCGAGCTTCAAGATGCGCTTGTGTATTACGCACCTGCTCTCGGTTTCTTAAAATCAAGTTTTGGCGTCGAGAAGAATGGGCAGTGGTATCGCGTAATCTTTCTTGCAACCTATACTGCTCATTTGATGTCCGATAATGGGCTATGCGTTCTGCATTAGAAATTCTCATGCTTTCCATATTTTCTCTGTAATTTTGCCGTGAACGAATGGCAGCCTCACGGCGCCTTTGTTCTGCAGATTTCCTTAAAGTGCGCGGCATTTTTAAATATTTATATATTTTTTAACTTTTCACTTGTTCACTTGCTCACTTGTAACATACAAATAATATTTGGAGACAAACAAATATTTACACTCCCGAAACTTATTTAAGACAAATAACGCAATGACAAAATTTATGAAATAAAATATTATGAAAGAAGGAAGAAAGCACTCAAAATATCGGAACTTATAATATAAAATACAAAGATTTTAAAACGCGAGGAGCTCAACCACTTTTGGAGATGGGAGAACACTTGCACAAATATATGTATCGCTTATACAAATATTATAAAATATTGGACGAAGACGGAATTTATAAAATAAACTACAAAGATTATAAAAAAAAAAAAAATTCTAAAAACTTGCCGTTTACAAATTCAAGTTGAGTAATCCAATCTAAACACTCACGAAACCGCGAAAATGGGATTTGGAAAACCGAACACGAACACAAACACGGCACAAATTAAAAACTTTTAAATAATATTTTTTAAATTTTTAATTTAATTCACATATGCAGACCGAAAAACAAAAACGAATTCAATGTTTTAAGACGCACGTACACAATTTAGCTTTAGTCGTAATGAAAATTACGTTTTATAAAATCGTCGTAAGTAAATCGTTAAGAAATATTTCAACCGCACAAATCGATTGCTCGACTGAAACTGAATACAAAACTTAGCAATAGAAATTAGTAAGGCTAAAAACACAAAAAATTTAGTGTCATAAAAAAAGGATTTTTTTACCTTCTACCGTGCAGGTAGAAATAAGTAGGTTTATTTGAATAAACTAATTTTTTTTTTTAATCATAAAAAAGGAAAAATCCAAATTTTTTGGAGGTAGTTTATATTAATTGGTCAGAACCAATTTTGTGGTTAGCCACATCACCATTTATGACCTGTTGTAAAAACCTATTTATGACCTGTTAAGAAAATTGTTGCATATATATAAAAATTGTGACAATTTCAATGTAAAAATCTGGGAAATCCGACTTCATAACTAAAAATCTGGGAAATCCGAATTCATAACTAAAAAATTTGGGAAATCCGACTTCATAACTAAAAATAACTAAAAAATCCCAACGTTATCTTCGGGGTGCCGAAGATTACAGACTCTTTTCGAAGTTGTTTCTGCCGAAAATCACATGAACGGGGTTGGTCAGTTAATAGGGCCGATTTCGATTTGTATGACAGCTATATGATATAGTAGTCCGATTTTAATAAAATTCAGCACAAACGCGTATATTTATGTAAAAAACGTGTTTGCCGAGTTTTGAAGAGATCAGTCAATAAATGTGCGAGTTTTGTGCTAGTTTCTCTTAAAACCGATTTAGGTTCGTATGGCAGCTATATGATATAGTCGTCCGATCCTTACAAAATTTGGTACATATATTAATTGCTATAAAAAACATATGCATATTAAATTTCAACAGGATCGGATAATAAATGTGTGAGTTATTCGCTAAACCGATTTAGGTTCGTATGACAGCTATATGATATAGTGATCCGATCCAGGCGAAATTTGGCACAATTATCTATCGTTATATAAAAAACACGCATGCCAAATTTGAAAAGAATCGGATAATAAATGTGGAAGTTATTGCCTAAACCGATTTAGGTTCGTATGACAGCTATATGATATAGTGGTCCGATCCGACCGATTCAAACTAGTGTACTACCTAGGTAAAAAAGAAGGCTATATACCAAGTTTCAGCAAAATAGCTTTTAAACTGACGGAGTAAATCTGATATGTACAGACGGACAGACGGACAGACGGACAGACGGACAGACGGACATGGCTATATCGACTCCTCTAGTGATTCTAAGTATTCTAGATGTAACTTTTGTGGGTCTACAATGTTTGGTTCTGTGCGTTACAAACATCAGAGCAAAGTGAATAGACTCCTTTTTCTTCGAAAAGAGTCTAATAATATCACAAAAATCGAACCATTGTCATTTATTCAAACTAAAGAAATTTTTAAGAAACAATCTGAAACACATTATATATTATAAATATTAATACTACTTATTTTAATGATTTTAATAATCATCTTATTTTATATTTTATCTATACATATAAGAAAATCATATTTAAAAAAACAATAATGAAGAAAGACAATCCATTACAAATACAAATGAAAGAATTGAATAATGACTCAGAAATTAAAGAAGAAATTGAAATAGTTGAAACCACTCCTCCATTACTTTATCCTAAACTTGTCGCCTGAGAACAGGCTAATTTCTTACGGAGGGGGAAGTAACATATCCATAGTACCATACATATTCATAAGTGGACCACACATAAAGTCAAGCATACGCATTTATTGGCTTCACCCTTTTTTTTAATGTCCAAATGAAAATAAGATAAACAAAGACATCTGGTAGCTTTTGGTTCTCAAACCCTAAGTCAAGATTAAGCAAAGGCTAAACCCCTTTTTAAAATCATATAAAACAGACATAAACAATAACATCCGTCGAAGCCAATACCTAAAGACTAAGAATAAACAAATCTCGCAAGATCACCCCTTTTAGAATTTGAGTGAATCTTGAGAGATTACCCCTTTTGCAAACTAATCAAATTTCGGCTGATAAAAATATAATCAGAATTGATAGCATTCACTCTCAATCTCTAATACATAAGTAAGAGAGCTATTTACTCTCAATATTAAAAATAAGAGAACCTTCTGCTCACAGAATCCAAAGACAGAGAAGTCAGCCGAGGTTTCTTTTTGAATAAACTAAATAATGAAGTTGAGTTTTATTTTGGAGTCTCAAGAATAATGACCTAAATATCTAAGTTAAATTCGAAATAAGAAACTTATAGAATATCTCTCCACTTATGGAGATAATAAAGTGTATTTTTTTACATAATTTATTATCAAAGTATTTCATTATTTCTTAACTTTGAAAGGCGCTATAGTTTTCTTCATGCTCATTTAACTTTCTGCTAGCAAAGCATATTAGTTGGTTGAAATTGCTTGCTAAAGTCTGGTGTCGCAAGTATAGGTTCAATGCTGTGTTCGTCGATGTCAAGCAGATAGAGCTTGGCACCTCGGGCTGCTCTGCAAACTAAAGACAGTTCTTCCATCCTCCTACTTAGAGGACCGAAAATTCCAGGTGAAAACAAAAACGACCATATCCTCCACCCGGAGTATTAGGGCCGGGGTACCTCAAGGAAGTGTATTGGTTGAAGGCACTGATCGCCACCTACGCAAATGATCTGAGCATACTATATGCTGTAATGTGCCAAAACAAACAAATCCACGCAAAACAAATAGAATACCTCTAACGAAAGAAAAGCAAAAAAACAGAGGCTCTCCAACTGTAGCAAGCAGCGAGCTTTGGTCAAAGGTCCCCTGGCGCCCCCTAGAGTTGCGGTCAAAATGCGATTCTGAAAGTTCAAAAAAAGAAAAAAAAAAAAAATTTTTGTTATAAATTTTACAACTGAAAAGAAAATTTCACTCGTTAAAATACCAATTTTAGTTTTGGTTCACAATTGTTTCTTTTTTAAACATAAAACAAAAAGCAAGAATTATAATAAGCAGAGAGTTGAATTCGCAAAATAAGTTGCTAAGACAAAAGTAAGATTAGAGACAAATAAAAGACACGACAAATAAAAGATAGACCACTTATGACTATCTCCCATAGTTTTTAAAGAGGAACCTGCAATTATCAACCTAAGCATCGCACAGCTGAGGGAGAGAAGGCAAAATTGTCGACAGTCACAAAATCCCCGCTAAACGGCATACGGCTTATAATTCGACGTAGCCGAGGCCAAGGCGAAAGTGGTAGAAAATTCGGTTTTTGTGTCGAAAAGTGATATAGGAGTGAAATATTATAAGTTGTGTTAGCAAATTCAACAGGTCAATTATAAAGTTGAGCTCGCGTGCTAATGTTTAAAAATTTACTTATTTTCCTAATGGGGCATGGGCTGCCTTAACGATCCTAGGTTAAACCATTTTCTTCTAAAAAAAGAAAAATCTTTTTATTATAAAGAGAAAAAAATTATAATAACTCAGGGACCCATTTGAAAGTAAAAAAAATAAAAAATAAAAATATGTATGTTTGCTGCTAAGTACTAACTCACCGGTTGCTCAAAAAAAAAAAAAAAATTTTAAGTGATACGGAAGTTATAACATTAAGATGTTAATTAGGAAAAAAATATTTTGTTGTTTTTTTTACCCTTTCATTAATCATAATCAGAATACTAAATCCACCCCTAAAAAAAGTATAAAGCTTACGTGAAAGAAGCAAAACTAAAAGCATTGTGCTTTATGCTTTGTACCATAGCCACCGGCCTCGTCACCAGCGAAAGATCTTTCGGTGTGGGAGGAAGGAGAAACCAAAGAAGCAAACTAAAAGAAAGTGATCAAATGCATGCTTATCTCTGAGCATAATTATTGCTCCCCATTATCTTTCTCTCTAATTCTTTGCCTAAAACTTAAGAAACAGTGTAACGAACCTTTCAGCTCACCGGTTATAAGCTGGGCTGCTCGGCCGGTTTCTGTGGGTTCGGTGCAACAAATTTATAACTTGTTGTGTTCTTGTAGTCTTGAATAATAACGCTGATTTATTTTCGTTTCGCAAATTTTATTTTTATTATTTTATTTATTATTTCGTCCCTTCTCGGCTTTGCTTATTTATACAACTTCCTATGAGGTCCTCTTGTTGGAGGTTCCTCTCACAAATTTCCTTGTTTTCGCCTAGATCTTCCCCGCCTGGGTCACGCCGAAACGTGCTGCGAGTGTTCTGGGCAGTATGCGACCTGGCGTCCGCCAAGATCTCCTGCTTATCCCACTCGAGACTAATGGTTTGGCTCACGCCGGCCTCGTCTGCATATGTGCGGTTTTGCGCGATTTGTTAGCTGTCGTGTCCTGCGTTGCGATTTCCGCCGAACACACTCGCCGAGTCCCCCCGGATCAATTCCAATTCAGAGTGGTGCCTCGATTTGGCTCACGCCTAAATCACGCGACTATTCTGCTTTGGATCGCTGGCTTTTACTGGCACAGTGATGGCTTGTCGTCGCACGAGGATTCGCCTCTAAAGTTAAGGATCGCCTGCGGATCCTTGAAGAATACGCCCGGTGCGCTGCAGAGAATTGGGCAATGTTGGTATTTGACCTCCGCCGAAATTCCACACGTGTCCCTGTTTCCAGTGAGTCTGATGATCCGGCTTTTCCAATCAGTTGGATTTGCGGCTGGACAGCTTTTGGGCTATCACGGCACTTTAACTTGATATTGAGTTTACTTGTAATAATTTCACTTGTCGCACTTCACTATCCTGGATTTTACCCGTCGCACTTCACTTGTAAATTTCTCGCCGTTATCGCTCTGCTACTGCCTTGTGATCCTCGTCTTCAAAAACTCTCCCGTCGGCCGTTGCTGCTGCCGTTTTCTGTGGTCTCGATGAACTTTTTGTTCCGATCGTGGTTTCTGATAGAAACTTTCTATCCAGTTCGGTATGTGCGTCAAGTTAGCACCGGTCAGTTAGCGTCGAATTTCGGAACTATGTTCCGGAACCAGTTTTTCAATTAGAATTTAGCTAATATATTTGTTAATAAATAAAAAACTACTAAAATTTTGATGTAGAGTTACTCAAAATTAAAAGCGCTACAGAATAAATATGACTTTTGTTAAATTTGAGTTTTAATTATACCAAAACACGGACGTTGAAAAATTGGGGTACCCACATTTTTGTTAATATCTCAAGATTAAGATTTTGTGCGCACATGCACGACATACCACCGTTAAGAACGGAATGTTGATAACATTTCCACAAATTTTGGTCAAAATCGTCAGTAACGTTTTTGAGATATTCGCTAATATGTGTGCCTACCTCGATGCCGGCCCCATACAAAATCCGTTAAAAAAATCATGTCGTCGGAACTTTGCTTATATCTCTTTCTACGGATTTTGTGCAAAGATGCACGGTAGGCCATCGTAATGCTGGATATTTCTACTATGTAATACATGAAAATTATTAAAATTGTCAGTAACGGAACAACATTTAGTGTTGGGCAGCGCAACTCAACATGCCTAAGTCCGTTAATATGAACTGGCTTAACATAGATGGCGTTAACAGAACAGAAGCTAACAGTTTTCTACATGATTAATAAAATACGTAATGTAAAGAAATGTAACGCTACGCTATATTTATGTATATTTAAGAAAAATTGTCGAAAGCCTTTTGGCGTTTTCGTTTTCGCTTTCTTACGCTCGCACATTTTTACGCTCACCGTACGCTCTCGTTTTTCAATTGCCTCGCGTTTGTCTTCGGAGCCTATTAACCCTTGGTTGTGCTTATTTTCTATATCTGAATCTTTTATTTTGGCTTTATAATCGCCACGAAATTTTAAAATAAAAATAAAATTAAAAAAAAATATATATATATACATAAAAGAAATGTTTGTCTGTGCCAAAAAAAATTGCCAAAATGCAAAATTGGGTGTTGGCTGTGTGATAACCTCATACATGTTAAGTGTGCTGGTTACACAGGTCGCGTCAATGACTTCATAGAGGCTCGTACGGGTTTAAAGTGGAGTTGTGAGGCTTGCCGGGAAGTTGAGATGGAGATGCGAGCATTTATGCGGCAGACTAGGTGTGGGTTTAAAGATCTTCACCTAGGCTTTGCAAAACTCAATCAGGCTTTTTCAGTTTTGGAAAGCCAATTTAATGGCCTAAAGCTTTTAAATAGCTCTCCAAAGCGTAAGAAGTCTGGCTTGGAAACGCAGAATTGTTCGCGTGTCCTCCAAGTCCCGGCAAATGGGCCTCCAACTCCAACTATAAATAATCAGCTGATTTATTTTGTGTCCCCTGGGCCGGTACTTAGGTCTGCTAACAATAAAATGTTGGCAGCTCCTAATGCTTGCACTCTGGACACTGGGACTTCAGGAAACCCACCTAGTCCGTTGCCTGTAGCGTCCAGCTCGTCTGCTCTGGATAGGAATATATCCCCTCCAATGGCGGTTGGGATTCCACCAACTACGGAGGCTAATTCTTCTGCCCCAGTTGATGTCAATCCTAAACTTTTGGTGGGGGTTCCGCAGAGGAAACAAGTCTTTGTTTCCAGACTGGCACCCGATCTTACTTCGGAAGACGTAATATCGTATATTAATTCGAAAGTCCAGGTCTCAAATTTAACTGTGGATAAATTCAAGTTTTCGTATTCTAGAGAGATCGCATCTTTTAAAATTAGCCTTCCCCCTTGCTTCTTCGAGCTTATTTGCTGTGGAGATTTTTGGCCAGAGCATGTTGTAGTTAAGGAGTTTACGGCGAAGAAAAAAAATCGGCATCCGGTTTCCCTAACGCCTTCGTCACTCCCAAAAAACTAGAACCCTTTCATCTAGCGTATCAAAACGTTAGAGGACTTAAATCTAAACTTAGTCGTTTTTTTCTTAGTAGTTTTGGTTTCAGTTATTCTGTAGTAGTACTAACCGAGACGTGGCTTAAGCCTGACATTTGGGATTCCGAAGTGTTAGGTAATAACTTTTCAGTTTTTAGACTTGACCGTGTGTCTGGTCGTGGTGGCGGCGTTCTTATCGCTGTTAACTCGGCCTTACCTTCGGAACTTATTTCTACTAACCCTGTAGATATTGTAGTAGGATAAGTATACACACACACACATCACATATGTATTGTAAGAGAGAGGCTGAGAGAGAGCTTGCTCTCGCATCCACGAGCATTAGTCATGTAAGCTAACACAGCTTACATTGTTTGAAATGAAGAGATCAGTTGTTGTGGAGAAAGAATAAAGACAAGACGTGCCACGGTTGAACGGTGTGCGATTATTATTTCGGTTGGACATTCTGCTCTTCTACAAATTCAGAAGTGTTCGAGTTCACGTCATGGAGTGTGTCGATCTCAACAAATTTACGGTCACCCAATTAAAGAAGTGGCTAACAGTGCACAACTTACCCACAACTGGGTCAAAAACGGAGTTAATGGCGCGCCTGCTAGAGATCCCATTAAGCGAACTTGGTGATGCTCCGGGAGTAGACCACGTCGATGAGATCCAGTTAGTGGAAACAGCCACCAGAGAAATGCATGGTGAGACGTCGCAAGCTGGTAACGAAAGTGCAACGTTCGAAATTTCACAAGATGATGAAATTCAGATTGCGGATTCCAGGCGCCAGTCAGGCGCGTCGCAACAAATCGACGTTCTCATAATCGTGAAACAGTTACAAGAAGAGTTAAAATTAAACAGAATAATGCTGCAGCAAATGTTCCTAGAAAAAAAACGATCACGCACAACAACTAGCGGCAATGGAGCAGCACGAGGCAGTCAAAAACAACAACGGTGGCGCCGGCGCCGACTTCGTAGAAAACAGTCTCGACGGTAGCAACCAGTGCTGCCATAATTTTTTGAGCAAAACAAGCTAGATTTACAAAAAAATCAAGCCAAAATAAGCCAAATCCAAGACAAAACAAGCTAGATTTTTAAACATGATTTACTCGGTTATATTTAAATAAAATAACTGGTTTTATACATATTTATTATTTATTTCTACAAAAAAAAAAGGAATAAAGGAATATTATTATATGTACATTATTAATTCATCTCCTGAATGAGGTCATCGAGCCCGGCTGTTTCCTCTTCAGGGTAATACGCGCGGCTTGTTACGGCTTTCAACCATTTTTGGGACAATTCATAGTCGTTACAGCATTTGTTTTTTTGTTTAAGTCCGTATCTTGAATTGAAAATAAATTAATTTATTTTGCAATATATTTTTTTTTATCAAAAACCTTACCTTACGCTTAAAATGGAATTAAGTGTATGTAAGTTTAAGGAATTTCTTAGTTTGGTCTTAATCAAATTAACTTGGCTGAACACTCGCTCCACTTCAGCGTTCGACCATGGCAACGCCATTATCTCCACCGCAATGGTTGCCAATTCATGAAATTTCTGGTTGCCACCAGAATCTCTATATGCCAGGACCTCAAGCCAAAACTTCAAAGTATTGTCGGTATTATCCCATGTATAATTTCGTAACTCTCTATACCGCCTTTCCATTTCTTCAATATTTGAAATATTAAAAAATAAAAAGAAGCTAAATACAAGCCAGATAGATTTTTTTCAAGCCAGAATTCCCGCAACCCGCAATTTTCGAATTTTTCCCGCAATTCACTTTGAAAACAAGCCAGATCTAGCGGGAAACAAGCCAAAATGGCAGCACTGGTAGCAACAGTAACGCAGAGACAATTGCGTAGTCAACTAGTCAACCAGCCAAAGAGAGCAGAGAGCAAAAGGAGCGGGCTATGTTGTTCGCTCTCGCGAAAGAAACAACCCCCGATTTTGACGGCAAATCGTGTGCTCGCATTTGGGTCAATCAGATGAGAGGAATTTTGCAACTGTACGAGCTGAGCGAAAATTACAAGAGAATGCTGTTGGTTTCCAAACTCAAAGGAAATGCTCAAAGTTGGCTTCATGCAGAACCACACCGAATTCTCCAGAATTTTGACAGCCTTAGTGAGCAACTTGTCGCAGTTTTTGGGAGCAAAACGTCCAAGTTAGAGGCCAGACGAGCGTTCCAGCAACGGAAATGGTACCCGAATGAAAGATTTCACGAGTATTTCGAAGAGAAGTTGGCACTGGCACTAGTCGTAAAGGTGGAGGACGACGAATTGATGGAGCAGCTAATAGAAGGAATACCATCAGAAGATCTACGCAACCAAGCACGAATTCAACGATTCACGGAAGTAAACCAGATGAGACAGGCTTTCTGCGATGTGCGCCTACCAGAAGCACGGAAGGACAAAAACAGAAATACAGTGAAGGGTACCACGAATGCAACATTTGACGTCCGATGCTTCAACTGTAATTCCAAGGGTCACTTCGCAAGGGATTGCCGCAAGACGAAGCGAGTAGCAGGTACATGTTATGCCTGTGGTATGGAAGGGCATCGAGTAGCGCAATGCTCACAGAGGAAGTCCCAGCACAAAGCAGAAACTTATGTAAGATTACTCCAAATTCATTTTACGCAAACTCCAAAATTATTTATAATTGCAGAGTGCCTCATAGACTCCGATAGCCCAATTTCTTTTGTAAAAAAATCATGCATTCCTGACGGGATTACTTTAAATGAAGTTTTTAAATCTTATTTTGGGCTGAATAAAAGCCAACTTAACGTATTTGGAAAAACATTTTGCTTTGTTTCAAATGAAAAAATGAAAATAAATTTTGAGTTAATTATTGTTACCGACGAGTCTATGAGCCATGATGTTGTTCTTGGAAGAGATTTCATGAACGCCTGCGGGCTAAAGATAAACTCAGATATGTTAACAAGTATTTCATACAAAGGAAAGGTTCACGCAATAGAAAATATCCATAAGTACACAATAGAGTATTTGAGTAGTCAACAAGAAACGGTCCCCGCTGAGCCATTTGGAAACGTAAATAGTAGTGGGGGGAAGGTTAGTAAAGAAACTGTTAAGTTAAAAACTGTTAAGATGGAACTGTTAGGCGAAAACGATGTTAATAAAGAAACTGTTAAAGATAAAACTGTTAAGGAAAAAACTGCTAAGAAGAAGAAACTGTTAAGCGACAACAATGTTAGAAAAGAAACTGTTAAGAAACAACTGTTAAGCGACGACTGGGGTAGAAAACAAACTGTAAGAGATAAACTGTTAAACGATGCTGCTAAGGAGACTGTTATGAATCGACGGTTACAGGAGAACAAGATCAATATATTAAACCATGACAACGAAAGTGCTAAAAATAACATTCACAATTACAGGGCAACTAAAGACACGAACACGTTAAACGATATTTATGCAGACGATTTCGATAAACAAATGTTAGTGATGAATGTGGTAAACGATCAACTGCGGGATTACAGATGCGGCGAAAATGTAGACTTTAAAACAAGAAAAAAATTCATCGATCTGTTTGAGAACGCATATGTAAATCCTCAGAGACCAAAGACACCATTAATCAAATGTGAGATGAATATTTCGTTAGAAAAACATAAGCCTTTCAGTTGCTCACCCAGAAGGCTTTCATATGCAGAAAAAGACAAGCTTCAGAAAATGTTAGACGACTACTTGGAAGAAGGTATCATACAGCCCAGCGACTCTGAGTATGCATCCCCAATTGTCTTAGTTAAAAAGAAAACCGGCGATTTACGCTTGTGCATAGATTTTCGAAAACTGAACAAAGTGCTGATCAAGGACAACTACCCTCTACCTCTGATCGACGACTTACTAGACAGACTCGTGAACAAGACTGTTTTCTCCAAGCTGGATTTGAAAAATGGATATTTCCATGTTTTCGTTAATAAAGATTCGGTGAAGTACACAGCCTTTGTCACTCCTTTAGGACAGTATGAGTTCTTGCGCATGCCAATGGGAATAAAGAATGCGCCTGCCGTATTTCAAAGGTTCGTAAACAAAATCTTTCAAGATCTGATTAGGGAGGGCAAAGTAATAGCATACATGGATGATATCATGGTAGCCAGTGCGGACATGGAGGAGCATTTAGAAACCTTGAAGGAAGTATTTGAAAGGATGGTTCAAAACAAGCTTGAAATACGCATAGACAAATGCGAGTTTATGTGTTCAAGTATAAAATATTTAGGGTTTTTGGTAACAAAAGAAGGTATACGAGCAGACGACAAAGGTATAGATGCTGTAAAAAATTTTCCAATTCCAAGTAACGTACATGCAGTTCAGAGCTTTTTGGGTCTATGCTCCTATTTCAGACGATTTATTAAGGATTTTTCAACAATTGCAAAACCGTTGCACGATCTTATGAAAAAAGATAAAGTATTTGTATTCGGAAAAAGTGAGTTGGAATGCTTTCTGTTATTAAAGGAAAAACTAGTAGATTCGCCTGTTTTGGCAATATATGATCATAGAGACGAAACGGAGCTGCACTGTGACGCCAGTTCATTCGGTTTCGGAGCCGTTCTGATGCAGAGGAAAAAAGATGGAAAATTGCATCCAGTATTTTATTTTTCTAAAAGGACATCCGAAACGGAATCGAAGTACTACAGTTTTGAGCTAGAAACTTTAGCGATCATTTACGCACTTCGAAGATTTCGTATTTACCTACAAGGAAAACCCTTTAAGATAATCACGGACTGTAACTCTTTGACCCTCACGTTGAACAGAATTGAACTTAACCCTAGGATAGCGAGATGGGCTTTAGAGCTGCAAAATTACGAATATGAATTAATATACAGATCAGGTAGCAAAATGCAACATAGGGAGGCTCTAAGCAGATGTACAAATGTTTTAATAGTGGAATGGAATAGTTTTGAGGACAACTTAGTCATATGCCAAGGAAAAGATGAGCAAATATGTAAAATTAGAAAACTGTTGGAGAAGAGCGAACACAAGTTCTTTGAAATGAGGAATGGTATTGTATACAGAAAGACAAATGATGGGAGACTGTTATTTTACGTACCTCAGGAAATGGAGAATCAAGTCATGCATAAATATCATAACGATTTAGGACACATAGGTAGAGATAAAATGACAGATGCGATTTTGAAAAATTATTGGTTCAAATACGTCAAAGACAAGTGCATGAACTACATCGAAAATTGTCTAAAATGCGTGGCATTTTCACCGAAGTCAGGGAAAACAGAAGGTCTTTTGCATAGTATACCAAAAGGGGATAAGCCTTTCGAACTATTACATATTGACCACTACGGACCCGTAGACAAAGGGAGAACCAAGAAGCACATTTTCGTGGTGGTAGACGGTTTTACGAAGTTTACAAGACTGTATACGACAAAGTCAACAAAAACAAAAGAAGTCGTTCAAGCTTTATCAGACTATTTCAGATCCTATAGCAGACCAAAGTTCATCGTTTCAGACAGAGGAAGCTGTTTCACTTCAGCAGAATTTGAACAGTTTATGGAAAAATCGGGCATAAAGCATTTAAAAATAGCAACGGGTTCCCCACAAGCAAACGGGCAGGTAGAGCGCGTCAATAGAAGTTTGGGGCCAATGATTGCTAAGTTGACGGATTCAGAGATCGGAGTATACTGGGATACGGTTATCGACCAGGTTGAGTACTCGTTAAATAATACGTTGCACCACAGCATAAAACAGTTACCAAGCGTAATGTTGTTTGGAACAGGGCAAAGAGGAAAGTTCGCGGACGAATTTAGCGATAAATTAGAAGAGATCAACGGCAGACCAGACACAAAGAGTTTGAAAGAAATAAGAAAAGAAGCAGAAGAGAACCAGAAAAGAACGCAGTCCTACAATGAAGAATACTGCAACAGGTCAAGAATAAAAGCACCGAGCTACAAAAAGGGAGATTACGTAATGGTGAAAAACTTTGATTGCACAGTGGGGGCCGCTAGAAAGTTGATTCCCAAAAACAAAGGGCCTTATGTAGTAGAAAAAGTACTGCGTAACGACAGGTTTTTGCTCAAAGATGTAGATGGATTCCAAGTATCTAGAAATCCATACAAAGGTATTTGGAGTGCACAAAATATAAGACATTGGATAGGAAAGAAACGAAATTGTAACAAAAACGGAAAAGAAAATAAATAAACTCTATGTTTTCCCATAAATATATAAGTTAATCCACCGATGTCAACTTTAGTTTTAAGACTCGTATTACAATGTTACTTTATAAGCTCAATCTTGTAAATATCGTTATTTAAGTACGATCAGGAGATCTAGTTTGTAGGATGGCCGAGTTGTAGTAGGATAAGTATACACATGTAGTAGGATAAGTATACACACACACACATCACATATGTATTGTAAGAGAGAGGCTGAGAGAGAGCTTGCTCTCGCATCCACGAGCATTAGTCATGTAAGCTGTGTTGTACATTGTTTGAAATGAAGAGATCAGTTGTTGTGGAGAAAGAATAAAGACAAGACGTGCCACGGTTGAACGGTGTGCGATTATTATTTCGGTTGGACATTCTGCACTTCTACAAATTCAGAAGTGTTCGAGTTCACGTCATGGAGTGTGTCGATCTCAACAAATTTACGGTCACCCAATTAAAGAAGTGGCTAACAGTGCACAACTTACCCACAACTGGGTCAAAAACGGAGTTAATGGCGCGCCTGCTAGAGATCCCATTAAGCGAACTTGGTGATGCTCCGGGAGTAGACCACGTCGATGAGATCCAGTTAGTGGAAACAGCCACCAGAGAAATGCATGGTGAGACGTCGCAAGCTGGTAACGAAAGTGCAACGTTCGAAATTTCACAAGATGATGAAATTCAGATTGCGGATTCCAGGCGCCAGTCAGGCGCGTCGCAACAAATCGACGTTCTCATAATCGTGAAACAGTTACAAGAAGAGTTAAAATTAAACAGAATAATGCTGCAGCAAATGTTCCTAGAAAAAAAAACGATCACGCACAACAACTAGCGGCAATGGAGCAGCACGAGGCAGTCAAAAACAACAACGGTGGCGCCGGCGCCGACTTCGTAGAAAACAGTCTCGACGGTAGCAACCAGTGCTGCCATAATTTTTTGAGCAAAACAAGCTAGATTTACAAAAAAATCAAGCCAAAATAAGCCAAATCCAAGACAAAACAAGCTATAAACAAGCTAGATTTTTAAACATGATTTACTCGGTTATATTTAAATAAAATAACTGATTTTATACATATTTATTATTTATTTCTACAAAAAAAAAAAAAAGGAATAAAGGAATATTATTATATGTACATTATTAATTCATCTCCTGAATGAGGTCATCGAGCCCGGCTGTTTCCTCTTCAGGGTAATACGCGCGGCTTGTTACGGCTTTCAACCATTTTTGGGACAATTCATAGTCGTTACAGCATTTGTTTTTTTGTTTAAGTCCGTATCTTGAATTGAAAATAAATTAATTTATTTTGCAATATATTTTTTTTTATCAAAAACCTTACCTTACGCTTAAAATGGAATTAAGTGTATGTAAGTTTAAGGAATTTCTTAGTTTGGTCTTAATCAAATTAACTTGGCTGAACACTCGCTCCACTTCAGCGTTCGACCATGGCAACGCCATTATCTCCACCGCAATGGTTGCCAATTCATGAAATTTCTGGTTGCCACCAGAATCTCTATATGCCAGGACCTCAAGCCAAAACTTCAAAGTATTGTCGGTATTATCCCATGTATAATTTCGTAACTCTCTATACCGCCTTTCCATTTCTTCAATATTTGAAATATTAAAAAATAAAAAGAAGCTAAATACAAGCCAGATAGATTTTTTTCAAGCCAGAATTCCCGCAACCCGCAATTTTCGAATTTTTCCCGCAATTCATTTTGAAAACAAGCCAGATCTAGCGGGAAACAAGCCAAAATGGCAGCACTGGTAGCAACAGTAACGCAGAGACAATTGCGCAGTCAACTAGTCAACCAGCCAAAGAGAGCAGAGAGCAAAAGGAGCGGGCTATGTTGTTCGCTCTCGCGAAAGAAACAACCCCCGATTTTGACGGCAAATCGTGTGCTCGCATTTGGGTCAATCAGATGAGAGGAATTTTGCAACTGTACGAGCTGAGCGAAAATTACAAGAGAATGCTGTTGGTTTCCAAACTCAAAGGAAATGCTCAAAGTTGGCTTCATGCAGAACCACACCGAATTCTCCAGAATTTTGACAGCCTTAGTGAGCAACTTGTCGCAGTTTTTGGGAGCAAAACGTCCAAGTTAGAGGCCAGACGAGCGTTCCAGCAACGGAAATGGTACCCGAATGAAAGATTTCACGAGTATTTCGAAGAGAAGTTGGCACTGGCACTAGTCGTAAAGGTGGAGGACGACGAATTGATGGAGCAGCTAATAGAAGGAATACCATCAGAAGATCTACGCAACCAAGCACGAATTCAACGATTCACGGAAGCAGTGCTGCCATAATTTTTTGAGCAAAACAAGCTAGATTTACAAAAAAATCAAGCCAAAATAAGCCAAATCCAAGACAAAACAAGCTATAAACAAGCTAGATTTTTAAACATGATTTACTCGGTTATATTTAAATAAAATAACTGATTTTATACATATTTATTATTTATTTCTACAAAAAAAAAAAAAGGAATAAAGGAATATTATTATATGTACATTATTAATTCATCTCCTGAATGAGGTCATCGAGCCCGGCTGTTTCCTCTTCAGGGTAATACGCGCGGCTTGTTACGGCTTTCAACCATTTTTGGGACAATTCATAGTCGTTACAGCATTTGTTTTTTTGTTTAAGTCCGTATCTTGAATTGAAAATAAATTAATTTATTTTGCAATATATTTTTTTATCAAAAACCTTACCTTACGCTTAAAATGGAATTAAGTGTATGTAAGTTTAAGGAATTTCTTAGTTTGGTCTTAATCAAATTAACTTGGCTGAACACTCGCTCCACTTCAGCGTTCGACCATGGCAACGCCATTATCTCCACCGCAATGGTTGCCAATTCATGAAATTTCTGGTTGCCACCAGAATCTCTATATGCCAGGACCTCAAGCCAAAACTTCAAAGTATTGTCGGTATTATCCCATGTATAATTTCGTAACTCTCTATACCGCCTTTCCATTTCTTCAATATTTGAAATATTAAAAAATAAAAAGAAGCTAAATACAAGCCAGATAGATTTTTTTCAAGCCAGAATTCCCGCAACCCGCAATTTTCGAATTTTTCCCGCAATTCATTTTGAAAACAAGCCAGATCTAGCGGGAAACAAGCCAAAATGGCAGCACTGGTAGCAACAGTAACGCAGAGACAATTGCGCAGTCAACTAGTCAACCAGCCAAAGAGAGCAGAGAGCAAAAGGAGCGGGCTATGTTGTTCGCTCTCGCGAAAGAAACAACCCCCGATTTTGACGGCAAATCGTGTGCTCGCATTTGGGTCAATCAGATGAGAGGAATTTTGCAACTGTACGAGCTGAGCGAAAATTACAAGAGAATGCTGTTGGTTTCCAAACTCAAAGGAAATGCTCAAAGTTGGCTTCATGCAGAACCACACCGAATTCTCCAGAATTTTGACAGCCTTAGTGAGCAACTTGTCGAAGTTTTTGGGAGCAAAACGTCCAAGTTAGAGGCCAGACGAGCGTTCCAGCAACGGAAATGGTACCCGAATGAAAGATTTCACGAGTATTTCGAAGAGAAGTTGGCACTGGCACTAGTCGTAAAGGTGGAGGACGACGAATTGATGGAGCAGCTAATAGAAGGAATACCATCAGAAGATCTACGCAACCAAGCACGAATTCAACGATTCACGGAAGTAAACCAGATGTGACAGGCTTTCTGCGATGTACGCCTACCAGGAGCACGGAAGGACAAAAACAGAAATACAGTGAAGGGTACCACGAATGCAACATTTGACGTCCGATGCTTCAACTGTAATTCCAAGGGTCACTTCGCAAGGGATTGCCGCAAGACGAAGCGAGTAGCAGGTACATGTTATGCCTGTGGTATGGAAGGGCATCGAGTAGCGCAATGCTCACAGAGGAAGTCCCAGCACAAAGCAGAAACTTATGTAAGATTACTCCAAATTCATTTTACGCAAAATCCAAAATTATTTATAATTGCAGAGTGCCTCATAGACTCCGATAGCCCAATTTCTTTTGTAAAAAAATCATGCATTCCTGACGGGATTACTTTAAATGAAGTTTTTAAATCTTATTTTGGGCTGAATAAAAGCCAACTTAACGTATTTGGAAAAACATTTTGCTTTGTTTCAAATGAAAAAATGAAAATAAATTTTGAGTTAATTATTGTTACCGACGAGTCTATGAGCCATGATGTTGTTCTTGGAAGAGATTTCATGAACGCCTGCGGGCTAAAGATAAACTCAGATATGTTAACAAGTATTTCATACAAAGGAAAGGTTCACGCAATAGAAAATATCCATAAGTACACAATAGAGTATTTGAGTAGTCAACAAGAAACGGTCCCCGCTGAGCCATTTGGAAACGTAAATAGTAGTGGGGGGAAGGTTAGTAAAGAAACTGTTAAGTTAAAAACTGTTAAGATGGAACTGTTAGGCGAAAACGATGTTAATAAAGAAACTGTTAAAGATAAAAATGTTAAGGAAAAAACTGCTAAGAAGAAGAAACTGTTAAGCGACAACAATGTTAGAAAAGAAACTGTTAAGAAACAACTGTTAAGCGACGACTGGGGTAGAAAACAAACTGTAAGAGATAAACTGTTAAACGATGCTGCTAAGGAGACTGTTATGAATCGACGGTTACAGGAGAACAAGATCAATATATTAAACCAGTGATACTCAACCTTTTCTGACTCCGGGCCACATACATATATTTGTAAAGCTTCGCGGGCCGCAAGTGATACCTTGGCAAATCAAAACCCGCGTCGGAGGTGGGGGGGAGGTGTTGGGTTGTCGTGTAATAGTATATATCACTTCTATCAGCATACGGTTCATTAAATATTAAAATAGTGATAAAAGTAAAACTCAAAAGTAACTTGTATCGTTTATTACAAAATTAGTGTGATATTTGATATTGTGATAAACTTTCAACAATTTTAGACAAATCAGGCTTATAATTGCTGCATGCTACCCTCAATACGTCATCAAGGTGAGAATCAGTAAGTCGATTCCTGTATACGGTTTTTGCATATTTCATTTTGGAATATGATGATTCACAAAGATATGTTGATGCAAACAATGTGAGGAACAGGAAGGCACAATTTTTTACAGTCTTGTATTTTTCTGGAACTAATTTCCAAAAATGGATGTACTCCTTTCCTTCTCTTTTTTCTTCAAAAATAGCTTTCAGATTAGTATCGTTCTTAAATTCAATAAATTCGTCAAAAAGCTCTGCATAATTATATCCCAATTCAGCTAAATTTGTTATAGTGGCTGTTTCTAGGTGCCAGGGATTTTCTATGAGTAACAAACAATTCTTGATACAACGTAAGTCCTGAAATCTGCTCTTAAATTCCTTAGCTAAGGCAGCTAAATAATTTAAAAATATCGTATAGTTTTCTTCAGAAACATGTATACCTTCTTGATTAGCTTTTATTATAGTTGGAAAGTTATGGAATACATGGTTCGCTATTTCTTCGTGGTAGATGTTTAATTTCTCTTCAAAAGCAAATACTTTATTTGCCATCTGCGTAATGATTTTATTTTCGCCTTGTAAGCCACGATTGAGTTCATTAAGTTTTTCTGCGATATCACACAAAAAAGCCAAAAGACACCACCATCCATCATTGTCAAGTTCGATGTAAATTTTATTATTTTGCTGTAAAAACAAAATAATTTCATGCCTCAAAGAATAAAACCGTTCCAGAACTTTTCCTCGGCTCAGCCACCTCACCGAGGTATGTAAAAGGACGTCACTATAGTTACTGTTCAATTCTTCCAAAAGACTTTTAAATTTCCTGTGGTTCAGTTCTTGTGCTCTAATATAATTAACTATACTTATTACAGTCTTCATTGCGGCGTCTATTTCGGCAATGGATATACGTGCTGCTAAGTTCTCTTGGTGAATGATACAGTGGAAAGATAAGAGATTTGTTAAATTATATTTCTTTTTCAATAAAGTAATAAATCCTTTTTCAGATCCGATCATTGAAGGACAGCCATCTGTGCATACACAAACCAATTTTTTAATATCAATATCATTGTTTTCCAGAAATGTACTGATAGTATTGAGATAGTCCGTCCCTCTGGTTTGATTTTTCATAGGAAGAAATTTCAAAAAATCTTCATGAACTGAAAATTCATTTTGTCCGGTACAATATCTAACAAAAACGGAACATTGTGATGTTGCTGAAATATCGGTGCTAGAATCAAAAGCCAAACTAAAATATTTGCATTTCTTCATATCTTCTATGATGCGATTAAATATGTGTTTAGCAATATCTTCAATGCGTCTAGCAAAGGTAGAATCAGAGAGCTGCATACTTTTGATCTGAGATATTATTTGATTTTTATTGCTAAATTTATCAAATAATATGTTGGAAGCACTGAGGAAACATTCTTTTACAACCTCTGCGTCAGTAAATGGTTTCATATGTTTACCAAGTATGTAACAAATTTCATACGACGCTCTTGTCACCGCTGCGTCATGTGATACCGCCATTGATATGGTATTTTGTTGATGTTGTAAAGACTTCATGAAGAATGTTAACTTTTCACGTCTAATTAAGGAGCCACGAGGAAAAGTTACATTAAATGTTTTGTGCTTTGTGGTATAATGACGAAGAATATTATATTTTTTTAAAATAACACTCTCACCACAGATCAAACATGTGGTCGAACCATGTTTATTTGCAACAACGAAATATTCTTCTTCCCAATTGTCTTGAAACACTCTCTTTTCATCAGATATTTTTCGTTTACATTTAGAAGACACTCCCGCCATTATGGATAATTAAATTATAGCAGCTAAAATCTGCAAAATTAATTTATTCATTAGATATTTCAAATTAGCTATTTTTCTTATTTTAAACTTACACTTGTGTTCTTCTTAAATTTAATTGATTCCAAGGGTCGAACAGAATTATAAAATTTTTCGTCTTGGCTTTTCAAAGCCGAAATATAAAGGGAAAGAATTTATAAATTTACAATATAATGAAATGGCAAATTCCATGTAAATTTGCAGGGTAGCATTTTTTGTGATGGTTGATTTCGTATGAGGAGTAGATTTTATTACACACCGTAACAAATACAATATTATATTTTACAACACTGGAGCTGTCAAACATTTATGTGTCGCCACAAGAAAAATTATTTGTGCGCATACTTGTCTGTCAAATGTTTGTTTTTTGGGAATAAATCTAGCGTGTGCAATAGCAACACTCTATACCAGATCTGATAATGACAAGACAACGATGGGTGGTTTGGTATATTTATGCGACAAAGACAATCCTCTTCGGGTGTCACTATCTGCACGTCAAAGTCAAAATTGATCTCAAGATATACGAAATATAGAATGACAGATTTTGTAAACCATGAATGTCTTTAGGGCTGCACAAAAAAGCTCGCCGGGCCGCACAAAAAAGCTCGCCGGGCCGCATGCGGCCCGCGGGCCGCAGGTTGAGTATGACTGTATTAAACCATGACAACGAAAGTGCTAAAAATAACATTCACAATTACAGGGAAACTAAAGACACGAACACGTTAAACGATATTTATGCAGACGATTTCGATAAACAAATGTTAGTGATGAATGTGGTAAACGATCAACTGCGGGATTACAGATGCGGCGAAAATGTAGACTTTAAAACAAGAAAAAAATTCATCGATCTGTTTGAGAACGCATATGTAAATCCTCAGAGACCAAAGACACCATTAATCAAATGTGAGATGAATATTTCGTTAGAAAAACATAAGCCTTTCAGTTGCTCACCCAGAAGGCTTTCATATGCAGAAAAAGACAAGCTTCAGAAAATGTTAGACGACTACTTGGAAGAAGGTATCATACAGCCCAGCGACTCTGAGTATGCATCCCCAATTGTCTTAGTTAAAAAGAAAACCGGCGATTTACGCTTGTGCATAGATTTTCGAAAACTGAACAAAGTGCTGATCAAGGACAACTACCCTCTACCTCTGATCGACGACTTACTAGACAGACTCGTGAACAAGACTGTTTTCTCCAAGCTGGATTTGAAAAATGGATATTTCCATGTTTTCGTTAATAAAGATTCGGTGAAGTACACAGCCTTTGTCACTCCTTTAGGACAGTATGAGTTCTTGCGCATGCCAATGGGAATAAAGAATGCGCCTGCCGTATTTCAAAGGTTCGTAAACAAAATCTTTCAAGATCTGATTAGGGAGGGCAAAGTAATAGCATACATGGATGATATCATGGTAGCCAGTGCGGACATGGAGGAGCATTTAGAAACCTTGAAGGAAGTATTTGAAAGGATGGTTGAAAACAAGCTTGAAATACGCATAGACAAATGCGAGTTTATGTGTTCAAGTATAAAATATTTAGGGTTTTTGGTAACAAAAGAAGGTATACGAGCAGACGACAAAGGTATAGATGCTGTAAAAAATTTTCCAATTCCAAGTAACGTACATGCAGTTCAGAGCTTTTTGGGTCTGTGCTCCTATTTCAGACGATTTATTAAGGATTTTTCAACAATTGCAAAACCGTTGCACGATCTTATGAAAAAAGATAAAGTATTTGTATTCGGAAAAAGTGAGTTGGAATGCTTTCTGTTATTAAAGGAAAAACTAGTAGATTCGCCTGATTTGGCAATATATGATCATAGAGACGAAACGGAGCTGCACTGTGACGCCAGTTCATTCGGTTTCGGAGCCGTTCTGATGCAGAGGAAAAAAGATGGAAAATTGCATCCAGTATTTTATTTTTCTAAAAGGACATCCGAAACGGAATCGAAGTACTACAGTTTTGAGCTAGAAACTTTAGCGATCATTTACGCACTTCGAAGATTTCGTATTTACCTACAAGGAAAACCCTTTAAGATAATCACGGACTGTAACTCTTTGACCCTCACGTTGAACAGAATTGAACTTAACCCTAGGATAGCGAGATGAGCTTTAGAGCTGCAAAATTACGAATATGAATTAATATACAGATCAGGTAGCAAAATGCAACATAGGGAGGCTCTAAGCAGATGTACAAATGTTTTAATAGTGGAATCGAATAGTTTTGAGGACAACTTAGTATTATGCCAAGGAAAAGATGAGCAAATATGTAAAATTAGAAAACTGTTGGAGAAGAGCGAACACAAGTTCTTTGAAATGAGGAATGGTATTGTATACAGAAAGACAAATGATGGGAGACTGTTATTTTACGTACCTCAGGAAATGGAGAATCAAGTCATGCATAAATATCATAACGATTTAGGACACATAGGTAGAGATAAAATGACAGATGCGATTTTGAAAAATTATTGGTTCAAATACGTCAAAGACAAGTGCATGAACTACATCGAAAATTGTCTAAAATGCGTGGCATTTTCACCGAAGTCAGGGAAAACAGAAGGTCTTTTGCATAGTATACCAAAAGGGGATAAGCCTTTCGAACTATTACATATTGACCACTACGGACCCGTAGACAAAGGGAGAACCAAGAAGCACATTTTCGTGGTGGTAGACGGTTTTACGAAGTTTACAAGACTGTATACGACAAAGTCAACAAAAACAAAAGAAGTCGTTCAAGCTTTATCAGACTATTTCAGATCGTATAGCAGACCAAAGTGCATCGTTTCAGACAGAGGAAGCTGTTTCACTTCAGCAGAATTTGAACAGTTTATGGAAAAATCGGGCATAAAGCATTTAAAAATAGCAACGGGTTCCCCACAAGCAAACGGGCAGGTAGAGCGCGTCAATAGAAGTTTGGGGCCAATGATTGCTAAGTTGACGGATTCAGAGATCGGAGTATACTGGGATACGGTTATCGACCAGGTTGAGTACTCGTTAAATAATACGTTGCACCACAGCATAAAACAGTTACCAAGCGTAATGTTGTTTGGAACAGGGCAAAGAGGAAAGTTCGCGGACGAATTTAGCGATAAATTAGAAGAGATCAACGGCAGACCAGACACAAAGAGTTTGAAAGAAATAAGAAAAGAAGCAGAAGAGAACCAGAAAAGAACGCAGTCCTACAATGAAGAATACTGCAACAGGTCAAGAATAAAAGCACCGAGCTACAAAAAGGGAGATTACGTAATGGTGAAAAACTTTGATTGCACAGTGGGGGCCGCTAGAAAGTTGATTCCCAAAAACAAAGGGCCTTATGTAGTAGAAAAAGTACTGCGTAACGACAGGTTTTTGCTCAAAGATGTAGATGGATTCCAAGTATCTAGAAATCCATACAAAGGTATTTGGAGTGCACAAAATATAAGACATTGGATAGGAAAGAAACGAAATTGTAACAAAAACGGAAAAGAAAATAAATAAACTCTATGTTTTCCCATAAATATATAAGTTAATCCACCGATGTCAACTTTAGTTTTAAGACTCGTATTACAATGTTACTTTATAAGCTCAATCTTGTAAATATCGTTATTTAAGTACGATCAGGAGATCTAGTTTGTAGGATGGCCGAGTTGTAGTAGGATAAGTATACACATGTAGTAGGATAAGTATACACACACACACATCACATATGTATTGTAAGAGAGAGGCTGAGAGAGAGCTTGCTCTCGCATCCACGAGCATTAGTCATGTAAGCTGTGTTGTACATTGTTTGAAATGAAGAGATCAGTTGTTGTGGAGAAAGAATAAAGACAAGACGTGCCACGGTTGAACGGTGTGCGATTATTATTTCGGTTGGACATTCTGCTCTTCTACAAATTCAGAAGTGTTCGAGTTCACGTCATGGAGTGTGTCGATCTCAACAAATTTACGGTCACCCAATTAAAGAAGTGGCTAACAGTGCACAACTTACCCACAACTGGGTCAAAAACGAAGTTAATGGCGCGCCTGCTAGAGATCCCATTAAGCGAACTTGGTGATGCTCCGGGAGTAGACCACGTCGATGAGATCCAGTTAGTGGAAACAGCCACCAGAGAAATGCATGGTGAGACGTCGCAAGCTGGTAACGAAAGTGCAACGTTCGAAATTTCACAAGATGATGAAATTCAGATTGCGGATTCCAGGCGCCAGTCAGGCGCGTCGCAACAAATCGACGTTCTCATAATCGTGAAACAGTTACAAGAAGAGTTAAA
This sequence comes from Scaptodrosophila latifasciaeformis, assembly GCA_037075145.1. Classification (NCBI taxonomy): domain Eukaryota; kingdom Metazoa; phylum Arthropoda; class Insecta; order Diptera; family Drosophilidae; genus Scaptodrosophila; species Scaptodrosophila latifasciaeformis. Next base: position 38,717 of record JBAMCM010000019.1, read on the forward strand.
ATTAAACAGAATAATGCTGCAGCAAATGTTCCTAGAAAAAAAACGATCACGCACAACAACTAGCGGCAATGGAGCAGCACGAGGCAGTCAAAAACAACAACGGTGGCGCCGGCGCCGACTTCGTAGAAAACAGTCTCGACGGTAGCAACCAGTGCTGCCATAATTTTTTGAGCAAAACAAGCTAGATTTACAAAAAAATCAAGCCCAAATAAGCCAAATCCAAGACAAAACAAGCTAGATTTTTAAACATGATTTACTCGGTTATATTTAAATAAAATAACTGGTTTTATACATATTTATTATTTATTTCTACAAAAAAAAAAAAGGAATAAAGGAATATTATTATATGTACATTATTAATTCATCTCCTGAATGAGGTCATCGAGCCCGGCTGTTTCCTCTTCAGGGTAATACGCGCGGCTTGTTACGGCTTTCAACCATTTTTGGGACAATTCATAGTCGTTACAGCATTTGTTTTTTTGTTTAAGTCCGTATCTTGAATTGAAAATAAATTAATTTATTTTGCAATATATTTTTTTTTATCAAAAACCTTACCTTACGCTTAAAATGGAATTAAGTGTATGTAAGTTTAAGGAATTTCTTAGTTTGGTCTTAATCAAATTAACTTGGCTGAACACTCGCTCCACTTCAGCGTTCGACCATGGCAACGCCATTATCTCCACCGCAATGGTTGCCAATTCATGAAATTTCTGGTTGCCACCAGAATCTCTATATGCCAGGACCTCAAGCCAAAACTTCAAAGTATTGTCGGTATTATCCCATGTATAATTTCGTAACTCTCTATACCGCCTTTCCATTTCTTCAATATTTGAAATATTAAAAAATAAAAAGAAGCTAAATACAAGCCAGATAGATTTTTTTCAAGCCAGAATTCCCGCAACCCGCAATTTTCGAATTTTTCCCGCAATTCATTTTGAAAACAAGCCAGATCTAGCGGGAAACAAGCCAAAATGGCAGCACTGGTAGCAACAGTAACGCAGAGACAATTGCGCAGTCAACTAGTCAACCAGCCAAAGAGAGCAGAGAGCAAAAGGAGCGGGCTATGTTGTTCGCTCTCGCGAAAGAAACAACCCCCGATTTTGACGGCAAATCGTGTGCTCGCATTTGGGTCAATCAGATGAGAGGAATTTTGCAACTGTACGAGCTGAGCGAAAATTACAAGAGAATGCTGTTGGTTTCCAAACTCAAAGGAAATGCTCAAAGTTGGCTTCATGCAGAACCACACCGAATTCTCCAGAATTTTGACAGCCTTAGTGAGCAACTTGTCGCAGTTTTTGGGAGCAAAACGTCCAAGTTAGAGGCCAGACGAGCGTTCCAGCAACGGAAATGGTACCCGAATGAAAGATTTCACGAGTATTTCGAAGAGAAGTTGGCACTGGCACTAGTCGTAAAGGTGGAGGACGACGAATTGATGGAGCAGCTAATAGAAGGAATACCATCAGAAGATCTACGCAACCAAGCACGAATTCAACGATTCACGGAAGTAAACCAGATGTGACAGGCTTTCTGCGATGTGCGCCTACCAGGAGCACGGAAGGACAAAAACAGAAATACAGTGAAGGGTACCACGAATGCAACATTTGACGTCCGATGCTTCAACTGTAATTCCAAGGGTCACTTCGCAAGGGATTGCCGCAAGACGAAGCGAGTAGCAGGTACATGTTATGCCTGTGGTATGGAAGGGCATCGAGTAGCGCAATGCTCACAGAGGAAGTCCCAGCACAAAGCAGAAACTTATGTAAGATTACTCCAAATTCATTTTACGCAAAATCCAAAATTATTTATAATTGCAGAGTGCCTCATAGACTCCGATAGCCCAATTTCTTTTGTAAAAAAATCATGCATTCCTGACGGGATTACTTTAAATGAAGTTTTTAAATCTTATTTTGGGCTGAATAAAAGCCAACTTAACGTATTTGGAAAAACATTTTGCTTTGTTTCAAATGAAAAAATGAAAATAAATTTTGAGTTAATTATTGTTACCGACGAGTCTATGAGCCATGATGTTGTTCTTGGAAGAGATTTCATGAACGCCTGCGGGCTAAAGATAAACTCAGATATGTTAACAAGTATTTCATACAAAGGAAAGGTTCACGCAATAGAAAATATCCATAAGTACACAATAGAGTATTTGAGTAGTCAACAAGAAACGGTCCCCGCTGAGCCATTTGGAAACGTAAATAGTAGTGGGGGGAAGGTTAGTAAAGAAACTGTTAAGTTAAAAACTGTTAAGATGGAACTGTTAGGCGAAAACGATGTTAATAAAGAAACTGTTAAAGATAAAACTGTTAAGGAAAAAAATGTTAAGGAAAAAACTGCTAAGAAGAAGAAACTGTTAAGCGACAACAATGTTAGAAAAGAAACTGTTAAGAAACAACTGTTAAGCGACGACTGGGGTAGAAAACAAACTGTAAGAGATAAACTGTTAAACGATGCTGCTAAGGAGACTGTTATGAATCGACGGTTACAGGAGAACAAGATCAATATATTAAACCATGACAACGAAAGTGCTAAAAATAACATTCACAATTACAGGGCAACTAAAGACACGAACACGTTAAACGATATTTATGCAGACGATTTCGATAAACAAATGTTAGTGATGAATGTGGTAAACGATCAACTGCGGGATTACAGATGCGGCGAAAATGTAGACTTTAAAACAAGAAAAAAATTCATCGATCTGTTTGAGAACGCATATGTAAATCCTCAGAGACCAAAGACACCATTAATCAAATGTGAGATGAATATTTCGTTAGAAAAACATAAGCCTTTCAGTTGCTCACCCAGAAGGCTTTCATATGCAGAAAAAGACAAGCTTCAGAAAATGTTAGACGACTACTTGGAAGAAGGTATCATACAGCCCAGCGACTCTGAGTATGCATCCCCAATTGTCTTAGTTAAAAAGAAAACCGGCGATTTACGCTTGTGCATAGATTTTCGAAAACTGAACAAAGTGCTGGTCAAGGACAACTACCCTCTACCTCTGATCGACGACTTACTAGACAGACTCGTGAACAAGACTGTTTTCTCCAAGCTGGATTTGAAAAATGGATATTTCCATGTTTTCGTTAATAAAGATTCGGTGAAGTACACAGCCTTTGTCACTCCTTTAGGACAGTATGAGTTCTTGCGCATGCCAATGGGAATAAAGAATGCGCCTGCCGTATTTCAAAGGTTCGTAAACAAAATCTTTCAAGATCTGATTAGGGAGGGCAAAGTAATAGCATACATGGATGATATCATGGTAGCCAGTGCGGACATGGAGGAGCATTTAGAAACCTTGAAGGAAGTATTTGAAAGGATGGTTCAAAACAAGCTTGAAATACGCATAGACAAATGCGAGTTTATGTGTTCAAGTATAAAATATTTAGGGTTTTTGGTAACAAAAGAAGGTATACGAGCAGACGACAAAGGTATAGATGCTGTAAAAAATTTTCCAATTCCAAGTAACGTACATGCAGTTCAGAGCTTTTTGGGTCTATGCTCCTATTTCAGACGATTTATTAAGGATTTTTCAACAATTGCAAAACCGTTGCACGATCTTATGAAAAAAGATAAAGTATTTGTATTCGGAAAAAGTGAGTTGGAATGCTTTCTGTTATTAAAGGAAAAACTAGTAGATTCGCCTGTTTTGGCAATATATGATCATAGAGACGAAACGGAGCTGCACTGTGACGCCAGTTCATTCGGTTTCGGAGCCGTTCTGATGCAGAGGAAAAAAGATGGAAAATTGCATCCAGTATTTTATTTTTCTAAAAGGACATCCGAAACGGAATCGAAGTACTACAGTTTTGAGCTAGAAACTTTAGCGATCATTTACGCACTTCGAAGATTTCGTATTTACCTACAAGGAAAACCCTTTAAGATAATCACGGACTGTAACTCTTTGACCCTCACGTTGAACAGAATTGAACTTAACCCTAGGATAGCGAGATGGGCTTTAGAGCTGCAAAATTACGAATATGAATTAATATACAGATCAGGTAGCAAAATGCAACATAGGGAGGCTCTAAGCAGATGTACAAATGTTTTAATAGTGGAATCGAATAGTTTTGAGGACAACTTAGTCATATGCCAAGGAAAAGATGAGCAAATATGTAAAATTAGAAAACTGTTGGAGAAGAGCGAACACAAGTTCTTTGAAATGAGGAATGGTATTGTATACAGAAAGACAAATGATGGGAGACTGTTATTTTACGTACCTCAGGAAATGGAGAATCAAGTCATGCATAAATATCATAACGATTTAGGACACATAGGTAGAGATAAAATGACAGATGCGATTTTGAAAAATTATTGGTTCAAATACGTCAAAGACAAGTGCATGAACTACATCGAAAATTGTCTAAAATGCGTGGCATTTTCACCGAAGTCAGGGAAAACAGAAGGTCTTTTGCATAGTATACCAAAAGGGGATAAGCCTTTCGAACTATTACATATTGACCACTACGGACCCGTAGACAAAGGGAGAACCAAGAAGCACATTTTCGTGGTGGTAGACGGTTTTACGAAGTTTACAAGACTGTATACGACAAAGTCAACAAAAACAAAAGAAGTCGTTCAAGCTTTATCAGACTATTTCAGATCGTATAGCAGACCAAAGTGCATCGTTTCAGACAGAGGAAGCTGTTTCACTTCAGCAGAATTTGAACAGTTTATGGAAAAATCGGGCATAAAGCATTTAAAAATAGCAACGGGTTCCCCACAAGCAAACGGGCAGGTAGAGCGCGTCAATAGAAGTTTGGGGCCAATGATTGCTAAGTTGACGGATTCAGAGATCGGAGTATACTGGGATACGGTTATCGACCAGGTTGAGTACTCGTTAAATAATACGTTGCACCACAGCATAAAACAGTTACCAAGCGTAATGTTGTTTGGAACAGGGCAAAGAGGAAAGTTCGCGGACGAATTTAGCGATAAATTAGAAGAGATCAACGGCAGACCAGACACAAAGAGTTTGAAAGAAATAAGAAAAGAAGCAGAAGAGAACCAGAAAAGAACGCAGTCCTACAATGAAGAATACTGCAACAGGTCAAGAATAAAAGCACCGAGCTACAAAAAGGGAGATTACGTAATGGTGAAAAACTTTGGTTGCACAGTGGGGGCCGCTAGAAAGTTGATTCCCAAAAACAAAGGGCCTTATGTAGTAGAAAAAGTACTGCGTAACGACAGGTTTTTGCTCAAAGATGTAGATGGATTCCAAGTATCTAGAAATCCATACAAAGGTATTTGGAGTGCACAAAATATAAGACATTGGATAGGAAAGAAACGAAATTGTAACAAAAACGGAAAAGAAAATAAATAAACTCTATGTTTTCCCATAAATATATAAGTTAATCCACCGATGTCAACTTTAGTTTTAAGACTCGTATTACAATGTTACTTTATAAGCTCAATCTTGTAAATATCGTTATTTAAGTACGATCAGGAGATCTAGTTTGTAGGATGGCCGAGTTGTAGTAGGATAAGTATACACATGTAGTAGGATAAGTATACACACACACACATCACATATGTATTGTAAGAGAGAGGCTGAGAGAGAGCTTGCTCTCGCATCCACGAGCATTAGTCATGTAAGCTGTGTTGTACATTGTTTGAAATGAAGAGATCAGTTGTTGTGGAGAAAGAATAAAGACAAGACGTGCCACGGTTGAACGGTGTGCGATTATTATTTCGGTTGGACATTCTGCTCTTCTACAAATTCAGAAGTGTTCGAGTTCACGTCATGGAGTGTGTCGATCTCAACAAATTTACGGTCACCCAATTAAAGAAGTGGCTAACAGTGCACAACTTACCCACAACTGGGTCAAAAACGAAGTTAATGGCGCGCCTGCTAGAGATCCCATTAAGCGAACTTGGTGATGCTCCGGGAGTAGACCACGTCGATGAGATCCAGTTAGTGGAAACAGCCACCAGAGAAATGCATGGTGAGACGTCGCAAGCTGGTAACGAAAGTGCAACGTTCGAAATTTCACAAGATGATGAAATTCAGATTGCGGATTCCAGGCGCCAGTCAGGCGCGTCGCAACAAATCGACGTTCTCATAATCGTGAAACAGTTACAAGAAGAGTTAAAATTAAACAGAATAATGCTGCAGCAAATGTTCCTAGAAAAAAAACGATCACGCACAACAACTAGCGGCAATGGAGCAGCACGAGGCAGTCAAAAACAACAACGGTGGCGCCGGCGCCGACTTCGTAGAAAACAGTCTCGACGGTAGCAACCAGTGCTGCCATAATTTTTTGAGCAAAACAAGCTAGATTTACAAAAAAATCAAGCCCAAATAAGCCAAATCCAAGACAAAACAAGCTAGATTTTTAAACATGATTTACTCGGTTATATTTAAATAAAATAACTGGTTTTATACATATTTATTATTTATTTCTACAAAAAAAAAAAAGGAATAAAGGAATATTATTATATGTACATTATTAATTCATCTCCTGAATGAGGTCATCGAGCCCGGCTGTTTCCTCTTCAGGGTAATACGCGCGGCTTGTTACGGCTTTCAACCATTTTTGGGACAATTCATAGTCGTTACAGCATTTGTTTTTTTGTTTAAGTCCGTATCTTGAATTGAAAATAAATTAATTTATTTTGCAATATATTTTTTTTTATCAAAAACCTTACCTTACGCTTAAAATGGAATTAAGTGTATGTAAGTTTAAGGAATTTCTTAGTTTGGTCTTAATCAAATTAACTTGGCTGAACACTCGCTCCACTTCAGCGTTCGACCATGGCAACGCCATTATCTCCACCGCAATGGTTGCCAATTCATGAAATTTCTGGTTGCCACCAGAATCTCTATATGCCAGGACCTCAAGCCAAAACTTCAAAGTATTGTCGGTATTATCCCATGTATAATTTCGTAACTCTCTATACCGCCTTTCCATTTCTTCAATATTTGAAATATTAAAAAATAAAAAGAAGCTAAATACAAGCCAGATAGATTTTTTTCAAGCCAGAATTCCCGCAACCCGCAATTTTCGAATTTTTCCCGCAATTCATTTTGAAAACAAGCCAGATCTAGCGGGAAACAAGCCAAAATGGCAGCACTGGTAGCAACAGTAACGCAGAGACAATTGCGCAGTCAACTAGTCAACCAGCCAAAGAGAGCAGAGAGCAAAAGGAGCGGGCTATGTTGTTCGCTCTCGCGAAAGAAACAACCCCCGATTTTGACGGCAAATCGTGTGCTCGCATTTGGGTCAATCAGATGAGAGGAATTTTGCAACTGTACGAGCTGAGCGAAAATTACAAGAGAATGCTGTTGGTTTCCAAACTCAAAGGAAATGCTCAAAGTTGGCTTCATGCAGAACCACACCGAATTCTCCAGAATTTTGACAGCCTTAGTGAGCAACTTGTCGCAGTTTTTGGGAGCAAAACGTCCAAGTTAGAGGCCAGACGAGCGTTCCAGCAACGGAAATGGTACCCGAATGAAAGATTTCACGAGTATTTCGAAGAGAAGTTGGCACTGGCACTAGTCGTAAAGGTGGAGGACGACGAATTGATGGAGCAGCTAATAGAAGGAATACCATCAGAAGATCTACGCAACCAAGCACGAATTCAACGATTCACGGAAGTAAACCAGATGTGACAGGCTTTCTGCGATGTGCGCCTACCAGGAGCACGGAAGGACAAAAACAGAAATACAGTGAAGGGTACCACGAATGCAACATTTGACGTCCGATGCTTCAACTGTAATTCCAAGGGTCACTTCGCAAGGGATTGCCGCAAGACGAAGCGAGTAGCAGGTACATGTTATGCCTGTGGTATGGAAGGGCATCGAGTAGCGCAATGCTCACAGAGGAAGTCCCAGCACAAAGCAGAAACTTATGTAAGATTACTCCAAATTCATTTTACGCAAAATCCAAAATTATTTATAATTGCAGAGTGCCTCATAGACTCCGATAGCCCAATTTCTTTTGTAAAAAAATCATGCATTCCTGACGGGATTACTTTAAATGAAGTTTTTAAATCTTATTTTGGGCTGAATAAAAGCCAACTTAACGTATTTGGAAAAACATTTTGCTTTGTTTCAAATGAAAAAATGAAAATAAATTTTGAGTTAATTATTGTTACCGACGAGTCTATGAGCCATGATGTTGTTCTTGGAAGAGATTTCATGAACGCCTGCGGGCTAAAGATAAACTCAGATATGTTAACAAGTATTTCATACAAAGGAAAGGTTCACGCAATAGAAAATATCCATAAGTACACAATAGAGTATTTGAGTAGTCAACAAGAAACGGTCCCCGCTGAGCCATTTGGAAACGTAAATAGTAGTGGGGGGAAGGTTAGTAAAGAAACTGTTAAGTTAAAAACTGTTAAGATGGAACTGTTAGGCGAAAACGATGTTAATAAAGAAACTGTTAAAGATAAAACTGTTAAGGAAAAAAATGTTAAGGAAAAAACTGCTAAGAAGAAGAAACTGTTAAGCGACAACAATGTTAGAAAAGAAACTGTTAAGAAACAACTGTTAAGCGACGACTGGGGTAGAAAACAAACTGTAAGAGATAAACTGTTAAACGATGCTGCTAAGGAGACTGTTATGAATCGACGGTTACAGGAGAACAAGATCAATATATTAAACCATGACAACGAAAGTGCTAAAAATAACATTCACAATTACAGGGCAACTAAAGACACGAACACGTTAAACGATATTTATGCAGACGATTTCGATAAACAAATGTTAGTGATGAATGTGGTAAACGATCAACTGCGGGATTACAGATGCGGCGAAAATGTAGACTTTAAAACAAGAAAAAAATTCATCGATCTGTTTGAGAACGCATATGTAAATCCTCAGAGACCAAAGACACCATTAATCAAATGTGAGATGAATATTTCGTTAGAAAAACATAAGCCTTTCAGTTGCTCACCCAGAAGGCTTTCATATGCAGAAAAAGACAAGCTTCAGAAAATGTTAGACGACTACTTGGAAGAAGGTATCATACAGCCCAGCGACTCTGAGTATGCATCCCCAATTGTCTTAGTTAAAAAGAAAACCGGCGATTTACGCTTGTGCATAGATTTTCGAAAACTGAACAAAGTGTTGATCAAGGACAACTACCCTCTACCTCTGATCGACGACTTACTAGACAGACTCGTGAACAAGACTGTTTTCTCCAAGCTGGATTTGAAAAATGGATATTTCCATGTTTTCGTTAATAAAGATTCGGTGAAGTACACAGCCTTTGTCACTCCTTTAGGACAGTATGAGTTCTTGCGCATGCCAATGGGAATAAAGAATGCGCCTGGCGTATTTCAAAGGTTCGTAAACAAAATCTTTCAAGATCTGATTAGGGAGGGCAAAGTAATAGCATACATGGATGATATCATGGTAGCCAGTGCGGACATGGAGGAGCATTTAGAAACCTTAAAGGAAGTATTTGAAAGGATGGTTCAAAACAAGCTTGAAATACGCATAGACAAATGCGAGTTTATGTGTTCAAGTATAAAATATTTAGGGTTTTTGGTAACAAAAGAAGGTATACGAGCAGACGACAAAGGTATAGATGCTGTAAAAAATTTTCCAATTCCAAGTAACGTACATGCAGTTCAGAGCTTTTTGGGTCTATGCTCCTATTTCAGACGATTTATTAAGCATTTTTCAACAATTGCAAAACCGTTGCACGATCTTATGAAAAAAGATAAAGTATTTGTATTCGGAAAAAGTGAGTTGGAATGCTTTCTGTTATTAAAGGAAAAACTAGTAGATTCGCCTGTTTTGGCAATATATGATCATAGAGACGAAACGGAGCTGCACTGTGACGCCAGTTCATTCGGTTTCGGAGCCGTTCTGATGCAGAGGAAAAAAGATGGAAAATTGCATCCAGTATTTTATTTTTCTAAAAGGACATCCGAAACGGAATCGAAGTACCACAGTTTTGAGCTAGAAACTTTAGCGATCATTTACGCACTTCGAAGATTTCGTATTTACCTACAAGGAAAACCCTTTAAGATAATCACGGACTGTAACTCTTTGACCCTCACGTTGAACAGAATTGAACTTAACCCTAGGATAGCGAGATGGGCTTTAGAGCTGCAAAATTACGAATATGAATTAATATACAGATCAGGTAGCAAAATGCAACACGTAGAGGCTCTAAGCAGATGTACAAATGTTTTAATAGTGGAATCGAATAGTTTTGAGGACAACTTAGTCATATGCCAAGGAAAAGATGAGCAAATATGTAAAATTAGAAAACTGTTGGAGAAGAGCGAACACAAGTTCTTTGAAATGAGGAATGGTATTGTATACAGAAAGACAAATGATGGGAGACTGTTATTTTACGTACCTCAGGAAATGGAGAATCAAGTCATGCATAAATATCATAACGATTTAGGACACATAGGTAGAGATAAAATGACAGATGCGATTTTGAAAAATTATTGGTTCAAATACGTCAAAGACAAGTGCATGAACTACATCGAAAATTGTCTAAAATGCGTGGCATTTTCACCGAAGTCAGGGAAAACAGAAGGTCTTTTGCATAGTATACCAAAAGGGGATAAGCCTTTCGAACTATTACATATTGACCACTACGGACCCGTAGACAAAGGGAGAACCAAGAAGCACATTTTCGTGGTGGTAGACGGTTTTACGAAGTTTACAAGACTGTATACGACAAAGTCAACAAAAACAAAAGAAGTCGTTCAAGCTTTATCAGACTATTTCAGATCGTATAGCAGACCAAAGTGCATCGTTTCAGACAGAGGAAGCTGTTTCACTTCAGCAGAATTTGAACAGTTTATGGAAAAATCGGGCATAAAGCATTTAAAAATAGCAACGGGTTCCCCACAAGCAAACGGGCAGGTAGAGCGCGTCAATAGAAGTTTGGGGCCAATGATTGCTAAGTTGACGGATTCAGAGATCGGAGTATACTGGGATACGGTTATCGACCAGGTTGAGTACTCGTTAAATAATACGTTGCACCGCAGCATAAAACAGTTACCAAGCGTAATGTTGTTTGGAACAGGGCAAAGAGGAAAGTTCGCGGACGAATTTAGCGATAAATTAGAAGAGATCAACGGCAGACCAGACACAAAGAGTTTGAAAGAAATAAGAAAAGAAGCAGAAGAGAACCAGAAAAGAACGCAGTCCTACAATGAAGAATACTGCAACAGGTCAAGAATAAAAGCACCGAGCTACAAAAAGGGAGATTACGTAATGGTGAAAAACTTTGATTGCACAGTGGGGGCCGCTAGAAAGTTGATTCCCAAAAACAAAGGGCCTTATGTAGTAGAAAAAGTACTGCGTAACGACAGGTTTTTGCTCAAAGATGTAGATGGATTCCAAGTATCTAGAAATCCATACAAAGGTATTTGGAGTGCACAAAATATAAGACATTGGATAGGAAAGAAACGAAATTGTAACAAAAACGGAAAAGAAAATAAATAAACTCTATGTTTTCCCATAAATATATAAGTTAATCCACCGATGTCAACTTTAGTTTTAAGACTCGTATTACAATGTTACTTTATAAGCTCAATCTTGTAAATATCGTTATTTAAGTACGATCAGGAGATCTAGTTTGTAGGATGGCCGAGTTGTAGTAGGATAAGTATACACATGTAGTAGGATAAGTATACACACACACACATCACATATGTATTGTAAGAGAGAGGCTGAGAGAGAGCTTGCTCTCGCATCCACGAGCATTAGTCATGTAAGCTGTGTTGTACATTGTTTGAAATGAAGAGATCAGTTGTTGTGGAGAAAGAATAAAGACAAGACGTGCCACGGTTGAACGGTGTGCGATTATTATTTCGGTTGGACATTCTGCTCTTCTACAATATTGAATTTATTTGTATGAAAATTGATTTGAATGGCATTTTCCTATTTTTAACAGTCTCCTATATTCCTCCTTCCTCTGATCTTTCTGTTTATATGTGCCATTTAAACTCTATTAAATACGTTTCAAATTTTGTAGCCGACAAGGACTACCTTGTCGTTTTGGGTGATTTCAATCTCCCAGAAATATGTTGGTCCAATGTTCCTTATTCCAATTCGGTATTACCCAGTAATAGTCACGACTTTATTGATGGTATGCTTGAATTGTCACTATCCCAGGTCAATTTTGTCAAGAACTCCCTGAGTAGGCATTTGGATTTGATTTTTTGCTTGGATCCTTCTAATACACTTGTAACTAGAATCGATCCTCTGTCTCTTCCTGAGGATCCTTATCATCCTTCAATTGGCTTATCAATTGACTTTCCTTGTCGAAAAACTTGGTCTGCTTGTCCGTCTATTGCCTCGTACTGTTTCCAAAAAACTAATTTTCGAAAATTAAATGAGCTTATTAATGACTTCGACTGGTCAAACTTGTACATGTCTAAGAATCTTGACATCGCAATAAATTTATTTTATAATGCTCTAAATTCTATTTTTACACAATGTGTTCCCACTTCTTGCCATAGTAACAAGAATCGACCTGTGTGGTATTCACCTAAGCTAATAAATTTAAAAAATGTTAAGCTTAGGTTGTTCAAAAAGTTCAAATTATCCGTGAATCCTAGCGACCTCTCCCGTTATCTTTTGGCTCGATCCAAATTTTCGGTTTATAGCACACTATGTTATAAGGCCTACCTTTCTCGGTGTAATACTCAATTTCGCCGGAACCCCAAACAATTTTTTAATTTCGTCAATTCAAAGCGTAATAACTCTATTTTTCTTTCTTCCTTATCTTTCATGGATAAAAAAGCAAATACTGACCAGTCTATTGCTGATCTTTTTGGTACCTTTTTCCAATCTACTTATTCGACGTCAAATTTTAATTTGGATCAACAGTATCCCTTTGACCTTCCTCGGTCAAAAAATGCGATTTTCTCCGAAACGTTACTGACGATTTGGATAAAATTTTAATATAATGTGGGAGAAAATAGGGTCTTTCATATGGCATACCGTGCATATGCGCACAAAATCGTTTTCATAACGAAAAGTCAATCGACGCTGGGTGAATGTTGTTGTACAACAAATTGTTTGCACTGCAACCTTTCGTCAGAAATTCGCAATTTATTTGGGTTACCAGGTCACATATATATGTATGGGATCGCGCCTTCGCGCGTATTTGACAACCCACACAAATGAATTTTGTGAATAATACTAAAATGCGATTTTCTCCGAAACGTTACTGACGATTTGGATAAAATTTTAATATAATGTGGGGGTAAATAGGGCCTTTCATTTGGCATACCGTGCATATGCGCACAAAATCGTTTTCATAACGAAAAGTCGATCGACGCTGGGTGAATGTTGCTGTACAACAAATTGCTTGCACTGCCATCTTTCGCCAAGAACTCGCAAATTAAATGGGCTACATGCAACTATGTATGAATTTTGCGCCTAATTTAAAAATGCGAATTTCGCCAAAAGGCTTTCGACAATTTTCCTTAAATATACATAAATATAGCGTAGCGTTACATTTCTTTACATTACGTATTTTATTAATCATGTAGAAAACTGTTAGCTTCTGTTCTGTTAACGCCATCTATGTTAAGCCAGTTCATATTAACGGACTTAGGCATGTTGAGTTGCGCTGCCCAACACTAAATGTTGTTCCGTTCGGAACATCTGGTTCATATATGAACTTAAAAGGTGCATTAACAAATTAATGTTTTTCTCTAAAACGTTACTGACAATTTTAATAATTTTCATGTATTACATAGTAGAAATATCCAGCATTACGATGGCCTTCCGTGCATCTTTGCACAAAATCCGTAGAAAGATATATAAGCAAAGTTCCGACGACATGATTTTTTTAACGGATTTTGTATGGGGCCGGCATCGAGGTAGGCACACATATTAGTGAATATCTCAAAAACGTTACTGACGATTTTGACCAAAATTTGTGGAAATGTTATCAACATTCCGTTCTTAACGGTGGTATGTCGTGCATGTGCGCACAAAATCTTAATCTTGAGATATTAACAAAAATGTGGGTACCCCAATTGTTCAACGTCCGTGTTTTGGTATAATTAAAACTCAAAGCTGTCATACGAACCTAAATCGGTTTAGGCAATAACTTCCACATTTATTATCCGATCCTTTTGAAATTTGGCATGCGTGTGTTTTATACAACGATAGATAATTGTACGAAATTTTGCTTGGATCAGACTACTATATCATATAGCTGCTATACGAACCTAAATCGGTTTAGGGAATAACTCGCACATTTATTGACTGATCTTTTCAAAACTCGGCCAACACGTTTTCTACATAAATATACGCGTTTGTGCTAAATTTTATTAAAATCGGACTACTATATCGTATAGCTGAAGATAACGTTGGGATTTTTTTTTTTTTGTTGTTTCGTGCTACGTTTTGCATTTTGCATGTTGCCTTTTGGTGCATTTCTATGCAGTCGTGTCTGCTGTTTCTCTTTTCCTCTCTAACTCAACGATCTATAATAATTTTTTTTTTTTGCTTGTGTTGTGTTTATGAGAGTTTGGTGTCCATATATTTTTTTCCGATTTCAATTTCTTTTCTTTCCTTCTGGTTTATTTACATTTATATTTTTTGTTTGTGCCTGTGGTGTGGTAATGAGAGTTTGGTGCCCTTGCCCTATATTATTTTATTCCCAATTTCAATTTTCAATTTCGAATTTTTTATTTTTTTCCCATTTCAAAATTTTTAGACTCTTTTCGAAGAAAAAGGAGTCTATTCACTTTGCTCTGATGTTTGTAACGCACAGAACCAAACATCGTAGACCCACAAAAGTTACATCTAGAATACTTAGAATCACTAGAGGAGTCGATATAGCCATGTCCGTCTGTCCGTCTGTTTCTATGCGATTTACTCCGTCGTCTTAAAAGCTATTTTGCTGAAACTTGGTATTTAGCCTTCTTTTTTACCTAGGTAGTACACTAGTTTGAATCGGTCGGATCGGACCACTATATCATATAGCTGTCATACGAACCTAAATCGGTTTAGGGAATAACTCGCACATTTATTGACTGATCTTTTCAAAACTCGGCCAACACGTTGTCTACATAAATATACGCGTTTATACTTAATTTTATTAAAATCTGACTACTATATCATATAGCTGTCATACAAATTGAAATCGGCCCTATTAACTGACCAACCCCGTTCATGTGATTTACGGCAGAAACAACTTCGAAAAGAGTCTGTAATCTTCGGCACCCCGAAGATAACGTTGGGACTTTTTTTTTTTTTTTTAATTTTATTATGCCTCTTTTTTTCAATTTCTATTTTTATTCTTATTTATGTATTTTATTTTTTTTAATTAATCAAATAAACTCTAATGCCATTCCTGCTGGTCCTAATTCTAAACGTTTTGTTTATTTATTTATTTATTTATTATATAGTAAGGGAACAGTTAAAACTATAGACCTAACTTACAACTAGCTGGCTTCTATGGCCTTCAGCTAACTTTATGTACATAGTTACAGGTGGTGAATTAATTTTGTGACTTTTAGATATTTTTCTATTTTTTGTATATTATCAAGTGTAGGATTGGAGAGAAGAGATACGGGATCATTATTTTGGAATATGGATAAGCGATGTCTTGTGAAGGTTGGGCAGTTGGATAGAATGTGTGTTATGGAGATGTTAGTATTGTTTGTGCAGAAGTTGCAGCTGGAAGATATGTTTTTATTCATATAGCTAAGATGGGTGAGTTTGGTGTGTCCAAGGCGGAGTCGAGTAATTTTTGTTTGGGTGTATCTGGATATTTTGTCTTGTAAAATTAACTTTGTAAAGTTTGGTGTAGGTGGATGTGTAGAGTTTAAGTTTTGGTACCATGTAGAGCCTAGATAGAGTCGGTTTATTCTTAGTTGGACCAATTTGTTTTTTATTAGTTTTGTGAAGTCTGTTATGTTGTAATTTTGGGTGTAAATGAGGGGATATGTTGGGGCGTTCTTGGCTAGTAGGTCTGCTAATTCATTTCCTTTTATATTTGGTGTCCAGGGACCCAAAGTAATTTGATTTCAGGGTGTTTCAGAAGATCGGCCCGGATGAGAGATTCATAGAAGTTAGTGTTGTCAGTGTTGTTAATGGATTTGAGTGATGATAGTGAGTCGGAGCAAATTATGTATTTTAGTTTGTTGTTTTTAATTGCCTGAATAGCTTCGGCCGAGAAGATTGAGCTGTATGTCATCAGTATTCCTCTTTTAATGCAATTTTCTTCATCGGTTATGGCATAAGAGGTGTGGGTGTCTGATTTTGATCCGTCGGTGAATATGAATTTGTGATTGGGGTATGAGTTTTTTATTGCTTGAAAGTGCTGCTTGTATATGAGAGAGTTAATTGTATCTTTATTAAGGTAGGTAAGCTGTAATAATATTGCGTCAGGAGGGAGTTCCCAGGGGGGTTTTATGGGTGTTAAGTCTGGGAGGAAAGTAAGTTGAAAGTTATATTGGTAGCAAAGCTTGAGACAGCTGCATACTACTGATGATGCTTTGTTTAAGATTTTTTTGTTTGTAATAATTTTCTTAAGTATGGGGTGTATGGGTGTTTGTGAGGCTAGTGTAAGGTTTTTGAGAAGTTTGGTGGTGAGGAATTCATGACGTTCATATATCGTATTAAGGTTAGCTTCTAGTAGTAAATTGTTTATGGGTGTTGTTTGGAAGGCTCCCAGAGCGAGTCTGATTGACGAGTTGAGAATGGTTTGAATTTTTATCAGGGTAGATTTCGGGGCGTTACCATAAAATATAAGCCCATGGTCTATTTTGGAGATAATAGTTACTTTAAGTATGTTTATTAATGTAAATGTGCTGCAATTGAATCTAGGACTGGAGAGGCATTTAAGGATGTTCAGCTTCTTGTTAAGTGCTGTGGATAAATAATTGATGTGGTTGTGTGACCATTTGTATTTATTATTAAAGGTCAAGCCTAGTATTTTTAGTGTTTTAGTTGCTTGAAAAGCGAAGTTGTTGGTTAGAATTTGGCATTGACACTGGTGTTTTCTACATATATGTTTTTTTTTTTTTTAAAAGGACGTTGGCGTACCGCAGTACACTCAAGAGGCCCTTACGAATGAAGGCTCCAGCCTTTCCATTCCAGTCTCCCTACGCTCTGCGGGACTCCCGTCAGGTATTACTTCGCAGAGCGGGATCGCTATTTCAGCGCCTCATATGTCGGTTCTGGTGCCGTTTCCTCTCCATAATTCTTAGTTTTTTGCAGATGGCCGCTGCCATTGCACTAACTGCGTCCCAAGTTCTGACCGATTCGATCATATCCGTGATGAGAATCTCTGGTCGTATACTGTGGCCAAGCACACTCTCCAAAATTTGTCTTTCCTCCGTAAATTGATCGCAGATGAAAAACACGTGCTCAGCGTCCTCGACTGCACCATTGTTGCAGTGTTCGCATTGGTCCGAATCTTCATGCCCAAATCTGTGTAAATAGGCTTTGAAACAGCCATGTCCACTTAACAACTGCGTCAGGTAGAAATTTACTTCCCCATGTTTTCTGCTCGTCCATTTGTGTATATCGTTAATTAGACGATAAGTCCATCTTCCTGCGTTTGATTCACTCCATCTAGTTTGTCATATTCGCATAAGGTCCTGCGTTGTCATTATACTATTTGTATTTCCTCGTAATTTACTTGCCCTCTTCAACACCAACAAGTCTATTGGTGGAATACCAGCTATTACGTCTGCTGCCTCTGCTGATACTGTCCGAAAGGCAGAGGATACTCTTAGAGCACATAGGCGGTGCACACTCTCAATTCCCTTCCTGTATGTCTTTGTTTTAACAGCGTCACCCCAAACTGGTGCTGCGTACGTGATGACCGATCTAACTACGCTGGCCAGTAAAAGTCTTCTCCCTTGTCGTGGTCCATTGTGGTTAAGCATTATCCGTGACAGCGCTACGCATGTCCTACTCGCCTTCTTCGCTACATATACTAAATGGTCTCTGAAGTTTAATCTATCATCTATTATCACACCTAGATATTTCAGTGATCGTTGTGATGTGATCATCGTGTCACCCACAAGGATACTTGCCGATTCAACCTTCTTCCTTGAGCTTATTAAAACTGCTTCCGTTTTTTGTTCCGCTAGTTTAAGTCCGGCCGTCTTAAGCCAATGGTGAGTCTTTTGAATTGCACTATTGGCTAGTGTCTCTATCTCGGCAATGTGCTTGGCTACCACCACTATTGCAATATCGTCTGCAAATCCCACTATTGTAACTTCTTCTGGGAGTTCTTGTCGTAAGATTCCGTCATACATTATATTCCACAGGGCAGGTCCAAGTACCGAACCCTGTGGGACACCTCCTGTGATTTTGTAACGTCGGTTCCCCTTCGCTGTTGCATACTTTAATGTCCTTTCGTGTAAATAGCTCTTAATAATACTAATCAGGTATTCTGGCGTGTTGAAGTGGTCAAGTGCGTCTATGATATTCTGCCAATTTGCCGTGTTGAAGGCATTTTTGATGTCAAGTGTGACAACTAGGCAGTATTGCTTTTTTCCTTCTAGCCATCGTTTCCCCGCTATAGCTTTTGATGCCGTCTGAACCACTTTTAAAATGGCATCTTCGGTGGATCTTGATTTCCGAAATCCATATTGTTCAGCCGACAAGTCGCCCCCCGTGTTGACGGCTTCGTCTAGTCTAGACGCGATCAGCCTTTCAAGCACTTTGCCTATTGTGTCCAAAAGGCATATTGGTCGATAGGCCGAGGGGTCCTCTGCATTTTTCTCGCCTGTTGGCAGTAGCACCAGGTCCTGCCTTTTCCATCTGGCTGGGAAAACACCTTCAATAAAACATTGGTTAAAGACACTAACAAAGCATTCGGGGTGCTTTATCATTGCAAGTGCTAGCGCCTCGTTTGGAATCTTGTCTGGGCCTGGCGCTTTCTTGATCTTCAGGTTTCTGGCTACTGTCATTATTTCTCCTTCAGTCACAGGATGCGGTAGTGAGCGATGTTGTCTCCGTGGGGCGGGGATCTGGTCCACTATGCTCATTCTTGGAAAAAGTGTACTAACTATTGTACTGAGCAGCATTGGGCACATCGGGCTTGGTTGTTTATCACCCTTGAGCCTTTTTGTCACTGTTTTATAGGCGGAGCCCCAAATGTTTGCGTCTGCGTCCTGGCAGAGTTGAAGGAAGCATTCTTTTTTCGACCTCTGTATAAGTTTTTTTAACAAAAGTTTCCTGGCCTTGTACTGCTTTCTCCGCTCATCCATTGTTGGTGTATTTATGGATCTTTGGTACATTCTTCTGGCTGAAATACAATCACGGCGTGCTTGAGCGATTTCCTGATTCCACCAGTAGACTGGTGCATTTCGCCTTTGCTTTGCTGACTTCGACATGGATAGCCCACACGCTGATCCAATTTCTGCAGATATCTTTTTACTCTGTTCCTCTGCGTTCCCACTGGTACTCAGGCCTTCTAGAGAGGCGTAGAACATGCCTCGGTCCATTGTTTGAACATTGTACCTTTCCCTGTCTATGCTGAAGTTCCTGCTCTCTGAATTTTCTATTTTAAAAATAATTGCCTTATGATCGCTATTGGTATAATAGTTCGTTACGTTCCACACCGACCTTCGGTATATGCTACTACTCACGGAGGTAAGGTCTATAATGGAGGATGCATTGCCCCTTTCAAAGGTGGATTCCAAGCCCGTGTTTAGTATGGTGACATCTAAGGTACTTAAGGCCTCAAGTAAGCTTCGACCCCTATCCGTGGTCCTTGAACTTCCCCATTCTATTGCCCATGCGTTAAAATCCCCTGCTATTATGATTGGGGATTTTCCTCTAGCATCTCTTACAAGATTATCTAAGCAGGCATCAAACTGCTGCAGCGTCCAGGATGGTGGGCAATAGCAGCTATAGATGTAAAATTGGTCAAGTTTAGCCGTAATAAATCCTGATCCTACATTCCTGCTGGTCATTTGTAAGGGGCACTCTGAGCAACTCCATATACTGGCTTTCTCGGTGGAGTCAGCCGCCCAGATGCCATGTGTTTTGTGTCGATATGGTTCACATAGAATAGCGACATCAATATTATTTTCCTTTACTGTTTGTTCCAGTAGGTCTTGAGCTGCTTGGCAATGATTTAAATTTAACTGTAGGAGCTTCATTATCGCTTTGTCTTTTTAAGAGCTCGTTGATACGAA
Source organism: Scaptodrosophila latifasciaeformis (assembly GCA_037075145.1). NCBI lineage: Eukaryota > Metazoa > Arthropoda > Insecta > Diptera > Drosophilidae > Scaptodrosophila > Scaptodrosophila latifasciaeformis. Next base: position 58,829 of record JBAMCM010000019.1, read on the forward strand.
GGGCATCTGCTGCTGTTTGTGGCGTGCCTAAAATCTACTTCCTTATTTCGCTTACACAGCATACACGAGCGCTCGCTTTTGCATTCCTTTGCCTTGTGACCTGATTTGCCGCAGTTGAAACATATCCCTAAGCAATTCATGTCGCTAGTACATCGGCTTGCAACATGTCCGAATTCCATGCATTTAAAGCATCTGACTGGTTGCATTTTCCGACGTATTCTGCATATAACCCATCCTATCCGTATTTTGCCTTTCTCTGCTAATTTGTCAGCTACTCCAGTTGGGAGCCTCATCGTGGCCGTTTGCGTGCCCCCAAAGTATGGCCGAAGTGATTGGATGCACGATTAAGTCACGCCGATCTCTCCAAACGTAGTCAGCAACGCTTCCAAGATCTCCTCCTCTGTCGTCACTTCGTCAATATCGCGTATTTCCACTAGTACTGATTCTTTTAGTGTCTTGACTTCAGCTTTGTCCCTCAGAACCGTTCCCACTGCTGATTGGAGAGCATCGGTATACGGGTCCGATACTTTATTTAGCTCGAAAAGTAGTTCCCCTTTCGCTGTCTTCCTTATGGTCCTGACATGCTGTGAAAGTTCCTTGAGCCTCGGTTCTGTTTGGACCGTATGGAGAAGATCTGCATATGATGCTTCACCAGTCGCTCTCACGACGATTGCATCATGTTTTGCTGGTCGTGGCCTAGGTTTCTTTCTTATCTTAGTCCAGTTTTGCTTTGTGCCGGTTGGCAAAAATTCCTCCATTGTAGGCTTGGCAGCTATGAGATTCTCTCCAACTTTGGTCTTCTTCGATATCGAAGATGGAGGAGACACTTCTTCCCGGTCTGCTCTTGAACGCTTACCTTCCTTTGGTGATGCGACAACCGTCGTCTGTTTCATCGTGGTTATCTTTGTTAGCGCTTGTGGCTGTGCTTTACCTGCTTCTATTTCCTTTTCCACGGATATGTATAGTTCCGTGATTTTCCCTATAATTTCTCTTACTGGTTGATGGACTGTTCTTCTTCCTACCATCATTTTGTTTAACTCTACTATGGCGCTACCAAGGGCAGCAAAATTCGACGGAACATCTTCTCCTTTTTGGCATTGCTTTCCACTCTCAGAATGCGTTTCTCTATTTGGTGTAGGCATAGCTTTCGTTGTCACTGGGTTAGGACTATCAGTTGTCTTTTTTGACTGCCACCCTTCGAAAGGCGAAAGAGTGAAGGCCCTACTCTGGGAAGTCTTCGGGGGTGAGTGCCTAAGCCTCGACGATCTCGCGAAAGGGTCACCCGCAAGTACCTCTTTTGCGTTCTTCTGTGCACTTCTTTGATCTATCGGCGAGCTTGTGCTAGCTCCATCTACCACATGTGGTCTACACGGCTGCTCAATGTACTCATTGGCAGCTCTAACTTCCACATATATGTAGATGCTTACATTTGTCGGTAGATAGTGATGCCCCCGAGAAGGAGCACCAGTCATTTATTTGGGAGAAGAGTACGTCAAGATTTATTTGAAGATTTTTTTGGTATTTATGGAATTTTACGATAATGTGAAAATCATCGGCGTAGGCTATGAAATTTATGTTTTTTTGTATATGGATGATGTGGGAAAGCTTATTGTAGGCAATGAGAAAAAGAATGACTGAGATTGGGGATCCTTGAGGTATGCCGTTTTGGATTGGAAATGTTTCGGAGTAGGAGTTTGATATTCGGCATTTAATCTGTCTGTTAGTCATAAAGTTAATGATGTAGTTTAAAATTTTTGGGCCTATTTTCCATTCTTGAAGTTGTATGGTTATCGCGTGGATTCCAATGCGGTCGAAAGCTTTGGAAAAGTCAAGCGAGAGAGAGGAGATGTGTTTTTTGTGTGAGAGCGAATCTGCTATAAGGTGATCTAAATATAATAGATTATCAGTAACGGATTTGCCTCTTTTGAAGCCGATTTGATTGGTGTGTATAAGTTTGTTAGTGTTAACAAACCACCACAAACGCTTAGCTATAATTTTGTCAAGGATTTTACTAAGGCAGGGGTTTAGGGCTATTGGGCGATAAGAATTGATGTCTGTTTTATTTGAGTTAAGTTTCAGTATTGGGATCGTGAGGCTTAATTTGAAGTTCTGGGGGATGTATAAATTAATGATGTGATTGTAGTGTTTGAGGATTCTATTTTGGAGTAAATATGGGGCTTTTTGAATCATGGGGTAGACTATTCTATCGATTCCAGGAGTTTGACCTTTAAGCGGTTTAAGGGCTGTTAGGAATTCAATCATTGTGATGTCTTTTTCTATTAATTGTGCTGATTTGGATGGGGCTGTAATATTGAGAACTAAAGAGTTTTTTGCTTGGATAAAGTTTTCTGAGAAATTATTGTTGTCAGCCTGTTTAGACCAATGTTTTGCGAAGGAATTGGCGATTAATAATTGGTCAGCTTCTGGTCGGTTGTTTTCTGGAGTAATTATTGTGTGGATGTGCTTAATGTTGTTTAGACCACAAAAGCGTCTAATATTTGACCAGATTTTTTTGGTAGGTGTGCTGGGTTGGATTTCGGATGTGAAAGCAGAGATAGAGGTTCTCTTCGCAGTTTTTCATTCTTTTCTAAAGATGGCGTTCACTTTCTTGTATCTTAATATATTTTCTGTCGAGATGGATCTTTTAAGCGCTTGCCATGTTTGCATTTTGATCTTCCTTAGTTTTCCTAGGTTTTTATTCCACCATGGGACTTTTTTGGGTAGGGTGTGTGGAGAAGTTTGTGGGATGGAGAGGTGAGCACTTTGGAGAATGATTTTTTTAATATTAGCAGCTTCTTTATTTATGTTGTCAGTAGTTGGTATTATGTTGTTGAGTTGGTTTATGTGTTCATTATATTTATTCCAGTTAGCCAGCTGTACTTTAAATATTGGTTTGTTGTGGTTGCTTTGATTGTGCTTAGTGTGAAAAAGAGTTAAGAGTATTGGGAAGTGGTCGCTTCCGTGGAGATCATCGATTGTGTTCCATTTTGCGTCGATTGCCAAGTCTGGCGTGCAAAAGGAGAGATCAATGTGAGTATATGTATTATGTGTGGAGAGGTGTGTGGGGGATTTGTCGTTAAGGAGTATTAGGTTTGTGCTGTTTAGAAACGATTGTAGTGTTACTCCTCTAATATTGTTGGATGGTGAGCCCCAGCTATTAAAGTCGCCCAATATAAGCTTTATAGGGTGTTGATTTAAGACGTTATTTAGGTCAGTGGTTGAGAATTTTTTTGAGAGAGGGATGGAGGCTGAGATTATTTTAAATGTTTTGCTTGTTTCGATTTCGGCACAAGATGCGTCGAACTCTTTGGATAAAGGTATTTCTTTAGATTGGATGGATTTGTGAATAAGAAGGGCGGTGCCTCCAAATGAGTTAAAGTAGCTGTGTGAGATTAGTAAAAAATTAATTGGAATGGGTATGATGCTTGGGCTATTAATATGTGTTTCCTGAAGGGCAATTATGTGTGGTTCGTATTTTTTAATTAGTAGTTGTAACTGATCGTAATTGTTAAGGTAGCCGTGGCAGTTCCATTGTATTATCTTTAACATTTCTTAAATAAATTGATGGATTATTGATATTTTATTTTTAAATGTTGATTTGTAGATTGACAGATCAGTATATATAATGTTTTGCCGCAACACCCCACGGCAGTCCAGCAGCTATGGGTCGTTACGGTTGATGTTGAGATTTTGCAGGTGGCCGGGGGGCGGGCTGTAAGTAGCTGATGCTATTTAAAGGGCTCACCCCCCGGCCCCTGCAAGAGGGGCCGATTGGAGTTGTTATGTTGAGTCGTCTTCGACGATCATTTCGTTTTCATTATTTAATTTGGATAATTTACAAGTTGTATTGTTTGTTTTAGGTTTTTTCTGATTCTTGGGTTTAAGTTGTGTTGCTAATGATGTGGTGCTATTGCTTTTTTGAAATATTCTAAGTTTGGTTTCATCTAGTGTTTGGAGATTGAATTGAGGTAGAGTGATTGGATTGGTTGATGGAGTAGCTTTAGCTGATGTTGAAGGGCTGAAGTTTGTGTCTTCGTATTTAATAAGTTTCCTCGTGGTGTACGTTTGGGTGTGTTGCTGGTCATCGATGAGGTGTTGGTGTTGTGGTGTTTGTTTAGTGGTTGCAGAGAATGTTGCTTGTGGGAGTTTGTGCCTCTCGTTGTATAGTTGCTTGAATTTCCTTGCTTTTGGCGAAAGAAGGGCAGTTGCGATCGAATATGCTGTGCTTATAATCATATGCTTTGGCTTCTTTGCAGTTTATGCAGCATAGTTGGCTGGAGCATTTTTCCTCTGTAGTGTTTTTGTGGTCGACGGTTCCGCAGTCTAGGCATAATTTTGCGCTTTTGCAGAATTTGGTAGGGTGTCCAAGTCGTCCGCAGTTGCGGCATCGATAAGGCAGTGGGATGTATGGTCTTATGTTTATTTTTTGGTAGCCGATATTAATGTCTGCTGGTAAGTTGATTGAGGCAAATGTAAGTATAATTAGGCCTGTTTCTTGGAGTTTGTCTTGGTGTTTCTTTAGGATTTTTTTAACTTCTATGACATTTGCTTGTTTGAGTTCTTCCAGAATAACATTTTCTTCAACTTCTCGTAGGTTGTTACAGTACAAAACGCCTTTGCTGAAGTTGCGTGTGTTGTGTTCCGATATTTCTACATTTGTTTGGTTGTCAAGGGCGATTAGTTGGATGAGTTTGCTTGCTTGTGTCATGGTTTTCGTTTTGATCTCGTAAGTTCCGTTAGCTAAGAGTTTGCACTCTTCCACTTCACCGGTGCACAAGTTGTTATGGTTTTTTTAATTTGGAAAGGAGAGTAGTTTGAGAGTGTTTTATTTTCATCGGTGCGTTTCATTATTAGGTATTTTGGGCCAATAGTTGTATTAGTTAATTTTTTTGGTATATCTGTTTTGAATAGTAGTGTGTTTGGCCTGCTGCGCAGGTCTGGCGGGTCCCGCATGGTGCGGTTTTGCGCTATTTACTTTACGTTTGTTTTGTGCTTTTCAGTTAAGTTTGCGATCTTATCAGGAATTTGAGCTAAAAATAGAACTGCACTGTATTTGTTTTTGTAACTTTTCGGGTTTGATTTCTTAGAAGTTTAACGAGACTAGCTTGTACGCGTCTGCTCCGTTGGACTGACTAAAGCGAACTGACGTTTTGTTATTAATTCTAATGGTCCGGCACGTTCTTTTGTTTTTGTTTTCCCTTTTTTTCGTATCCACTATGTTTTTTATTTGTGGAGGCCATTCCGCTTCCTCGATGCCCCGTGGCTGCTTCGACCATGGGTCTGACCGCCGTTGTAGATTCGGCCTCTTAGGTGGTGTTGGCGCCGAACTTTGTCTCTGTAAATTGGGCCGCTTCGCTGGAGTGGAGTGATGCTTCCTTACCCACTCCAGCGTCGCCCAATATGCCAGTCGTTGCTGGGCCTCCTATTTCATCCTTTCCTTGCCGCTGCCGTTTCTGGTGCCGCTGCTGGCGTTGGAGCCGCAGCCGGCGTTGAAGCCGCAGCCGTCCTTGCCTCGGGTCCCTCGAAAGCGGCGGCCGCAGCTCCCGCACCAACCGCACCCTTCCAGTCTCGATGGGTTCCTTCCAGCTCCATACCACTGTTGTGGTGTGGAGCCAGTAGGAGCCCTCGAGTTTCTCCGTTTTTGAGATTTTTATATCAGCTCGGGGTGTCTTCCTCTCCCAGCCGGAGAGGTTACTCTCCCCGCTACTAATGCTGACTATGTTCTCCGGGATCGGTGTTGGAGGACGCGTTGTGTTATAGCCTGTCGACGGCTTTGCGCCTGCCGACGGCTTTGCACCGATTGATTCCGTCGATGATCCACTTGTCGACTCCATGATATTTAGATATTCACTTATGCTTGACATTATACTTCCTTTGACCAGTTGCAAAAAGAGGGTTTTCTGAGCTGGTGTGGCCCTTTTATAGGCCGTCGCGGCTGCGCTGTTTTTTGTCACCGTTAGCAGTATCCGTTATTTTGTTCATTGTGGGTGTTGGTTTACTTTCTCCTCTCTTTTCTTTTATATATTTTTTTCTTATTGGGGTATAAGCCGTTGCTGTTTTTTTTTTCGCCGCATTAACCCTTTGTTTTTTGTGTGTTGTTATGTGTCGGTGTCGAATTTATTTTTCCTGGTGAGTACTTTTATTATTATATTTTCTTTATGTGAATATAATTTTCCCGTTGTTTTTTTTCTTCACTAGGACACTTGGTTTTTATTTTATTTTCTTCGTCTGGACGGACTTCGACAATCGTAGCTATTTTCATATATTTATTTTGATTATTGTTAATATTTCTTTTTTTTCAGATTTGTTCCTGATTTTTTTTTTTTAAGTTGACTGCTTGGATCTTGTATGTTTGAATGTGATTTTTTTTTTTTTTTTATATGGGTTTCATGTCCCGAATGTGTGCTGTTTTAGTTGAGTTTGTTCCGCTCCTTTTGACTTTACATATAACTGGGGATGTAAAGTTTATTATTTCGTATGGTCCTCCATACCTCGGTGCTAGTTTGGCAGCGAAATTTTCCACCGCTTTCGATAGGTGGTGTTCCTTGATCCATACGGAGTCTCCTATTTTCGGTTTCCAAGGGCGTTTCCTTAAGTTGTAGTGTCTGGCCTGATCTTGTGTGGCCTTTTCCAGGCTTCTTCTCACTATTTCGAAGATTTCCTTCATCTTTGTCGCCTTATCGGCCGGATTTATTTCTGTGGTGTTTTCCTCTGGCGGGTTTTCTTCGTATAGGGAGTTTGGTAATCTGGGTTCCCTGCCTTGAATAACATAGACAGGACTGAATCCAGTACTTGCGGCGACACTGGTGTTTACTGCCAGTTGGATTTCCGGTAGGGCTTCGTCCCAGTTTCGTTGGTCCGGTCCAGTGAATTGGGCGATCATCGTTTTCACTGTCCTGTTGGCTCGTTCTGTTGGGTTTTCCTGGGGCGAATATGGTGCTGTGAATTGTTGCTTCACGCCTAGTTTTGTGAATATTTTGCTTGTGAATTGTTTTCCGTTGTCTGTTATAACCAATTTTGGTGTTCCGAATCTGGACAGGATCCTTTCTCGGAAGGATTTTTGTAGGGTCGTTGCCGTTGCCACTCTTAGTGGTATTAATTCTGTCCATTTCGAAAATCGGTCGAACAGGACAGTAATACCTGGCTGCAACCCTGGCAATGGTTTTTCTACTGCCGGTGTGTCCTGCTGTAGTTGAGTCGTGGTTTTCGTGTAGCACTCGTGCTCTTTGTTCATTTGGGACACAAAGTTTCCATGCCATGACTTCTTCGTCGCCTGCTCGGTGTGGTATGTGCCTGTAAAGGTTATTCTCCTTTATTCTGTAGTCCCGGTATTTTTCTGGGCGTTGTTGAATTTTTATTTTCATATCCTCTATCCATTTGCACTTTTGGTTTATTTCTGGCTGTGTCTTTGTGATTTTGAATTATTCTTCCAGGGGTTGTCTTGAAAGTGCGTCTGCTACCACATTTAGTTTTCCTCTTCTGTATTTAGTCTGGAAGTCGTATTGTTGTAATTCTAGTGCCCATCTGGCTATTCTTCCTGAAGGGCTTTCAATTGAATTTAGCCACTTCAATGCCATGTGATTCGTGATTACTTGAAATTTGTACCCTTCCTAGTATGACCTTAATTTCCTTACGGCCCACACTATCGCCAAGCATTCTTTTTCTGTGGCCGAATAATTCTTCTCTGTCCCGTTTAATGATCGGCTGGCGTAGGCTATCACTTGTTCTCCGTTTTCTGCCATATGGGTTAAAATTGCTCCAAGTCAGTGATTACTTGCGTCGGTTTGCAAAATGAACTGTTTCTCGAAATCTGGGCATGTTAGTATTGGTGATTTTGCCAGTTTCTCTTTGATGGAGTCGAATGCCTTTCGCCTTTCATTAGTCCACTCCCATTTGTTCCCTTTTTTAAGCAGCTCATTCAGCGGGTGGACTGTTGAGGCGAAGTTTGGTACAAATCTTCTGTACCATGAGGCTACTCCCAAGAATTGTCACAGTTCTTTAACATTTGTAGTTGGTTTTAGGCTTGTTATGGCCAACACTTTGTCTGGGTCTGTTTTGATCCCCATGTCGGTTACCACGTGACCAAGATATTTCAGTTCCTTTTTGCAGAACTCGCACTTATCTACATTGATTCTTAGATTTGCTGTGCGAAGGCGGCGTAGAACTTCCTTTAAATTTGCGAGGTGTTCTTCCAAGGTTTTTCCTATGACAATGATGTCATCCGAGTATGCGAAAGCATAGGGCATCATTTCTGGGCCTATCACCCTATCCAGTGTTCTCTGAAATGTGGCTGGTGCTGAGTGCAGACCAAATGGCATGACTTTCCAATGGTAGAGGCCTCTTCCCGGCACCGTGAAAGCTGTCATTGGGCGGCTTTCCTTTTCCATGGGTATTTGCCAATACCCGTCCTTGAGGTCTAAGCTTGTTATGTACTTAGCCTCTTTCAGTTGGTCCAAAAATTCTTGGACTTTTGGTATCGGATATGAGTCTTTTACTGATCGGTTGTTCAGTTGTCGAAAGTCCACGCAGAGTCTCCATTTGCCCGTCTTCTTTTTCACTATTACAATTGGGGCACTGTGGGGGCTGTTGGATGGCTCTATGTACCCCTGCCTTAATAGCTCGTCCACTTGTAAATTTATTTCCGTTTGCATTTTTGGGTTCCGTGAGAAGTATCTCTGTTTTATTGGCTTGTCGTCTTTCATGACAATTTTGTGCTCAGCTAGTGTTGTTGTGCCGTGCATGTTTTCGAATTGTGATAATTCGGCCTTAAGAAATTCCTGTATAGTTTCTTCTGGTGTGTTTTGTACGGTTGTTCTGGATATTTTGTTATGTACTTGTTCGTTGCTTCTGGTATCGGCTGATAATTTTGCTTGTATTCCTGCTATGTTTATTGCTGTGCCCATGTTGCACAGAAAATCCCATCCTAATACTAAGTCCTCTATCATTTCCGGTAGGACTAGTAGGGTGAGGTGTGTTTGTTTGTTTGCGAAAATGGCTTCCACCTTGATTTGATGCGTTACTGCACTTTGACTCCCGTCTGCCATTCGCACTTGTTTTTTAGTTGGGCTTGCTATTGCCGCGCTGTTTAATCTTTGCGCTACATTTTCGTTGACAAAGCTGCTTGTCGCTCCGGTGTCTATTGTAGCCTTGAATTTTTCGTTGTTTATGAGTATCGTTGCCGATAGCTGATCCTTTCCGACTTCTAAAATTCCCTTGGGGCCTGGGGGTGGTTGTTGATCGGCTCGCGGGCCCCCGGTCCCGGTCGTCGACTGCCCACATCTCCGGCATGCCCGTGCGGGGTCTGTCACATGGGTCCTTTGAGATCTGGGTGCTGGTTGTGGTGTTCTCTGTTGTGCATAGTATCCCCTTTGTGTATTTTGTCTTTCGTTGGCACCTGTTGTCGTGCCATACTGAGCTCGAAAAGGTCGTGACTGCCTTCTCAGTCTGTCCCGGTCGCGTTCGAGTTCTTCGAACTCATCTGCCAGCTGCATCAATTCTCTCAAGTTTGCGAATTGTGAATGCCGTGCGTAAGCACGTAGATCGGGCAGACTGTTATCGAAGATGCGTTGCAATTCTTCCTCCTCTGTGACACGTAACGGTCTCATTAGAGATTGGACATCGACCATGTATAATTTGAAGGGCTCGCCAAGTCTTTGTTTTTTTCTGGAAATTTCTTCCCTCAACTTTTGGAAGTAGTCTCTTGGCAGAAAAAATTCCTGAAAGCTTTGTGCGAAGGTCGTCCATTCTCGCCAGTGTTTATTGTTGGCTATGTACCACTTGAGAGCCATTCCCGTCAAGAGTTCGGGCATTGCCCTCGGTACCAGATTTAGGTCGAGGCCGTAGGTTTCTGCGGACCATTCCACCTGTTCCAAAAATTCCAGTGGTTTCGTGGAACCGTCGAATCTGAATCCCCATTCCCTTACTTGTTTCGCGACTCTAGGGTAGTCTTGTGATGTGATCCTTGTGTTCTGGCTCTCTTGTTGAATCCTTTCATTCCATTGAACTGGGCCTATTTCTTGTTCTTCGATGCTAGTAAGCTTCTTCGTGTTGGGTGTGGATGTAGAAATGACATCCCGCCTTATTGTGCTAGTTGTTGTACTCGTGGATGGTTTTGTCGAATCTGTTTGTGTTGGAATATGCAATGCTGACGGAATGGTCGTGTTATCCAGCACCGATGTCGGGGCTCCTGTTGATTCTTCTTCTTCTCTTTCTGGTTCTCCTGGTCTCATGGCTGCCGCCTGTTCTCGGTTTGGGGAAGTTCGGCCATGCAGACTTGCAAGTTCTGCCAGTCTTGCTGCGTGTGGAAAATGGTTTTCATTTGCCGCTGTCCACTCTCCGAATTCTTTTCGCATTTGATCTACTGTGCCGTTTAGACTGAGACCGAACTCATTTCCATATTTGAGTAGTTCGTCTTTTTTTAACAAATAGATCCATGCTCGCACCATTTTGTTTTTGTGTCGAATCAGGTTTTTATTTCAAGTCTACAAGATCAAACGTTGGGCGCCAGTTGTAACGAACCTTTCAGCTCGACGGTTATAAGCTGGGCTGCTCGGCCGGTTTCTGTGGGTTCGGCGCAACAAATTTATAACTTGTTGTGATCTTATAGTCTTGAAATGATAAAACTGATTTGATTTCGTTTCACAGGTTTATTTTCCTTGCCTTCTCGGCTTTGCTTATAATAATTACAGACTTTCCTATGAGGTCCTCCGGTTGGAGGCTCCTCTCACAACGTTCCTCGTTCTCGCCTAGATTTTCCTCGCCTGGGTCACGCCGAAACGCGCTGCGAGTGCTCTGGGCAGTATGCGACCTGGCGTCCGCCAAGATCTTCTGCTTATCCCACTCGAGACTGATGGTTTGGCTCACACCGGCCTCAAATCTGGCTCTCGTCTAGCTGTGTGCAGTTTTGTGTGGTTCGTTAAATGCCGTGTCCCGCTCTGCGATTCCCGCCTAACACACTCGCCGAGCCCGCCTGGATCAATTCCAAGTCAGAATAGTGCCTCGATTTGGCTCCCGCCTAAATCACGCGACTATTCTGTTTTTTTGGATCGCGATCTGGCTTATGCTGGCCCAGTGATGGCTTATCGTCGCACGGGGATTCGCCTCGAAAGTTGAGGATCGCCTGCGGATCCTTGATGGATGCGCCTGGTTCGCTGCAGAGAAATTGGGCAAGGTTTGGTATTTGGCGTCCGCCGAAATTTCACACTTGACCCTGATTTCTCTGAGTCTGATGATCCGGCTTTATCCAATCAGTAGATCTGCGGCTTGACAACTTATGGGCTAACGCGGAACTTTGACACGATTTTAAGTTCACTTGTTGAATTCCACTTGTTGCACTTCACTGTTCCGTATTTTCCTAGTCGCACTTCACTTGCTAATCTCTCGTCGCTTTGTTACTGCCTTGTGATCCTCGTCTTCGAAAGAACTGTCCCGTCGGCCGCTGCTGCTGCCCTTTTTATACCCGCTTCTCGGTGGCGGGAATTTTCCATTGCTCGTTGCTTGCTCCATGCTTGCCGTTATTTTGTTCCTTGGTAACAACGGTATCCTCGTATGATTCTCTTGTCTTCTCTTTGTGCCTTGTGAGACGGAATTCGTTTGCCCGTCTATAGCTGTCCTTGTCTTTCTACAGCTATAACGGGTACGAATTCGCCGCGTTTTTAACCCTATAGTGCCATGTTTAGTTTTTGTGAGGAAGCTATTATAATTAGTTCCTCACAGGGTATTGGCAAATACCCATGGAAAAGGAAAGCCGCCCAATGACAGCTTTCACGGTGCCGGAAAGAGGCCTCTACCATTGGAAAGTCGTGCCATTTGGTCTGCACTCAGCACCAGTCACATTTCAGAGAACACTGGACAGGGTCATAGGCCCAGAAATGATGCCCTATGCTTTCGCATACTCGGATGACATCATTGTCATAGGAAAAACCTTGGAAGAACACCTCGCAAATTTAAAGGAAGTTCTACGCCGCCTTCGCACAGCAAATCTAAGAATCAATGTAGATAAGTGCGAGTTCTGCAAAAAGGAACTGAAATATCTTGGTCACGTGGTAACCGACATGGGGATCAAAACAGACCCAGACAAAGTGTTGGCCATAACAAGCCTAAAACCAACTACAAATGTTAAAGAACTGTGACAATTCTTGGGAGTAGCCTCATGGTACAGAAGATTTGTACCAAACTTCGCCTCAACAGTCCACCCGCTGAATGAGCTGCTTAAAAAAGGGAACAAATGGGAGTGGACTAATGAAAGGCGAAAGGCATTCGACTCCATCAAAGAGAAACTGGCAAAATCACCAATACTAACATGCCCAGATTTCGAGAAACAGTTCATTTTGCAAACCGACGCAAGTAATCACTGACTTGGAGCAATTTTAACCCATATGGCAGAAAACGGAGAACAAGTGATAGCCTACGCCAGCCGATCATTAAACGGGACAGAGAAGAATTATTCGGCCACAGAAAAAGAATGCTTGGTAGAAATTTCAAGTAATCACGAATCACATGGCATTGAAGTGGCTAAATTCAATTGAAAGCCCTTCAGGAAGAATAGCCAGATGGGCACTAGAATTACAACAATACGACTTCCAGACTAAATACAGAAGAGGAAAACTAAATGTGGTAGCAGACGCACTTTCAAGACAACCCCTGGAAGAATAATTCAAAATCACAAAGACACAGCCAGAAATAAACCAAAAGTGCAAATGGATAGAGGATATGAAAATAAAAATTCAACAACGCCCAGAAAAATACCGGGACTACAGAATAAAGGAGAATAACCTTTACAGGCACATACCACACCGAGCAGGCGACGAAGAAGTCATGGCATGGAAACTTTGTGTCCCAAATGAACAAAGAGCACGAGTGCTACACGAAAACCACGACTCAACTACAGCAGGACACACCGGCAGTAGAAAAACCATTGCCAGGGTTGCAGCCAGGTATTACTCGCCAGGAATGTACAGGGACATACGGGTCTATGTACAAAAATGCGAAATCTGCCAGCGATATAAGCCATGTCAAATGGCGGCAGCGGGAAATATGCTAACACAAATTCCGGAAGAACCATGGGACACAGTGTGTGCAGATTTCGTCGGACCACTACCCAGATCAAAACACGGAAATACAATGCTATTAGTCCTGTTCGACGGATTTTCAAAATGGACAGAATTAATACCACTGAGAGTGGCAACGGCAACGACCCTACAAAAATCCTTCCGAGAAATGATTCTGTCCAGATTTGGAACCCCAAAATTGGTTATCACAGACAACGGAAAACAATTCACAAACAAAATATTCATAAAACTTCTAGAGGAATTAGGCGTGAAGCAACAATTCACAGCACCATATACGCCCCAGGAAAACCCGACAGAACGAGTTAACAGGACAGTGAAAACGATGATCGCCCAATTCACTGGAACGGACCAACGAAACTGGGACGAAGCCCTACCGGAAAGCCTACTGGCAGTAAACACCAGTGTCGCCGCAAGTACTGGATTCAGTCCTGCCTATGTTATTCAAGGAAGGGAACCCAGACTACCAAACTCTCTCTACGAGGAAACCCCACCAGAGAAAAACAACACAGAAATAAAACCGGCCGAGAAGGCGACAAAGATGAAGGAAATCTTCGAAATAGTCAAAAGAAGCCTGAAAAAGGCCACACAAGACCAGGTAAGACACTACAACTTAAGGAAACGCCCTTGGAAACCAAAAATAGGAGACTCCGTATGGATCAAAGAACACCACTTATCGAAAGCGGTGGAAAATTTCGCTGCCAAACTAGCACCAAGGTATGGAGGACCATACGAAATAATAAACTTTACGTCCCCAGTCATATGCAAAGTAAAAAGGATCGGAACAAACTAAACTAAAAAAGCACATATTCGGGACATGAAACCCATATAAAAAAAAAAAAAAAAAAATCACATTCAAACATACAACATTCAAACAGTCAACTTAAAAAAATAAAAGCATAAATAATAATCAATTTAATTAAAATTAAAACACAGGAACAAATCTGAAAGGAAAAAAAGAAATATTAATAAAAATCAAAATGGATATGTGAAAATAGCTACGCTTGTCGAAGTCCGTCCAGACGAAAAAAAAAACAATAATAAAATAAAAGCCAAGGGTCCTAATGAAAAAAAAAGAAAATTATATTTATATAAAGGAAAATATAATAATAAAAATAAAGTACTCACCAGGCAAAATAAATTCGACACAGACACAAAACAACACACAAGACACAAAGGGTTAATGCGGCGAAAAAACAGCAATGGCTTATACTCTAATAAGAACATATAAAAGAAAAGAGATGAGGAGAGAGAAAACCAACACCCACGAGGAACGAAATAACGGATCCTACTAACGGTGACAAAAAGCGCAGCCGCGACGGCTTATAAAAGGGCCACACCAGCTCGGGAAACCCTCTTTTTGGTCGCAACTGCTATAAAAAAAATGTCGAGTATCAGCGAGTTTTTGTATATACTAGAGTTAAGTGGATCGGAGTTAATCGGCGCAAAGCCGTCGGTAGGCGCGAAGCCGTCGACAGGCGCAAAGCCGTCGACAGGCGCAAAGCCGTCGGCAGGCGCGAAGCCGTCGACAGGCTTCAACAAATCGCGTCCTCCAACCCCGATGCCGGAGGACGTGATTAGTATCAGCAGCGGGGAGAGCAGCCTCTCCGGCTGGGAAAGGAAAACACCCCGAGCTGATATTAAAATATCAAAAACGGAGACGCTCGAGGGTTCCTACTGGCTCCACACCACAACAGTGGTATGGAGTTGGAGGGACCCATCGAGACTGGAAAGGCCCGGGAATTACGGCCACCGCTCCAGAGGGACCAGCTGCGGCTTCAACGCCAGCAACGGCACCAGGAAAGGCAGTGGCTTCAACGCCAGCAGCGGCATCAGGAACAGCAGCGGCACCTGGAACGCCAGCCGCGGCACCTGGAACGGCAGCAGAGGAGAAAAGGAGGAAATGGGAGGCCCAGCAACGGCTGGCATATTGGGCGACGCTGGAGTGGGTAAAGAAGCATCACTCAACTCCAGCGAAGCGGTCCAATCTAAGGCAAAGTTCGGCGCCAACGCCAACACCTCCTAAGAGGCCGAATCTGCAACGGCAGGAGTCGGACCCAGGGCCTAAGCAGCCACGGGGCATCGAAAAGGCGGAGTGGCCTCCACAGATAAAAAATATAGTGAAAAAAAAAGAAAAGGGAGAACATCCAAAAAAGAACCTGCGAGACAGTTAGATTAGAGGGAAAAACTTATAGAATAAGGGCCAGCAGGAATGGCATTAGGGTTTACCTTATTAATTAATTAAAAAAAAAAAAAAATTGCAACGTTATTTTCGGGGCGATGAAGTTTACAGACTCTTTTCGCAGTTGTTTCTGCCGTAAATCACATGAACGCTGTTAATAGGGCCGATTTCGATTTGTATGACAGCAATATGATATAGTAGTCCGATTTTAATAAAATTCAGCACAAACGCGTATAATTATGTAAAACACGTGTCTGCCGAGGTTTGAAGAGATCAGTTAATAATTGTGCGATTTATTCCTCAAACCGATTTGGGTTCGTATGGCAGCTATATGATATAGTACTGTGATCTTTACAAAATTTTGTGCATATATTAATTGCTATAAAAAATATGCATGTTAAAGTTTAACAGGATCGGATAATAAATGTGGGAGTTATTCCCTAATCCGATTTAGGTGCGTATGACAGCTATAAGATATAGTGATTCGATCCGGACAAAATTTGGTTCAATTATCTATCGTTATATAAAACATACGCATGCCAAATTTGAAAAGGATCGGATAATAAATATGGGAGTTATTGCCTAGACCGATTTAGGTTCGTATGACAGCTATATGATATAGTGGTCCGATCCGTTCGATTCAAAATAGTGTACTACCTAGGTAAAAAAGAAGGCCAATTACCAATTTTCAGCAAAATAGCTTTTAAGACGACGGAGTAAATCGCATAGAAACAGACGGACATGGCTATATCGACTCCTCTAGTGATTCGAAGTATTCTAGATGTAACTTTTGTGGGTCTACGATGTTTGGTTCTGTGCGTTACAAACATCAAAGCAAAATGAATATACTCTCTTTTATTTCAAAGAACTCTAAACAATAATTGTCTCTCACACTGTATGCCATCTGCGCAGTATGCGTTTAAATAAACAATTTTTTGACAGCGGCACTTAGCCGTTTTTGTAAACTGATCCTAAAGCCTGACCTAAGCAGTTTTGCCTGCACTCTCCAAAACTCAAGTACCCAAGAGCAATGCTCTCCTAAAATAGAATATTCCTAACAACACTGAGGCTTCTCCTCAATCTCTTTTGTATTTGATTTTTAGTCTTAAGCTGAACACTGAATAATAAAGATCACAAAACAACCCGATTTGTTATTTCTTTTAATTGACGAAACTTCGGTTACAGCGTTGGTCTTAGTTTCTACAACGGTCCATTTAATAGACTCGAAAATAAATAAACAACGTAATTATATAGATATGTATATAACTAACCAGAAGGGAAGAAAATAAATTGAAATTGGGGAAAAAAAAGAAATAGGCAAGGGCACCGAACTCTCACAAATACTTTTGGTTTGCTCTAACACATGAGTCGGACGCGTTTGTTCATCGCTGTGATTCTTTTAAGTGTTTGCAAATTATTAAGTAAAACTTCATTAAGTTTCTCCAAGAAGACAATAGCTCTTCAAATCGCTTCCATATTCTGAGCGATGACGACGAAATGGAAATGGACAACGTAAGCTTGCCTGAACTTCGTTCCTCGCAGCCTGCAGACAACCGTGCCGATAAGAAGCGTCTAGCCAATTTAAATCCTGAGAATGCTAATACACCTGCTTCAGGCACCCCCAAGCTCCCCAAGCTCGCCGTTCTCATAAAGTGCCTAGGATTACTGTCCCCGACGTGGCCAACTTTTTGGCATTTTCCAGCGAGCTGGACGCCCTCATAGGCGACTCCTTCACCATAAAAACTCTTAATTCTGGCGACTGTGCTATTCAGTGCAACACCTCGGATGATTGTAGGACTGTGGCCCGCCATTTCCGTGAAAAAGGTATCATTTTTTACCATCATCAACTGCCTGAGGATCGCCCTTTCCGGATTGTCATGCGTAACATTCACCATGGAGTTCCATCGGAAGACATCATCGAATGTCTTCAAAAGGAAGGCCACTGCGTCCTCCGCATATATACTCCACGTAACAAGGCAACGCAACTCCCACTCAACATGAGGTTTATTGACCTTAAGAAGGCGGAAAGCAACAGGCTCCTAAAGAATATTCCTGTCGTCTGCAGGCATAAAGGAAGCTGGGAGAAGCCTCGTAAGGAGTCTGAGCCTGTTCAATGCCACAGATGCCAGGAATATGGCCACACCAAGGCATATTGCACCCGAAATCATACATGCAGAGAATGCGGTGACTATAACCCTACCCCAGAATGCAAACTTGGACCGGATGATCCTAGGTGTTGCTATCATTGTGGCAACTTTCATGCGGCCAACTTTAAAGGTTGCAGAAAATTTCTTCAAGTTTCGTTTAAAAATAAACATCAACAGAACAATAATTCAACATCTCAACCAAGCAGTGCCTTTAAAAATAAACATCAGCAGAACACCAACCCAACATCTCCACCAAGCAGTGCCTTTACTTATGGCAAGCAAACTTTTGCGAGTGTAGTCAGTAACAGACAAGTTATTGATCAACACAGCCAGCCCCGCACTACACCTGTAAATCACCCACTCCCCCCGGTCACCAGCACAAATGCTGCCCTGGAAACCAAGCTGGAGCAGCTCTTCGCGAGACTCGACAGGATGATGTCCCTAGTAGAGACCCTCATGCAAGCGATCCTTCAGACGCGCGCCCCCCTTGCTGGTTCTCATTATGGGTCCAATTAAATTAGCAGCTTGGAACGCCAACGGGGCTAACTCGAAGGTCAACGGGATTATTTACTTCATTGAGCTACATGACATTGAGATCCTAATGCTGTCTGAAACTCACTTCTGTTCGCGTTTCACCTTTAGGATTCCCGGATTCACTCTTCACTCTGCCAACCACCCGGATGACAGACAGCTTGGAGGTGCGGCTATCCTTATAAGATCGTCCATTTCCCACCAACCCTCCTTTACAATCTCGGAAAATCCTCTCCAAGCCGTCAGCATTGAGCTTTCTGCAAGCAGAGGAAAATTTAAAGTTGCCTCGGTCTACTGCCCTCCTGCCTTCAGGTGGACGGAAGCCGATATTATGCCACTTCTCACCCAACTCGGCAGAAAGTTCTTCACGGCTGGTGACTGGAATGCCAAAAACAGATGGTGGGGCAATTACAGAATGTGTGCCAGAGGCAGGATTTTGTTTTCTGCTTTTGCAGACGAGGGCATCGACGTCGTAGCAACAGACGAAGCCACCTGCTATCCCTTCCGTGTGAGCGCCACTCCCAGTGCTATTGACTTTGGCATCTCAAAAGGCTTCATACAGCAACAGATTAAAGTAAAACTGCTGACTGAACATTCATCTGACCATCTCCCGTTGCTCTTTGAGTTGGATGAAGAGGCTCAACATTTTCAGGGAACCCATAAAATGCTGCCCTCGCATGCTGACGTCGCTGTTTATAAAGCGCACATCGATGATGCCATTATGCTCAGCGTACCCATCAACACTATCAGCGAGTTGGAAGCATATGTCGACGGCTTCACAGGTATAATTGCTGAAGCTGCGCGACGATAGCTGCCAGAAGGTCACCCATTCTTAACTCTGAGATAAGAGCTCTCCTTAATCTAAAAAGGCAACTCAGGAGGCAGTATATTGCATCAGGAGATCCTGCAACTAAGCTGTCCCTCTCAAGCGTCAAAAACAGGCTAAGCCGAATGCTTGCCAAAAGTCGTCAGAAAAACTTCGACACCCTACTCGAAGGAGCTGGCCCAGACAACAACAGTGACTTTTCAATCTGGAAGCTAACAAGAGGAATAAAGAGACAGCCGCTTTTTCATTCCCCGATAAAGCAAATGCATTTGCTGAGCATCTGTTCTCCACCTTCACTCCTTTCCACCTGACGGACGCTTCCCACATAGAAGAAGTTCCAGGATTTCTGGATGCCCCTGATCAACCATCCCGCCACGTGAGATACACCACCCCGCAGGAAGTCACTCTACAACTAAAGGGACTGAAAGTGAAAAAGACCCCCGGACATGATGGTATTGACAATCTAGCAGCTAAGTCCCTCCCACGCAAAGGAGTTTTGGCCCTGGTCAAAATTTTTAACACCATGCTAAATCTAGGGCATTTCCCAAAGCTATGGAAGCGTGCGCGGGTTGTCATGATCCCCAAAGCCGGTAAACCCCCCACGCAGATAGACTTATACCGTCCAATAAGTCTGCTTCCAACGTTTTCTAAGGTCTTTGAGCGTATTCTGCTGAATCGTATGATGGAACTACCGCAGGTATCAGGCCACATACCCCAACATCAATTTGGCTTCAGGAAATCTTACGGTTGTCCTGAACAGGCCCCCAGTTTTTCCTCGGCCAATGTCCTAGTGGCTACATACGCTGACGACACAGCTATGCTTGCGTCACACTGGTCCCTGCAAGCAGCCTCGGATGCAGTACAGAATTGGCTGCACGAAATGGAGCGTTGGGCTCCAAAATGGAATACAGCCATTAATTGCGCAAAATCAGCCTGTGTGACATTCGCTCTTCGGCAAGGCTCCTGCCCTGGTCTCACCTATGATGGTGCGATCATTGAAAGCGTGAACTCCTACTGCTACGTGGGTGTCCATCTGGATCGTAAGCTCATCTGGAAGGCCCATATCACGGCAGTTAAGACCCAGTGCCTGCATAAAATTAATAAACTTGACTGGCTCCTACGCTCAGCTAAACTTCAGCTCTCAACAAAGGTCCGTTTAATTAAAGCAGTAGTAAGCCCTACCTGCACCTACGCCATCCAAGTATGGGGTACTGCCTCTAAGCACCAGCTTGACAGGATAAGAGTTGTGCAGGCACGTGCTGCTAGGCATGCGTCCGGACTACCGTGGTACGTCACCAACTGCGCAATCCTAAGGGACATCAGTCTGATAGGTGCCGAAATTAACCATCACAGCAGCCGTTACGCGGACAGGCTATTAATGCACCCCAACATGTTGGCGAGTAGACTTGCCGATCCTCTTCCCCTCCGACGCCTGCGAAGATGACCCCCCTCAGATCTGCATACCAGAATTATAACATAATAAAATAAATTATTAATTATATCTTATATGTATGTAATCTAATCAAGGATCCCCATGTACCATATTTCCCCTTCCCTTTCCTCGTCCAGTCATATTCAGATGGTAATAAATGATTCTGGCGAAAATAAATATTTACCAAAAAAAAAAAAAAACAAAAAAACTCGCACAAACACAGCACAGACACAAACAAAAAAAAAAAAGAAGATATTACTAAAACAAAAAAAGAAAAGAGAGACGGCAGGGAGCAGACACGAATGCATAGAAATAAACTAAAATGCAAAACGTGGTGCACGAAACACAAACACACAAGAAGGAAAATGCATCGGCAATCGCGAAATAAAAATAAAAGCGATTAGAAACACGCGGGCAGGGGAACAAACTAAGTGGAACCGAACCTGAACCAGAAGAACTGAACCAGAAGAACCGAACCAGAAGAACTTGAACCAGAAGAACCGAACCGGATAGAACCCACGATCAGAACAACAAGTTCATCGAGGCCACAGAAACAAGGGTGGCAACGCTAATTTCAAAATTAGGCGCGCAAACGAATATAACAAATTTTTTTTGATCTTCGTAGAAAGGGGGGAGTGTGAGGAACTCATTATAATAGCTTCCTCACAAAAACTAAACACGGCACTATAGGGTTAAAAACGCGGCGAATTCGTACCCGGTATAGCTGTACTAAGACAAGGACAGCTATAGACGGGCAAACGAATTCCGTCTCACAAGGCACAAAGACACAAAGAGCGACGGGTATAAATAGGGCAGCAGCAACGGCCGACGGGAGAGTTTTTGAAGACGAGGATCACAAGGCAGTAGCAGAGCGATAACGGCGAGAAATTTACAAGTGAAGTGCGACAGGTAAAATCCAGGATAGTGAAGTGCGACAAGTGGAATTATTACAAGTAAACTCAATATCAAGTTAAAGTGCCGTGATAGCCCAAAAGCTGTCCAGCCGCAAATCCAACTGATTGGAAAAGCCGGATTGTCAGGCTCACTGGAAACAGGGACACGTGTGGAATTTCGGCGGAGGTCAAATACAAACATTGCCCAATTCTCTGCAGCGCACCGGGCGTATTCTTCAAGGATCCGCAGGCGATCCTTAACTTTAGAGGCGAATCCTCGTGCGACGACAAGCCATCACTGTGCCAGTAAAAGCCAGCGATCCAAAGCAGAATAGTCGCGTGATTTAGGCGTGAGCCAAATCGAGGCACCACTCTGAATTGGAATTGATCCGGGGGGACTCGGCGAGTGTGTTCGGCGGAAATCGCAACGCAGGACACGACAGCTAACAAATCGCGCAAAACCGCACATATGCAGACGAGGCCGGCGTGAGCCAAACCATTAGTCTCGAGTGGGATAAGCAGGAGATCTTGGCGGACGCCAGGTCGCATACTGCCCAGAACACTCGCAGCACGTTTCGGCGTGACCCAGGCGGGGAAGATCTAGGCGAAAACAAGGAAATTTGTGAGAGGAACCTCCAACAAGAGGACCTCATAGGAA
Source organism: Scaptodrosophila latifasciaeformis (assembly GCA_037075145.1). Lineage (NCBI taxonomy): Eukaryota > Metazoa > Arthropoda > Insecta > Diptera > Drosophilidae > Scaptodrosophila > Scaptodrosophila latifasciaeformis. The sequence continues at coordinate 80,565 of JBAMCM010000019.1, forward strand.
GTTGTATAAATAAGCAAAGCCGAGAAGGGACGAAATAATAAATAAAATAATAAAAATAAATTTTGTGAAACGAAAATAAATCAGCGTTATTATTCAAGACTACAAGAACACAACAAGTTATAAATTTGTTGCACCGAACCCACAGAAACCGGCCGAGCAGCCCAGCTTATAACCGGTGAGCTGAAAGGTTCGTTACACTGTTTCTTAAGTTTTAGGCAAAGAATTAGAGAGAAAGATTATGGGGAGCAATAATTATGCTCAGAGATAAGCATGCATTTGATCACTTTCTTTTAGTTTGCTTCTTTGGTTTCTCCTTCCTCCCACACCGAAAGATCTTTCGCTGGTGACGAGGCCGGTGGCTATGGTACAAAGCATAAAGCACAATGCTTTTAGTTTTGCTTCTTTCACGTAAGCTTTATACTTTTTTTAGGGGTGGATTTAGTATTCTGATTATGATTAATGAAAGGGTAAAAAAAACAACAAAATATTTTTTTCCTAATTAACATCTTAATGTTATAACTTCCGTATCACTTAAAAAATTTTTTTTTTTTGAGCAACCGGTGAGTTAGTACTTAGCAGCAAACATACATATTTTTATTTTTTATTTTTTTTACTTTCAAATGGGTCCCTGAGTTATTATAATTTTTTTCTCTTTATAATAAAAAGATTTTTCTTTTTTTCTTAAAAAATTTAGAAGAAAATGGTTTAACCTAGGATCGTTAAGGCAGCCCATGGGGATTTGCCATCATAGGTTAGGAAAATAAGTAAATTTTTAAACATTAGCACGCGAGCTCAACTTTATAATTGACCTGTTGAATTTGCTAACACAATTTATAATATTTCACTCCTATATCACTTTTCGACACAAAAACCGAATTTTCTACCACTTTCGCCTTGGCCTCGGCTACGTCGAATTATAAGCCGTATGCCGTTTAGCGGGGATTTTGTGATTGTCGACAATTTTGCCTTCTCTCCCTCAGCTTTGCGATGCTTAGGTTGATAAGTGCAGGTTCCTCTTTAAAAACTATGGGAGATAGACATAAGTGGTCTATCTTTTATTTGTCGTGTCTTTTATTTGTCTCTAATCTTACTTTTGTCTTACCAACTTATTTTGCGAATTCTGCTCTCTGCTTATTATAATTCTTGCTTTTTGTTTTATGTTTAAAAAAGTAACAATTGTGAACCAAAACTAAAATTGGTATTTTAACGAATGAAATTTTCTTTTCAGTTGTAAAATTTATAAAAAAAAGTTTTTTTTTTTCTTTTTTTTGAACTTTCAGAATCGCATTTTGACCGCAACTCTAGGGGGCGCCAGGGGACCTTTGACCAAAGCTCGCTGCTTGCTACAGTTGGAGAGCCTCTGTTTTTTTGCTTTTCTTTCGTTAGAGGTATTCTATTTGTTTTGCGTGGATTTGTTTGTTTTGGCACATTACAGCATATAGTATGCTCAGATCATTTGCGTAGGTGGCGATCAGTGCCTTCAACCAATACACTTCCTTGAGGTACCCCGGCCCTAATACTCCGGGTGGAGGATATGGCCGTTTTTGTTTTCACCTGGAATTTTCGGTCCTCTAAGTAGGAGGATGGAAGAACTGTCTTTAGTTTGCAGAGCAGCCCGAGGTGCCAAGCTCTATCTGCTTGACATCGACGAACACAGCATTGAACCTATACTTGCGACACCAGACTTTAGCAAGCAATTTCAACCAACTAATATGCTTTGCTAGCAGAAAGTTAAATGAGCATGAAGAAAACTATAGCGCCTTTCAAAGTAAAAAAGATAATATATATGTGGGATCGGTTCGCAACACTAGAAGTGGCCGACAGTTTTAATTAAATATCGATATCAATCGTGTCGTCAAATCAGAATATTATCGGATGAGTCAAGTTGTGATGCAACTCTGCAATCGCGATATACAGAAAAAGAGATCTATCGAAAAGAGAGAGAGTCGATTTGAGAGAGTCAGTTGTGTCGGTTGTGTGCTCAAGCTCCATATTTTTTTTGTATCAATTAAAACGCATTTAATTTCACAATTAACAATAAACAATAAATTATGTTATAAAACTAAATTAAACTCTCAGTGTTTAAATCAAGCTATACAAGACGAACATCGGCTATTCCTACAAATTTGGTGTCAGAAGTGGGATATAGCGTTTTATGCGACGTAAATGAGAAGAACATTGTGAAATGCGCAGTAGATTTGTGAAAAAAGAAGAGCAACAGTGACACAGAAAAGACTTGGTTGCACTATAATTCTTTAAAATTATAAGGCAAAGTGGCGAATATTGTGGAAATCAAATCCCAAAATAGTGGCGTGACATTGTGAAATTCAATTCACTGGAAGTGGCAAACCGTTAAAAATTTCTTGTACGGACTGGCGCCAGTTGCTAGATGTCTGCAGTGAGCTAGAGCGAGACGACTAGTGTGTATTCTGTCGTAACACATAGCGAACGACGAGTGCAAATTGGCTTGGCAAAAGCTGGAAGCGACGATCTGAAGAGAGTGCGTGTGCGTGAGAGAGTAGATTGGCTTGGCAGAGGCTAGAAGCGACGATCTGTAAGGAGTGCGTGTACGTGAGAGTTCGGATTGGCTTGGCAGATGCTGAAAGCGAAGATTTGCAAAGAGTTCGAGTACGCCGGAGCAGACAGTTGGCAGAGAGGCTGAGTTGCAGTGAGAAAATCACAGAGGGTGATATCAAGCAAAGCGGTGCGACGAATTTAACAGCTGCGTGTTCTACATACAGGACCGCAGTGCAACGACCGTGAGGTAACAGTATTTATTGAGTTTTATTTAAATTTTACATTGCTTAAATTCATAAACAAAGAGTTTAAAGTTGCAAAATATTTAAAACAATTGAATTGTATTTACCACCAAGAAAAGAATATTCTGTTTTAGAAATATTTTAAATACTTGTAAAGCACGAGCAACAACAGTAACAACATGAACAGAGACGAAATCTTAGCATTACGGGTTAGAGAATTGCGACAAAAGTTGGTAGAACGTAACTTACCTACCACAGGCAGAAAGCAAACATTGCAAGACCGATTGTTGGAAAGTTTTGGATTGCAGGTTGATGTAAACGATGATACCTCTGATGATGACGATTCGGTGATAGCTATCTCTACGGTTCCAGAAACACGTTCAATATTTACGTTGAGGGATATTGAAGATTCACTGTCTCAGTTTAGTGGATCAGGGCAGCCATCAGTTGAACAATGGATTCAAGAATTTGAAGATAACGCAGAAGCAGTTCATTGGAACAACCTTCAAAAGTTTATATATTCAAAGCAATTGCTAAAAGGTGCAGCAAAAATATTCATGCGCAGCCAAAACGGAATTTCTGATTGGAATTCACTTAAACAGGTATTGTTGGCAGAGTTTGGAGCATCAATTTCGTCAATTGAAGTTCATCGTATGTTACGAAATCGGCGCAAGCGTGTAGGTGAGGACTACAGAGAATATTTATACAGTCTCATGGAAATAGGCAAGTCAGTTAGTTTGGACGAAAGAAGCTTAATAGAGTACTTTATTGAAGGTATTCCCGATTCAAGAAGTAATAAGAGTAATTTGTATCAAGCTAGGACAGTACAAGAGTTGAAAGAGCAAGTTTTAATTTACGAAAAGATTCGTAGCAGTCGCCATCAAACTCATAGCGGAAAAGATGAAGGATGTAAAGACAAGAAAGTTGACGCTGAAAAAACGGACGCTAAGAAAACTAGGAAATGTTTCAAATGTGGTGATCCATCACATTTGGCAAAAGATTGTAAGCAGGCAGTAAAATGCTTTAAATGCAGTCAACCAGGTCATAAAGCAGCAGATTGTGTTAGTTCAAATTTAATTAAGCAGGAAAGGAGCATGAACACCATGGTAAATACAGTAGACTCTGGTGGAAAATGTATTTTCAAAAAGTTAACCTGCAAGAATGTTTCATTTCCAGCGTTAATTGATACAGGCTGTGATCTCTGTTTGATTAGATCAGATGTGTTTAAGAAACTAGGGAACGTTAAGTTAAACCAGGAAAAGCATTGTCTTGTTGGAATATGCAACAGTGAGCTTCATACGCTAGGTAGCTTTGTAGCTGAAGTTGAGATTGACGGACATTACCTAGATATCTCGTTCCATGTAGTTGACTACGATAATATAAAATATTCAGCTGTTATTGGAAACACAGTTTTGGAAGTTGTTGATCTGATTGTTTCTGAGCAATCTGTGAAATTTTGCCCTAAGGCAAAGAAAGAGCATGAAACTATTGCAAATAGTACCTTGGAGATCAACTCAAAATTAGAATTGTTTGAAGAGCTTGGTGATATTTGCTTGCTTTCAACAACAAACGAATCAGATATTGATTTGTCACACCTTGACAAGCCAACTGCTGTGGCAGTAGAGAAACTGATAAGCGAATATTCACCAGGAATGAATAAGAAAAGTCCCATTCAGATGAAGATTTTGTTGAGTGACGAGTATCCAGTTTTTGAACGCCCAAGACGTATATCGCATGCAGACAAATGTGTTGTCGATACTCAAATTGCAAAGTGGTTAGATGAAAATATAATTCAGACCAGTACATCAGAATATGCATCTCCTATAGTTCTTGTACCAAAAAAAGATGGCAGTAAAAGGTTATGTTGTGATTATCGTCGGCTAAATGCAAAGATCGTGAGAGACAACTTTCCTATGCCTTTGTTAGATGATGTTATCGAAAGGTTGCAAGGTCATAATGTGTTCACCACCCTTGATCTTGAAAACGGGTTTTTCCATGTGCCAATCGAACCAGGTTCCCGAAAATTTACTTCGTTTGTCACACACGCAGGGCAGTTTGAATTCCTTTTTGTTCCATTTGGAATATCTAATTCCCCAGCAGTATTTTCTCGATTCATTCATGCAATTTTTGTCGATTTGGTGCAAAAAGATATTGTTGTCACGTATATGGATGACCTTATTATCCCCGCTAAGGACATAACTGAAGGTATCCAGAAATTGAGCTACGTGTTGAGTAGAGCAGCAGAGTATAATTTGAAAATCAAGTGGAAGAAGTGTCGGTTTTTGCAGAGTAAAGTAGACTTTCTGGGATATATCGTAGAGGAAGGTACAATTAGGCCTTCTGAGGCAAAAACAAAAGCTGTTCAGAATTTTCCGATTCCATCCAATCGTAAGAGTTTGCAACGTTTTCTTGGATTGACATCGTATTTTAGGCGTTTTATTGAGTCGTACGCGTTGGTAGCGAAACCACTTTCTGACTTACTTCGAAAGAACGCAGAGTTTGAATTTAAAGAAGATCAGCTTACAGCATTCAGGCAGTTGCAAGCGGCATTAACGAGTGCACCGGTGTTGCAGTTGTATGACCCAAAGGCGCAGACTGAGGTTCATACAGACGCTTCTATGTACGGTTATGGCGGTGTGTTACTTCAAAAGGCTAGAGAAGATCAACTATTTCACCCGATTCAGTATTTAAGCCGTAAAACGAAGCCAGCAGAAGAAAAATACCATTCGTATGAGCTAGAGGTGTTAGCGATTGTCGAAGCATTGAAAAAATGGCGTGTGTATTTGCTAGGGATCAAATTTAAAATAGTTACTGATTGTAATGCTTTTACAATGACTATGAAAAAGCGCGGTGATATGCCGTTAAGAGTATCACGTTGGGCTTTATTCCTCCAAGATTTTAATTACGAAATCGAGCATCGTAGCGGAACAAAAATGAAGCATGTCGATGCGTTAAGTCGCGTTAATTGTTTCATTTTGGAGGATAGCTTACATCACAGGTTGCAACAGGCTCAGGCTGAAGATGAATGGATTAGAGCTATATTAGCTGTGTTAGACGTCAGTACGTATGATGACTTCTATGTTAAGCATGGTATCTTGTATAAAGATCCAATCAAGGAACTTGTAGTAGTGCCATCGCGGATGGAAGAAGAAATTATTAAAAGTATCCATAGGCAAGGACATTTTGCAGTTAGAAGGACGCAAGAGGCAGTTGAAAAAACATTTTTTATTCGACAGTTATCTGCAAAAGTGCATAAGATCATCAGAAGTTGTATTGAGTGCATTATTTCGGACAGTAAGGCTGGTAAGAAGGAAGGTTTCTTAACACCAATAAAAAAAGAGGATATACCTTTAGGCACATATCACGTAGATCATGTTGGTCCTCTAGAACGGACTAGCAAGAGTTACAATTATATCTTCGTTGTGGTTGACGCATTTTCAAAATTTACTTGGCTTTATCCAACTAAAAACACGTCAGCTGAAGGAGTGGTAGATAGGCTAAAGAGACAAGCAGGAGTGTTCGGAAATCCTAAGCGTATTATATCCGATAGAGGTGCAGCTTTTACTTCTAACATGTTTAGAGAATATTGCGAAGATGAGGGCATACAACATCTAATGATAGCGACAGGAGTTCCTCGGGGAAACGGCCAGGTTGAACGCGTCCATAAAATTGTAATACCGATGTTATCAAAGCTCTGCCAAGGAAATACTTGTAGTTGGTATAAACATATTGAAGCTATACAAAAAGTGTTGAACAGTACCCCACCAAGGAGTACAAAAATCTCTCCTTTTAGACTTTTAACAGGCGTTGAGATGAGAGTCAATAGAATGGATGATATGCAGAAATATCTTGATGATGCTTATATTGAACAGTTTGAGAATGAAAGAGAAAGTCTCCGTGTAGAAGCAGCAAATAATATAAAAGAAATCCAGCAGGAAAATCGCAGAACGTTCAATAAGAATCGTAAAAAAGAATCAAAATATAAGTTGAACGAATTAGTTGCTATTAAAAGAACACAATACGGTTCAGGTTTAAAGCTTAAGGGAAATTTTTTTGGTCCATATAAGATAGTCAAAGTCCTACCACATGGTAGATACGAAGTAGAGAAAATTGGTGACCATGAAGGTCCAGGGAAAACTCTTACAGTAGCTGAGTACATGAAAAAATGGGAACCTGTAGAGGAAATTTCGCAAGAAACATCATTCGAGCCGAATGATGATTCAGGATGGCCGAATGTGGGATCGGTTCGCAACACTAGAAGTGGCCGACAGTTTTAATTAAATATCGATATCAATCGTGTCGTCAAATCAGAATATTATCGGATGAGTCAAGTTGTGATGCAACTCTGCAATCGCGATATACAGAAAAAGAGATCTATCGAAAAGAGAGAGAGTCGATTTGAGAGAGTCAGTTGTGTCGGTTGTGTGCTCAAGCTCCATATTTTTTTTGTATCAATTAAAACGCATTTAATTTCACAATTAACAATAAACAATAAATTATGTTATAAAACTAAATTAAACTCTCAGTGTTTAAATCAAGCTATACAAGACGAACATCGGCTATTCCTACATATATATATATATATATATATATATATATATATATATATATATATATATATATATATATATCAAGCATAGATAAAAATGTGAAGTGCTGATAATGCATCCTCGTATTTGTTATTTTGTTGGTCTTACGTTAATTTGTCTTTGAGTGCTGAAGATGCCACTATATATATATATATATATATGAAATATGAATCCGACTCAAAACGCGTCCACTTGTCGTGTGAAACAAAAGAATACAAAAGTAAATAAGAATGGAAAAAACCCAAAACACCAAGCGCATAGGTTTAAATGTGAGCGCTTGGGTAATTTTAAGTTAGTTTTTAGACAGCGTTTCAATAAAGTACATCAACACAGCAGATTGGTCTTTTTCTTTGAAATAATAAGTCGAAACTCGTAAATGGCGCAGTCGGTAGGATCAATGTGATATAAGACCTTTTTATTGAAGAAAAGTTAAATTCGTGAGTGATACGGTCAATTTAATGATCAATAAGTGTAATACAATAAGATCGAAAATAAACGCTTCAATTGCTTAATCACACGATCCGCAAAAGAACCTTGCATATTTTATTAAGCGTATACAGCAATCGCCGTACAAATTAAAAAAAAAAATAAAAAATAAAAATAAATAAATAAATAAAATTAAAAAAAAAACCCCTAACAGCAACGCAAGCTGTTAAGCGCAAGAAAACTACAACCAAAATAGAATAATGGCACAGCCATAACAACCATCTACAATCGCAGCGACCTCGTTGAGCGCTTCAGACATGGAGCAGCTATTTCGCCAAATCCATAACGTCCCTGCCTTCGAGGGAAACTCAAACACTTTGGGATCGTTTGTGAGAAGAGTGGAATACCTCCTTCAACTTTATCCTACTACCTACCATCGGCAGCAGATCGATGGGCAATCGAGCTTCGCGTCACTGGAGACGCCCAGAGATTGACGCAGATAATTCCGGCTAATTGTTGGGTTGACTTGAAGAACATTCTTGTACAAGAATATAAAACACAAACACCCATTGAGGAGCTCTTACGACGATTGTATAACACCAACTACCAAGGGAATCTCCGTAAGTTTTGCAGCGACATCGAGTCGAAAATTTTAATTATAAGTAATAAATTAGAATTAGAGGCATTCGCCGAAAATACATCGCTATACACAAATGCGATGAATAATACTGTACAAAATTTGATACAAAGAAAATTACCAGATAGGCTTTTTATGACTCTTGCCAGAAACGACATATCAACAATTCAAAAATTAAAACAAATTGATCAACAGGAGGGTTATATGAAGAGAGCGAGCAGGTTGAAAAAAAAATTTCAGCCCTCAGGCTCAAACCAAAATCAAGCAGTTGGCTACCAGAACCGTAAACAAAATAGAAATTATTTGTATGACCAAAATAAGGAGTTGAGACAAGAATTTCAGGAGAAATTGCAACAGGGCCAAGTATACAATTCAATGGATTATGGTATACCTTCAGGATCTGTATCTAATCAACCACATAAAAGAGTTAGGGAAGATAACAGCGGACAAGCTAAAATGGACATTGACGAAAGTTATCAGCAAGATCAAGAATACTACTCTCTAAACGACGAACAGGGCTTTCATCAATTTGAAAATTTTCAGATGAGAGCCTCGGTAAATTTCAGTACATAGGAATAATTATAAATGGTAGGAGGTATAAGTGTTTTATTGATACGGGGTCATCTATCAATTTAACGAATCAAAATTTTCTTAACGCTCCATTGCTTCATAGACCAATATCAGTAAGAACGATGATAGGACATGGAAGATTAAGAGATTACATAGTAACCAAACCAAATGAACTTTTTCAACAAGAGCAGGCCTTTTATATTTGTGATTTTTCCCCTCTTTACGATATTCTTTTAGGAAGAAATTTGCTCCAAGCTAACAACTCAATAGTAGATTACCTTCATAATCTCACAACAATAAGCCAAAAGACTTTCAAACACATAAGTCTAATACGGGATCCAAACCCATCAAAAGGTTTCGAAGCACTACTTCAGGAGAAAGATTGTACAAAAGAGATAAATTACGCTATAGCTAATGATCTCAACAATTCAACAAATAACTTTCGCCTTGAACATTTAAATGATGAAGAGAAGTCTAAACTTCTCAGCTTGTTGTCTGGATTTGGTGATATTCAGTTTGAAGAAGGCGACAATTTGACCTTTTCCAACGTAGTAAAACATAAAATCGAGACAATTCACGAAAACCCAATTTACAAGAAACCATACGGCTACCCATTCGCTTACGAGCAAGAAGTTGATTCGCAAATCAACGACATGCTTAAACAAGGCATAATTCGGCCGAGCAACTCGCCTTATTGCAGTCCATTGTGGATCGTCCCTAAGAAAAAGGACGCTTCAGGCAAAAATAAGTTTCGTATAGTCATCGACTATAGGGGCCTCAATGAGGTCACCATTAATGATAAATTTCCCATCCCTAATATGGATGAAATTTTAAGTAAACTTGGCAGATGTCAGTATTTCACGACTTTGGATCTGGCCAAGGGGTTTCATCAAATCGAAATGGATCCCGAATCAATAAGTAAAACAGCTTTTTCAACTAAATCCGGACATTACGAGTATACTCGTATGCCTTTTGGATTGAAAAATGCACCTGCTACATTTCAACGTTGCATGAATAACGTTTTAAAAAATTTAATAAATAAACATTGCTTGGTTTATCTTGACGACATCATTGTGTTTTCAACCTCTCTGGAGGAGCACATTGATTCACTTAATAAAGTATTTTCGTGCCTTAAACAGGCCAATTTAAAGCTCCAGCTCGACAAATGCGAATTCCTAAAAAGAGAAGCAGCATTTTTGGGCCACATCATTGGTCCAAATGGTATAAAACCAAATCCCGATAAAATTAAAGCCATAATCAGATATCCTATACCTAAAACCAAAACAGAAATTAAGTCTTTTATGGGACTTTGTGGATTCTACAGGAAATTCGTTCCGCAGTTTGCAAATGTTGCAAGACCAATGACTTTATGTCTGAAGAAGAACGGCAAAATAAATGTTTCAGACCCAGCTTATCAAATGTCATTTAATAAACTAAAAACTTTGATCACTAATGAACCTATACTTGCGACACCAGATTTTAGCAAGCAATTTCAACTAACTACAGATGCAAGTAACGTTGCACTAGGTGCTGTCTTATCTCAGGGTAGCAGACCCATATGCTTTGCTAGCAGAACGTTAAATGAGCATGAAGAAAACTATAGCGCCATAGAAAAAGAACTCTTGGCCATAGTTTGGGCAACTAAAATTTTTAGATCATACCTGTTGGGAAGGTCTTTTGAAGTGCTGAGCGATCACCAACCGTTATCATGGTTGCATAATTTAAAGGATCCAAATGCGAAACTCCAACGTTGGAAAATTAGGCTGAGTGAATACGACTTCAAAGTCAAACATATTAGGGGAAAGCAAAATTATGTGGCTGACGCTCTTTCCAGAGTAAAGTTAGAAGAAAATTTTGCTCAGGAAGATAATAACTTGGAAACGGTACACAGTGCGAATGAAGATAACCAGGATTATATGTCACTGACAGAGAAACCTCTGAACTATTTTGGCAGACAAGTAGAATTAATAAGATCAGACCAAGAAAAGGTTGCTATACAACAGTATTTTAAAAAACAGAAGATCATCATTTACTACAATGAGTTAAGCTTGGAAAAAGCGAAGCAAATTCTGATTGACCACTTTTGCACTAAAAATAGTGCTTTGTATGTTGAATCCGATTCGGATTTTGAATATTTGCAACAGGCTTATAGGGAAATTGTTAACCCAAGAATAACCACTATAGTCAGAACAAAAATTAAACTTAGAGATATTCAGTCTTACGCAGAATTTAAAGAAATCATAATTACAAACCATAGAAAATTATTACATCCCGGAATAGAAAAAATGATAAAACTTTTTAGAGAGACATATTACTATCCCGATTTTCAGAAGCTGATACAAAATCTTGTAAACGAGTGTGAAGTGTGCAGCCAATCAAAAGCTGAACACCGAAACACAAATCACTATTTAAAAATTACCCCAGAAACAGAACACTGCAGAGACTTGTATGTCATAGACATCTATTCGTCCAACAGACAAAATTACTTAACATGCATTGACGTATATTCAAAATATGCAGCAGTAATAGAAATTGCAGGCAAAGATTGGCTAGAGGTAAAGAGAGCTCTAATAAGAATTTTCAATAATATGGGCAAACCACTGAAGCTTAAAGCCGACAAGGATACCTCATTTATGAGCAACGCACTCAGGGAATGGTTGACGGGGGAGATGTCCAAATGGAAATAACAACAAGTAAAAACGGGTGGCTGACATTGAATGATTCCACAAAACGATCAATGAGAAGTTAAGAATTATACAGACAGACACAGTGGAAAATAATAAGCTTATGAAAATGGAAATGTGTTTATACACGTATAACCACAAAATAAAACATGACACTACTGGACGAACACCAGCAGACATTTTTCTGTTTGCGGGAACTCCAGAATACAATGTCCAAAATATAAAAGAAAATAAAATTAGTAAACTCAATAATGTTAGACATGAATATGACGTGAATACCAATTTCAGAAAAGCTCCGTTATTACATGGAAAATTGGTGAATCCCTATAAGAAAACAGTGAAAGTAACAAAGACCATTATAGAGAGGAGAATAGAGGACATAAGATAGATCATTACAAAACACAGTTTCAGAAGAAAAAGAAATTAAATCAAAGTAAATATTTTCAGGAAGGTCATAGACCACATACTTCATCGTCTGGCACTTCTTGATGATGTGCATACTGATCTTACAACCGACGATGATAAAATCTCAATCAATTGAGATCAACCCAATAGAATCGGACCTCGGGTATTTGTTGTTTAAGCATCAATCTATCAAAATACCAATAGCATATGAGAACCATTGTTTTAGCGTAAACTTGACTAGTGTAGAAATAACCTTCGAGCATTTTATTCGGACTTCCAAACAATTTACTGATTCGCCACAGATTCTCTACCTTGCGGAAGAATTGAGAAAGGAGATCAGTGGTATAGCAATTCATCTTAGAAAAAAAAGAGGGTTGTTCAATATAGCGGGAAAAGCATTCAAGTACCTGTTTGGAACATTGAGTGATGACGATAAAATTGAAATTACTGATCGGATGAGGGATCGACTGACAGTATGGGCACGTTACGACCTTAATGAAGTAATAGATCTTATTAATCAAGAAATGATACAAATTAATGAAATAAAATCGGGAAAGGAAAGATTGATTCGTTTATATTTAGCCTAAAACGGTTTATGGATTACATTGAGGATATTCAGATGGGGATGCAGTTAGCTAGACTGGGTCTATTCAACCCAAAACTATTAAGACACGATTAGCTTGATAATGTTGACAGAGAAAATGTTTTGAATATAAAATCTTCAGTCTGGATAAACGACCATGAAAACATTCTAACAATCATGTCTCACATTCCAATAAAAAATGCTGAAATAGCCACCTTCATTATAGAAATGTATCCAGACAAACAGGGAAACTGGCTCCACCAGCTTTGACAGATTTTATTATGAGAACAATGAAGAAATATTTAACCTTGAGCACAGAAACATTAGCGACATATGTATAAGGAACATTGTTCACCAAAATAATACCACATGCATAGTAGAGAAGTGCCCTAAAGAAGAAATCATAAAGTTTGTGGTTCCAAATATTCTGATCACATGGAATCTCAAAGGAATGACTCTTGCACAGAATTTTGAATCCAAGAAAATCATTAGGCTGAAGGGTAATAATTTAATAAGATTACAAAATTGTACTGTTAAGTTGGGCGATATTGTTGTCTCAAATTTTCAAAACGATAATTACGATGTAAAACAAATCTTTATAACGAATAATATAACCAAATTAGAGCCATTTGCTCATAAGGAATTGAAAAAAATTATTTTTCAACTTAATAAAGAAAATAAAAATTACATTCTCATCATTGTAATAGTATTAACAATAATAGTTACGATCTACTTAATATTTAAGTTTAAAACCTTGCCCAGTAAATTAATAATCAAGTACAAGCAAACACCAAGATCAGAAACCATAAATACAAATGAAATTCTGCCTAAACTCTACCCAAATGCAGACGTCTCAGAACAGACTCGCATCTAAGGCGTGGGGGAGTGGCATGTTCAGCATACCCATACTCGAACATGGTTCTGCATAACCCAGCATACTATTACATAAACCACTCAGAGACAAATTAACGTAAAACCAACAAAATAACAAATAACAAAAATGCATTCCCACGAGGATGCACTATCAGCACTTCACATTTTTATGTATGCTTGAAATATGAATTCGACTCAAAACGCGTCCACTTGTCGTCTGAAACAAAAGAATACAAAAGTAAATAAGAATGGAAAAAACCCAAAACACCAAGCGCATAGGTTTAAATGTGAGCGCTTGGGTAATTTTAAGTTAGTTTTTAGACAGCGTTTCAATAACAACACAGAAGATTGGTCTTTTTCTTTGAAATAATAAGTCTGTTTTGAGGAATATAATATTTTTTAATTCCTTCGCGCCAAAACAAAGGGTGACAAATCCGTTTCCCGAATAAAATTTCGTACATAAAATTATAAGTCCGATTTATTTGTATTTTATATTAGCGTTTACAATTTATTGTTCTTCACTTAGAGCCTTTATTTATGCTGAAGCTTGGCCGAATACCTTGCTTGCATGTACCAACGAACGAACAAAAACTAATATAGATTATGCTGAAGCTGGGCCGATTGCCTAGCTTGCAATATACTAAAACGAGATAGAAACAAGATAAAAGCTCGTACAAGAGAACTTATGTGTAAGCTTAACCAAAAGTAAGCACAAAGAAGATAACAAATGTAGGCACTGCAATAACGCAATGATGCTGCTAATAGTGTGTACATATTGAACTAACTATAGTTTTAACAGTGCTTAGCGAGATATTTAAATGCGAAAATATTTATGATCGATTTGTTGTGGCTGGCCCGAACAAAGTCGAAACTCGTAAAAATATATTTAAGCATCAGCAGTTGAGTTCAGTGAACACATAAGAACAGTTGGTGACGTGAATAAACGGTAAAGACAATTGATTTTGTGACGTACAGTGCGTGCAACAAATAATTATAAAATATGGAAAACACTTTAGACGATACCATTTCACCCGTGCCTGTATTGCCTGAAGCTCAGAAGACAAAATTTTATAAAAGCAAGGCTGCGTCAATTCTTGCTTCTGCTGCGCGATTGGATCTGTCATTTAGCCACTCAATAGTTGCTGCTTCAGAAGAGCAGGAAATATTGGTACGACTTGAGCTGATAGATCGCATGGAAGCATCTTTCAATTTGGCCCATGATGCTTTGGAGGAGATGGATTTTAGAGAAATCGGAAGTGAATTGCGATAAAATTTCGACTGCTTAATTGTCGCTCTAAAGTCTTGCCTCAGAGTCCAGTTGAAGAGACGACAAATTTTGCCATCCTCTACACTTTGCCAGGAAACCTTGAATCATCCAACTGGACCCAGTGTTGCTGAATACTTTTGTCGAGTGCGACTGCCTGAACTCAAGCTGCCAAACTTTTATGGAGGATATTCCGAATATGCGGAGTTTAGGTCAATGTTCTACTCTATTATTGACCAAGAATGCGGGTTAAGCAAAATAGAAAAATTTAGATATTTGCGATCGGCGTTGTCAGGATCAGCGTTGGAAGCGATTCGAGCTTTGGACCTCTCCAGCGATAAAATTATAAAATTATAAAATTGCATTGGAAATTTTAGAGCGAAGGTTTAATAACAAGCGTTTAGTTTTTCAGGCACACATTAAGGAGATCCTTGGCTTAAAGAGAGTGGAATCTTCAACATCTAGGAAGCTGAGGGACTTTGCCGATAAATTCAACGTTCACAGACGAGCCGTGGAGTCGCTGGGCAGTCCAAACGAAATCGCAGATTCAATTGTGATTTTTACCTTATTGCAAAAACTCGACATTGAAACTCAATCCAATTGGGAAAGGCATGCCGCATTGAACTATAAGGAATCGTTGCCGTCTGCAGACAACTTCTACATATTTTTGGATAATCGGTGTCAAGAGCTGGAAAGTGTTCAGCATGCCATGAGTTTACATAATACCAGTATTAATCCATCGAATCAAGGCAATAGCCAATTCAGAAGGTCCTTCGTTGCAACTCAGGTGAATTCAGCTCCTAGTTGCGCCTTTTGTGACGAGCCTACTCACGGAATTTATTCATGTGGTACATTGTTAAACTTATTGCCTGCTCTTCGACACAAGGAGGTTAAAAAATTGGGACTTTGCTACAATTGCTTGAAGCCAGGACATCATACCAAATTTTGCAGTGCTGGGAATTGCCGTTCTTGTGGATCAAGGCATCACTCGCTGCTTCATTTTGAAGTGCTACAACCTGGCTCACAGCCGTCATCATCTTCGAATGGAGCATGTGATGTTCCATCCACTTCTCTTTATGCCCAAGTTTCCCCCTCTGATGTGGTGCTTCTGGCTACCGCTGTTGTCCTCGTGCGTAATCGAGATGGTTTGCTCGTGCCTTGTAGAGCATTGCTTGACTCAGGATCTCAGTTAAACCTTATCACGGAGCATATTGCACATCAATTGCAATTTAAAAAAATAAGTCCTCGGTCTTTATTTCAGGACTTGGAGATGTGGCCGTAGGCACAAATAAATCATCTGTAAATGTGTCTCTAAAATCCAGAACCTCTCAGTTTGCCACCGCTTTCACTGCTATGGTAGTGCCAACTATCACTGGTTGTCAACCCAACATTGATTTGGAGATTATGGATGGGAAATTCCTTCCAATATCGAATTGGCTGATCCGTCCTTTTACAAGCCTCAACAAGTGGATTTTTTACTTGGTGCCAGCTTATTCTATGATCTTCTTTGTGTTGACCAAATTAAAATTAGCCCTGAGTTACCACTTCTCCAGAAGACTCGTCTAGGTTGGGTTGTAGCTGGAGGAACTCATCAAACTTCAGGTGATTCGCTAGTGGTTATGCAGAAGGACGTGGATCATATTGATTATCGCCTGGAAGAGTCGGTCAGAAAATTCTGGGAAATGGAAGGCTGTGAGAAGGCTGTTCATCCAAGAAGCAAGGAAAAAAAAGAGTCTGAAGGCCATTTCAAAAAGGACTGTATTTGTATGCCTCCTGCACACTCCAAACCTTATAGACGATCGGTCATCTCCCCCATTACAGGATTCTACGATACTCTTGAGCTGCTTGGACCGGTGATTACGAAGGCAAAAATATTCTTGCAACACCTTTTTAAAAACCGACTATGGATTGAGAGCCAACCTCTTGAACGTCACACGACCTGCCACGAAAGGTGCAATGGGTTTCTTAATATACCATTTCTCTCTTTTCCCAGATTTGTTTTGAGTCCTGAAGCCAAACTTGAACCCGAAGTCAAACAGATGGGCATATTTAAAGGACCGACTTATTGCCGGTCTGACTCTACAGTAGCACTTGCGTGGATTCGAGAAGAGCCCTTTCGTTGCAACGCATTTGTGGCAAGCCGAGTGGCTACTATTCAGGATCTTAGTAGCAGCGTAGAATGGCGTCATGTTCCAATATCGTTAAGCCCTGCTGACATTCTGTCCAGAGACGCCCACACCGATGCCCTGGCTCATTCCGAGCTGTGGCTTTATGGTCCAGCATATTTCGTTAGTTCTCGAGCTGATTGGCCTACCCAATATCCTGCAGAGAAGCCCACCCTGGAGTTGCGAAAAAATGTGTTAATGGTCAAGTCTCTCCAACTGGACTTAGCTGCCAGCTCTAAAATGGTCAACAGTTTCGGATTAATGTAGCGAGTTTTTGGCTTCATTTACAAATTCATTAAAAAACTGCGTCTGGTGTAATCAAAAGGGCTGTACACAAACTCTGCCGCCTGCCCCTTTAGGATTCGGTGAAACACAGGGTTTCAACGGGGGGAGTATGTTCGGGTCAGCCACAACAAATCTATCATAAATATTTTCGCATTTAAAAATCCCGCCAAACACTGTAACTACTATAGTTAGTTCAAATATGTACACACTATTAAGCAGCATCATTGCGTTATTGCACTGCCTACTTTTGTCATCTTCTTTGTGCTTACTTTCGTTTAAGCTTACACATAAGTTCTCTTGTACGAGCTTTTATCTTGTTTCGATCTCGCTTTAGTATATTGCAAGCTAGGCAATCGGCCCAGCTTCAGCATAAGCACATTTAGTTTGGTTCGTTCGTTGGTACATGCAAGCAAGGTATTCGGCCAAGCTTCAGCATAAATAAAACATAATTATAACGTGAATAATTCTCGCCTTTTTATTATTGAAATTTAATAGTTCACTAAAAACTCTTAGTGCGCTCAATATACCTATCTGGGAGATCAAGGATATGTAGTGGCTTTAATCTTCTTATTGTATGGCTGTTATCTAATAATTATCATGGTTGTATAGTCTTTCAGTATAGTTTTTACTATGTTTTTTAATTTCTTCCTTAACTAGAGGGATATTGAGAACCTTATGTATGTTTGCATTAGTTACATAAAATGGTGCATTAACTAATTTCCGTAAAATTATGGACTGGTATGACGCTGTATGATCTCGACATTCGAGTTGCTAGCAGTTCCCCATATCTGTATAGAATAGGTCCACACTGGTTTTAGTATTGCTTTGTACAATCTAACTTTGTTTTCAAGAGTTAATGCGCTGTTTCGACTTAGTAGCCATGTCATTTTCATAGTTTTCAGTTTTAATTGCTGACGTTTAGCTACAATATGGTTTTTCCATGTAAGTCTGCGGTCGATATGAAAGCCTAAGTACTTTACGTAATTACTTCTTGGGATTGCTGAACCATTTAGAAAAACTTGGCAGTCACCCTGACGTAGTGCAAATGTGATGTGGACGGACTTGCCAGTGTTGACTTTTATTTTCCAGGCTATCAGCTATTCTTCAATTGCTGTGAGTTCTGCTTGCAGCAGCCGGGAAGCTTCCTCTCTACATGTACTTCTTGCTAGGATGGCTATGTCATCAGCATATGTAGCAACAACACAAGCATTTGTCGTTGGCATATCAGCCGTGTACAATGTGTATAAAACTGCTCCCAGCACGCTTCCTTGTGGGACACCTGCATTGATGGGATAAAATGCCGACGACTCATTCCTTTGTTGCACATAGAAATATCTTTCGCTCAAGTAGGATTTCAGTAGAAGAAAATATGGTGCAGGCAGCCACTTCTTTATCTTATAATTTAGCCCATTATGCCAAACACGGTCGAAGGCTTGTTGGACATCAAGAAATGCTGCAGTACAGTACTGTTTACTTTCAAAAGCTGACGTAATTGTATTAATAACTCTATGACATTGCTCAGGAGTTCCGTGGCCCCTTCTTAATCCAAACTGATGTTCGGGTATGATCATAAGTTCGTTTAAGACTGTCAACATTCTCTTTAAAAGTATTTTTTCAATATTGACAGTAAGCTAATGGGACGGTATGATGTTAGCTCGTTATCTGATTTATGTGGCTTAAGGATCATGATAATCTCTGCACATTTCCATTGTCTCGGAAAGTGGTCTAACCTGAGTATTTTATTGGAAAATTTTTCAAAGTTATGGCATCAATTTTGTCTGGGCCTGGTGCTTTTTTGTTGTTCAACTCTTTTATTTGTAACTTGACTTCATTAATGCTGATTTTGCGAATTGGTAAGCTCATTTGGCAGGGTGAGTCAAGGAATGGTTAGCAATATTATATGGTTGAAATACGGAATGTAAATGCTGGGCAAATGCTTCAGATTGTTCGACGTCAGACCTGCAACATACGCCATTGCTTTTGCGAACTATTGTGTTTCTTCTTGTGGGTCGTTTTAGGTATTTTGTAGCCCTCCACAGGTTGTACTCATGGTTGCTTGAACGTGGATCAAGTCCTTTGAGATAAGCAGCTAAAGATTAATTTCTTAAATCTGATAACATTATCTTAAGGTCAGGTGCCGCCTTGTCGTATATTCTTTTGTCACCAGGGTAACGTGCTTCCTGTCATCTTTTCCTGAGATTCCGCTTATTTTGTATTTTTCGCCGGATTTCAGCTGGGAGATAAAGCTTCTTTAACGGTTGCCGATTGGCAACGTTTTTCGTGCATATAAACCTAGCTTTGGGAATTTGGCGGGCCAAAATTTCCACAGCAGAGTCGATTTCATCCTTTGTCTTAAGTGGGATTTCCAGACTGGTGTGTGCCTCCAAATAACATTTGAAGTCATGTATGTTTGTGCTGTGAGTTATGACCTTCTATGGTCTAACCAAGGTTTGAGCTATTGCACGATATTGTAGCGTCCAATTTCCTACAGAGGCATTTGTAAAATTTTTGTGGGATCGCCAGCCATACTTCTTTCGTATCTTCTTTTTTTTTGATGCTGTTGTCAGCGTAGATAATGATTTAAGTCGCGTGATTCTGCCGTTAGTAACCCGCGCCCACGCACTTTTTGTTAGTGCAGTCTTCGCCTAATGAATATAACAATTGTTGTTGGGCTAAGATCGGCATTGGCAGATTAGAATGTGTAGCAAAGCCTAGGTTTATCGTTTGTACAGTCTATAACAAACGCAGAGGTGGAAAAGACGTGCGCTTGCAGTAAAATATATAATAGAAAAAATTCGGAACGTTAAACTCGGGCGCAGCCGAGTTTGAGATACCCTGTACCTGTAGGGAGCGTAAATCAGTATTTTTGACAAAATAATAAGAATACTACCTGATTTCGATTTAATCTTGCACAATTGATTGGTGTCCTAAAGCACGACTTATTCCCAAAATTAATAGAGATATCTCTAAGAGCAAAGAGATTACGACGTTAAAACGATTTTTGCACTTCCAATAGGCCATACGGAAACTCTATGTTATGGTAGTCCGATCAGATTAAAACTTAGCTTTTTGGATTATTACAAAAGAAACTATGATATGGTATTTTTGGTGGCGATTCGTGCATAAAAAACCCGATTTCTGACAAAAAAAAAAAAAAAAAAAAAAAAAAAATCGGAGTTTTTGTCCGATTAGCCCTATGGGAGCTATATGATATAGCCATCTGATTTCAATAAAATTTGGAGGTATTCAAAACTTATACTAAAAACTGTCTTGTGCTTAATTTGGTTGCGATTGGTTCATAAATAATCCGTTTTCTGACAAAAAGCGCACAAAAATCGGATTTTTTGACCGATTAGCCCTATGGAAGTTATTAAAAACTTATACTAAAAACTATCTAGTGCTTAATTTGGTTGCGATTGGTTCATAAATAACCCGTTTTCTGACAAAAAAGCACAGAAATTTAACCGATTAGCTCTATGGAAGCTATATGATGTAGATGTCCAATTTTATTAAAACTTTGCACAGCTGCTGAGTATTTTAAAGTTCACATTGTTTCTTAATTTGAATAAAATATCTTTAAAGATAAAGAAATTATGACGTTAAAATGATTTTTGCACTTTCGATCGGCTATATGGGAGCTATATGATAAAGTTGTCCGATCAGATCGAAACTTCACATCCTTATTGAGAACATATAAGAACTTCTGACTGCAAACTTTCGTAATAATATGGTAGACCTATAAACTTTTTACTTTTTTTGAGGTTGTTGTGGTTTTATACTTTTTATTCCGAACCTAAATCGGATATTAAAAAAATATAATAAACTTGATCTAACCTGCAGAACAAATGATAATTAGCAACAAACTGTAACTTTCTAGGTCTTACCATCTCTGAGAACGAGGTGTTCATACAGACGGACAGACAGACAGACAGACGGACATGGCTAGATCGATTTCTCTAGTCACCCTGATCATACTTTAGGTAACTTTGGGGGGTCTCCGACGTCTCCTTCTCTATGTTACATACATTTGTCAAACTTAATATACCCTTGTACCTTCTTAGGTACAGGGTATAATAATATAACCTTGTACGTTTTTAGGTACAGGATATAAAAACTTGCCAATTGGAGAGACAGTACGAAAAATAAAAGTGACAGTGATTTTTAACTTTTTCTGGTTTCGGAATAAATTTTTTTTTGTTTTAATAAAAAGAGGCCAGGTAATGTGAAAGTATTCTAAGGAGTTAAAAGAAATATATATATATGTAAAATGAAATATTCTTTCAGTGCCAAGTGTGAGTGCCTTTTTGGGTGGAGACCCCTAAATTGGCCACTTGAGGCCCTAATAAGGAACTATAACCTCATATTGCGGCTGAGAATTTAAAGAAAAAGAAGGAGGGGGGAACCATACACCTCCGCACGACAGTGGCGTCACAGCAGCGGGACAAACTTCAGTTTCGAGTCGCTGGACCACGCTATGATCGATTAATTCGATCGACTTGTGCTGCCGACGCCTTTTAGTTATTTCGGCGACTGCCCTGCGGCCGTTTTGGTTATCTCGGCAACTGAGCAGCAACGTAACGCGTTAATGCTAAGCGGCGATGCAACGACTTTTGTTTCCCTTTGGGCAGAGGTTTCGGTTTGGAACTGGACCACTCAACTTTAACAAAAATAAAACAAACAAGGAGAAAACAATGCCATCTCTGACCAAACGTATCTAAAAATGTGTTAGGTCTATACCTTTTAATTTGTGTAGAGTCAAAGGTGGATTCTTGTAAATTTTTCTTTCTTTCCAAATTTTATTTTTTTTTTTTTATGTTAAGAGATTAAATTGTTCTTGATCATTTTAAACTTTGAATTTGAAGCTATTTTGGAATATTGTAAATACCGCATGGGATAATAATGGAATCAATTGTTTTAGAAATAAGTAAAAATTTAAATTTTAAAGTTTAAATATAAATTTTTTTTAGATCCACTATTACTAATAATTTCTTAAGGCTTCTAGCATGGTCGAATTGAGCTCAACGACGGCATTGCTGGGGTAAGCCAAAATCCTTACTTTATATATTCTTTTATCTGGTGATGGTCCAACGTACATGAAATTTAATTATTATGATATATAATTATTTACTTAGTTCTAAACTCTGGTTCGGTTATTAATCCAGTCGGTTAATGATATTATTTTTAAAATATGGAATAAAATATGAATACGCTGAATTAGTGTAAAAACATGCAGTCGTAAAAATTTCTTCAAAGGTCTATCATGCCAACAGACAAAGCCAACAAAAATAATGTTAGTGTTAATGAAATAACAACTTAGTAATAGGTTGTTAAACGGGACAACCCAATTTTAGGTTGAGTTGTTAAGGTAGGGAGGGACTACAATGGGTTCCAAAAACCACTGGTAACCCCTTTATCAATCTGATCCGCAACGAAGCTTCGTTCCTTAAGTTTTTTTTTTGGGGAACATCGTTTGTTAACATCTTCTTTTCTTTTAATTTTTTTTTTTATTTTTTTTATTATTATTGTTATTTAGAGATCAATCTGACTTCATTTATGTCAATAATATTTCTTTTTTCTTTTATATAATCGCCTAGCTATAGATTTATAGATTAATAGGTTATTTACAGATGTTTTGTTTAATTACTAGTATTATTACTAGTTGTTTTTGTATATGTATGTATATTTTTCTTTTGTTTGTAACTATCTAATTAAGTCTGAGAAGTGGCGCCTCTTTAGTCGTCTGGTCAACCTTGTGTGCAATCAGACGTTCATTGTAGCGACTTGTATGCCTATTTATCTCTTCCTCAATATTTTCTACCTTGAGGTCGTGGTGAAGCGTGCTGTTGCGAACGTACCAGTCGCAGCCAGTGATAAGCCTAAGAGTTTTATTTTGGTGCGTCTGTATGCGATTCCTATTGGTTGCTGCGGCCATCCCCCAGATCTGGATGCCGTATCTCCAAGTGGGTGCGATGATGCTGTTATATATTGCCCTTTTGGACCTAAGGGCTAATTTACTTTTTTTATTTAGCATCCAGTGCAGGGATCTGGACTTTAGGCGGCAGCGAAGTATTGCGTCCCTTATGTGCTTGGAGAAGGTCAACTTGCTATCTAGTAAGATGCCTAGGTACTTAGCTTCATTGTGCATAGCCAACTCATCTCCGTTTTTGTTTTGACCTGGAATTTGCGGTCCTTTATATAGGAGCACATCACCTGGAAATAGGGGGCTGGAAAGATGGCCTTTATCTTGGATAATAGTCCGACATGCCAGACTCTGCCGAAGGCCTGATTAACGTCGACAAATACAGCGTTGCAGTATTCTTTCTTCTCGAAAGCCTCTAGAATGTGATTCACTACCCTGTTTTTTTTTTTTTTTTTTTTTTTTTATTAATAGAGCTTAGGCTAGGGGTAAAATACAAAAGAAGATGAAGGGAGTGAAGTATTAATTTACAAAATACAAAATTAGGGGGGGGGGGGAGGGGGTGATGAAGAGACGATCTGCACCCGCGGGACCACCTTGTAGGTATTACATCACGAGGCAAATGCAAAGGAATCGTTCTCAAGGTCGGCCCGTCCGGATGTTGTCCTTACGCCGTAGTTCCTTCATGATCTCAGATGCCATGTTGCTCGTCGCCTGCCAGTTCGCCTCACTGTGGAGCATGAGGTCCACCACATCCAAAATCCGTTTTAGCTCTCCTCTCTGTCTACTGAATACGGGACAGACGAAGAACGCATGTTCAGCGTCCTCAATGACGCCGCTCTCGCAGGATTCGCAAAAGGGGTCAACCGCGTACTTAAATCTGTAAAGATATGATTTGAAGCAGCCATGACCCGATAAAATCTGCGTCAGGTAGAAGTTGGTCTGCCCATGTCTTCTTGTCATCCAGGTCCTTATGTTGGGAATCAGACTTCTCGTCCATCTGCCGTTTCCGGATTGGCTCCATCTCGTCTGACACTGCGCTAGGGTGCTTTCTCGATGCTGAGCTATAGTTCCTCTTCCGGGAAGTCTCTCTTCTGCCAACAGATCCAGCGGAATCATGCCTGCGATGACCAGCGCAGCATCCTCTGATACTGTGCGAAAGCAGCACGCTACCCTGAGGGCGCATCTCCAGTATGTGCCTCTACATCCTCTACTATAGGATGGTACCTTCATGGCCGGCGCCCATATCTCCGAGCCATACAGCATGATCGATACCACAGTGGATGCTATTATTCGTCTGCTTCTTTGCTTTGGTCCTCCCGTGTTGGCCATTATGCGACTTATGGCTGTAGCGGCTTTGGCTGCCTTATTGCATGTGAACTCCAAATGGGCTTTAAATGAGAGTCTGCCGTCCAGCATTATCCCCAGGTATTTTATTGCTGGCTGGGTGTGAATATTTGTACCTCCGACGCTTATAGTGGCGGATTCAACTTTCTTCCGGCTGCTAATCAGGACAGCCTCGGTTTTGTGCTCGGCTAAGGTCAGGCCCATTGATGAAAGCCAATTGATCACTACTTCAATTGCTATGTTGCAGATCTCAGTGGCCTGGTGTATATGTTTGGCCACACATACCAGTGCAACGTCATCCGCAAATCCAATAATCGTGCAGTTCTCCGGTAGGTCTAGTTCCAGGATGCCATTGTACATAGCATTCCAGAGAATCGGGCCTAGAACCGAGCCTTGAGGAACCCCTCCGGTTATTAGGTACTCCTTCTCTCCGCTTGCGGTGTCATAGACCAACCGTCTATCCGCAAAATAGCTCCTAATAGTGTCTGTGAGGTATGCGGGCATCTCCAGTTGACCAGTGCGTCGATAATTCTCTGCCAGTTTACGGAATTAAACGCATTCTTGATATCCAGGATACAGACTAGGCAGTATTTTTTTGCACCACCCGCCCATCTTGTGCCTTGGATAGCTTCGGAGGCTATTTTAACCACCTCATTGATAGCATCGGTAGTGCTTCTTTTCTTCCGGAAGACAAATTGAAAATTGGAGAGTCCCCCTCTTGTCTCCAACTCATACTCCAGTCTGCTGCCGATGATCTTTTCCAATAATTTCCCCACGGTGTCCAGGAGGCAAATAGGTCGATACGACGATGGGTCATCCGCATTTTTCCCTGGTTTTGGGATTAGTACCAGCCTTTGTGTCTTCCATCTCTGGGGTATGGTCCTCTCACGTAGGCATTTGTTGAAGCAGTCGACGAATACTTGGGGATGAGCTGCTATTGCTATTTTCAGGGCTGTGTTAGGTATACCATCTGGGCCTGGCGCCTTATCAGGCTTAATCTGTGCGGCTAACTCTAAGACCTCCTCCAAGCTTGTAAAGATTATGTCACCGTCATGAATCGCTAGCTCATGGAGAGATGGTGGACTTAGAGGCAGTTGCTGAGGGAATAGGGCACGCACTATACTGTCCAGTTGAAACGCGTTTGAGGGTACTGGCTGCCTGGCAAGTTTCCCCATGACCAACTTGTATGCTCCTCCGAATGGCTGTGCATCTGCAGCCTCGCACAACTCCTGGAAGCACCGTAACTTGCTGCGCTTGATGGCCTGCTTGAGAATCTTTCGCCTTCTGCGAAAGGCAGTTATTTCTGCTTGGAATTCCTCAGTACCCCTTTTCCTCTGGCACTTGCGTCTCGCCACGCAGCAGTCCGCTCTAGCTTTGGCGATTGCTTCATTCCACCAAGGGACTGGTCTGTGGGATCTGCCACCGCTGTGAGACTTGGTCACAGGCCATTTTAATTGCTGCATGGAGGGAGTTAGCAGCTGAGTTGGCATCCCCGTCAGCTTGTAGTCCGCCAAGAGAGTCCAGCAACTTCCTTCTATCCAGAGTATGCACTTTGTAACCTGGACGACTGTGAATACGCTGTATTGGGCGCCTTGCTTCCTGGGATACTGTAGTGAGAATCGCTATGTGATCACTATGAGTGTAGGTTCTGGGTACCGTCCAAGTGGCTTCTTTAGCAATTGAAGCGCTCGCAAACGTGAGGTCAATGATCGATTCACGGCCAGCTTTACTGTAGGTGGGAGTTAAGCCGTCATTGAGCAGGCAGATGTTTAGGCGGGCGAAGACTTCCATTAGTAGTGATCCCCTCGGATTCGTTTTCTTACTACCCCATTCTATGGCCCAGGCATTGAAGTCGCCGGCTATGATAACGGGAGTGCGGTCTCTGCAGTCGTCCGCGATTACGTCTAGTATTGCTTCATATTCATTGAGTGGCACTCTGGGCGCAATGTAGCAACTATAAACAGTGATGTTGCCACATTTTGCGCGGGTGAATCCAGTTTTAGCCAGTCTATCAGTGAGTTGGATTGGTGGGCTACCGCAGCTCCAGATAGCGGCACCGCCATCGCTCTGCTGCCATACTGCAACCTGCTTACTGCGATACGGTTCGCTCAATATGGCGATATCTGCTTACATTGCTTACTAGCATCGTTTTTGCTTCTACAGCGCGCTGCAATGTGGCCGAATCCTAAACATTTAAAGCATCGCCGCGGCTCCGTCTTTTGCCTTAGTCTGCAGATAGCTCAACCAATGCGTACCTTGCCTAGCTTTAGCAAGGCCTCTGCGGTATCCTTTGTGAGTACCATAGTGGCAACTTGTGTGCCACTAAATGATGGACGTAGCCTCACATTGGCTTCTGAGCCTAGCTTAGAGACTACCTGGTTGGAGATGGCTTCTAGTACTTCCTCGCTGGTTAAGTCCGCCTCTTATTTCAAGCACAGCCTTGTCCGAGATCGATTTGACTTCGGCTCGGTCTCCCAGCACTTGTTGCACGGCCATCTGTAGCCGAGCGGTAGCTTCGTCTGCTGCCTTGGTCATTCGTATGACAAGTTCGCCCGCTGCAGTTTTCCTGATTCCACTTACGCACTCCTTGTAAGCTTGGAGACTGGCATCTGAGGTCACTGTTCGTAGCACCTCCACATACGTTTTAGTGTCTT
Source organism: Scaptodrosophila latifasciaeformis (assembly GCA_037075145.1). Classification (NCBI taxonomy): domain Eukaryota; kingdom Metazoa; phylum Arthropoda; class Insecta; order Diptera; family Drosophilidae; genus Scaptodrosophila; species Scaptodrosophila latifasciaeformis. The sequence continues at coordinate 107,723 of JBAMCM010000019.1, forward strand.
TACATTTAACCATGACCGCATCTGTTCTTTTCTTTTGCCTGGGTGCCGGCTTCATTCGTACCTTGACCACTTGCCATTGATTAATTGCAATATTTGCAGAATTCTCCAGCGGTACCCCGCTTGCTTCTTTTGGGACCGGAATATTATTGGCATTGTTCTTCGATTCTGGGCTTTGTCGTTGATGTTTATCCTTTTGCCCAGTTCCTCCTTGCTTGGCTTTGGGTACGGCTATTTGGGTATCCGACTTCTTGACTTTTATCCGATTTACCCAAACTCCTATGGATGGCGTTGTCTGGGTTATGCCCTCTGAAAGACTTATGGGCACCGCGATTTGAGGCGTGGTCTGCGATTCAGTAGATCTATAGTTAATCCTTTTTCCGTCGGCTGTCCCACAGGTCAAACATACAACCGGACTGGAAGCTGTCTTCTCCAGGATTTCGCTAACCGCCATCGGATTTTTTTTTCATTCGGGCTAGAGAGTCCTTCATTACAATAGTAACGTGACGCACCACAGGTCTTTTCTCATTTACCATGTAAATGAGATCATTTAGGATCGATCCGAGCTCTTTCAATTGCTCACCACATGATCCATCGGGCTTCGACTTCTTCGGAGGGGTTTTGCGCGCCAAATTAGAGGGACTGTAACTTTCCCTAGCTCTCTGTGGTGTCACCGAATTAGGGGATATGCCTTGAAGCGAGAGTGCTGTTTTTTCTGGAACAACTAATGTGGCTGTTGCACGGGCTGGGGATGCCGAGGGAGGGGTTCTTGGCATTTTTGCCGACTTTGCGAATGCATCCAATACGTCTCCACTTTGTAGGAGTTGGTTTGAGGGAGTATCAGTCTCCCGCGGTGGCCGGGAATTTCTTCCTGACATTTGACCGATGGAGTTTTTACCGCCCCGACTCAGTCACCAGAGCCTCTTTTTGGCACCACCGCAGTGGGGAGGTTGGTTATTTATCAGTTCCGTGACTTTTGCCTAGTATTGACTGATTCCCACCAAAACGACTTCGAGTTCAATTCCAGCCTGAAAGTATGCTTCGGCTAGATCTTGTACTCGGTGCAACTTGGTATGCAACTCGGCTGATAATTGGCTTGGGACTAGGATGGTGGGGAACCTCGCTAGTATCTTAAAGCTTAATTATACTAAGCTTAAATACTTAAGTGGGGCTCGATCAACACTATCTGATGCCAGCTGATTGGGACTTACTTAGTCAACACTGCTCAGCGACATTTAGAAATTTGCGTAGAGGGAGGCAAAAGAAAAACTTTTTTTCCTCTTCTACCCAAATTGGCGGGAAATGTTGAGTGGAAACTTAAACGCACTCACCTCCACCTTCTCAGGGGCCACCAGTGCTCCCAGGGGTAGAGTCGTAGCAGTCAACTAGATGCGACCGCGTCCAAGTCTCTGGTAAGCAGTAATCCCTGTTTAAACAGTTCAGTGAATTTCGACAATTAAATGTTTGCAGATATCGCGACAAAACAGAAAAGTTTTTGCAGCGCGGGACAAACACGTACCTGCTCAATTGTGCCGTGTCCCCTCCGAAATCCAAATTGGTGGTCTGGTATGGTACCACTGTGATGCAAGAGCCGTGTGAGCCGGTCTACGATCAGTCTCTCCCAGACCTTCGATAAGGAAGGCAGTAGACTGATCGGCCGATACGACTCAGGGTCGTCCTCCGGCTTACCAGGCTTATGGATCATGGATATTCTCGCGTGCTGATAAGGCTGCTGACCTCTTCTATCCTTATCAGTGTGATTGGCAGGTCTAGTTGCAGTGGGATCTCCAGGGATCTAACCGTCGCCTCGGCTTCTATTTCAGGACACAGCTCAAACGGTTTAAACCTTGCTTCCAGGTGCGTCGCAAATGTGTTCCCCTGCTCTGTGTCGGATTTACACAATTGCTCACCTGCTCCTCTTAAGGGTGTTTGGCGAAGTGGCTGCCTTTTTACGGATTTGGTGGCTTTCCATAAGGAGTAGTTGCTGTCAGTTGTATAGTCCATGTTGGCAAGCTTTTGCTCGAAGAAATCCGTTTTTTCCCTTCTTTTAGCTGCCTAGCTGCTCTTTGCCAGGCTGGCTAATCCCATGGGTGCTGTGTGGTGTAAAATCGGCGTATCAGTCGTCCTTTTAAATTGAGTAGACACTGGGCTTCGCGACTTAAGGGGAGGCCAGAGGGGTTAACTGGAGTAGGTGCTGGTGGTGGTGTTGCCTCTGCTGCTGCAGTGTGCACTATGTCGGTGAGGAAGTCAATGGCTTGATCGATATTGTGGGAGTAATACTTATGTTAGGAATCGGCAAGAACCCCACCCCATCCGTCGAGCTAGTCCGAGCATAGCGAGAAGTGCACCCCGCCAGATTCCTACATATTAGGATAAATTAAATCACCTTAGGTACAAATACATACAATTGGCGCCCAACGTGATGGCCCGAACTAAATTGACTATTTTTTAATTCTAACAGCATTGAACTTCGACCTAGTTCTTTTTAACAATTTGCATCAATTTGTATTTGAAAAATAATTACGAACAGCTGTTTAAGAATAGGTTAGCTTTGTGGCATCACGCTCGAATCCATCCAAACATAAATTTCATTTTTGTCAATATTAAAGAATAAAGGTAAAGGCGACAGGGATACAAATATCAACAGAATATCGGTAGATGGAAAATTGCGGCGATTCCTAATATGCAGATCGAGCAACCATAGTGAATCTGAACCTTAAATGTAAAGCTTTAGAAACTTGGTAGTAGTATCTGGAAATAGCGATCACAACTTGGTTAACACTAGAGTGGTCGACCGATACTTAGCTGATCGATTCAAAAGCACCTGTCATTTACACAAACCAAGTACGGGAAAGGAAAAACTCTGTTCTGGAATATCAGCTTTCTGGAGTAGCTTTGGAAACCTGACCAACAAAAGTTTTCCTTATTTTGTAGTTAGCATTTTGGAAGGTGATAGACCTTGATTTATTTGATACTTTGTTTAGAATTTTGTTTTCTTTACAAAAGTTTTTTTTTGTTTTGAAACATGCCAGTAACACGTAGTCCAGAAGGCAACGCCGCCTCTGGCTTTTCACCTCAAGTGTGTGCTATATGCAATGAAGTTTTGGGACAGAATCAATTGATAGCTACCACTCCGTGCCAACACCATTTTCATAGCTCCTGTATGGTAGAATACATAAAAACCAATAAAGGCTGTCCAATATGTAATGTTGATATCGATTCAGAACGACTAAAATATGAGGGAAATACCTTAGCTGTGGAATTAGAAGCCGAAGTTGAAAACGTAGATGGTAAAGAGGAAACAAGTGGAAGGACAACTTCTCAAGTTAAGGCCCACACAGCATCCGGAACTAGTAGTAAGTCTCGCGGAAAAAAGAGACCTTATAGAGGTCAAGGCCATTACCCACGTGAGCGTATGCAAACCCGGTCCCAAACTAGATCTCGGGGGGACTTAGTTGGGAGTCGCGTTTCCTTGGGAAGCTTAGAAGATCAGTCTATAGGAGCCGAAACCAATACTAGTATAACCAATTATATTTAATCAGTAGTACAGGAACAGCAAAGAAATATTATGTCGGAAATAAGCAGTCTTATTAAGACGTCAATAGAAAATGAATAGTCTCAATCAAATATTAACAGTAACCCATCATCGAGTAACGATAATAGTAGTCCCCAAGTAGTTGACCGAGTTCGACCTTGTTCGGAAAGAGATACCAGAAGCAGATCTCAAAACGAAGATAATGTAAATATAGGCCATCCGAGTAATGGAAGTAGGACGGTCGCACCTGAAAAGGCTGCCAATATTCTAACCTTTTGGCGATTAAAATTCGATGGCTCAAAAGACGCAATGCCCGTTGACGAATTTCTTTACCGGCTACACTCGTTAACGTATCAGACGCTAAATAACGATTGTAGCCTACTTTGCGACAATTTGCATTTGCTTTTCTCGGTTCTGGAGTTTTCATAGAAAAAAAAGCGAATTTTCGTGGCAAGCATTCTCCGGCTCTTTTAGGCAAAGATTTGACGATGCCAAGGACGATTTTGATTTATGGGAGCTCATCCGAAGACGTCGTTAAAAGGGAACAGAGTCATTTGACGATTACCAGATGGCTCTAGAAGAATTAGTTAATCGACTTTCGCATGAAATATGTGAACAAAAACTAGTCGATATTTTGATTCGTAATTCGAAAAATTCTCTCCGACATGAACTTCTACATCTTAAGATAACAAACCGTAACGAATTGAGACAAGAAGTTACAAAATATGAATATTTTGTGAAAGACACGAGTTTCCCAATAATGAGACCCAAGCCAAGCCCAACCCGGTGTTTCCGAGGTACAAGTAGATCCAGTAGAGTCTGAAGATGAAAGTATTGCAGCAATCACCAGAAAACGCCTTATCTGCTGGAACTGCGACCAAGCCGGCCATCGTTTTGATGATTGTATGGGAGAAAGACGCATCTTTTGTTATGGCTGTGGTGCCAAAAATACGTACAAGCCCCAGTGCGAAAAATGCAATCCGGGAAATGCCAAAAAGGATGTGCCAGACCGGTCTGTCAGTTTGACACATCCGAGAACCAATTCCCAATAATCAATGATTTAAAAGACCCAAATATAACTATATAGATAATAATTACACGATTTTGAAGTATATTATTAGCCCTAAGCGTTCAACTATTAGGTTAAGAAAATATTGGAAAACAATTAGGTCGGTCAGGAAGAAACTGATCTCAGCTGTTTTTATGAGCACGGATAATAGACTATACACTGACTTAACAATAGAGGGACGATCATACAAAGCACTTTTAAATTGTGGTGCAACTATTAGTTGTTTTGGCGGTAAGGCCGCGGAATATTTCCAACAGCACCATGAAGCAAAAAGGTGTTCGGGGAAAATAAAAACTGCGAGCAATGAGTCTTGTGCAGTAAAAGCAATGCTAACATTGCCTATAGAGTTTCGAGGTCAAAACAAATATATTCAATTTTTTTAATACCAGCCTTAAAACAGGATGTATACTTGGGCATGGATTTCTTTACGGAATTCGGGCTCCTAATGAAACTTTTGGACAATAACACTAACATTAGCGAATTATACACTGGACAGGATACATTAGAAAAAGACAGGCCAAAAATGAATGTTCTGAGTAAGGAACAAAAAGACAGACTAGAAGCAGTTGTAAAATCATTTCCATCATTTGAGTTAGAAGGCTTAGGAAAAACAAATTTAATACAACATTCTATTGTCATGGAAACAAAAATTCCCGTTAAGCAGAGGCATTGGCCTATCTCACCTGCCAAGGAAAAACTAATATTTGATGAAGTCGAAAAAATGTTGTCTTTAGGAATAATAGAGCCTTCAAACAGTCCTTGGAGCAGTAATTGCGTTTTGGTCCAAAAAGGCCCAAAAATCGAATCTGTTTGGACTCCAGGGAGATAAATAAATATACTCGTAAAGATTCCTATCCGTTGCCCCACATCCATGGCATACTCAGTCGGTTACCACCGGCGAGATATATCACGGGATTGGATATGAAGCAGGCCTACTGGCAGATTCCACTTGAGGAATCTTCTCGACAATATACGGCTTTCACTGTACCAAACCGTCCTTTATACCAATATAAGGTTATGCCGTTCGGTCTAACAAACGCTGCCCAAACACTTTGTCGGCTCATGGACCAAGTGATACCGGCTCATTTACGTACCAGAGTATTTGTGTACTTAGATGATTTGTTGGTATTATCAGACGACTTTAATTCACACCTTTTATTGTTGCAAGAAGTTGCTTTACATTTACGCAAGAGATTTCTAGGGATAGCCGGTTGGTATCGCAGGTTCGTCAATAATTTTGCTACAACAAGTGTCCCCTTAACCGATCTTCTAAAAAAACCTAAGTCCATCACTTGGAGTCCCGATGCTAATAAAGCTTTTACAAAATTAAAGAATAGTTTAACTTCAGCACCAGTATTATGTGCTCCGGACTTTTCAAGGCCTTTCTTATTAATTTGTGATGCTAGCACACATGGAATAGGCTGTGTTTTGGCACAAAAGAATGAAAGAGGTGATGAACTACCAGTGGCATTTATGTCAGGGAAACTTTCTAGTGCTCAGAGAAAGTATACTGTCACTGAATTGGAATGTCTTGCGGTACTGAAGGGTATAAAAAAATTTCGGCCTTATGTAGAAGGGCAAGACTTTGAAGTAATTACTGACCATGCCTCACTAAAGTGGTTAAATAACCAAAAAGACTTGACTGGTAGATTGGCTCGGTGGCCAATAAAACTGCAAGGTTTTAATTATAAAATTAGTCATAGGAAAGGGTCAGAAAACATAGTCGCGGATACTCTTTCTAGACAAGAAGAAGTATCCGAAATCCCCCATTAGGAAAACCGATGGTTTCTGATAGACCATTCCAGATCTGTTAGGTCCATATCCAAGATCGATGATGGGAAATATAGGTCTTTTAATAATAGTAGACCATTGCACAAAATTTCACTTTCTATGTCCTCTAAAGAAGTTTACGTCTCATCAGATTTGCGAATATCTAGAGAACACACTGTTTTCAACTTTTGGAGTACCGGAAACCATATTAACTGATAATGGTTCTCAATTTACTTTCGGTGCTTTTAAAGCTTTCTTAACACGGTTTGGAAAATCGCATATCTGTACGGCAATTTACTCACCATAAGCAAATGCTAGTGAGAGACTGAATAGAACACTTCTGGCGGCAATTCGTGCCTATATTGGTAAAGATCATACCAGCTGGGATGCCAAATTGTCAGGGATAAGTGCTGCTTTAAGAGGGAGTATACATCGAAGTACTGGGTACTCACCGTATTTCATGACCTTCGAACAAAAAATGATTATGATTATGGGAAAGATTACGACCTTCTGCGTCGATTGCAATTGCTGACAGATGATACTATATTAATCCTCCCGATGCACTTCAATGTATACGACAAGCAGCTCAAACTGCTATTTCGGAGGCGCCCGAGAAAAATGCTAGAGTTTATAATTTGAGAAAGTAGAAAGGTACAATTTAAGGTAGGTGACGAAGTGTACGCTCGTAATTTTTGTCAAAGTAACGCTAGCAAAAAAATAAGTTCTAAGTTAGCGCCAGTTTTCGTTCCCGCTAAGGTAATACGAAAAGTAAGCCCGTCATTTTATCAATTGGCTTATAGGGAAGGAAAAAACTTGGGAGTTCTTCACTTGAAAGATATTCAGAAAGGTGTATAATAATGTTCGTGGAAATTGTACTTTTTCTTAGTTTATGCTCCACTGGAGAAACCAGCGTTTTTGTGGGATCGCCAGCCACACTTCTTTCGTATCTTCTCTCTCTCTCTTTTTTTGATGCTGTCGTCAGCGTAGATAATGATTTAAGTCGCGTGATTCTGCCGTTAGTAACCCGCGCCCACGCACTTTTTGTTGGTGCAGTCTTCGGCTAACGAATATAACAATTGTTGTTGGGCTAAGATCGGCATTGGCGGATTAGAATGTGTAGCAAAGCCTAGGGGTATTATTTGTACAGTCTATTGTAATGGAGCTTGTAGTAACATTTAAGGTACATCCTAAAAATATGTAACCATGGTTTTGTTTTCATTTTTGAGAGGAAAGCAATAGGAAAATAAAAAAATCCCAACGTTATCTTCGGGGTGCCGAAGATTACAGACTCTTTTCGAAGTTGTTTCTGCCGAAAATCACATTCTAGATGTAACTTTTGTGGGTCTACAATATTTGGTTCTGTGCGTTATAAACATCAGAGCAAAATGAATAGACTCCTTTTTCTTCGAAAAGAGTCTAAAAAGAAAAAAGAAAACAGCACAACTATAGTTTGATGGATTGCGATTTCTAAATTTTACTTTTCTATCCTTTGTATGTTTGTGTTCCTTTAGCACGCGATTTTTATACTTTTTTCGCAGAAAAAAGAGTATATTCATTTTGCTCTGATGTTTGTAACGCACAGAACCAAACATCGTAGACCCACAAAAGTTACATCTAGAATACTTAGAATCACTAGAGGAGTCGATATAGCCATGTCCGTCTGTCCGTCTGTTTCTATGCGATTTACTCCGTCGTCTTAAAAGCTATTTTGCTAAAACTTGGTATTTAGCCTTCTTTTTTACCTAGGTAGTACACTAGTTTGAATCGGTCGGATCGGACCACTATATCATATAGCTGTCATACGAACCTAAATCGGTTTAGGCAATAACTTCCACATTTATTATCCGATCCTTTTGAAATTTGCATGCGTATGTTTTAAGTAACCATAGATAATTGTATCAAATTTTGTCCGGATCAAATCACTATATCTTATAGCTGTCATACGAACCTAAATCGGTTTAGGCAATAACTTCCACATTTATTATCCGATCTTTTTTCAAATTTAGCATGCGCATGTTTTTTATAGCATTTAAAATATGTACCAAATTTTGTAAGGATCGGACTACTATATCATATAGCTGCTATACGAACCTAAATCGGTTTAGGGAATAACTCGCACATTTATTGACTGATCTTTTCAAAACTCGGCCAACACGTTTTCTACATAAATATACGCGTTTGTGCTTAATTTTATTAAAATCGGACTACTATATCATATAGCTGTCATACAAATCGAAATCGGCCCTATTAACTGACCAACCCCATTCATGTGATTTTCGGCAGAAACAACTTCGAAAAGAGTCTGTAATCTTCGGCACCCCGAAGATAACGTTGGGATTTTTTTTTATTTATTTTTTTTGTCGGCAATTCGCCTTATAACTCAGCCAGTAAAAAACTTGCCAATTGGAGAGACAGTACGAAAAATAAAAGTGACAGTGATTTTTAACTTTTTCTGGTTTCGGAATAAATTTTTTTTTTTGTTTTAATAAAAAGAGGCCAGGTAATGTGAAAGTATTCTAAGGAGTTAAAAGAAATATATATATGTAAAATGAAATATTCTTTCAGTGCCAGGTGTCAGTGCCTTTTTGGGTGGAGACCCCTAAATTGGCCACTTGAGACCCTAATAAGGAAGTATAACCTCATATTGCGGCTGAGAATTTAAAGAAAAAGAAGGAGGTGGGGAACCATACACCTCCGCACGACAGTGGCGTCACAGCAGCGGGACAAACTTCAGTTTCGAGTCGCTGGACCACGCTATGATCGATTAATTCGATCGACTTGTGCTGCCGACGCCTTTTAGTTATTTCGGCGAATGCCCTGCGGCCGTTTTGGTTATCTCGGCAACTGAGCAGCAACGTAACGCGTTAATGCTAAGCGGCGATGCAACGACTTTTGTTTCCCTTTGGGCAGAGGTTTCGGTTTGGAACTGGACCACTCAACTTTAACAAAAATAAAACAAACAAGGAGAAAACAATGCCATCTCTGACCAAACGTATCGAAAAATGTGTTAGGTCTATACCTTTGAATTTGTGTAGAGTCAAAGGTGGATTCTTGTTAATTTTTCTTTCTTTCCAAATTTTATTTTTTTTTTTTTTATGTTAAGAGATTAAATTGTTCTTGATCATTTTAAACTTTGAATTTGAAGCTATTTCGGAATATTGTAAATACCGCATGGGATAATAATGGAATCAATTGTTTAAGAAATAAGTAAAAATTTAAATTTTAAAGTTTAATTATAAATTTTTTTTGGATCCACTATTACTAATAATTTCTTAAGGCTTCTAGCATGGTCGAATTGAGCTCAACGACGGCATTGCTGGGGTAAGCCAAAATCCTTACTTTATATTTTCTTTTATCTGGTGATGGTCCAACGTACATGAAATTTAATTATTATGATATATAATTATTTACTTAGTTCTAAACTCTGGTTCGGTTATTAATCCAGTTGGTTAATGATATTATTTTTAAAATATGGAATAAAATATGAATACGCTGAATTAGTGTAAAAACATGCAGTCGTAAAAATTTCTTCAAAGGTCTATCGCCGGACATCATGCCAACAGACAAAGCCAACAAAAATAATGTTAGTGAAATAACAAATTAGTAATTGGTTGTTAAACGGGACAACCCAATTTTAGGTTGAGTTGTTAAGGTAGGGAGGGACTAGAATGGGTACCAAAAACCACTGGTAACCCCATTATCAATCCGATCCGCAACGAAGCTTCGTTCAATGTTTTTTTTTTTTTTTTGGGGAACATCGTTTGTTAACATCTTCTTTTCTTTTAATTATCTTTTTTTTTTTTGTGCACTTAAATATTGTGGTAGTAGTACTTATGTTAGGGATCGGCAAGAACCCCACCCCATCCATCGAGCTAGTCCGAGCATAGCGAGAAGTGTACCCCGCCAGATTCCTACATATTAGGGTAAATTAGATCACCTTAGGTACAAACACTACAGTATGTCACAATAAATGGTGAGTGATCCGAACTCAGGTCAAAACTTTCCGTAATGTGTAGAAGGCTATGGAAGGTTATGGAATCCATCAAATCGGGTATTTTTCGATTATCAGTGGGCCAGTATGTAGGCTTACCAGTTGAAAGAGTATTTATATTGTTGTTTTGTATACATTTGAATAGCTCATTTTCCTTTGGGTTTGCTGATCTGGAGCCCCACCATGGGTGTTTGGGATTGAAGTCACCACCAACAATGAATTGTGGTCCGAGTTTTTGAAAAACGTTTTCTTTGAGCGCGAATCTGGGAGGTAGGTAAATGACAGTTATCGATATGTCTATGTGCATGCATGTGATTTCTATTGTAGCTGCCTGGATGGCATTTTCTCTGATACTGTGCCTCACTTTAAACTTCATATTGTTTTTAATGATGATAGCTGCTCCACCGTGACCTCTGTCTGTCGGATGGTCAGCTCTGATAATATCGTATCCAGCTATTTGAATATATGATTTATTAGTGAAATGAGTTTCAGAAATTAACATGATGTCTATTTCATTTATTTGCAAAAATACTTTTATTTCGTTGTCATGGTTGGAAAGACCGTTGGCAATCCATATTCCTAAGTTGAGATTTATTTGCATAATTTGTTTGCTAAGGACATAAGCATGGTAAGTAGATTATTAGTGATCTCAAATTGTTTTTCTAATAGTTGCTCAATTCTTTTGAGTGACTTATCTGTGTTATTTTCTGACGTGACTTGTGCATAGGATGGGTATTCACTTGGCTTTTGACTGGGTGAAAACGTATGGGGTGGGGCAAAAGATTGTGGTATTCCGTGGCTATTATGTTGATTTTTTGATTTGTTTTGATTTTGGCGAAAATTTACAGATTTTTTAGACATAAGTTCTTGGTATACTCTACACCCTTTGTGTTCCTCTAGGCAATTGGCGCATTTGACTGGAAGCTCCTTATCTTTAGGGTGCCTTAGAGAGAATTTTACACATCTATAGGACTTGGCTCAATACGATTTTGTATGTCCATATTCTTGACAGCATTGAACAATGTCGTTGGTTTTGCGAGGGGGCTCAATATTTACAACAGCGTTGCCAATAAATTGTACGTTATATATATCTGCATTTTTATTATCAGGTTCAATGTCAAGGTAAAACATATTCAGTGGTTCTTTTGCAATGCAAGTTTTTATGTTACTTATATTTCTAACAATATGACCTATATGACAATACATTATTTTTGATTATTTGTGTACTGGTGGAAAAGTGCAAATTCTTAATGACAACCCTGAATGCCCTTTCTTGCTTTAATTGGTATGTATGATAATTGATACCTTCGTCACTAAGAGATTTAAATAGTTTTCTATACTTTTCAATAGACTTAACCATCACTCGCTGTCATCACTCCTCATTTCGCTTGTTTCTTTGTCTTCATCTTTTATTCCATTGTTCTCGCTCAGGAGAGCGAACTTGTTGTTGCTGGTGATTGCTGAGGTGTCCGATGCGACTCTCTTTTTCGGCGCCAGCGGAGAGGAAACGTTTAATCGTTTGGTTGGCTTTGGCTTCACATTCTGGCAGCTGAACACGTGCAAATCGTTTTCATCGTCACTCATGTTGACGGCAGAGCGTCAACTTTTGGAGCTTATTACCAGCTGAAGGTTTTTGTTATGCTTTAGAGAGAAGCAAAACTAAAAGAGCAAAACTAAGATTCACTGTTATCTGTTGTAAGTTTGTCAATTTAGCGAAAAATTCTGCGGAAACTCAGGCACTCAATGAGTGTTCGATCACGGCTCAGGTGTCCCTAATAAAAAAAAAATATATAAATAATAATAATAATAATAATAATAATAATAATAATAATAATAATAATAATAATAATAATAATAATAATAATAATAATAATAATAATAATAATAATAATAATAATAATAATAATAATAATAATAAGAATAATAATAATAATAATATAACAAAATAACTTACCAGACAAAACAAATTCGACACGGACACAAAACAACAAAAGACACAAAGGGTTAATGCGGCGAAAATACAGCAAAGGTTTATACCCCAATAAGAAAACATAACAAAGAGAAGAGAGGAGGAGAGAGAGAACCAACACCCACAAGGAACCAAATAATGGCTCCTACTAAAAGGTGACCAAAAAGCGAAGGCGTGGCGGCCATGTCCTATGCTTAATTTGGTTGCGATTGGTTCATAAATAACCCGTTTTTTTACAAAAAAGCACAGAAATCGGATTTTTTGACCGATTAGCCCTATGGAAGCTATATGATGTAGATGTCCAATTTTATTAAAACTTTGGACAGCTGCTGAGTATTGTAAAGTTCAGATTGTTTCTTAATTTGAATAAAATATCTTTAAAGATAAAGAAATTATGACGTTAAAACGATTTTTGCACTTTCGATCGGCCCTATGGGAGCTATATGATATAGTCGTCCGATCAGATCGAAACTTCACATCCTTATTGAAAACATAAAGGAACTTCTAACTGCAAGCAATAAAGTTATGGCCTATAAAATTTTTCCTTTTTTTGAGGTTGTTGTGGTTTTATACTTTTTATTCCGAATCTAAATCGGATATTAAAAAAATATAATAAACTTGATCTAACCTGCAGAACAAATGATTAGTAGCAACAAACCGGAACTTTCTCGGCCTTACCATCTCTGAGAACGAGGTGTTCATACAGACGGACAGACGGACAGACAGACAGACAGACGGACATGGCTAGATCGATTTCTCTACTCACCCTGATCATACTTTAGGTAACTTTGGGGGGTCTCCGACGTCTCCTTCTCTATGTTACATACATTTGACAAACTTAATATACCCTTGTACCTTCTTAGGTACAGGGTATAAAAACTTGACAAAACATAAAAATTGATAAAATTACCTTTCGAATGGTAGATTTTTCTTTTAATTAATTAAATAAATATAGATGACGGTTTGTACTTTTTTATTTTCGCGGCGGTATTTTCACTTGACCTTTTATATTGTAATTAAAAGTTTTTAACTTTTTTCGTATGGTCTCACTTTTTGTAATTTTTATACTCTTTTCGCAGAAAAATAGTATATTCATTTTGCTCTGATGTTTGTAACGCACAAAAGCAAACATCGTCGACCCACAACAATTACATCTGTCTGTCCGACTGTTTCTATACAAACTAGTCTCTAGTTTGAAAGATATTTTGATGAAACTTGGTAGATAGCCTTCCTTTTTACCTAGGCAGCACATTTGTCGGAACCGGCCGGATCCACGACGCTCTCTCTTGGCTCTCTGGAAGCAGCGTTCTCACCCAGGTCTGTCGCAGTCGACCTCGGCGCCGGGTACCTTGCGGATTCCACTGAAAGGAACTCTTGGCGATGTCATCATCTGACTTCCTGAGGGTGTGGCCAATCCACGTCCATTTTCTCCTTTTAATTTCCGTGTTGATCGGAGCACTTCTGGCGAGTATCAGCAAGTTTTCGTTTGTGATAGTGTTGGGCCAGAAAATGCGGCAAACGATCCGTAGACATTTGTTTGCAAAAGTTTGAAGACGTCTACAAATTGCGTTTGTTTTCATCCACGTCTCAGACCCATACAGAAGAACAGGCTTGACGCTGCTATTGGAGATGCGCAGTCTTGTTTTGAGCGAGAGTTCACTAGAACGCCATACATTAGCCAGTTTGTGAAAAGCTACTCTCGCTTTGTTTATTCGGGACGCTACATCTGTTGAAGCCCCTCCGTCCCTGCTGATTTGGCTGCCAAGATAACAGAATTCGTCAACATCCTCTACAACTACGGCGTCAGTGCCTTCACCGATAGTCAGAGGGAGTTTGCTCTTAGCGCCTTGCAGTGTGTGTGTCATGAAACATATGTCATCAGCGTAGTCCAGATCACTGAGCTTTTTGTGAGGGCGCCATTGCAAGCCATCCGGGGCCTCCAGGTTGGTTTTCTTCAAAACTCCATCCAGCACGAGAATGAAAAGAAAGGGCGAGAGGACGCATCCTTGGCGGACTCCCGCTGGAATAAGCTGGTTCATAGGGGACGCGTCCACAGGTTGCGGATAGTGGAACGGCCTGCAGATATGTAGGTTAGCTGCGAATTAAATAAGCAGCAGCGGACAATTCAGCGGCCTCAAGGGGAGAGTCTCGGAGGGCTTTTTTCGGGTTGCGCCGAATTCCCAACAAATTCTGAGTGCCAATGATCCTTGGTGTGACATGGCGAGTTTTTGGCGCCATTAAAATAACCAATTGATATTTCTTTTTTTCGGCGCCTGTTTTCCATGTGAGGTACAGCCGGAGCGGGCGTCTGCTTGCAGCAAGCGGTTCGCTATACAAATGTGACAAAAAGGTTCGACTGGATTAGAGATTAGATGGACTAGACAAGGTGAACTGGTCATCAGTTCATTTATAGTGGCAACGACAAAACCCGTTCAAACGGTGTTGGGATCCTCATGTCTCGCACAACTAAACGCGCATTAATGGAGTACAAGCCCGTGTCCGACCGAATTATAACGGCGAGATTCAGGTGCAAATTCCAAAACATCGCGTTTATACAATGCTATGCGCCGACAGAGCCCGATGAGGATGACAAGAGGACTTCTACGAATTACTTGAAGGAACAATAGGTAACTCGCGCAAAGGGGACATTTTGATTGTGGCTGGCGCCTTTAACGCCAAAGTAGGGAACTGTAACAGTAACAATGAGAGTGTCATGGGACGCCATGGTCTGCCGTCAACCAGGACAAACAATGGCGAGCGCCTGGTGGAGTTATGTGCAAATCGCAACCTCTTTATAGGAGGCACAAAATTCCCACACCTTGACATCCACAAGTACACTTGCCAATCTCCTGACGGCCGGACTCGCAATCAAATACACCATATTATCATCGGCAAGAAATATCAGAACCGCCTGCTTGACGGTCGCACACGCAGAGGCGCTGACATCTACAGCGACCATAACTGGCTTGTTGGCCAAATGCGCCTGAGACCTGAAAGTATTAAAAACCAGCAGAAACGTACAAGAATGTTTGATACAGAAAAGCTGAAAACAACAGGTGCTGCGCGACTCTATGAGAAAGCACTACACGTCAACATCGCTCGGGAAGCAATTGGAATAACATGGAACAAACTGGAGGACGTGTGTAAAAAAGCGGCAGAAGAGACGGTTGGCTTTCAGAAACACCGCCGCAAGCCTTGGCTAAGCGAGGCAACGTGGGAGGGTATTGAGTACAGGAGCAGGCTTAAGTCAACCCTTACGAAATCACAAGAGCCCCAGAAAAGAAACCAAGCTCTCGAAGAATACAATGCAGCTCACACACAGGTCAGAAAGCTCGTCAAGAAGGATAAGAAAATTTTCGCAAATAACATCGCAGCGGAAGCGGAAACTGTGGCATGGGGAATTACCTGGAATGTACGCACATTGTACAGAACTGGTGCCACTCAGCAACTAGTGGATACTCTCAGCAATTTAAAGGCTGACATTACGGCTATTCAGGAAATACGATGGAACAAAGTGGGATGCAAGAAGCAAAGGAATTGTGACATATGCTACAGCTGTCATACTCATAGGCACGAGCTTGGTTGTGGATTCGTCGTAGGAGCCAGGCTACGGAACCGAGTCTCACAGTTTACACCCGTAAACGAGAGACTTGCGACGATCCGAGTAGCTGCCAAATTCTTTAACATCAGCTTTATCTGTGCGCATGCCCCAACGGAGGAGAAGGACGACGCCATCAAGGATGCCTTCTATACACAACTAGACCAAGTGTATAGCCGCTGCCCGTCGCATGACATTAAGATCCTACTCGGGGATTTTAATGCCAAAATCGGACGGGAACGCGTCTTTGGAGCAACCGTTGGACAGCACAGCCTACATGAGTCTACCTCGGAAAATGGGCTTAGGCTTATAGGTTTTGCTGCTGCGCACAATATGATAGCGAGTAGTACAAGATTCCGTCATCTCAACATCCACAAAGCCACCTGGCTGTCACCTGATCGTCTGACCTGCAACCAGATTGATCATGTTGTGATCGATGCAAGACATGCGTCTAGCATTCTTGATGTGAGATCGTGTCGGGGTCCTAACATCGACTCTGACCACTACCTTGTCGCAGCCAAGGTTCGCACACGGTTGTGTGTCGCGAAAACCTCACACGAAGGTATGCCAAGAAAGCTTGACATCGGAAAGCTGCAGTCACAACAGCACAGGGATGCCTTCTCAACTCAATTGATTGGACCGTATCAATGCGGCTTTCGTCCTGGCCGGTCCACAGTCGACCAGATCTTCACATTACGTCAGATCCTGGAGAAAGCGTATGAGAATCAAATCGACACCTACCACCTGTTTGTTGATTTTAAAGCTGCTTTTGATAATCCACGACGAGGTTGCCTGTACACCACCATGTCTGAGCTTGGTATTCCTGCAAAGCTAGTACGGCTTTGTAGAATGACATTGAGCAACACCATCAGCTCTGTCAACGTAGGAAAGGACCAGTCCGAAACCTTCAATACCAGGCGGGGTCTCAGACAAGGCGACTCGCTATCTTGTGTGCTCTTCAACCTGCTGATGGAGAGTGTCATAAGGAAAGCTGGAGTGCATCGGGTGGGCACAATATTGGGACAGAAATGTGTTCAGCTCCTTGGTTACGCTGATGATATTGATATTATTGGCCGTACCATGCGAGATGTGACCGCGGCTTTTGGAGCAATTGAAAGAGAATCGGCTAAAGTTGGTCTAGCGGTGAATATGGGCAAAACAAAGTTTATGGTGTGCAGTAACAGAGAGTCGCGGCGTCTTGATTCTCATCTTACTGCTGGAGACTATGACTTTGAGTTGGTCAAGGACTTTGTCTATTTAGGAACTGCAGTGACCAGCAACAACGATGTCAGCCTGGAGATCAAGCGAAGGATCACGCTTGCCAACAGGAGTTACTTTGGGCTCAGTAGGCAAATGAACAGCAGAGCCCTCTCTCGAAAGTCGAAGCTAACCCTTTACAAAGCACTCATCATTCCAGTGATTCTATATGGTGCGGAAGCCTGGACAGTGACGCAGTCAGATGCAGCTGCTCTTGGTGTCTTCGAGAGAAAAATCCTTCGCAAGATCTTTGGACCTGTTTGCGTTGGCGAAACCTATCGCATCAGGTGGAATGACGAGCTGTATAAGCTACACGGCGATGTGGACATAGTCAAGCGAATCAATATTCAGCGACTTCGCTGGCTTGGTCACATCGCTCGTATGGAGGCAACAACTCCAGCTCGATCAGTCTTCGATGCGGTAGTTGGCGGCCAAGGTAGAAGAGGAAGGCCACGCGCACGTTGGAGGGACCAGATGGACGCAGTTCTGGCGACGCTTGGTGTCACCAACTGGCGCAGTCGCGCACAGGACAGAGAGGCGTTAGGGGTGTTTATGCCATATATATATAACCAAGTTCTTACTTCTGACGAAGAACAGCTTGAACGCTGGACAGAGTTTTTCGAGACTGGTGCACACTCCGAAACTGGTGAAATTAACACGCATTCCAGTGACCCCCGACGAAATCCCAATAGGAGTATCTCAACAGGCCCCCCACCGTGCAAGATCTGTCCAAAGCGATACACAAACTCAAAAATAACAAAACTGCTGGCCCTGACAACATACCACCAGAGTTATTTTAATACGGCGGTAACACAATAGCAAGAGCGCTCTTCCCAATTATCCGCTCTGCTTGGAACTCAGGCAATTTTCCGAAGGAGTGGAAAGAGGGAACAATCGTAATCATCCCCAAGAAAGGAGATTTCAACCAATGCATAAACTGGCGGGGCATCACCCTTCTAAATGCCATTCAAAAAATAATAGCCTTTGTTGTTCGGGAGAGGATTGCGCACGCACTTAACAGTCAGTTGCGACAGGAACAAAACGGTTTTAGACCAATGCGCTCCTGCGTTGACCATATTAATTCCCTGAGAATTATTATTGAGCAGTCGGTGGAGTGGAGGTCACCTTTGTTCTTACTCCTTGTGGACTTCGAGCGTGCTTTCGACACGATAGAAAGGAGCGCTATATGGACAGCCCTACGCGACTCTGGAATACCAGAAAAGATGATCGGAGTCATCCAAGAACTCTACACAGACTCGGATAACAGCGTTCGTTTTAAGGGTAAAAACAATGACAAATTTTCTATACAGCAGCGGATATATGTAACAAATTGTAAGGATCGGACTACTACATCATTTAGCTGCCATACGAGCCTAAATCGGCTTACGGAATAACTCCCACATTCATTGACTGATCTCTTCCAAACTCGGCAAGCACGTTTCATAACTAAATATACGCGTTTGTGCTGAATTGTATAAAATATCGGACTACTATATCATATAGCTGCCAAGCCAAAATTGGCCCTAATAACTGAACAACCTAATAATCTTCGGGATGTTTTAAACTTAGATTTGTTTTATGAATATAAATGAATTAACTTCCTTCAAGATTCAGTGGTTTTGTTTGTAACATTCGATTAAAAAAGTGCAAGTGCGCAAATTACGCAATCTTCTATTTCTAAACATCTTTCAGTTTTCTTACTCTATCTGACACTTTCAATTTCCAATACACCAAAGGAGATGATTTTCGCTTTTAATTTTGAATTTTACATTTTTTTTTTAGGTCTATCCGACTAGAAAATCATACAAATTACAGTTAGCTGAGCATTTTGGATACTTGTCGAAACTTAACAGTACGCTCTGTATTAACTAGCAGACTGGAAAATTATTGAGCAAAAGGAACAAGATCTGGGACAAGAACAGGAACAGGTACTTTTGTTGGTAGTCATAAGGAATGGCGAAAAGCTACGAGTAATTGCTTATAAGGAATGAGAGAGGCGTTAAATTGAAAGAATCAATCAGTATATTCGCCGATTTTTTGCCGTTCCCATTGATTATACATAATTAAGCTTCAGTAAATTGATTTAATGAGTGAGTGTAAAATGAAGACTAATAATGGAATGGAATAAAAATGTGGGTGTGTATATTCAAAATTGCATGTAAAAAATGCATTCTCACTTCTATGTATTCCGTTGCAGGACTTCTCGATTCGCAGCACTGCCCGCTCACCAAGTCGGGACCGGCACTAAGATTGAGATCGAGAAACAAGAACCCATGAAGGCCAAATATCTATAAGATCTTAGTAAGACGGTGCTATCAAAGCCCCAATACAATCAGGATCACATTTGTTTGGCGACCATACCTTCGGGCCAGTTCAACCTCACTGTGGATGCCAGCATGCCAGGATGAAATAACATGTGAACTGTTTCCAACGCTTGCTTCATTGAAGAAGATCAGCTTTTTGTTGGAGACACTCTTGGGAGGCTTTGACGATAGAGGTTTTTTTGGAGCCGGCGTTTTCCCGCGCAAGTTCCTTCCAATTGGCTTGATGTCGCTGCAACAGAAAACAATCACGCACCTACTTCAAATTCACCGGATGTAGGAGGAATGACCTGAAATGATATTTCTGTCGGCTTAGTCATTGTTCCACCACTAGAGAACCAATCCTTCGTCGCCACTCCGAGCAGCATGCAGTGCAACATTTACGTTCCGGACCTGAGCGCAGTGGCCGTGTTCGTGCCTCACCCAGCAAGATGGCCATGGCCGTGCTCTCCACTGTCATCCATCCCCATGTTCCAAAAGTAGCCCTTTAGACCATGGATGAGAAGAGCCCCTAATTTGAATTTCCACATGGCCTTAAACATCAGTTAAACATCAAAAAGGCCGTGGAGCAACTACGAGACTTATATGCAGGAAGCAATGAAATCCGTGCCCAAATGGGCCAACCAGTATATTTGTAGCTCAGTATATATGTAGCCTCATCCCTGGGGTACCGGTTAAGCACCTTGATACTGTTCTCAATGCGGAAAGAAACATTGATTTTTTTAGATATTTCTGATTTCTAAACTCGCAGTTTGATGAAAAAATGATTTCAGGAGCTATTTTCAGAATTTCTAAAAAAATATTTAATTGTGATGAGCTAATAAAATGTTTTTTATACTCTTTTCGCAGAAAAAAGGGTATATTCATTTTGCTCTGATGTTTGTAACGCGTGGTTCTGTACCACACATCGTAAACCCCCCAAAAGATACCTCTAGAATACTTAGAATCATTAAAGGAGTCGATATAGCCATGTCCGTCTGTCCGACTGTTTCTATACAAAATAGTCTCTCAGTTTTAAAGCTATTTTGGTGAAACATGGTATATAGCCTTCTTTTTTACATAGGCAGCACATTTGTCGGAACCGGCCGGATCGGACTACTATATCATATAGCTGTAATACGAACCTAAAACGATTTTAGGAATAACATCCACATTTATAGTCCGATACTTAAATTCCTTCAATTTCAGCATGCGTGTGTTTTATACAGCAGCGGATATATGTACAAAATTTTGTGAGGATCGGACTACTACATCATATAGCTGCCATACAAACCTAAATAGGCCCTATTAACTGACCAACCCCGTTCATGTGATTTACGGCAAAAAAAAAAAAAAAAAAACTGCGAAAAGAGTTTGCAATCTTCGAGGCCCAGAAGATAACGTTGGGGTTTTTGTTTTTGTTTTGTAATTTACAAATTTTCCATAAAACATTTTAAATTGATATACACTAAGTAATGTACCTAAAATATTATGTACATATAATTTTAATTTTTCTTTTCATTTTTTATGGCCTGTACCCAAAGGAAGGGTATACTGGAAGCTGTGTATATATGTAACACCCAGAAGAAGAGGCCGGAGACCCCCACAATATGACCAAGGTGACTAGAGAAATCGATCGGGCCATTTTCGTCTGTCTGTCCGTCTGTGTGAACGCAAGGATCTCACAAACTACAACCGACCTCCGACTCGCACAGGAGACATTAGTTTTAATTTGAATAACCGTAATTATCTCCAAGTTTTGTCTTGGCTAGGAGAACCAAATTTGGGTTCTACAATGTCCTATTAGAAAGGAAAAGTTGACTGTAAAATATTATTTAAGAACCCTGTACTTTTAGCAGCCTTAAGGTGACAGTATTTATAGTATTTATAGTAGTTCCGACTAAATATGCGCAATACAAATATCTTTCCTTTGACACTAAGATAAATATCGGAGCATTAACACAAAAGTTATTAGAAAATGCGATGATAGCCCCCCACCACTACACCACTTATCAAAGAGTTGCAAGCATTCAATTGAAAACCAAAAAATCTTTCGACTCACAAAAAAAAACAAAAAACAAAAAACACAATTTTAGACTCAAGATTTTATTTCCCCTTGCCTAACTGTTAAATGGTCGAATGAATATGAAAAGAGCCGATCAGGGTTACCACCCGACTAGGGTTACCACCTATTTTTTTTTTTCAAGGGTATCACATACCGTTCGGCTTCATTTCGTTCTGATGTTTGTAATTCTAATGAATAGAACCACTTTTCGTATACCCCCAAAAGTGACTCTCACATTTGACAGAATTAAAAAGCAATCGATTGAGCCATGTCTGTCTGCCCATCTGTCCGTCCGTCGGTCTGAGTTTAAAAACTATCGTAATAAAACTTGGTTTACACGCTTCTTTTGTTTGCGGGCGGTACACTAATTTGGAATTGGACCACTATATCATATAGGTGTCAAACGAACCACAGTCGTTTACAAGTATATTAAGTTTGTGAAATGTAAGTAACATAGACAAGGAGACGTCGGAGAACCCTAAAGTTACCTAACCCAATGTTAATATTTACAAAAATTTGTGAGAATTTTTCACTAGATTATAGTGAGTTATCAGTAATTATTCATCATTGTATATTTTATGTATTAGTATGGCTGCGTTATAATGTATAATGTTCTAGTGTATAATGTTCTATATTGTGAAATTAGCTTACACATAATTTTATGTTTATCTTGTACATTTTTGTACTTAACAGTTTTTGTTACTATTGTGTGCTTACCTTTGTGCTCTTAGGGACTAAGAAATAATTTTGGTCACTAGAAATGTAGAGTGTATCACAAGTTCTTGAAACTTTAAAGATCTTCACCGATTGCATTTAGGTTGTTTCGAATATTAATGCATTATCTGATTAAATCCTTGGAAATTCTTTTACCATTATACTTAACACTGAATATTCTGCCGTTGGATCTGTCAACTGTAGTACAGAAAATAATTTTTCATTGTTATTCCCCTTTTTTTTGCATAATTTTTTTCTAAAACTTTCAATAATGTCATTAGAACTTTTCGCTTTTTGCTGAAGACCTTATTAATTTGCATACGTGAAACATACATATTTTTATACTATTTTCGAATAAATGCGATTTGCGGCAGAAAATCATTGACAGCCATAGTAGAGGTGTGCATTATTTTCGCATTGCGTAATTATGGATTATATGTTTAACCTTGAGAAACCTCCGTTCCAGGGAAAGCTTTCAAACATTGTCATCTATACTTATTTGCACTTTGTGTGCATTTTTTTAAATGTTTGAGCAATAACTTTATAGGATAAATGTTATTGTTGGTGTGGGTGTTTTTTTTTTTTCAATAATTAACGTAACAATTTCATTAGACCACTTTGCCATCATTTTATCCCAGTGATTAATTAAAATTCTCAGTTGACCACAAAAACGAAATACGCAGAGTCAAAGCGAAAGGCTGATGGTATGATGGTGCTAAGGGAAACAGACGAGATAGGTAAACAAAGAGGAGGAGGCACAGTGAGTCCTAGACTAGAAGCTATTCTGGTTAGTAATAGCTAACTCCACTCTGCCGGTCTTGGGCTTTTATATAAAACAAACATTGACACACGGCCACACCCACAGTGCGGCCAACCTAGGCAGAAGGGAACAACAACTTCAGTATATAGTTTATATATTTTGTAGCACAAAAACTTTTTGCACAACTCAGCTGGCAACTGGCAACTAGAAACTCCCAAGAACTTTTTACTTCTTTAAATTGTTATTGTTGTTGTTTCGTTGTTCGCGTTGTTGTTACTGTAGATGGTTGGGATTGTTGTTGCTGACATTCCAATGCTCGGACAGCAGTTGAATTCAAAATGAAATACTTGATTTCAGCCTCCATGGAATTTCCGTGAAAGTGCAGGGCCTGAAAACTTTGCCGCTTCTTGCTGAGGAAGAAGTCAACGTTGCCGTCGCATGTTCGTCGTCTTCATCTTCGTTGCAGTTCGCTTAAAATGTTTAGTGGAAAGTGTTTTAAAATACATTAAAAAGTTCACGCTGCCATGGCACGCATAAAATTTATGCGAAATTGGTGAACTCCCTTTAAATCTGCCCACTAAGAACCTAAGTGCCAACAACAACATATCGTTGGTTCTTTTTTTATCATCTTAGTCTTAGTGTTCTACATTTTAGAAAGACCTCCAGATTTCATTTGAGACCTAAATCTATATCCAATAATCAGACAGACTCGGGAGAGAGTGCAATGAATTTGTGCATTGCATCTAGGATATACAAAAAATATACCCTGAGTATGAACAGACTTTGGATTTGAGAATAAGGCACAGGTGAAATCAGAAACTTTATTATATTTGTGTTTTACTTCATCTTAAAATTATACAGTGTGCACATAAAATAAAGGCATAAAATTATAGTTTAAAATGAAGCCGAGCTTGGAATACCCTGTAGCTAGTAGATGAAATTGAAAAAAATAGGTGGTAACCCTAATCCGGTGGTAGCTCCGAGCAGCTAAATTTAGATAAGGCCTCTGGTCTTCATATTCCTGTAAAATCACATTCTTTACCTTTAAGCAAGCACGACATCTATCGGACTATTTGACAAAGGGAATTAAAAGCTTGACTCTGAATTTTTGTTTTTGTATATCTCATGTAAAGATAATCCGATTTTAGTGATGTTTGAAATATTTCGAAAGATTTTTAGATTCCTAACAACTAGCCACTTCAAATAAGTATACTGTCTGCAAGCAAAAGAAGGTAATTTACCAATTTTCATTACAATAGCTTTTAAACTGCCCGAGTAAATGGGGGGTCTATTGCAAGTAGATCTGTATATTACAAGCATTAGAACAAAATGAATATACTCTTGTTTCTTCGAAAAAAGTATAAAAACCATGGCAATACAATATTATAATAATTTTTTTTTCTGTCAGTTCAATCATTTTCTATACAATTGGTTTTATCCAGGATTAAAGCCTTGATTTATTTTATTTAATTAAAAACCAATTTAAAGGTGCTTATGATATGAGCAAAAATAATAATAAATAAATAAATGGAAAAAAGCCAAATAAATAATATAATCAGAGAAAGCACATGTGAATAATAATTTTAATAGAAATTTATAAAATGTTCAAAAAATTCAGCAAATAGTTAAAAAATAAATTTAACTAATCTTAATTTAATTTCTTATTAAAATAGCAAATATATATAGGTAAGTTTCAAAGAATTTTGTATATTTAAAATTATAAAATTTTCCACAGCTTGTCAGAAGACACTTTGATTTGATGAACATTTTACAAAAGCTTGAAAATTATAAAGTAAAATAAGTTAATATGGGTGTACATATATTATATTAAAAAGGAAAATTAATGCAAGTGCATGTAAGAAAAGCGAAGGACTGACGCTCTACCTGGGTTATTTCAAAATTAATGGATCTCTGCCTCTTTTCGTAGAAGCTAATCGATTTTGTTAAATTTTAAGTTATTTTAATTTCAGAATTCCCATGAAATGTGGCTAGTAAAAGTGATAATAAAATATTAAATGTTTAAAATGTTGCGGTTTCCTATTACGCAAAGCATATTTATATT
The DNA here is from genome assembly GCA_037075145.1 of Scaptodrosophila latifasciaeformis. Lineage (NCBI taxonomy): Eukaryota > Metazoa > Arthropoda > Insecta > Diptera > Drosophilidae > Scaptodrosophila > Scaptodrosophila latifasciaeformis. Next base: position 132,810 of record JBAMCM010000019.1, read on the forward strand.
CCGTAAGCTAGAAGAAGAGCTTATGAAGAGTGCCATAGAAATATCTGGAAAAACGAGAAATGTTGAAATTAAGAAACTGAGAGTAAATGAAACAAGACCATTTCAATATTTATGATATGACCGAAAAAAAGTGATGGCTTAGCAAGTTTAATGTTCTAAAAGGACAAGGAATTTGTCAGTTTCATACAACTTTTCGAGAAAACAAAAAAATTGGAATAGTGTTGAAAAGTAATGAAGAACTCCTAAGAAGAGTTCCGGGAATGATCAAGTGGTATCATGTAATTTTTATTTATTTTTTTTAATTTATTTGTTTAATAAGGCATACACGCTCGCGTAGAAACCCCGTTAAGCCGGCAATCGACACTGGTTAATCTAGGAAACTTTATCTATATTAACTATCGACCTTGATTTATTTGCTGATAGGTGTACAGGTGTGCTGAGATTAAAGGCTCCCTCCAGCAGAGTATACGGCTGCTGGTCGTTGTCGTTGGCCACCCTAAGCAAATTTGTGAGCAGTTATTGCATTCGGACAAGTGTGCCAACCTTCTGCAAATATTACAGAATGGGACACAAAAAATTCTTTGGCAAATCCGGATCTATTTTTACCACTATCAAATAGTAAATAGAGCGTGGCTGAAAGAAAGCTGGAAAAAAGATAAGGTATGGCGAGTTATGTTGAAACATTTGGTCTTGTATTGATAGTTAGCTAACGCCTTCAGCAATCGAGTTGATGATAAGAGTGGGGTGGGTCGAAAATACTGAAGAATTAAACTATATAAAAAAGGCTTTAATTAAATATACAAGATGAGAACCAAACTTGAGGTTGGACTTGAGCCACCAAATGTAAGTCTATCACTGTGCACTAGTGTTAACCCTATATGAAAGCACATAGATAAAAAAATAAAATACCTCAAGCAAACACGGTGTCAAGAAGCCTAAGTCTTATGTGTCTTTAATGTATCTGGCGGAATGCACCATGCCAGACATGTCTAAAAAGTAAATGGATTCTTCGTTATCGGAATGCTGCAAAAAATGGGCCCCATATTCCTTGGTTATCCTGCTTCTTATAGTCTTCAAAGTCTAGGAATTCATACTGACGGACAGAGACACAGACCGGCAGACGGATTTCTCTATGCTTCCTGTTCATATTGTCGGCACCTGTGGGAGGTCTCCAGAGTCCTACTCTACTTATTTAAAATTTATTGGGGTTTCGATGCAAATCAAATGATTATTTGTAGAACTAAAAAGATTTCAGAGTACCACAAAGATTTAAGAATAAGAATATTTTCAGACTTTAAGTTATTGTCTTGTAAATTTAAACTGTTAGATTTGAATATCATAAAGCAAGCAAGGAAGAAGGCACTTTTTATTTTGTGTAGGATGCCCGCCTGTCATGGCTTGTCAAATTTGAAGGCTTAAATTAAAGCAGAACCAGTTCATATTATTTTTCTTAAGCTTAAAAGAATTATGTAATATGTACTTAGGTCTAGGCTGAGTGCTTCCAAGAATTTGTCCTTGCCTAAGGCTACCATAGTATTGACAATATTTGACATACAAGTCAATATCAAATATATATACGCCCACTTGACTGTAACACGTGTTCCTTCAGACAAATTAGTTGGGTGTCAGCTTTTCGAGCATGTTCTAAATTTATTAAGACGACGAAAGTATTAAAGTGTTTATTTTATATTAAGCTTTCTAAATAGAAACTTTAAAACAAGCCTTGAAAGTTGGTTTGATTTTTTCACATGCTTTATTTTATTTTTCTTGAATATAGCAATAAACATTGTTTAGAAAAACTTTATCTCATCAATTTCTTTTGAAGTGGAGGAAATTATACAACTTTCATATTATGTTAGCGTCTTTTAACATTTGCTGATACTTCAAATGGCGGTACGGAGTCTAGGCCGAAAATTTACCTTTGTTTTGCTAAACGGAAAAGAAAACGCTCTGTTGGCCAGCAACTGAGAGCAATGAGAGTAAGCTGCCGGTCGAACCGGGTAAAAATGTTTCATATTCCGAAATATTCCAATTTGTATAGAAAAATACTCTTTGGGTAATTTTAAGAGAGCCACCTACTCTCTTAGCTTGCTTATCAAATAGACAAACGGGAATTTGTTGAATTTGGTCTTAATGCCTGCGAGTTTTGTCAGGAAATGTAAGAAAAAACCAAAACAACAGAAACTTCATCTCTAATTACAATGGATGTGGGGATGACTTTACACATGGCCTCTGGGCCTATGATTATTTCTGATACTGACCAGTAAGACTACGAGTCGCTATAAAATTCAAAAAATTTTCATTTCTCTGAGTAGGAAATCTCTACTTCACTTGCCCGTTTCCGCTTGTTTTTCTGCTAGGCACAGCTGCTCTGGAAAATATGGTGGAGAGCAGGTAAAGCCTCTGCGCTACACAATTTTGATGACCATAATGACAACAATTAAATATAAATCACCGGCGGCCACCAGATATGGCGTAAGACCGTCATGCCCCAAGCCGAAACATTCAAGCCAACACCATCGCTGGCTGCCCCCCAGCTCCACGCACGCATACAATTAGCTTTTATGACCGCAGGCAATACATTGGCGGCAGGATAAGTACTCGGAATGGTGTTGGCTTTGGCCAGAACCTTAAGACTGGCCTATGCTGGCCAGAAAAGAATGGTAATTTGAAAATATGGTAATTATAAAGCTGAAAGCACACAGAAAAAAAAATTAAGAATAACAAGAAAAGAACTTCTCTCACTCAAGAGGTCCTGAACTCTAGGCCAAGCAACGTCGGAGCTGTCTGTTCTAATTATGTGCACATAAATTGTAAATAAAAGCAACGAAAACAATAACAACAAATCTTAAATAACAATTAAAACAATTTTCAAGATTAAAATCACCTTACGGTACCTAAGGCTTTAATAATTTAATTAAAAATTCTTCAGCCGCACCAGAAACTCCACCTTCTCCCACCTCACCAATCCGGCAACTGCACCCAGGCCTCTCTCACACCACCCACCGCGCCCAGACAAGAAGGTTGAAATATGGGGGGAGCCGAGGGCTCTTAGTACACTTGAGTGGTGATCTGTGCGAACAGTCTCTGGAGGGCTATGACTTTGAATTATTACAGGCCAAGTCATAAATAAAGTCCAGCGAAATGGGCAGTCAGTCAGCTATTTGCCTGATCCAAACTCTTGCTCGTGGCAATGCAACAACAGTTTTGGTAATCTTAGGAGCACTTGTTGCATAGTGGCTGGAAAAAGCAAGACAAGCACAATCACACATCCCTGGATAACACCGAACGGTATTTTGGCATAACAAAAAAATATATTTTGTGTCCTGCATATTAAAAAAGGTGGGCGATATAGGAACCCCAAAACAGCAATCAATTCGAATTCGAAGTCGGCGCCGAAAGAAACCGTCATAAATTAAAGAAAACAGAACTCAACGAATATCAACCTTGCAAATTTTTTCCACCTATCGCTTGGGATGGGGACATTTCGGAAAATAGTCTGTAAGCTCAGCTGACTCCACAATCTGAACTCAAATGTGGGACCAAGGCACAACTTAAGACCGAAACGGCGGGCGCACAATCAAATCCAGACACTTGAGTGGAGGTTTGCGAGTATGCTTAAGTGTCATAAAAACCCTTTGCGTAATTCCTAAAGCAAAGTGAACCAAAAACAGGACGGGTTGGACAAATTTTATGATTTATGCATCTATTGCACCCTTAAAGGACCTTTAACAAAAAAGGTAGTTCCTCTTTATTTCTGTAAGACTATTTTATGCCCTTACGAAATACTGAAAATCTATCCATGCATCTTTCTATTTATATTAAAATTTATACTTGGTATGCTTTCTATTGATCATTCTTTTAAGATTACCGTAGAACCTTTTTTAATTGATAATTTGGAAATTATCATCTGGACAAGTCCTAGTATAGCTTTTCCTTTAGTAAAATAAAAAATGCAAGTCAGTGTAAAATTACAAGTTTAGTTCCCATCTCAATTTGTGACCTTGAATTACCATTTAAAACCATAGCACAGTTTCAACAGTTATCGGCATTGATTTGAGTACAAGTCAAATATTATTTGGAGTATAGACTTTCTCATCATTTACGCACATATTAGTTGTATTTTTCATTCTTTATGAATTCACAGATAAAATCTTATTTTTTTGTCGTTGGCTTAGGCGGAAACGATTCCAAATCGTCCAATTTTTATAGGGGCCTGTTCGACATTTATGAATAAAAGATTTTCAGGTGTGCGCGTTCCATTCACTCTCAATTTATTGTGCTTTCAACCTTTACTCCTACCGGCTTCAAAGGATAAGCAAAAGCAGCTCTAAGAGTTCCTCCAGTAGCAGCAATTGCAGTGGCCCGCCTTTCACCGATCCGCCCAGCACTCACACATGGCTGTTAGTTTTTCAGCTTGTTGCCAACGCCCACACAATTGTAAAGGACATGAAATGCGCTCTGGAAAATTAGCAAGGCAAACAGTTTGCTGCAGTTTACTTGCCATTTAAGATGGGCTTTCTCGTTTCTCGGTTTTACCTATTTCCATGGAAACAACTTCTATAAGAAGGATAAAGCGAGATAGCAAGGGCAGATGAGCATTATGGGAATGATTTCTATTGTCCGCTCAGCAGTTGTGTCCACACTCAAAAAATAACGGTACTTATCTATTTTGTTGGCCAATTTGGAGTGTTTTGTGCTTACCTTTTTAAGGCCGAGCCAAGCGTCTTACCCACTTCGCTGTTTACTGTGTAGCGTTCACTTCGGCCAGCTTAAGTGCAGTACAGATAGGCGTGGCACTACTGATTGAATTGACTTATTTCATTGTATTAAATCGAGGTTGAAGTGGCCTTTCAAATGTTTAATTATAGATAATTTTAGAATATTTTGAATTAAAAAAATATGTATACACTGTAGATATATAAGAATATAGAGTTCAGAATGCTCGCTATTCAACGCAGATTGCTTAAATTTCGTTATAGGAAGAAAACTGTTTTACACATTTTGAATAGTATTTGGACTCAGAGCCTCAGGTATTACCGAATCCATAATACATTTAAGTAAAAAAGGTGAATCCTTACAAACATCAGAGCAAAATGAATATACTCTTTTTTCTGCGAAAAGATTATAAAAAATTGAATATATTTTTGTGAAGAATTCAACATGACATTAAATATTACTTTGACGGATTTATTCGAGTTCCACTTTTAGAAAAATTAAAACGTTATCCCTAACTCCCTAAGCACAAATGAGTTGGGGCTGCGGTGCGGCATCTGCAGAGTGGTGCATTGACATCCGCTCCATCGTCTCACGGAAATGAAGCAGACCTCGTATTAGCATTTCAACAAGTTGTTGATATTGAAATAGTTTTTCTTCAAAATTGGTGTTATACAGGTAAGAACGGCAACTTTTTACAATGGTAGCCCACTCTATTTAATGTAAGAATGGCAACTCATTACATTAGCAGCCCCCAAGCATGGCAACCTGCTGAAAAGGAGTCGAGTTGGCCGGCCGGATGAAACAATTTTTCGTCGTGATTTCTGATACTCTCAAATTATTGTCCTTCTTTGGTCAATAATTGATTCCAGTTGCATCCGAGGCCCTTTCATAATTCAGTAACAAAGGATTTCAACTTTAGAAGGGATTGAGAATCGAGATGTGTCCTTAGTTTTCTTCTTAACGAAAGTTAACAGACGTGGTTCGTGAGCAAAAGTGAAGTTGCTTTATGAAATAATAGTAGGCCTTCAATTTTTCTAAAGGCTTTGTGCTTGTAATTCACAATTTGTTTATGATAGATTTTTCATAGGATCAACTGTTTGAACTTAATTATTATTTGTTTATTATTGCATTGCATGGGCAGCTTGAAAGACATGAGCAAGTCTATGATTTTATTGTTTATTCTATAATTTTTTTTTTATTTTAAAACGATGTGAATTACAATGGACTTTTAATTCAACACATTCGACCCTGAGGAATTAATTTTATATTTTTATCTTAAATTAGCTATGAAAGTTTATTTATTTATTATTTTTTCATATTTTATTTATATTTTTTGTTTCTTCAACAGATTTTGAAATCATTATTTTTTGGTAGTTCTGAAGCCCCGAAGTTATTCAATGGAAATACATTCATTTATTATTTATTTATTTGAATTATTTGTTGATTCATTTGTTTATTGTTATTATCATTGTTATTTGTTGACAAAACATTATTTTTTTTTATAAAACTGTCGTAACTGACTAATTGACTAATCTAGTAGAAGAACTAAGAACTTCAAAATTTTACTGGAGCTTTATTTTGTGTAGAAAGAAAGGATTTTGTAAAATTTGACCTTTAAATGCCCTTTTGAGGCGTGAAAGTTAGAATGCCAATTTCCTAATTTTAGTCGGATTGGCTTAAAATTTTATTTATCAACAAAGAACATGTATACATATATCAGAATATAAAATTGCCAGAGTCTAAAATATTGATCCTATATTTCTGAACAGCGTCCATAAAATTATAATTAAGGTCATTTAAGAGATAGAAGTAAAATAAAGACGGTTGGGAATGCTAAGAATACATAAATATCTTGAATCCTCTGATTTAAGGAATAATCCAGCTTGACACCGATCTTCTGAGCTTGTATTCTTATAACTATTTCAAAATCTTGAAATTATTTTAATTATTCGGATGGATGCTACCTTGCGCTAATAGTTATTTTATTTCAAGGATTTCAAATTCATTTAAAAACTAAAACTTGTTAAATAATGGTGAAAATAAAGTGAATTTATGTAATAACAAATTCTATTCGTATATACACTAATACAAATTGTTTTGCCAGAGTTCGCAAGAAAACAAATTTCGAATACTGTTAATTTGAGAACAACAATAAAAGCAAGGCTGTCGCTGTCTTCTGCGGTCGATGGGGGTCGAAGTCAAAGGCAAATATAACAACAAAACTATAAGACAGGCCAAAAGTCCTGGCACAAAACAATCAAGCCAATAAAATCCAAACAGACCAACAAATAAACAAAACAAACAAATAAACGACACTCCAGTAGTAGCTGGCAAACAAAATCAAAGAAAGCTAGTGAAAAGCCAACACTTTTGTTCCAGTAACTGGTCAAAGTGGCGAAAAATACTCCCCGAAGGCTTTCGACTCGGCGTCTAGATCAAGAGTGAAACCAATGCTCCATCTCTCTCACCCAAGGACCCTTCTCATCCTCGCCCTTTGGTCTTCCATTCTGCTCTATGGAACTGGCAAATACTTAGTTTCATTTTAGTCCTATAATGATGCCATTGCAATCGAGCCGCCCTCCATTCAGTTAGCCTGACTATTCTTACACCCGTTCCTTTTACCTCAATCATTCTATTGTTTGTGTGTATGCTCTTCTAGGCGTTCGTCCATTTACATTCAATTGACGCTTGTCAAGATGAAGTGCCATAATAAATTCAATTGTGCCAATGGTCACTTCCACCATATAAGCTCGAGCCCCATTAGAGGCCTCGGGCTAACAAAACTCTGCTCGCTCGGCCTGACTATTTGTATACTTTTCTATTTATTTCAGTCTTTGTCTTTTCATTTTTTTAATGCCTTTGCATTTCTTTTCGGATTTCTAATTTGGTAATCTTCTTAATTTTTCCTATATCTGATGTTTTTTTTTTTTATTTATTACCTAATTAGCAATTTATCGACTCGGCTCCTTGGATACCCGTAATTATTTATTGTCATCTTTTAATTTTCATGTTCTTATTGAAAAATTACTCAATGAAACCCATCATTTTGGTGTAATATCTTGAAAATTTATTTTCTGGAAATTTGTTCTCTTCTTTGTTGTGTTTTGTTGGCTCTCCTCCTTTGTTGAATTTTAATTGCTGTAAATTGTAGTTTCCAAATAGAATTTGGATAGCATCACAGAGCCGACAAACTTTTCTGCTTTGAATTAAGCTGTACAGAGCGTATATCATGGGATTATATGCTGACTTGGAAAGTAAAGCAGTTTGGACATGCATGCCAAATTAATTCATTTATTTATCTTGCCCCAAAAAATACTTATATATATTTCCGGGTCAGCAGATCAAGCCATGCGAGCCGACATACACAACTTGTGCTATGTAAAAAAAAAAAAAATATATATATATATATATATATATATATATATATATATATATATATAAATAAATAAAATTAAAAAGATGAGCCAAAGATGTTGGAAATATATTGAGGATGGGCAAAATAGACAAGCGGTATCTAAGGCCGCTTGGAAATAGTAGCCAGTTGAAAAGTCAAAGTACATTAAAGCTAACAAACACACATTCCATCTATGGGTTTTTCTGACCTGACAAATTAACAGGGAGGGAGGAGGTAGATAGACTGAGCCAGAATAAGGGGGAGTCCGGGTCGAAGTAGAGCACATGAAATTGTTATAAAGTCCCAACAGGATATTTTCGGAATTTTTAATTAATTCCTGAAAACACACTCACAAACACATTTTGGCCGATACACAAGCGTCTCAGCCTCAGTCTTTATCGCCCTTTCTCTCTTATTGTCGTTGTCTCTACCATCATATTATAGCCAAACCTCCTTTTGTATTGCTACTACTGCCCAGTGCAGTGTAGAAGTTGGTTCTTCCGTGTGCATGCATTGTCCATTTTACTGCTGTCAAAGAGCGCCAACTGCAACAATTTTTGGCAATTGCTATAAAGCTACGAAGCTTCAGAGCTTCGGAGCAGCCAACCAAGTTAACAAGCAAAGCAACCAGAACATAACCAGAGATTCCGGGACCCCGAGACCAAGAGGATGATATTTTTTTCATACTCTCATTTTTTTTGGCTTTTTTTTCGGGTCTGATGATGCCACAACCACTGCCGCTGCTGTTGGTGTTGTTGCCTGTGTCTGTTCATTCATTGTGCAAAGTTTGTATAAATTTTTGATTTCTTTACACAAAATGCTGTGCTGCCTTCGTTGCCTCTGCTTCTTTTGGTTCTCCTGGTTCTCCTGGTTCTTCTGATTCCTCTGCTTCTTACGGCTGCTGCTGCAACGTCGAGCGCGTTGGTTGTCTTGCTTGCCTTAACTCCCACCCATCCTCCTCTGTGTCCCATTTCCTTGTCTGTCATCGTCAATGCTGTCGTGGCTGTCTTTTTCGTCCTTGTCGCCATACAGACAACCAACACAAATGTCATTGATTGAGTCACATCGCTTGGGCATATAAATCTCTCTGGTGTGGGCTTGTATCTGCCTCAATAAGTGCAAAAGTGTGTGTGTGTGTGTCTGTGTGCCTTTTGTAGAAGACAGTTCAGTTCGGGCCAGTTCAGTTGCCTACCTTAAAGTTTCCAGAGTGGCTGTTGCTGTTGTTGCTGCTGCTGCTGCCGTTGCGGCGTTTGGCGTAACTTGCCCGATGATTTCGTTATTGTTCGATTGACAATAAAAAATCAACTGAAAGTTGCAAAAAGCACAAAATGTCATCGAATTTGCACAAACACACATGTACACACTTTCTTTCAAATACACTCACACACACACAGAAATGGACACAATAGTTGTTAAGCATATAAAAATAAGTCGATGAGGACGAAATGATGAAAGACGAGGAAGTGCCAGAGACGCGGGCTAGATTTATATGAATTGTTTGGGTGGGTGCAGTCATACAAGGGGGAGTGGGGGAAACAGATCAGGTAAGAAGAGGAAAGGAGCTCTACGCACACACTCCAAATTTGTATGCAAAAATGCAATAAGCGAGTGCAGCTTAAATAAAATGCTTTTTCATGATTGCATTTGGGATTAAAATAACAACAACAAAAGCAACAAATAAAACCACAATAGGAGGCAATGGAACAATAAAATGAACTGATGACATTTTATATATGAGAAATGGATTCATTTTTCCATTTATTTGAATGCTATTAATATTTTGGAAGCAAATGAAAAAGCAGCAAAATACTCAAAAACTATATCTGACTTTATCTCACCATATTTCTCTCAAATTTCCACGTCACACTCTTTCCATTTTCTCTTTTCGCTTGCTTTTGTTATCACTTGCCATTCATTGTTTGTTTTTGGTATTCAATTTTAATGAAGTGCAAACAAAATATTTTCAATTAGAAGCCAAGAACCTGAAATCAAAACAACATTCGGAGCGAAACTACCACAGACTCCTAAAGTCGAAATATTGTTAACAAGAGCCACAGAATATAAATGCCAAAAGTGGCAAGCAAAATGCAAAAATCCAGGTGGTGTCACAATCGCCGTCCTGGCCAAGTTAAAGTGCACTTAAGCCAGCTCCAACCACAGTTCCTTTGCAAAAAGGTATCTCAACTTGAACAAAAAGAAAGAAGATCCAATCAGACATATATAGACACACTCCATACTTCAAATTCTCGAGCCAAAAACAAAAAAAAGGGAAAAAAGCATTGGACATGTTTAGACAAACTGACGGTTCTGGCTTTGCTTCGATTGCTTTTTAGCTTTTGAAAAGTGTCGAAACGAAAGTAAAGCCGGCGAGAAAGTTTTGAAAACTGAAAATGGAATGGATAAAGGGAGTTTCTTTCCCTTTTTCCTGGAGCTGCTGACTTGCTGTGAAACCCTCGAAATGCTTGTGCCTGTGCTAGGGAATTTATCATTCACTCTTATTACGCAACACGTGCGTGATTTATGCCGAAATGCGTGTTTCATTTATTTAACAACAAAAGCAACGCCATTGTGCAAAAATATAAGGTGAGGTTATTGTGAAAATGTCTCTTATGTTTTGACTCTTTAAAAGAAATGTATTTGGCAAATTAACGTTTGTTTTTGAATGATTTTCAACACTTTTCTGGCAGGATTGAGGATTGAGTATATGCCTTCATTTTTGTTGTGTCCCCACCTTATATTGTTACACCAAGAGCCAACAGAAGTATGAAAGGCATAAGGCAAAAGCCTTACCGCTTGATGGCATTTTGCTGTTACTTTATGCCTTTGTTGTTTGTGTGATTTTATGCTTTGACTAAAAATTCAATAAATAAAAAGGCAACGAAAATTATGATGCGTTGATTTTTTTACGGCGGCGACGTGAGTATTTAAAAGAAACAAAAAGTCCCTCGGCTTGTTGTTACGGTAACTACGTAATCCCTCTCATTTTAGCTCCCATCCGCTTTGATTACACAAGCAGCAATAAGTTTTCTCGATCTTGTGCTCTTTCCACGAGTCGGGCTTCTCGTCTGGTATGTGTTATTAAATTTATATGGCAGCATTTCACGCACTCCTAATTTATGTGGCAAGTTTATGTTGCAAGTAATTTTTATGCCAGAATAACTTCATCGAATTGTTGTTGTTGGCGCTGAATCTGATTCCCTCTCTCATTTTTATGCTGGAGCCATCAAATATATTCATTTTTGGAAGGCAAAAAACAAGAGTGACGCCTATATTCCTTCATTCTAATTGTCACTTAGAGCCAAATCGATTTTCAGGGATGCAGTTTTATGGTTCCTTTTCGCTCTTAATTCTTCTTGATACATCCTTTATGTGATGTCTGATGACTTTCGATTTTCCAAAGGTCTACAGTTCATAATATTTTCTGGACTTCTGTAAGTCTGTATTTATCCATATGCCTTGGATGTTTGTTTGATTGAGTTGTTTTAGTGAAATAAATATAGTGAAAAATAAAAAAATATTAAGAAATTAAATACTTCCATTAAATTAACAAGCTCTGTCAAGATAAAGCTTTGCATAGATGCCATAAATATTTCTAAGCTGCCTTGTTACTTTCATAATACATTTATAATTCTGCAAATCATAGCTTCTCTGCACTTTCCATTCGCAAGCTTAATCGTTTCATGGCACTTTAATTAAATATAAACTAAATTTAAAAAGCTGCATATATCGTCGAGCAGCTGCAACAACCAAAAAAAAAAAAAAAACAACAGCATTAAATTAAATAAATAAAATGAACTTGCTGGAAAATATAAACCTTACAGAGGGTAGATTGGGGACATGAAAAAATATACATAACTCCTACAAAGGTAAAAGTTTTTGGTCCAGTCTTGATTGTTGTTGTTCATGTTATTTTTGCTGCTTCTGCATTCATTTTTTTCTTCAGCTTATTCAGCTTTTACTCTCAAGCCCCCAGCAATCCTTTGTAGTCGTGTAGCTATAATGCTTACCTGAGCGCAAGCAGCACTACGAAAAAAACATATACAATTCGTTTCAGTGCCGAAGACTGTATATACTTTTCCATTCTTTTTTAATTCAACTATTGTTTTTTTGCTTCTATTATTGATAGCTTACTGGAAACATAAATCAGAGGTATATAATTATGATTGATATTTAGAAGAGGCAGGTAGACTGAATGAAAACTTTCTATTGTCAAGGTATTTCGATTTCGAAATGTGGGTCCTTTTAAATTACTTAACTGTTTTTTGAAAATTTTTAACCAAGATGGAGATTTAAAAATTCGATTAATGATCTTTACTGTGGCTACATCTATTTTATAGTCACTCACTTAGATATAATAATTTTATCTAAGCTTTTTAGTTAATAGATATCCCTCAAATCGATATTGCTTAGTGATTTGTATTTGGTTCCTTCTGTGTTTTCCAGTTCGGTTCAAACTTCAAGACAAATTAGATGTGCTCGTTTTTGCTTAAAAAGATTATGAAAACTATGCATGAAATCGTTTAAGTGCTTTTACCATAACTTTATGAGGGGCGGTGACTCCTCGAAAAAAAACGCATCAATGAATAGGAAACTTTTACCTATGAAGCAACAAAAAATTAACAATAAATATAAAATAAAATATAGCTGGCACATGTGGTGCTTTGAATATTTTATAGTAAATAAATATATTAAAATAAATATATTAAAATAAAATTTAAATTAAAGCCAGAAACTGTCCCAAATCAAAAGACCAAACCCCCACATAATTTGCGAATTGCTCGGCACGCGGCCAACAAACTTAGCCAGCTGACAACTTCCGTACTGAAAACAACCGATCTGCGATAATGTAAGTGAGTGTGTGAAAATATGGAGTTATATGTGTGTGTTTGACCCCTTGCGGTATGTTTACTCAGCAAAAGTACACTCAAACTACTTAAGTGTGATATGAATGCTTAGGAAAGGCGACATATCCATTGCAACGCGTCGACTCTGAATCAAACTTAAAATAAGTATTAAATGCGCTTTCATTGACAATGTGCTTCCGTGTGCCTGAACACACCAACAATTTACGATGTTGGCCAACGATGAAGACGATGACAACAGCTTCGTTCCAATGCCAGTGGCTAAAAGTGGCTGAATGAATGACTGGACTGGGCTGTACATCTTTGGTTGAATGACGAACTACCTGAGTAACCGGGTGGGCACGTATAGGGAAGCAGCTAAAAAAGCACATGTTCCAACTTCTTTATGTTGTCCTTTCTGGCTCTCACTTTCACAAGCAGTTCGCCAGTCATGCAGTTCGTCATTCGGGTGTTTCTTACCTTTTCTTTGGTCTGACTGTCCTTATTGTTTGGTTGATGTCCGCTCTTTTCTCTTTTGCTTCGTGCATGTCTTTGTGCCAATGTGTCTGTGCAACTAGCTGCGGGCATTATCTTTTCAAATTCTCTGGCTGACATCTTGGGCGTGACAGTGCATTGACCCAGTGACTGAAGGAAATACCTATACCGACTGCGCCTAGTTTAAATATTTCTTGAATTTTGAAATTTTCAATTATAATAAAGAATTAAACTTATTAAAATGTAACAGTAATATTTTTGAAAATGAAAAAGCAGTTGGTTTTGGTTTATTTAATTAACGTCAGTATTGAAATGAATTTTTTTGAAATTTTTCTATTCGTATTTCACGTTTGCACTAATCAAAGCAAGTTGAAATTTTGCAGGCCACCGAAATGCGCTCGTCAAATTTCAAAAATGTTTTGATTTGGCTTTTAATTGAAGAGCTATCACTGGTATCGTTTGAACCAATTAAATTCTAAAATTCCAAGTTGTTTTTTTTTGTATATGCTTGGTTTCAATGTTACTGTGTGTACAGGCCTAAAGTCTCTCAATATCGATAGTTCTTGGAAAACTAAAATCAAATATTTAAAGGCCATTCATTTTATTGTAACGAAAAAAAGAACATTCTCACCGCATTTGCGCAACTCGAAAATTAGAAGCACGCATAGAAGCAAATCGGCTTATAAAGAAGATTTCAATATGTAATATAGTTTCTGTATGTTTCTGAATATTTGATCTATGTATTGTGGCTAACAAAAATAAGATCCAATCTTTTCTTAAAAATTAGAAAAAATTTCACTGAAGCCTCTGATTTCATGAAATTTGTGTCAATTTAGTACAGAACAATCAGAAATCGCTAGAGGGGTTTGTAATCTAGCATTTGAAAATGTATTGTAAATGATTATCGAAAAATATGGCAGTGATTTGTATAGAACTTATTTAAATCCAGAAAAAAAAAATTATTTAAATTTGTCTACAACCTTAAAGCCTTTTGAGTCAATGAATAATAATGAATATTTGAAGTCTATTCGATTTTTAATTAACTATTAATAAACTATATAAGGTCAAATTTCTGGATTTCACCTTATTAACTTGCGTCCCGCTTGTTGCTTATCCCTCTTTTCTTAGCTCCACTTTCGACCTCACTTATCATCGATTTTATTGGCATAATCAGCGTAGAAATTTGCGTCTTCCTCTTATTTGTTAGCTCTTAGACGAAGTTTGGCAAACTGCCACGCCCTTTCCGCACTGCTTCTTCGTTTCCTATAAAAAAACGATAAACATTTATCTTCATTATAAAATTGCGGCAGTTTCTTGGCTAAAGCTAAAAAACGAGCAGAGTTGCGCTAAGTCCAGGCGAGTTGCATTTTTGTGCTTAATAAAAAAGTTTTCCTTCTTACCCTTTTAATTTTATTTGTTGTTAATTTTTATTAAGCATGAAATAGCCCGAAAGGACGCCCCTCCCGAAAAATAATGAAAGTAGAAAGAAGAAATCTGAAGGTACAATAAGAGCAAAAATAAATTTGAAAAATTCGAAACTTTAAGCTCGTGTGCAGCCGAGTTTGAGATACCCTGTACCTTCTATATGATATAGATAAACCTATAAATTGTAAAGATCATTTAATATTAATAAAGTGAAAATATCTCTAAGTATGCATAAAACAGCGGTATGGGAGGTATATGAATTTGGTGTCATTAAAACATTGTCATTGGTGACATTTTAAAAATCTGTCTTGTGCTTTATTTGGTTGCGATTCGTGGGTGAGAACCCCGATTTCCGACAAAAAACCGCAAAAATCGAATTTATTGTGCGATTAGCCCCATGGGAACTACATGAACTATGGGAGCTATATGTTATAGTAGTCCGATAGGATTGAAACATAAAGCTTTTGTTAGGAACATATAAGCTTATAATTGTCAAGTTTTGCTGTTATATTATGGTAAACTGAAAAGTTATGACTTATAAGCTTTTCACTTTTTTTGAGGCCGTTGTGACTTATTCTTTTTATTCCTAATCCAAATCGGGTATTAAAAAACTTTAATAAACTTTACCAAATTTTTAGATAATGTGACTATTAGATAATGTGACTATCTCTTACCAGCTCTGAGAACTAGGCATTCATATAGATGAACAGACAGACAGACGGATCGATTTCCCTAGTCACCCGGAGGTCCCTTTCTCTATGTTACCTACATATCACAAATTTATTATACTCTTGTACCTTAAGTTACAGGGTATAAAAACTCTTGGCTGACAGTCAAATGAAGAATGCCCTGCGGTGCGGGGTGAGCCTACTTGATAAGAAGTGATTGGACGCTGGGGCAGGGACGCCGCTTTTGTAAAGAAAATATTACTAAAGCCGTCAATACAAAGCAGCCAATCATTTGGTTTGCAGCCCTCTCACTTTTCACTTCACAACTGCTGACGTTGTTGCCCTGTTGTCCTTTTAGCTTTTTTGACTTTTTGGCATTTTGTGTCGTGGCCTCCCATTTGGGGCACTTTGCTTTATTAACTTTTGTCGATGTTTATTTTTTGCTTCGTTCTTATGCTTTTTGTTTAGCTGTCCTGCCGCATTGAAATCTTAACCAAAAAATTTTGAATTTGTTTTTTCTTTGCTCTGTCCGAAAACAAAGAACTCGCGCCTTTTTTTAAGCTGATTTACCAACGACAACAGCAGAAGCAACACCGAAACCAACATCATCGAATAAGAATATAAAAAAGGAAGGAAAATTAAACCCAATCGAGCGTCTGGCCGTCAATTTCAAACAAATTAGCAAATAATTGTTTTCTTTTTAGCTTCCCAACACGGTTTGAAAAATTTCAATCAATTTCGAGCCTGTTGCTAGTGTCCACTGCCTCTTTTCCGCTTCTCATTAGCTCCTTTCCTCTGCTTTCTTTGGGTTCCTTTCTGTCGCCAGAGGGCACTCGACACGTGTCGTTTGTTTGCACTTAATTATTATTTACTCATCCATCAACATGGCAATTCGCTTTATTTATTTATTTTTATTTTTTATCATATGTACATTCTATATATTTATTTATTTTTTATATATATACACGCGAACCAGGGCGTATCATAATCTGCGAAATGTTTTCTTTTTTTTTTTTTGTATACGCAAGAGATTTTTGGCTCAATCAAAATTACTTTATTTATTTAATTATTGTTGTGAAAAATTGTTATTGAGCTAATTTTTTCTCCCATCGCGCTAATGCGCTTAAATAAAATTTGATAATATATTAGCAAAAAATATTTGTAAATAATAGTTTGAATATAATTTTAGCTGGTAAAAAATATTGTGGAACCCCCTGGTGTCGAATCTCGCTTTTATATCCAATGCTCATTTGAATATTTCAACCATTTAATTACACCTTCTTTAAAATGATTTAAATAAAACAACTGCTATGTGTGTGTGCGTGTGTGCTGAGTGGTAGAGCGTGTAGGTGTGCGTATCTGTTGAGAGTTAATTAAATTTAAATTTCGTATGCCTGTGAAATTGTTTAACAAAATTAGCAACGTTTAATAGAGCATTTAATAAATTTTATTTGGTTTCATTTGCTTTTGTTCGACACTCCAAAATTTAATTTTTAAATCTTTTTGTCTTTCATTGAAGGACAATTTCAAAATATTTTGATCTACTGCTTTAAAATATCACTATTATGAATAAATCAATTGTTTGTAATATCCTCGAAAAATTCAGTTGGAAAAATGTCCGAGAGAAGAGAAAGAAAGAAAATCCACGAAAAAGTTTAAGTTTTACTCAGATCGTTTTTTGTTATTCGTCCTTTTTTGACAACCCTGGAAACTCAGCACGTCACTTGGTTCGATCATATACTTTGGTAGCAAAGCGCAACAAATTTAGTGACGCTTGCTTATTTAGTTAATTATCTCAGATTACTTGTTCTTGATTATTTTTGCCTTGCCCGGCAGCATGCCCGAAGTCAGCAACTTGAGATGTCTATTTGTTTCTTTTTCAGACTTTCTAGTCCGTTTTGTACGCCTGATTGTTTGGCTGTGGTCGTCTCATCATGTTTACTTATTTTGACACAGCATGTGGTGCACAGCAGGCAACCGCCAACTTGGATTTCTCAGCTTATACCCTGGCCAATAGTAGACAGTAGTAGTTGGGTCGGCTGGCTGACAGACGTACAAGAGGCATGACTGCTTGGTGGCTGCCCTGACTGGATGACTGCCTTTGTGATTCATTTGTTCTTGTTGGCAGAAGTCAAGCAATGGAATATCAACAATTAAATTAAACGTGTTTGCTGTACGTAAACGTAAACGCTATGTACGGTACCTAAAGCTAGCCACAGCTTAACCGCTCAATCAACGTTGCGTAGCCGCAGTGTTGCGCCATTCCTGGCACGTGCGACATTTTAAATTACTAATTACTGGCTGGCATTGGTTAGAGTAATACCGTTGATATAGTATAAATACGCAGAGCCTTATGTATACATAAAAAATGTGCTTATGTGATTTCTATATATTTTCTTTTTTCAGGTATGCAGCAATCAGCGGATTTGGGACCATTGAAAAGCATTTACAAAGAGGTATTGTCATTAGCTCTTTGACAAATAATTAGCAGGAAACACAAGCAACTGCCAACCTGGGACTTTTTGGCGAGGAAACCATTTCAATCTTCCCGTCTTCATTAGCCGAACACTAGTTAAAGAGTAAAAAAATGTGTGTTTTTTCCCACGCGAAGCCAAGTGGCGTAAAAAGCAACTGCAGGCCAGGCTGGGGTACCCTTTAAAAACTGCGGCCAACAATTTGCGACATGTTAAGACCAGTTATAACTATATATAGATGTTAAGGTGTGGTGTATGTGTGTGTGTGTGCAGCATGTGGCAACAAAAAGTCAACAAGGCCAACAGGAAAACAGCAAAAAGCAGCACTTGGCTGGTTGGTTTGCTAGTTGGCAGCTTGTTAGCTTAGCCTTTTTATTTGCCAAGATTTTCATGCCAGCGCCAAGAACAAATAAAATTCTTATGAATTATGCATTTTTGCATTTTCTGGGAGCGAGGTTTTTCCGTTTGCGTGTGTGTTTGTTATGGTTTTGTTTTTGCATTTGTACATTTGCTTTTAACCTAGCCCGTGGACAGTGCCTTTCTGACCACAGCGAAAACAAAAAAAAAAAAAAAAACACAGAAGGAAAACAGGCAACAAATGCGCTAATTAGCAGGAGTTGGCAATGAGCGACGGTCGGGCTTACCTTTTCACTTTAAAGAGCCCAAAAGCCAGAGATTTACGCTGTGTTTCATTAAACCCATTTAGCATCCTGATGCACAGAATAAAAGCAATAGGAGTAACAAGGGACAAACATTGGCCGTGCTGCTGCTATTTGCAGGCAATTGTCTGGTCTGTATTCAATTGCAGCGAGTTCAGCGGCCGGTCCCGAATACGCACACGTATTGCGGTCAACATTTTAACAAGCTATGCTTTCCCTCGTCAGAAAATCAACACCATCATCGCCATCGTCGCCGTCATGATCGTCATAGTTGTAGTCAGAGTCAGAATCATTCCGGCCAAGCGTCACAAATAAATACGCAGATACAGGTCGTACAAATGAGAATGCTGGCTTGCCATTTCACTCTCTTCGGTATTTTCCATCTACCTTTGCAGGTCGTTGCAAATGAGCGGCAATAAACGCCAAAAGCAGAAAATGCAAGTTAATTACGTTTTTCAATTAAGCAGGCCCTTCCTTCCTGGTTCGAGAGTTCTGAATTCGTGGCATGGTTTTGCATGGCCTGGATCATTCTCTCTGTGTGGTCATTGGCCCACAACAAAGCCCTTAAAATAGACTACAAAATTGGCATTGAAATTGATTTGCCTCGCTCCCTACCAGACTTCTCTTTATTTGCAGTTTTCCAGTTCGATTGTTATATCTCAGCAAATTAATAGCATACATTTCATGAAATGTTTGCAGCAAAACCAACATATCGCCCACAAAATTGAAAAACTAATGCAGTCATCTCCATTGAACTAAGCGCTTTATTTAAAATCTAATCAGCTGCTTCTGATTCAGAACCTTTACGGTGGTCAATTACAAGTTGATATAAACATCACGCTTATAATTCGCTTACACGACCTGTCAAATGCGCAGATCTTACAAATTTGTAGAATTTTAAAGAAGAAGGTAACACATAATATTGTTGTCATTCTGAATCCCTCTGACAGGGACAAGTAGATTAAATTTACAAATTCACCTTTATATAAACGAAGTCAAACGATTTATTTACTTAATAAATATAAAATATAATTTTCATATATAAATTAAGAGAAGGAAATGTACACTCCACATTTCGTATATGAACTGGTCTCGTTTAAGTAGGAGCTCTGCTCTTTTTGATCTTATTGAATCTCTTTGGCATTACAGAAAAATACACGAATTAGTTGTGGGCAGTCCCCAAAGGTCTTAAGTCTCATGATTATCCATATTTTAACTAATCTAATTTAACCATAAGTCTTTGAATTACTTATACTATATGGTTCTCATAACATTAAATGTACGGACATGTCTTCGTCACTCCATAGATGACTGTAAATTTTCCATTTTTGAAAGAGTCAGGACTTAAAGCCAGATATGTATTAGTGACAGCTTTAAGAATCCGCTGACAAAGGTATAGGATATATAATTTAAGACTACCAATTATAAAAACCTTGACAGCTTTCATTTACAATTCACCATTCATGTTTTTTGCTAGACTATCTTCGAATTCAACTGAAAGACATTTATTTTCTTTTATTGCATTTTATTTACAATTCCTTTTTTACGTTCATTGCTTTGATATTGAAATATGTATTTTTAATTGCCGCGGCTCACGAAAAATAATTCATCATTCATGTGTCCAAACTGACACGCTTGTGGCGTCGGCCACAATTGAAATTCACTTTGTGCGGTTGGAAAATTTCTTTGCTCTTGCTCATTTTTATTTATTACTACTTTTTTTTTTTTTTGGTTTGTATATGTTACAATTTCGTGTTTTATTTTTCGGTGTACGTACTGCGGTCTCTATTAACGCCATTTTTTTTAAGTATGTGTGCGCCATCAAAAATTGATGCCTGGTCTGTTTGGTTGGCGAAAATCAATCAAAAAGCGAGCACTGGAGTGTAAATTTTGTAATCAGCCAGCGAGAGAGGTTGTAAGGTTGTCCTTCGATTAGCATGCTGCAACTTTGTGAGTGGCGAGAGGGTTTTTTGGTTTTTTTTTTTTTTTGGGTTCGTTCGTTAATAGCTGCTGTGATTACATCGCCTGGATGCTAATAAGTTGTTCAGGCATTTCTGGGTTACGGTCTGGCATATTAAAATGTGATACATTTTTAATTTTTAAATTGGCTACCCAAAAACTGTAAGCCTCCGCATACTGTATTCTTAACTTGGGTGGCAGACACAGGCACTGCCACAGTAGCTTGCCACTAGAAGCCGTATAAATCCAAGATTGTGGCCGCCAACTTGTCGCATTCGGATTCACACATACGAGTGTGTGTTTGCGTGTGTATATGTGTGCCGGGGAGTTAAGTTGAGTGTGTGGTTGGCAGTTTGGCATCTTGACTTTGGCTCTATCATGTGCACTCTATGAGGTTCTTTTGGCTACGGTATGTGTATTCCTGTGTATGTGCGTTTGACTGTAATTGAAGCAAAATGAAAATCTTTTATTCATGAGGCTATAAAATTGCCCAATTTTCAGGCCATTAGCAAAATTTACGCCTTTTTCTGCACGCAGCATGGTGAGTGCCCATTAAACACAGTGGCAATGGGACTGCCAGCTCCGTAACTGTTTGTGGTATTGGTTCTATCGTTGCCCCCGCCACAGAATTTAGAGCCGGGGGAGTTTCAATCTTGAAGCTCCGTTTGCAGTTATATTCGCGTGCATAAGATTGTCTTGTATCATGTGGCTTAACGGGCCTCTTGGCCTCCCCATTTCAGGTTGGGGTCTATTTTTCAGGCAGTATTTAAAAAATTACTAGGCCTCCCAGCACGACACTTAACACTTTTTCTCTGCTTCCTTTCGTTATTAATATTTTTATATCGTTGAGGTAAACTGCCTTCATAAATCTTGATAATGAAAAATCTTCAAATGCTTTTGTTCTAGCTTTTAAGTACCGAATTCGAAATAACAAAGGGGAGTATGCTTAATTTCAAAACAGCTGCCACTTAGGAGTTACACTGTCGTGACGTAATTCATAATCCTATTACACAAAGCCTGAGCAACTCAACTCGGTATGCCTAGTATTGAAAGCAGCTTAGGAAATGTCAACGTTGTAATTAAAAGCAGTTCAAAACATCAAGCAAGCCCAAAACCCTAGTGCAAACTCTACACGCACTCAGACTTGGACTGGAACCACGAAAACCAAAGATCCAGTTGCTTGGCATTTGGCACTTGTCAGTTGTCAGTTGTCACTGAGCTGCCCTTTCGGCCCGCGGCCAACGAATGCTGTCATCTCTCTAGGCCTGTTAGCTGTCGGCTTTGAATGGTCGGACTGTAGTCTTCTGGTAATTATTATGTTAATTTTTCCTGGTCAAGTGTCGTTATGTTGTCAGTCGAGCAACAAATTGGTTGCCAGTATCTGACGTGTTTATTTTTTTTTTGTTTTTTAATAAATTTTGGTTATTAAATGTAATGCACACGGTAATGCAGTATGCTTGGTAAGTGGTTCAGTAAATATCAGGTATATTGGTTGTTGTACGGCCTGCTTGGTTGCTGTAATCGCCAATAAAATTTTCAATTTATTAAAACCAAGCTAATTGTGTAATGGCGTATTGTATTGCCTTATTGGAAAACACAAATGGAAAGGAGGCTGTAAGAATATGCTGATTATACAGTTTCGCTTATGATAAAATTGAAGTTCAGTTCTATACTTCTAAAGCACATTTACTCTTTTCGGTAAATATTAATTCTAGCCTAATTATTTGCATTCATAGGCAGATTCTCCTTTTGGAGCTGTTAAGTTGAGTTCTGATGTTTCGTTGGATATAAACATTATTTATAAAAGAAAAACAAAGATTAACAATGAAATGCATAAATTAAAGTTCGAAATAAAGTTTATTTTAGTTCAAGAACCACAGGGACATATCCTTAAATGATCAAATCGATTTTATGTACTACTCAATATACCATAAGTATTGTGATTAAATTTATTAAGCTTTTAATTTTGAATGATTTAAGATTACTCTTCTGTATTGATTGCATTGTTCGATACTTAAGCAACTATCTTAAGTGGGAAAAGGGTAGCAAATGTGCACCCTAACCTAAGTACCCGCTGAGGATGAAGCCTGAACTTGGCATTGCCGGTTTATGAGTGTGTATGTGTGAATGCGTAATAACTAATAGATTTTCAATTTTCCAGCAATTGAGTAACCACCGGCAAACAATGTAAAAGTTTTACTTGCTGCCAAGAGTTTGGCAAAGAGAGCGCGATTTCTGTCATTGGAATATTGAGCACACACACGCAATAAGTCTAAGCGGCTTTTCCGATTCTCTTACTATCCGATTGTATACTATCTGGCAGAGTGTCTGGCTTATGTGTCTGGCTTTCGGGATGGTAGGAATGGAACTCCTTTGGATTTGTTGGCAAGTTGTCGACTTTGTGGTTGCTGCACTCACAATCGTTGCATCTGTATCTCTCGGGTGCAAAATGGCTGGGGAAAAATATGCTTACAGACTTAATACGGATACAATGAATTTTCCCCATATGCATTGTTTGTTAGCAATTACTCATCGTTGGAGGTCTCTGAATGGCCCAGTCCACAATCTGCATAAAAGTCATGAAAATAATTTTGATAAATTACTTTAAGCCAAACAGATAGACACCTGGTCTAATAAATATTTATGATAAAGCAAAGTCAGGCGAATTTGATAGTCGAAATTAAAGCTTAAATTATGGCCTGTAAGAATGGGAAATCAAACAGTAATGGTCTCAAAATACACATCCCCACACATACACATACGGAAAGCCACTTTTGCAATTTGTGCCACTGGAAATGTTGAACATGCAAACAAATGACCAAAGCAACAACCAAAAAATGTTTGCCAAAACTCACAGAAACAAAGCACTCACACACACACACAAGCTCAACAAGCGGAAGTATATAGGGGCATTTAAATATGCAAAGGAAGTGTGCACTTAATTTGTGCCATCCTACGGAACGGCCAACTAACCACCAACTGAAACCACTCCCGTTTCAGCATTGTTGTTCTTTAATTTTTGTTTCATCCTTTTCAATACCCTTTTTAATGAAGACTTAATTTTGTCATTTACTCTATAGCAACGGTGGTAGCAACAAAAATTATATTTTCAACATTTCACGGAATTGACCCTTACTGCTTCTATACGATTATTTTGTATGTATTTTGGAAAACTTCGACTCTCATGGACCTTTGACCTTTGACAAATTTTTTAAAAAGGTGTATATAGTGTCCATTCCAATAGATCCAATTTTGGATCCATTTAAATCTTGAAACACTCTTAAAAAGAGTATTTGAGTTTCAGCAGACCGAAGTTGAGCGTGCGGATTGCTTTTGTTTTGTTTTTGTTGTCGCTTTTGTTTTTGTTTGTGTGGCATAAAAAAGTTAACGTTCTCACACAGATTCTCACATATACCGATATATATTAAAACTCCAACACAGTTATACGTACATCCGACAATCAGAAAAAAGCTAAACGAAAGGCAAACCAGCAAAAATGCCGATCTGACCAAACACACAGCGAATTGTCCTGACCAGGCCCAAAACACAAAGCTCAACTAATGTGGCCTAAAAAGTTTTGCACTCTGTTGACTGTTGCGGGTGGCACATTGAAAACTGGTAACGGTATGAATGGAAAAGCGTACAGGAATGGACTGGTAGAGCTCTCTCTCTCTCTCTCTGCCAAAATTTATCAGCGGGCAGCAGTAGTCGCTCATTCGCTCAAGCAAAACCAAATGACCATCTCATCCGCATTGTTGTCTTCCACTTTTCTCACTCTTTTGCATCTGCAACTAATTCCATTTGCCTTTGAGCAGTTTTAATTGCCTTGGATTCTTGCAAATTTCTTATGGTGATAAAATGCTGAAAGCGTTTCACTCCAGCTGCTCAGCTTAAAACTTGAACGTCTCCGCATTAATTTTTATTTTCTTTTTCCTTTTAGAGAAAGCCAAAAGTTTTCCGTATTAGCTTTAAGATAAGGCTGTGGCTCCTCCAACCAAGGGCAATGCAAAAACATCTGCTGAAAGCGAAATGGGTTAATGAATTATTGACTGGCAAATAGTGTGCCACATATGTATGTCTAGTCGCTAGTGCCCTCCGCAGTCTCCTCTTCCTTGCAGGGTGTCGACAAGAAAACGGCATTCATGTGGCAGCTTCACTGACATTGTGTGCTGGAATCATTGGCATGCCCCTTGCTAGCCATGGGCAACAGCCTTGCCATTCCGGAACTCTCACTTTTGCTGTTGTTGTTCTTGTTAATGGTGGCGCAATGCGTTGCTCATCAGAATGCCGCTGGTGTGGTGCGGAATCAACTTGTAAGCTGCTGTTGGCTTTGGTTTATTGATTTCACATTGCAGCGTTGGCAAGCAAGTACATGAAGTTGACTAACAAATACCCTTTTAATATAGACGAATCAAAACCCTTGTCGACCAGCTCGAAAACATCAACAATGCACACTGCGAGCAGAGAAGATGACATCGAACATCATGCGAACAACGGACAGATAGTGGTTGTCACTACAAGCTTGAGAGAATCGCAAGCCCAGGATGGCGCCTCTGTCTGTGAAGGCATTCTAGCGTTCTTCATGTCTGTTGGTCCACTCGGGCGCGTTTTGCTGCTGGGTGATGGTGTCAAGTAAGGTGGATTGCTTAAATGGTTCACAAGCTTATAGGGTTACACAGAAGCTGTAGAGGCCACGGCGGCGACAATGAATGAATAAAAATAAAGTAAAGTATTTAATACATGAAACGCTAGCGGGGACAGGGCGGGCTGAGCGCAAATTACACATGCTTTAATTAAGTTTGATTGGAGTTTTGTCAAATTACTCATACGCCGTGTGGCAGCCAAAATTTAGCGTGCCACGGTTAAATTACAACGCTTAGACAGCGTACGGAGAATCCGAAGGAGCAATGTAACGCTACTAACAAAACAACGACAGGAGTCGCTGCCGTGTTGGCTGCAGCCACAAGCAAGAACAACAAGACAAATGTCTGATCATTATTACGGTGCCATAAATAAAGCAGACAGACTGCCACAGATACACACAAACAGGCCCGGAGACGGGGAAATGGCCAAGAGAGTTGTGTACGAGTCCAACATACACCAAAAATTCCAAAGGATCCAACTGTAGAGCCATAGAACTTCCAACACACAATCTCCCACGCCATTGTGATGCGCACCTTTGAGTTTCAAAAGTGTAAATGACAATGTGAATGCAAAAGCGGGAGAGTGGAGCACAAACCGGAATATAATGGGGATAAGGATAGTCTGCGTCCAGGCAAATGAATGGCAGCTGTTCGAAGGGGCGCCTTTGGGGCAGAGGCAGCCCTTTGAATAACTGCGATTAAAGCGGCCAACAAAAAACAATTATTGAGCATTTAATTGCTCGACAAAATGTAATTAAGCCAAGGTAGCACGTTTGCCAGGATCCAAGCGTCCCAGTCAACCTCATACCAGCCAGTCATCCGGCAAAAACAAAATTGAAAGCAGCGCAACAACACTAAGTTTAATGCGTCTCCCTGCGATTGGAGTCTTTAAGGAGTATAAACCAGCGTGTTGGCACAAGTGGTTTTGAGTCTTCCAAAAGGCTCTTTAAGTCCAGGCTTCCACTTGTAAAAATTGTTTGCATAAATTATTTGAAAATCACATAAAACGTTTCCATTAAATGCACACCCATCAGGGGCCATTACGTTCAGAACTAATACAGCTCGTTGCCAAAAATGCTTAGCTCATGTGCCAAATTGGAGAACATTTTCATCAAACTGGTAATTGAAAAATGTTCTATTTAGTACCAGTAGAAGGAAGAGCTTAGCCAGCTCCCCTCCATATATTAGGCTTACTACTTAGCTAAGTTTGTCCCTGGAAGCTTGGAGATGTGTTGCAAAATAAAAGTCAAGCCTTGAGCCACATTTGATTTTTGCATTCAAATTTTGATTGACATGTACCCAACTGACCCAGCACGGTGTACCCCCATCCTCTTTCTGTCAGAAAGTCATCCAATTGTTTGTTGACGGCTTGTTCTGGACGGGCGTTTGGCATCAATGGCAACGAAATTGAGGAATTTTATTTGTTATGCGCTCGCGATTTTCAATGCAATTTCGGTTTGTAAAGGGTTTGATGGGAAGAGCCTCGCGTGAGGGTATTTTGTTTTTTTGAATAGCAATTTTTTCAATGGATAGCTTTTGATTTTCGCGTGCGTCGGCCCATGTGTGAGTATATTCATTTATGTGTTGTTGCTCGGCCAGTGAATGCCTGACAAGGCAAAGGGCGTCGACATATTGAATTGACTATTCGGCCGCTTCAGGCGGCAATAATGTTAACGTCATTCTGCATTTGACCAAATAGACAAATAGTGCAGCCAACCATGGAGCCCAACCACAAACACCCAGCTACCCTCCCGAGCACCGCCAAAAGAGTTACCAATCTCGGTTGTTGACCAACTGACCAAAAGCTTACTTTTTCACTTGTTCTCTGTTGTTTTTTTTTTTTGTTTGTTTTATTTTTTATGGCTTTTTGTCGTCGTTGTTATTGCTTCCGTTTGGTTAAGCTTCGGTTTATGTGTGGCAAGCTTGGGAACTAGAAACTAATTCGGGTTCCCTCTTATTTAATATTTAAATGCTTTTGGAAGCCCTCCTTTGCCGTTATCCCATTAGCGAGTAAAAATTTTTTACTCGATTCCATCACTGTTACAGTTTTGTACGATATTTGGGAATTTGTGTGTGTGTGTGTATGTGTTTTTTTCTTTTTCTTTCGGATAAGTTATTTCTGGCATATGTCTAGATAAAGAATTATGTGTCTTTTTTTTTTCTCTCTGTCTCTCTCTCTCTTAATCTGTCTGCCTCTCTGTCTGCATACGAATGAGCAATGGGTTGTAATAACTTTTTCGATTAAAGTTCATAATTACAATTGCAATGTTGCAGGGCCACTCAGCAGTTGTTGCGGTAGCTCTTATCATCATTGAACACTGAGAGAAAGCATAATATTTAAAATAGAAATTCCAAATTTGTTATCAGTCAAATTCTATATAAACTAATCTTAATAAAATAAAAGACATAAATGAATGTTTCACCGTACCTTATTAAAATTTCAAGACTTAACTGTTCTTATTTTTTATCAGTGTATTCATTCAGAGCCGTCTATGGCTTGATTGGTGGTGTGATAGCGAGATATGACGACTTACACACACACAGACATAACCATGCACATGTTGATTACAAAAGTAGTTTTAATTGAAAATCTTTGGCTTTCAGACATGACGTTGACAGACATTACGCAAACGACTTACACATACGACTTGCACAAATCTGCATTCTTTGACCCACAGAAAGTTGAGGCGCGCTTCAATTAAGCGATTTATATTTGGGCCACAACGGTTCAGAGAGAGGGGTCGAAACAAAAATATATCTAAAGACTTTGCCAGACTCTTTTGGAGTTCAAAACTCCGACAAGGCGCCAAGGCTAATGGTTTCCACACTAGCTAAGACGTTAGAGGATGCGGCTCATGAAAATCTTTCGAATTTTTTTAAAAGATGAAAGCAACTGGCACCATTGTGAATTCAAACCCTTAATTCAGCCAAAGCACAAGCTGATTATCTCAATTTCATATAGCAATTCATGATTTAAGTCTAGATTTATCAGAACTAATCAGAGCTTCGAAACTATCAACTAATTAGTTTCTGAAATTTTTTTTCCTGATTTCAATCACAATTAAAGTAAACAAATCCCTGCTATATTTTTCCGGTTCTCTTAACGCGTACTTCTCAAAAATGCACCGACGCCATAACTGTCGCTATTCCTGTCTGCATCTGTGTTGGTATGTGGGTAAGTCTGATTTGCTTTGGGTGTGCGTGAGCATCCAATTTTGTTTTTTTCTCCCCACAACGAATGCTGCCACGCATTTATTTCAATTCGTTTGACTGTTTAGTCATTTATTTGTGTGTGCTTTTCTTTTTTTTTTTTTTCCTCTTCATTCAAAGTTTGAGTCACCCTTGTGGAATTCTGCTCCTACATATTCAGTTGGAGTGACTGGTTTGGTGGGTGGCTGTTCTGTCTGACTGGACGGGACTGTTTGTCTAGCTTGCTGGAAGGACTTAAATGTTTTAAATGTCTTTGTGCGGTTGTGTTAGTCAATTTGAGTTGAAAATGTGTATGTAGGGTGCACAATCCATTTACAGACGGACTGACTCTGTGAGCGCCTGAGTGACTGGCTGGCCGGCGTACCCCGTTGTCAATCATGTGCATCACTTGGCTTACGGCTTAAATGATGTCACCCACTGTGCTAAAGTGAATGTGTTTGGACTTTATATTGTACATATATATTTTTATATATGTCAACATACCTTTATGTATACAAAGAGAACATAAATAATAAACGATTTATCAGTACATTCTCGTCTGTAGTCTATCGCAAACTCATTAAAAAAGAACAGAAATTTGAAAAGTCGATACTTTTCTGCAACTACGGCTATAGTTTTATTCAAAAAGACATATGATCGGATATTTTTTGTGTTGCATAAATCACTCTTATGGGAATTATGATCAGCACAACATATAAGGAGTTGGACTGTGATAATGATATAATGGAATGGTATTAAATTATATTTCAAAAATCATAGGTTTCAGCTAAATGCAATATTAGAATCTTATGACCTTAACTATATAAGGATGAACATTTAATTGATTGAGTATATCGTTGATCATTGATGAACGCAGAGAAATTATCTAAATATATATAAAGCGCTTATTATATTTTTTATTTAAAGGAGTCAACTTTTCTAGCACTGGTATATTGCTTTGATTTGTCAACAGTATAGTCATGATTAAGTTAAATGGTTTTCATAAATGTTCGTAATCATTTCTCACTTGAAGCTTTTTTTAAGGCCTGAAATCGAATTCCCTTGTATACTTTAAGGGCAACTGTTATAATTTAAGCTCTGCTTTAAGACTTTTTTTTGTTTCGGATGAGCTCTTTGGCTTGGGTTAATTACTAAGGTGGAAGCTGGCTTAACAGTCACCCATCATCAAAAGTTCATTGGCGTTGATTAAACACACTTTTCCACAATTGGGTGTATTGAACATATTTATTTATCTCTAAATAATTTAGGCCTTTTACCTGTCCTTGTACCTGAAAGATATATATATATATAGTATACATCTACGCTAATATACTCACATCGGAAATATCAGCAAATATTTAATATTTTTGTTTGAATAAGGGTATAGAGTGTTTCGCTCTTCAGTTGGTTAAATCTTTCATTACGGTGTTTGACTTTGTTGTGTTTTTGCACTTTTACACTCGCAAACAAATGGCTCTAAGAGTACACAAAATTATACTTTTTTGCTGTTACTGCCTGAGTATATAAATACATTCTTTTTGTTGTGCTGATATCAGTATCTTGTCAACATATTAAGATAATCCGAATTTAATCCTTTTGTTGGGCCAAGGTCATGAGGTTAGCGTTGATGCAGGACCCTAATCAGAACCACCGGGGATGACAACTGACTTTGCTAATACCTAAATTGGTGGCAGGAGGTGGCAATAATAAAACCAGCTAAGCACCAAAACTTCCTACAAAATATGAAGTAAAAACCCAACATTCTGGGTCGATGTGTGTGGTGGTGCCAGAGAGAAAGACGGTTCGGCCTGTTTAGCCCTTTTGACGCCTTTTTGTGTGTGCAAGCAAGCCATAAAAACCTTTTTATAATTATGATGACAATAAACAAGACACCCAGTCAACCAGTGCCACAGTCAACTGGGAGGATGGTCTTCAGTTTGGTTCATCCAGTTTCCCTTCGAGTTGCCTTGCTGTTCGCGACATTTATGCGCCATTTTCTTGGGCATCATTCGCTTCATAGCCGAGGCTGGTTCTGGAGGACTTTGGCTTTTATTATCTTCTTGGGTCTGCCTGGTAGGGCCCGGCCTTTCCTGGCTGGTCTTGCTGGGGTTTGGCATTGTTACAACTCTCATAATGAATTTTCACCTGAAACATGCCGCAACAATGCCAAGGATATTTCAATTAAGCTACTCAAACAATTGCCACTTTGACGTTTCTGTCTGCCGCCCTGGCATTCTCCAGGGGTGGTGCGCCTCTTCCTTTTTATTCACACTGCCTTGCAAAAGGCGCATTAAAATGCGAAATTGCTTAAGCTCTTCTTACGTCTTATACCCCTCTTCGGCTGGCCTGTCTGTCTCTTGTTTGTTGACCTGTTTTGTCGGTTTTTGGATGTCTGGTTGGCTGGAATGTCAGCCGTAAATATTTATGCCCCACAATACACGTCGAAATAAGAAAACGAAAGTGAGGTGACGAAGTCAGCTTTTTAACAGCTGAGGAATTTGTTGCCTGTCTGTTGCGGTCTTTCTCTCACTCTCTGCTCGTGATTGCCCCTGGCCGGGGCGACAATCTCAACTAATCTGTGGTGGTCATAAAATGCATGATATGTTGTAGATTGGTGGATGATTGGGGTACGAGGCGCCTGTGTGAAAGTGAGGGGAATGCCAAGTCGACGGGCCCACAGAATCCATCAAATATTTGAAGAATGTCTGACATGACAGTCAGTCCAGTTCATCAATCATATGCGTTGGCATTTCAAATGCTTATCGTATTGAGGATTTTATGTCTGACTGTTTGGGTGGGTATATGATTGCTGCCTGTTTCATCTATCAATAATAAAGCAAAAGATAGCAATAGATTTTCAAATGATCAAATGCTGTTGGTGGGCCTTTAATTGCTTAATGCTGAAAGGGAAATCATTTTTCAAATCATCTAACACACCGGGAGTGCTTTAAAATGCACACAAACACGAATCCACTAATATAAATGCACATACACATCCAAACAAGTGTATGCCGAAGGCCAATGATAGCCAAGGAGAAAGGCGTCTTCAAGTCTTTATAAGATTGAAATTGGCGTCTAGGGGTCTGCTTGGAAAAAAATAAATACACACATATGTATACATACAGAGATGTGTGTCCCATACACACACACACACACACACACACTCAGCCATATTCAGTTGCGCTTTAAAGAGATCATCAATCTTGTTTAATGGTTGTCCGCACGACTGAATTATTACATGTGTCAGCTGCGCGTGAGTTATTGATATTATGTAACAAACGAAGAAAATGGCAAACCAAAAATCAAGTAACCAATAAAATACTTCTCATCTACTTCTATATACGATTCCTACCCAAGTGTGGGCTTGTGTTTGCCACAGTCAATCAGGAGAGCTTGTAGCAATGAACTGCAGTTCAGCCTGGTGGGCCAAGAAACAACTAGTTGCATTTCCTTTTTCGAAGACCCCAAAAAATTGCGAAGCTTTTTTTTCAAAGTTTAAAATTGCTTCACATTTAGGCGGTTGCCTGGTTGTGGGTGACAGCAGTAAAAAATCGCTGGAATCGTTTTTAAGGTATGACATGACACATAAAATCGATGGGCATACACAAAAAATGAAGCGGAAAACAATAGCAACAAAACGAAATTCTCTGCGTTTATTTCTATACTCTTTTAGGAGTAAACTAAAAATGCTTTTAAGATACGCAAGTGGTCTATACTCTTTTAGGAGTAAATAAAAAATGTTTTTAAGATAGCTAAGGGGCCAGCTTACTTAGATCTAAATGCTGTCAAGATTATTTCAATTATACAAAAAGATATTTTCAAATCCAACTTAAATGAGATAATCAAAGAGAGTATAAGATTTTCAAGAGTCCCTACTATTTTCAGTTTGTTTTTGGCTTGCTGTTTTATTTTTTTCGTTTTTTTTTAGTATCAACGTGATTTGCATATATTTATTTACTTGTAGAATCGCTACCCCTAGCGCATCTTGGCAAAACAGAAAACGAATTGAACTCTCTCTCGATATAGACAGAAAGAAAACTGCTTTTTCTTCGGGCGCCAAAAAAATAGAAATCAGCTAGACTGTCAGAGAAAGGAGAAGACGAAAAGGCATTCCAAAGAGACAAAGAGGCAGAGCGGCAATGAGTGGAAGTCACGTGCAGAAGCATTTTCGAAATGCTTAGAAAAGCATCAAAAGAAAATCTTAAATTGTCATTTCAGGGTCTTGTGGAAGGCGGGGACCCGTAAGACGGAGACGAAGAAGCCCCATCAAGCAGCCATGTGGCAGCCCTTTGCCAAATCACTTAAAGTGGTTAGAACGTTTATTATGCAATTTTCAAGGGGAATTTACAAACAGAGATATGATTTGGGAATTGCAACTGTAAGCATTAAATTTATTTATTTTGTGGTTTAGCAATTTAATGTTTATTTATATTTTATCAAAGAAGAAGCAACCAGTAGCTCGGGCAATTAGTGTTGGATTTCTAAGACTTCCATTTGTTGGATTATTCTAATTTGCATAATTTAGATGAACTTTGGTCTGGTATAAATTTGCGGGCAAACAGAGTATTTTGAGGGTTTTAGTAAAATTCAATTTCATCAACATTAAATGACATTTTGTGTGCAATTAGCGTGAGATTTTGGTTAATAATTTAGACATTTTCCATATAAATCAACAATTCAAACAAAGAGCAACAGGCTCTTCTGATGAAACAGACAAGTCACGGGACAGGATAGGACAGGATACAATGATGTCAGGCCTTTCACTTGTTTACATTGAAAGCACTGAGCACTCGACAGACATAAAAACGAGAAGAACAACAAATGCGAGCAAAAACGCCTGCGAAAAGGAAGATGAAAAAAATGAAAGGTAAAGAACGGAATAAAAAAGACAGCAACCTGAGACAATCAGGACAGACTTTGTCTTTGTCTTTTGTTGTCTTTCAAGTTTGTCAATGCTGAGAAAGACAAGAGCAAAAAGTAAAAACAATACACGCCGCCAGAATCAGCTTTAGAGTTTGCGTGGCCAAAAGAGCAGGTGAGACCGGCCCGGTGGGAGAGCTTGGACAATGACGACAACAAGGATTTAAGGCATGTCAAACAGAAAAAGGAAGTAAATTCATTTCACCTAAAAAATAAAAATTAAAACAAAAACCAACAAGTCTGTTGAATAGAGCGGGACGGGCTGCACATGTCAACTTTATTTTAGATTCAAGCTGGAAATAACGATGAATGAAATGGTGAAATTTTGGTGTCTTTCCACGTTTATCGTTCATTCTTTTAAATTTGATGTTAATAGGAATGAGTTTACTCCCCCCCCCCCCCTCTCCCTATCCCTCTCTATATATCTCTCCAATAGCTTAGTTCTCTTTTTTTTCCTAAACGCTGGAAGGGTGTTGGCCATCGGGCGTCGGTGTAGTCAAAAGGCTTTAGCAAGAACTCACAAAACATTTTGACACTAATTTTATTTTATATATTTAAACACACACCCGCACATATATAGAAGGTGCTATGTAACACTGATAGAAGAACAGAACATGACGGTGGTGTCAAAGGGCTTTCACCAACAATCTTCCAGCCCATCATCCTCTTTGGCTTAAAAAACAGTGGTGAAAAAGGTTGAAATTGAAATGTTGACAACATAAAATAGACAAATGGGAAGTATATTTCGGCCGCTAAGCTTCCATTTGGAATTTAAAAACCCTTGTTCCCTCTTTCATCGCCTTTTTATTTCGGTTTGTTTTGTTGAATTTGTTAGGGCTGCTAGATTTTGGCAAATAAAAAGTTATGCAGAGTGCTAATTGAAATGCCAGGCAAAGTAACTTTAAAATTTAACCGAAATGTAAGCCGCATGCATATAATAATTAGCATAATTTTAAGGCCTCTCAACGCTTTCACACCTCAGCAGGACCCTTTCTCAGTCCTTCGTGAAGAGGTAAGCCAAGAAGGGACTTAATATACAAGCCGCTTCGTGTGTTCTTAGCGGCGTGAGGGCAACCATCGCATTCAGAAAATTATCTCAAATACTCTTTTTCCGACAAAAGAAAATACAAGATAATCACATTTAAGTGGTAAAATCTCATTTTCCTTGAAATGTAATCTTTAGAAAAAGAGTATTGAAAGATTCTGAAAAGGGAAAATAATTTTTATTGAGAAAGAAAAAACAAAAAACAAAATGTTGTAAAGCCGTTTACAAAGGAAAAAAACCTCCAAGTCCTTTGCCGAATCAGCTAGACCCCACAAAAATTGCAAGTGACAGTAAATGGTCCGCTGGGGAAGCACGAAAGAACGGCTACTGAGCAGGGCAGAAAGTGGCAATAAAACAGGCAACAACACAAAAATGGTAACAAATGGCAAAACAGCAATAACAACAAAGTCAAAAGTTCAGTTACCGCACATAAGCAAATCGAAAGTCGCGGACCCCACCAAAGTTTCGTTTCTTGCAACTTGTTTAATTTTCAATTTACCCGCAAAGTGTCCAGAGTGAAAAAGGCTAACAAAATAATTGAATATAGCAAAACAAGGAAACCAAAAAAAGAAAAACAAGAAAACAATAAAAAAAAATCAACATGTTTTGTAAATGTTGCAAATGAGTTTGGTGAAAGTTTCCTTTTTTTTTTGTTTCTGTCAGATTTGAGTTTCCTCTTCATGTATGTTTTGTTTTCTGTTTGTCCCTTAGTTCTCCTCCCTCTCACTCCCACCTAAATTTTTCAATTTTCGTTGTGTTTCCAGGGTGTTTTACGGCAACAACAACGTGCGAATGTTGGCCACCCTGAGCTTCCAGAGAAAGCATAAACAACAAAGGTAAGAACAACATCAACAAACATATGTTAAAATTGACAGCGAAATGAGTGGAAACAGAAAAAGGAAATCTCAAGTACAACCAAACAGCCATCGAACTCTACTCATCTCGATGCGAAAATAAAGTCATGTGCGCACCTGTTCAATGCAATTCATGTTCATTTGTATTGTTGATGTCATTGTGGGGCATATAAATGTATGCGAGGTTCCACTTGCTCTTGCTTGTTGCTTTCGTTGTTCCATCAAAGCTTGTAAATGGACAACATATACTCGAAAGGACATCAACGCGACCAGGACCAATCGGTGTGTCTATCGTGGCTTTTGTCCGCTCCACCCACTCTATGTCTTTCTTGGTATCTACACGGCTGCCTGTAGATGTATTTTGTATCATTCTGTCCGTGCGCCCGAGCGTCCGAGCGTCCATCTTTATCTGTATCTTATCTGTGTGTGCGTGTGTGTGTAAACATGATTGGAAATTCGATCACAGCTGCACACGTAGCACACATAAATCAGCTTTGGCACTGTGGCAAGTTGAGTCGATTTCAGCCCGAGGTGCTCAGCCATTGCGTGTCCGGATCGAGTCCGGCCAACTCACAAACACACTAAAATTTTCCAGGAACACCTATGAAAAGTGTGGCTATTGTTTCTCACACACACACTCTCAACACACATACAAATTGTCTAGGTAAAAACAACCGCACATTGATATGCAACAGCTCTTTGGGTACACGTGTTGCTTGCCGTATGCGTAAATTAACTGAACCAAAGCTGTCTGTCTGCTAGGTACTGGCAGGTGTGTGTGTGTATATATAAGATGCAACAATTGATTGTTGCATTTAAAATCAAAAGCCACAGCATAAATTTATGCAAAAGCTGTTTCAATTCAACTGATTGTCAATTGGCTGGAGTGGTGAGGCCTGGACCTGTCGGAATAGTTTTTGGATGTAGTTTAGGAATTTGTGACTTGAGTGAATTTAAGCCTTGGCTCTGAAAAGTTGACCATAAAAGTTCTATAACTAAATTAACTGACTGAGAATAAAAATTATCTTTGAAGGAATAAAATCTACTGCAGAGAACATTCAAAGAGGACATGACCAAAATAGTCATATAAATTGCGAGACAATTTTTTTTTTTACATTTTGTATTTTTTAAATTGTAACATAAATAAAGTTAAATTGTGCATACGAGGCAAACATGGAAACAATCATACAAATCCCACGAGAATTTCAAATAGTAAAGAAGAAAACAGATATAACAAAAAGACAAAAAACGTTGCATGGTTTTAGGCGCGCACTTCACTTTTATGACCGCGTAAAATTTGCAGACACGAAAATGGTCGTTTGTTTGTGTAATTTTTGTATATTTTAAATTGTGAACTTTAGTTGATTATTTTGATGAGCAAATCACATTGAACAAAACCAAAATTATACACACACACACACACACACATAGAGACAGACAAAATAGGCCTTGCCATTTTGAATACGGCAAGAGACAAAACGAACTGATGGCAAGTGATGGAAGAAAGAGAGTGATGGCGGCGACATCTACACAAAATTGGCATATTTGCCATACAAGCAACGAGCAATTCATTCATTTGCCAAACCCAGAAGCACACCCACATACGCATGTAGAAAACAAACAATCACAGTTAGAGTAAACACACATATACGCATATGAATGCGCGTATTACCAAATGAATGGGGACATTGCTTTTGTTGCTGTTGTTGTTTTTGGCGGGGAAGCACTGGCCCAAGCTGGGAATGGGAATGGCAATGAGTATAGATGTCGCTTAGAATGGTTATATGAGCCTCGTGCCGAGGGCATTGGCGAAGCAAAATATGAGAGGATGAAAGTGGGCAGGAGTCGGAAGAGGGAAACACACAAACAGCGACATATTTTCAAATCAGTGCAAAATGGTAACTTCCGCTCGTTAAGCAAGTGAAAAATTAACTCACTCAGGGTATGAGTGTCATTTGGTTATACAGGAGGGGGTGGCTTGGGTGCGTTCGTCTCTCCTCTTTGGTTTGGTTTGGTTTCATTGGTCTAACTGACAATGATGCGGTGGTGGTATTGGCGGTGGCGGTGGCTAGCAACAACAACAATAATAACTTTGGCGCCATAGTGCGCGTCTCGCAGTAAATAAAAATAATTGCCTTCTGCTTCACTTCGCCGTCGCCGTCGTCATTTTGGGTTGCCATTGTGTGTGTGTGTGTGTGTGTGTGTGTGTGTGTGTAAAGCAAACATTCGTGAGTGTGTGAATATCTACGAAGTCGTAAAATCGTCTACATTATGAAGCGGCTTAAAACTCACGCATGTGGCTACAAGTTAACCATTCTCTTCAGTAGTTTCAGATTGGTTAAGTCCAAAGAGGCCGCAAAAAATGGTTTGGCTTGACTGTAATAAATGATTACTTTGTATGTGTGTGAGCCTTTCAGTTTTGTTTTGTTTGCTTTATTTAAGCGTGTCGAATGCCTCACACAAAGGCAACACCGAATTCTGGGATAGTGAATCGAACATCGAGAATGGCAAATGGAGAATGTCTCACATGCGCCAGCATTGGTTCTCTCTTTTTTATTGTTAAATGAAACACGTGCCAAGGAAGCAATTTCTCTGCAATCTACAACACACACACAAGCACATCCAATACACTTTTATTTCCACAGACACTTTTACATTCGCATTTGGTCATTTCAGCACACATTTAAAACGCCACGAGGCTACAAACTTGCTGCCAAATACGACTCCGCTCAGATTGGGGAACCTGTGCCGCCTGCCTGGACACATTTTCAATATTGTACTTGTATGCCAGTTTCTGGGCTACCAGTCAGCTAGTCCGGCCAGGTTTCAATCGAACTGGTCAGTCCCTGGCCCATGACTCTATCCATTCTGCAATTGCCGGAAGCCCATGTTTGTTGTCGTTGTAGCATCGCACGAACTTTGATTTTGGGTTTTTAATCTACAAAAAAAAAAAAAGAAAGAGAAAGATGGGACAGTGAGTGTGCCATATAAATGTGTATGGGCGAGCTCAAATCACATTTGTGAGTTTTGTTTGTTTGTTGCCAAGTATGTGGAAGCCCCAAAGTCAAGGAAATTAAAAGTGTTTAATGAGAACTTTTATTGGATTTTATTCACTTTACGTAGTTTCGAAACAGTTGAGTGGTTTTCATTCTATCTGATATCATAATTAGAAAGATTCTGCGTATGAATCATTGTACTTTAAGATATTTCCTTGGCCCCCACTTCGTTACTATGTCTGACATGCAATGGAATCGCTTTATTTTTCTGCTTTTTAATTTTTTGAAACAAAAATTTATGCAAGTTCTTGGCAAGCTTTGGCAAGAATTCTCATTATTTTCTCAAGATTATG
Organism: Scaptodrosophila latifasciaeformis; assembly: GCA_037075145.1. Lineage (NCBI taxonomy): Eukaryota > Metazoa > Arthropoda > Insecta > Diptera > Drosophilidae > Scaptodrosophila > Scaptodrosophila latifasciaeformis. The sequence goes on from JBAMCM010000019.1 coordinate 171,444, forward strand.
ATTTCATAAAAATTATGCCCCACAAAAATATAAAAAAAGTAACGGGACCAAAGAAAAGAGCCAACAAGGCCAACAAGAGCAACAACAAATAGCACTCAACAGAATGACCCTCGGCGGACCAGTCAGCATGCATAGCACACACATACAAACATACATATAGACTTGTACTCAAACAAACACACACACACACACACTCAACGGGGCAACGGAGCTCGAAAGTTTTTCTATAAAATGGAAATATTAATTTCCGAGTAAGAAATTTGTTATTTCCGCGATGCCTGCGCCGATACGTCGGGTGGAGTTGAGTTCATGGGCAAGTTTGCAGGACGAGGCCGCGGAGGGGAATATCTCAAAACATTTTAATACGATAATAAATGAGTGGGGTTCAGAGCCAGCCCAATCTTCCCGTCAGTTGCACTTGCATTTCGCCTGCCTAAAATTTGTGTAATAAATTTTTCTCTGCAACTTTTTAGCCTGCCACATGACCTTTCTCGGCCAGCCAAAAGTTTGCAACAAAATTCAATTCAATTCAAGCCCCGGAATACTTTAAGATGCTTTTCATTTATCTGCAGTTGTAGGTGGCTTGGTTGCCGCCACTTACCATCTTACCATAAGTGTGAATTCATTTGGTTAATTAGAATGAGATTCTCTAGCTACAAATGTATGCTACAGGCTTTAAATAATGATGCTGATGTTGTGTGTAGGAAGTAATCTGGTAAATAAAACGATATTGCTGAAGTTGTACGAAAGCTGGATAGAATTATTTCCGTTTGTATTCAGGCTAAGAACAAATTTGTTCATTTGAGGAAAACAAAAACTACGTTTTTGATACTTAATACTCTGGGTTTGCTTTATAATTTTCACACGAAAATATTTATGCAAGAGTTGGACCATTCAAATAAAGGTTAGATTTGGGCTTATGTATGATATAATCATGAAAAATTCTTATAAAAAAAATATGGATCGATTTGTGCTATGCTCAAGCTTGGGGCAAATGACATGGGTAAAATTTGCTGCGGTGACATGGAAGAGTCTCAAATGCCCTTTAAATAGTAATTGAAAACCCTTGAGAATGCTTAAGCCAAGTATATTTCTGATTTGACAATCAAAGTTTTCAGGTAAAAGTCGCCAAAACACTGTGAAGTACTGTTTTAACATTTTCAAGAGTAAAGTGTTCTTTTCAATGATTCTTAGAAAACAAAATTTTTTTTCATATTCTTTCGAAGACTAAAGAGATTTTGTTTTGATATTTTTAACGCACCAGACATATATAGAAGACATCAGTAGTTATCACGAAATTATTCAGTACATTCAAATTGATGAAATTATTCACCTGTTTCAATGCACAAGAGTGCCTCAAAGAGTTTGGTCTGCATTTGAAAGTTACAAAGCTTGAGCCGGTCACAATAAAAAATACAAATGGATAATAGTTACAAATCAACAATTAGATAGGCAAATATGATTAAATTAAATTTAATTTCGAAAAGTTGACAATATGTGTAAAATCATTTCTATTTCAAGAGTTTGAAAATTGTGAAAATCCGAAAGTTCTTATTCAAATGAGTGGGCCATCTAATTGAAGTCAGTTTGGTCACTATAAGCTAGCAAACCTGGCTTTGTCAGAAGGGGTTTGTGACTTCTGTGGCAAGGAAACTGTATACTCTGCGGTTTGCTACTTGATTCTCACACTTACATAAAGTAATGATCAGTGCACATGGTATGTTTGTGTGGAATTTGTGGGCGTTTTCGGATCTTCCGAGCTTCTTTGGTCAATTTGGAATAAGTGAATGACTGAAATGCATTTTTAATTATAATAAAGAATCGGTGCGAAATAAAGAATTGGCTGAATGACAAACAATAGTAACAAATTAACAATAATTCACATGAAAATTGTAAATATTTTCTGGCATGCCAACAAATGAAAAAAGGGCAGAATGAAATGTTGAAAATAAAATTGAATGTTTTTGTTGTGTGGTCAAAGAGGAAAACATACCAACACACACAGACACGTTGAACATGAAAAACTTTATGACCACAAACACAAATTGCAACACCAACAGAAACAGGTACAATAACAACAAGAGCCTCTGCAAGTTAGCCGGCAAACAACAAACTGTGTGTGCAAACCAGGTGTGCGGTATGGTGAAAAAGCAGGCACACACATACCCGGATAACTTTCTAACCGTCAGATGTAAGGAAAAAAATCTGTAATGGTCCTGGAAGTGCTAGAAAAGTGCGCTGATTTACATGTTGGCCCCAACAAAAAAAAAAAAAAAAAGGAAAAGGAATAGCCATGAAAACTCTCGACAGTGGCCACTAAATTAGAACTTACTCTGATCCTGATTTCAAAACAAAAACGACGACAGGAACACCGAGCTAGGACCACGCTGCCTATTTTATCTCAATTAAAAGTTGTCCTTCTGCATGTCAGCACCGACTAGCATGGCGGCGACGACAAGTGACTACCCTGCAGTTGTTCTTGCTCCTGGCCACTTGAAAGTTTATGCCTTATGAGCCGCAAATGGCCACGTGTAGTGCGGCCATCATCAACATGAGCAGTGATGGTCTGAGCTGGGGAGCCAGGGAGCCAGGGAGCATCAACATTATCAACACCTGCACCGCTGCTTATGGACACCCTAGCCAGGGGGTAGGTTTGACCATTAGGGTGCAGAATAAAATAAAATCTGCTGAGTCAACAAAGGCACAGAACACAGAGAGCAACTTAGCCGGTTTGCTACTGGCTGCTGGCTCTTCTATTCAGCTGGCTTGTTGGCCGATGATGCCGTTTTCATTTCTCCAGGGTGTTGTCCTTTGCGGCTGCTGCTCCTGGTTTTTTGGCAATGCCACTGTTGCCATTGCCGCCACCTCATCATTAGCAACTGAAGTACGCGTATACTTCCAGACACGACATCAGACAGACTGTCTAGCAGCGATGGCTCCTACAACTGCACGACGATGCGGCCAGTGCTCAGTGGTGTGGTTAGTGCACTGGCTGCCAGGAGGAGAAGGCTAGACCAGTGTAAAGGAAAACCACAGCTAGAGACCAGATCGGTGGATTGGAGAGACAAAACCAAATGTGTGGTAAGTGGGGGGATTCGTAGAATTCCGGTGGACTTATTTAACATATCCAGGCTTCCCATAGACCGCCCCCAACTAAGCGTGTTGCTTTCGGTTTTTTTTTTTTTTAAGTTTTATTTTGTCATTTTCTAACTCATTTTACATGCAAATAAAATCGTTATGAATTATTTATGTCTGCCTCTAGTGTGTGTTTGTATTTTATGCGGTTTGTTGTCTGAATTTTTGAAAATAATTTAATTTTTTCCTTTTTTTACACATTCTGCATCTCTTTAACTGTATTTGGATTTTGTAAATATAAAATTGCACATTTGAATTATGTGCAAACAATCAGGATTGCATTTGCCGACATCGTGCATTTAATTACAGAACTGCAGTCATTAAATGAGAAAATAAAAAAATATATATATCAAGCAAACAAGGATATACACGGCGACATCAGTTGTAGTATTGAAAAAATACATTATATTAAAAATAATATTTTATTTAAAATCAATAAATGGCTTTCGTTATTCAAGCAAATGATCTGTGGGCTGAAATAATGTCATCGAATAAATGAGATACTAATTTGAAAGCCAAATGAAAAAATTTTAAATATGTTATGCAAAAATGTGTCATCTTATTGATACATTCGATCAGAAGGTATATTTCCTCTGCCTAAATAAATAATTAAATGAAGACACTCTTACAGTCGGCATGTTTTGATGACAAGTCGAATGTACGAGCTTTGGATCACACACAGAATCATCAGAATTTTTTATCCGGTCCACTAAAGACGACTTAATTTAATTTGAAAGTAAAATTATATGGATACGAGCCAAAATACTTTTAATTAAGGGTAAGGGTATATTAAGTTTGTGCAAATGTATGCAACATAGAGAAGGAGACGTCGGAGACCCCCCAAAGTTACCCACAATATGATCAGGGTGAATAGAGAAATCGACATAGCCATGTCCGTCTGTCTGTCCGTCCGACGGTGTGAACGCCTAGATTTTAGAGACTATAAGCTACGACAACCAAACTTGTGACTCCTTAAGTGTGTACGCTGGTCAAGTTTATTTTTTTCTCCCGTGATTTCTTTAACCCCCTCACTTTTACGAAGCCTTGTAATTTCTACAGCTTTTGAATTTTAGTATTAGTTGCTTCCAAATAGCTGTTAGAAATCTCAAATTCTTTTAATTAATATCAAACATGACTACAATCGGACCATATTTACATGAGATTTTAAATTCCCTTTCCTAACTGGCAAACAGCCGAATGAACAGTCCGATAGATGGCGTGCTTGCATTATTGTGAACAATGCATTGTTGAATTTAAAGGAATATGAAGACCAGAGGTTTTAAGTGAATGTAGGTTACCGCTCGACTAGGGCTACCACCTTTTCTTTTTCAAGTCCGAGTTTAACGTTCGGTTTCATAATTTTTAGCATAATTAAGTGAATTTGATTAATCAAACTTATTAAAATAGATTATGTCTAATGGTCCATTTTTATTTTGTATTCCTCATTGCTTATATTTCTCTTCAAAATCCAAGTATTAAGTCCGATGCTCAAATTTTATCAACTTATTATTTCTTTTCATATTTGAGATCTTATTTGGGATTTTTTTTTCTTTCATTCAACTTGTAAATTAACATAACTTAATTAAATTACATATTTCAAATTATTTGAATAGTTCAAAAACAATCTTGGTACTCTTCTAAATACTTTAAATAAAAAGAAAAATTGTATATATTTTATAAACCAGTTGATAGCTTTGAGAAGGCCAATATACTTGTTTGTGACACTGTCATATTTAAACTGAATCTGTGCGTTCCAATTAAAGCATATTTTCTTTTTTTTAAGATGGCAACAATACGCGTGTTTTACGAGGCACAACTACATAGTAAAAATTATACTTTCTATAAGCCGTTTGCAAATTTCTAATAAGCTTTTGTTCCCTATTTGCAAAGCTGATGTTACACAAATGGATGTGCATTCAGAAGCAAACCATGTTTGAATAATTGCCCCACCCTACAGGCCAGATGAATTGTGGGGCTTTTGTATGCGAATTCGTATATGTTTTTGGAAATATTTCACATTAATGGCCTGTTTAAAAATGTGGTGCGGCAGTTCAGTTTATGGAACGGCGACCAAATGCCAACCTCCTCACTGATGCTCCCTGTGACTTTCTGTCTGCCAGCCAGCCAGCCAGCCGAGTTGGCATTTTGTTGCGTCGACAAATTCGTCATACAACCAGCCAGGCAATCTACCCCTCATTCAGTGAGTCAGTCAGTCAGTCAGTCAGTGAGTCAGTCAGTGAATCTGTCAGTCAGTCAATCTTGGCCAGGTAAAGATGCAGCAGGAGTAAAAGAGAAGGCAGACAACGCGAAAAATGAGACACGCAGCAGCATAATCGTCGTGACGCCGGGCTTGATGTATTACAGGCTGGCATATGATTGTTCATTTCATAAATTTACACATGTTTACAAGCCTCTCCCTGCTATTGCAGGGGAAAACATATGCAAAACTGTTTGATGATGCCGCCGGAATCGGCTTGCTTTCTTTGGCTTGTTTGTTGGGCTTGTTTTGGGATGTTTTATGTGTGCTGCGAGGCGTCGGAAAATATTAGCATGGCCGCATTATGTTCTGAGCAAATGCCCGTGTACGCACTCACCTCGACTCAAATCCCAGTAATTTGGTTAAAATATTGTTGAGCTTTTTGTGGCAACAACAACATCATATTAAAAATCACCATCATTCGCAGTGAAAATGTTTGTTTATTTGTGTCTAAGCTGGCCTAATGAGTATTACTTACCGGAGAGCTTGATTTTGAATTTTATACTCGGAACTTGAAATTTAAAATTTAATATTCATAATCATTAAGATAGCGAGGAAGCCCCTCAGGTTTGCCTTCCATTTTGTGCTTGGTTGCATTTTTATGTGGAGGGGAAGGGGAAACGCTCTTATTTTTCTTTATATATTCCTAGCGCTTTTCAGCATTTGTCAAAGAGTTGAAAGAGCAGGCTGGCGGCTGACAAGGTCAGCACGTTGAGCAGTCCCATTAGAATGATTAAAAACTGTTTGGGCAATTTTTAAAGTAAACTTTTACGCGAGTGCCAGTGATAAATTTGTAGTACGTGTACGCTTGTCCGGGAGGGCAAATGACAACAAAAAAATATGAGCCATTTGTGTAGAATTGGACTATGCACGAGATTCCCACACAGACTCGCTCAAGTTCATCTGGTTGGACTGGCTATGGGCCACTATGTGGCAGCATGGCACGCAACAAATTCTCACATTATGTTTAAGTCACTTAATCCTTTTTAGTGTTCTGAGGCGGGCAAGTGGCGGTGCCAGAAACAGCTCGATAGCATTAATTCTACACTGAGAGAAAGACAAAAAGCTTTGACCTAAATTTTGCCCCAATTTTTTACCGCAATGCTAATATATGACTTAAGAAATCACCAGTAAAAGACAAATATTTCAAGTGGCAGAGAACAAAAGTTTTGAAGGATCGTAAAGAATAAATGGAATATTGTTTGTATATAATTTTAAAAAGTTGTTATTTTAAGGACTTTTCCGTTGATATCTGGACTTATCTTAATCATTTATTCTTTCTATTATCTATTTATTCTCTTGATACAGAATTTACTATATCCGATTCCTCTCGGTGTAGACAATGTGTGGGAGTGTGTGTGCCTTTTCGGCAAGCATTTCTTTAAAGCAAAAGATACAACACAATAAGAAATAGTATAGAACAAAGCCGAAGCCGTTGGCAACGTCAAGTTCAACGCCCATTCGCCAGGGTGTGGTTTGGCGCTTTACACGCGTGTAATGTGCAAAAAACTTTCGTTTAATGCCACACTAATCCCTCAACTACAATGCTGCCAATTTGCGCAAGTGCCGCGTCTACTACGAAGATGATGATGATGATTGTCGACGACGAGGGCATAGGAGCAGAGGATGCTGCAAAGCCAGCAAAAGCGGCAAGTAACCTCTTGCTAAGCATAATGAATGTATATCGAAATATGGCCGTCTGTGCCTGTGGAAGGGCGCTCTTGTGTGGCCGAAGTGGTATAAAGTGCTAACTCTGGCATCAATTTATTTAAGTGGCTTTATGTTTTGTTTTTTGTATTTTTTGTTTTTTTTTTTTTTTAGAATTTAGCGTATCCTTTTTGACAACTCTCTCGCAGGCTGTTTCTCTCCATTGCGCTTAAAAGTATGCTACAAATTATATGAATTGAGTGAATTGTTTTGCAATTTGTTGAGAGTGGCCAAAATAAAAATATCTACAAAAAATCAAACAGACACATACACACAAACGCAAATGAAATTGCAAATATTTGAGAGAATGTCGAGTGAATTTTTGTCGATTGTTTAGCATTTCAATATTTTTTTGAACAAGTTTCTGCCCACCTCTGTCAGCGGCATATCATCAGTTCAGTTTGCAAGTGGATAGGCTTCCGATTGTTTGACCGGGTTTTCTGGTTTTTAGGTTTCGGAGTTTGCCTACCATTTAGTGAAAATCAAACGTTCATGGTGGTATCAAGCTGCGCGTGAAAATGCATCAAAAGCGCGCTATATTGCTGTTGTTGTTTTGGAAACATTCGGCACTTTATTCCGCCATCTCTTTTACATCAGTCTTCATCGAAATTCATCTATTTTGCTGGGTATATTCGGTTAAAAAACCAGCATTGTCCGTTTAGCATATAAATTGCATTTTTATCACAAAAATTTCACACCTTCACCCTGCTTTGCCAAACTAACGAATGCAATTTGAAATGTTTCTTTGTTTGTTTTTCAATGCTTGTCAGTTAAGATAGAGTTTATTTTAATTGATACGTGGCAATGACTGTATTCAATAATGGACAAATGCTGTAATGCCAAAATTAATTCCGCAGCTATCGAAAATAAAATATTGCCTGGTCGGTCTCACTAAATTGAAAGTATTTTTTGTCTCATGAGGAGGCGGTAAAGCTTGAAAGTCCATCAAAACAAAATTAATTTGCACATGCTTGAGAATTGAACAATAAAGACGATGCCTCACATCCGTGCTGTCCAAAAAACCTGGCCTGGCAGTGCTCTCCAGCTCGCCTCGTTGTTTATATTCTGTCCGAGCCCGAGCGAAAATTGAAACGAAACACTTGAGTGCTGTTGCCTCTCATAGTCTGTCCCATCTCTCCAATCCTGACTGCCTGACACACTGCTTGTCTGCGAGTCTGTTGGTCCTTGTGTCTGTCTAGCTGGCAGACTCACTGCTTCGGCCTCAGTTTCTCACCAAGTGCTCTACACAGTTCAGCGAGAGTGAGAGAATGAGAGAGAGACAGAGGATGGGGAGCTGGCAAAACTTCAACCCAAAAACTTTTTGAAACCACTTGAAAAGTTATTTACATTTTAAGTTGTTGAGGTTCACACGACGTCGACTCGGCTGGTGATGGGCCAAAAACCGGTGAACAGGTGAGAGAGGTGCATTCCACAATGAAAGGTGTAGAAAAATGTGGATGTGTGTGTATATGCGGTCGCCTGTGTCAAATCTCAGGCCACAGCATGGAGCTTACATAGAAAATCTATTAAATTGCGGTGCCAGCGTCGCCGGCAACACTTCAGATACTAAGCAGCCCAAGCGGCTATACCCATCAGCTGTGGCTGCTCCCAATGCTGTTGTTGTAGGGATTGCGGCTGAGGCTGCTGGTCGCTGGTTGCAAACTTTGGAACATAAAACAAACATTGGCAGGCAAACAGAGATACCCACACTGTGTTGAGAGGATGCTGTCTTGGTTGAGACTACGCCGAGGACGACTACTCGGAGATGACGATGGTGCTCTGAATGGCTCACTAAACTTTTGAATAAAAGCAGCCAGGGATCAGGACACGCTGGTAGACGCTGTTGTCGTTGCGGTATTAGTTGTTGTTGTTGCCGCAACTTGCAGCGGAATGCCTGCTGGCTGTTGGCGTTGCAGTTCAGCCGGAAAACATAAAAAACTACTTGATTCTTCCGTTGGCTTGTGCCAGGCCAGACCAGCCGGAGAGTGCCAAAAGTAAGCAGTGCCTATGCTAAGACTGGGGCTGCCAGCAGCGTCACATAATAAATAAAATAGGAGCTGTGAAAAATGAAGGGAATAGGAAGAAGACACTGCCACTTTCTTCTTTTGCTTTTTTTTTGAGTTGGAGTTGCTGCTGCCACAGTTGCAGGAAATATAGCACTTAAAGTCCTTTAAATAACATTAGAAAGTTCAGTCGGTGTGCATAAATTTATCCTGATTCTGGCATTAATGCTTCACACACATATACACACACACAGAAAACTAACACAAATAGAAAGCCGGAGTCTCACGCACTTACACAAGACATAGAACGCAAACAAAAGCAAACCAACAAACAAACTGTGAGCTGAGCAGCGACAACATCAACTTTGTCAGTCTGTTTGAGTTGGCACAAATCTTTCAAGTTGTGACAATCTCGGTGGCGGCAGCGACTTGCAATCCCTGCTTGTTAAAGTTGTTGTACATTTGCCCGTCACAAGCACTTCACTCCCCTGAAGGAGACAATCTGTCGCCATCACTATATCCGTCAGCCATTGTGAATGCCATGAGGACTGGCAGGAGAGGCGTTTTCTCCATATCCAGCCCCCGTTCCAGCGGTCTTCCAAGACACGCCCAACATGTTGCTACAATGCATATGACACCCGCCTTGACTGTCGCAGCATAAATAAAACATTTCACTTTGTTTTGCCTAAACAAACAGCCAACAGAAACAACAACTCACTTACATCTCTTCATCTTCTTCTTCTTCTTCAACTTTCAGGCTCGTTTCTTTGTTGTAGCTACATTCTGGTCTTTGTTTTATTTTTATTGCCAGTAATGCTACTCTTTGATTTGACTTTAATGCACAATAACATTTTATGCAGTCATGTCTTGCTTTGTGCAAGAAGGCATTTCGAAAATGGGTGTGACCACTGCAAAGATTCCCTGGCATGCCAGCAATTAAGCCTTGCGATTACTCGTTCAATGTTTGTATTTTAACAATTTTCTTTGATGGACCAAATTGAAATTAATGCAGAGAAAATGCAATTATTTCTATGGTTATGCAAAATCAACTCGAAGACCGCAAACCAAGCCAAGGCCTCTCGGATATTTCTAATGCCAACATGACGTATACGCAATAATAGCAAAATCTGTGGAATTTCAGGCCACAACTCTGAATGCCAGTTAGTCAGTCAAAATGAACTACATAATTATTTATATGAAAAGTTTGCCAACCCCTGAGCAACCAAAACAACCAAAGCAGCTTCGTACTATTTGAATATACCCGCCTTCCTATATATATATTTTTTTTCTTTTGTGAGCTCTGTAAAACTTAGGTCAGATTCAGACGCTTGCAGAGTACCTAATTGGTAAAAATGAAAAAAAATGCACACCAACTAGTTTTCGTCTTCCTTATTTCAAGAAGGAAAAAAACGTAAAGATTTTGCAAGTCGCGAAAATGTTTCTTCATCTTCTCATCAGCAAACCTTTGCGACTACCGAAAAACTAAAAAAAAAAGAAACTTTCCAAACAACTTTTTAACTCTTTGATTGTCCTTTTTTCATTGCTGTACTCTAACATTTTTATGAAATACGCCAAATTTGTTGACAGTTTTGAGGTCGTTAGCATTTACCCGCGCATTAGGCTACCTTCAAGTCGACGATTTATCTTAAGCCAAATCTGCAGATGCCAGTTGAATATTGAATTCCACCAAGTAATTCAATAAAAGTCTTGAACTCTGCTTACCATGATGAAGTCTTGCCAACTGGATTGCGGAATTCTGTCAACTGCATCAATCGAAATTACCCAAATTATTGTCTTAAACACGCTCAGACATAGGCTGGCAAGTGTAGCTCCACTATTGCCAGATCTGGTCTGATTAACCCATTGTAGCTTGTGCTTAATGAATGGTACGAAAATGTGATTATTTTAGTTATGGTTTACTTCGCATTCCCTTCAAATTTGAAGTCTTGAAGTTCTGAAATAAATGTTTATGTTCTAAAATATGTATAATATGGCTGTAAGCATTTCAGACTTCCATATGGTAGCATGCATTATTGGGTTAAAAGAGTCTGGTTAAAATTTTGAATAGAACAGAAACTGCCCGTGAGGTTCCGCCTTTCTATTTGGATAAACTTTTTGGCGAATAATTATCGGTATATGCTGAGCTTTAATTATGAACTAAAATTGAAAAACTTTTCGATTCACACAATCCATTCTCTATTATAATTCACTTAATTTCAGCCAAGCTTAATTCCATTCACTTATTTGTTCATTCATTGAGTCACTCAGCCAAGTGGGTCGCAGCGTTGAGCTTATTTATGCTAATTTTAGGGTTGCTGTACTCTCACGGTCTTCATCATCATCAACGGCGCTGTTGCCGTTAACATTTTCGTTTTCGTCATCGTCATCGTTGCAGTTGTACAGTCTCCGTAGTGGTAGTGGTAATTTTTGAGGTTGTTGCTGCTGTTGTTGTTAATGTCAGCTAATTAAATGCGTGGGTAAAACGAACAGCCATTGAAAAACCGTCAGACACGGCAAAAGCCTTCAAAGCGGCATGTGGCATGGGCTTAAGCTCTCTTGCCATTCAAACAGTTTTAAAGCCAACTAATTTAAGCAGCCGGCAACACACGCTTTGAGAATGAGGACAAGGATGCCTTGTGAGAGCAATGGCGACGACGACACGCAGACCGTGCGCCATGCATACAAATGCATTCGGTGGCTTGGTCCCTCTGGTTTGTTGGATTGCTATTTGCTGGCTGGTGGCATTCTCAGTCTTTGTGACGTCAGAATTCGCAACTTTTGCTTCCCGGCCTGCCTTGGCATATGGTGTATGCTGTGTTTGTGGTGTGTGTGGTGTGTGTGGTGTGTGTTTGTCTGGGGCCTTGCCATTTGACGTCCTCAGCGCCCTAGTCTATTGCTGAAGATTCTTGGGTTTGGGTTTTAGTTTTCTTTTTTTTTAACAAATTTCCAAAATCAATATTTGCCGAAACTGTTTTGCATACCAAATAATTTTGAGCAAAATGAAATGGACAAGAAGGGAGTCGACTCAAAAGGGAGTGGAATGTTTTTTTGCAGTAAGTCAGGCCTGGAGCAAGACGGCCAACTAAAGGACAACAACAACGAAAAAATATTTACTGGCCTTAAATTTGCTAGGGGTTTTGGTCCTTGTAATGGCACCAGCTATACAAATTGTCAACAAATGATTTCATTTCATTTTGTTTTGTGATTGTTGCTGTTATTTTTGCTGTTCCGGCAGCTGTATGGGCTACACAAATAACCGAGCGAAGCGATTTTGGCTGTGGGGCAAAATGAAAGCCAACGAACGAATCGAACAAATCGAGTCCAAGGAACGAAAACGAAATGAATCCAAATGAATCGTAAGCGAATTGAAAGCTCACACATATGTCCAGCATTTTAAAATGAATCCCAAAGAAGCAGGAATGTGTGGCGTATCTGTGTTTATTATTTGCGACTGCGAGTAAGTATTTGTTGTGGCACATTTCTTAAGTAAATAAATACTTCAACTTAATGCCTATGAGATTTGATTTTCTGTTTGATCTGCATAAGTAAATAAATTCTGTCTGCCTTAGACAGTTTCTTGGGCTAAATATGAATATTTTCAATGATGTATGGAAATCAGAACTTAAAATTGTCGGATGGTGGCTTTCAGAGTTGGTCAGCTCTTCCGCTGCTTGTTTGACACGCAACTCAACGTGCGCCTTTCGACCGTGTCGGTGCAACAGGAAACCTTCTCGCACACACATGCTTCTGCACTGAGAAATTTGTACACAGATCAGCACAATCACGCTTTCGCCCTGCTGGCTGGCTTACAATGTATAGGAAATTGGTTTCGCTTCGCTGCACTTTACTGAAAAATCCATATACAGAGGCACAAACATTTGTACATACAAATGGAAGCAGAATGGACCAACCATTGAAGTCGAGCAGGAAGTCTTCAGTGACCGCGTCGCACTCGATAATCAGCAGTGGCAACGGTGACTGCGGTGACAGCGTTGGTGGTCAATGGTGGTGGTATGGCCGGGGCTTACTCGTTTCTGGTTCTGATCTAGTTCACAAGGGTCCAAGCGCTTGAATATGGCTTGCTGACACTGCTTAGCACTCATACACTTCAATGGGCTGTCCTGATGGTCTGATTTTGTTGGCTTTCCGTACTTTCTGGGCTGTCTGAACTGCTGTCTTGGCTGCGTTCTTTGAACCTTCAATTAATTTACTTTGTTTTTCCAGTTGACCAGACATTAACATTACTTGACTTCCGCACATGAGCGTAAAAGTGAGCAACTACGAGGCAGGGAAAAGAGAGAAAGAAACAAAGAGAGAAAGAGCAGAAAAGAGAGTTTGGTCTGCCATATGCCGTCGTTTAGCCTTTAGTTACTTTAAGTATCATAAATTATTTTAAGCTACTAAGCTCTTTGTTGCCATTGTTGTTCTTGTTGCTGTTATTACCTATATTATATATACATATATATGTGTTGCCGTCCTTGTTGTTTGGGCATAATATTTTTTGGGGCTCTCTTACGAAATATCGCACGAGTAATTTTGTGTGCTTACGCTTAACCCCACAATATATAGAGCAATTAAATGGCACCTGCCATGCCTCTCGTTATCCATTTTCAACAACAACATCGCCCCTGATTCCACATCAGGTCTTTAAATTGAACAAGGTTGTTTTTTTCTTTCTCTTATCAAAATATATGTATTTTATTTATTCTCAAACTTATATGGGCACTTCAAAAACTTCATATAGTTCATATACAGTTGTTATCCACATTTTAAATAGAAACCAGAAAGGAGTGTGGCAATTTCAGCGTTCCCAACAGATATTTGAACATTATTGTAATACTCTTTTCGCAGAAAATTAGTACATTCATTGTGCTTTGATTTTTATAACGCACAAAACCAAACATCGTAGACTCACAAAAGTTACCTCTAGAATACTTAGAATCATTAAAGTAGTCGATATAGCCATGTCCGTCTGTCCGTCTGTTTCTATACAAACTAGTCACTCAGTTTAAAAGCTATTTTGATGAAACTTGGTATATAGCCTTCTTTTTACCTAGCCAGCACATTTGTCGGAACCGGCCGGATCGGACCACTATATCAAATAGCTGTCATACGAACTTAAATCGGTTAAGTGAATAACTCCCAAATGTATTGACTGATCTCTTCCAAACTGGGCACATGCGTTTCTTAGATGAATATACGATTTGTCCTGAATTTAATTAGAATCGGACTACTTTATCATATATAAAATCAGTCCTTTTAACTGACCAACCCCGATTATTTGATTTACGGCAGAAACAACTGCGAAAAGAGTCTGTAATCTTCTGCACCCTGAAGATAACGTTGGATTTTTTTTCTTTGTTTTGTTTAGATATTCAAAGGAGGTAAAATAATTTTTTTTTTATTCTTTTCAAAGAAAAAAAAAAAAGGTTTATATTCATATTGTTTTTCAATAAACGCATGCCATAAAAATAACGTTATCTTTGGGGTGTTGAAAGACAGACTCATGGCTCAATCGATTTGATTTTTATACTGGCCAATGAGTGCCTAACTTTGGATTACATGATAATTACCAGAAATCCTTAATTTTTATTCAAAATTATGATTAAAATTTACTCATGATTTCAATTCATACATTTTGGACGATGAAACAAAATGTTCTGCTGTGCAAAAGTAGTTTAATTGCAATTTCTCTCATTAGCTTTCCATGTGCTAAGCATCGTAGTAGCTTTCCATGTGCTAAGCATCGTAGTAGCGGGTGATCGCTTTTCCTTGGATCTGTCACTGTTCACTGTCTACAAATTAATTCAGCAGCATAGAACTTAGCAATTGTAAATTATGGGAGGTAGATGGAATCCATCAAAAGATCTCTTTTCACATTAAAGAAGATAAAATGGGTGGCCTTTTTGTTCAAGCCGGAAACTTATTAGACAGCTTTCGTATTTAGGATAGTATTAGTTAGCTTACAATCACTCAGACCTTGGGCCTTATCCAAAAAAATTAAAAAAAGAAAAGTTTTCTAGTAACTAGATTTGTTAGTCTCTTCATTACAATATTCCTTAGAATTTGACACAAGAACAATATGTACCATTGACATGCCCGTAAAAATTATTTGATAAAATAAACTCGGACGAGGCCGAGTACCTAGATGACGGAATTGAAAAAGAAAAGGCAGTAAGCCTAGTCGGCTGATAACCCTGATCGGCTACATTCATATAAAACTCCTGGTCTTAATATTTCTTTGAATTCAATAACATTGTGCACCTTAAAACAAGCACGCCATCTAACGGTCTGTTCATTCGACCGCTTGCCAGTAAGGTAAGGGAAATTAAAATCATGACTCTGACATTTTTTCCTTGTATAACTTATGTAAATATGGTCGGATTTTAGTCTCATTTGATAGAAAGATTTTTAAATTCTTTTGCGGAATCAAATGATATCAAAATCCTTAAGCTATAGAAATTACAATTCCTCAAAAAAGTGAAGGAAGGGCGGAGAGGGGATAAACTTGACCCACACATAAGTAGTCCGAGTTTCAAGATTGGTTGTCCTAGGTCTTACAGTCTCTAAGATATAGTAACTTTAGGGGGTTTCCAAAGTCTCCTTCTCTACACATAAATTTGCACAAAAACATAATATGTGCTTTGCCTTAAGGTACAGGTAATAACGATTCCACGTTTTCTTAAAACACGCATAGGAAAAATTTTCAAGAAATTTACAAGAACTTTTCACTTATCAAACAATTCTCGTATCTGTGGAGCATTCTGAACAAACAAGCGTTCAGCTTTCGCTTAAAATGGAAAATTGTCAACAGAGAGTGTGTTCAATTTAGCTCAGCACTCCCAATGTGAGCAACGCATTTGCATAGATTGGATTTAAATATTCATTTTGTGCAAGGCGCCATAGCACCACAATACAAGTACAACAAGTACACAAGTACAACAAGCCATATACACACGATATTCCCTTTTTTTTCTAATGCGAACTACGTGCACTGGACAACAAAAGTTAAGGAAGCGTTGTTGTTTTTAAAGCTGTTGTATTTTCCGTTAAGAGAATTACGCAACAGAGACAGTCAGAAAGACAGTTCAGCTCAGTGTGGGTCATCCCACTCAATTTTCAATTCAGTTGAACGTCCAATGAGCGCAATGACAGTAAAATTGAATTTATTATATTATATTGTATTCTTGGAAGAAAGCAGATTCCTCGCATTCACAATAGTGAATGCCAGATTGATCCACTTGCCAATGAAACCGAGTGCTAATTGAAAGGATTAGAGACTGACGGTGAAGTCGGTAATGTCGTGCAGCAGTTTGCTTTGTCGGATAATCTAATCAATGTCACTGTCATCAACAAAGGAATCAGCAGCTGTCGCTTTTTCATCCATGATGCAAACATAAGATAATTGAGACATTAATGCAAATCTAACTTGTAAGCTTGATAGGAATTAAAAAAAAAAATAGTATAGAATACTCTCTTCGAAGAACAAAGAATAATCATATTTTTCGATATATATTTAAAATAAAAATTTCATGAAATAATTTTTATAATTAAATGGGGAATGCTGATGAACATAGACTCATTTCAATGTTTTCTCTCTTTTCATGCAAAAGTAATAGGTGACAGACTGGTCAGTAAGCTCCGAAGATATTCTTTAAACTATTTGATTTTGTATGAGAGTAGGTCATGTGTATGGAGTACACATGAAAATAACAATAAACGAAGCAACAATATTGCAAAGGAATAAATAACAAAAGCATACAAGTGGTATTTCCATCTAAATACTTCGACTCCTTTAACAATTTATCTGGTGCCTCAGAATTACCAAAAACAAAAAAAAAGTATTGTCTAAATAAAAAAATTCGGAACGTTAAACTCGGGCGCAGCCGAGTTTGAGATACCCTGTACCTGTAGGGAGCGTATTTCTGACAAAATAATAAAAATACCATCTGATTTCGATTAAATTTTGCACAATTGATTGGTGTTCTAAAGCACGACTTATTCCCAAATTTAACAGAGATATCTTTAAGACCAAAAAAATTACGACGTTAAAACGATTTTTGCACTTCCAAGAGGCCATACGGAAACTATATATTATGGTAGTCCGATCAGATTAAAACTTCGCTTTTTGGGTTATTACAAAAGAAACTATCATATGGTATTTTTGGTTGCGATTCGTGCATAAAAAACCCGATTTCTGACAAAAAAAAAAAAAACAAAAAATCGGAGTTTTTGTCCGATTAGCCCTATGGGAGCTATATGATATAGCCATCTGATTTCAACAAAATTTTGTGCTATTCAAAACTTATACCAAAAACTGTCTTGTGCTTAATTTGGTTGCGGTTGGCTCAAAAATAACCCGTTTTCTGACAAAAAAGCACAGAAATCGGATTTCTTGACCGATTAGCCCTATGGAAGCTATATGATATAGTCATCCGATTTCAATAAAATTTGGAGTTATTAAAAACTTATACTAAAAACTATCTTGTGCTTACTTTGGTTGCGATTGGCTCAAAAATAACCCGTTTTCTGACAAAAAAGCACAGAAATCGGATTTCTTGACCGATTAGCCCTATGGAAGCTATATGATATAGTCATCCGATTTCAATAAAATTTGGAGTTATTAAAAACTTATACTAAAAACTGTCTTATGCTTAATTTGGTTGCGATTGGTTCATAAATAACCCGTTTTCTGACAAAAAAACACAGAAATCGGATTTTTTGACCGATTAGGCCTATGGAAGCTATATGATGTAGATCTCCAATTTTATTAAAACTTTGCACAGCTGCTGAGTATATTTAAGTTCACATTTTTTCTTAATTTGAATAAAATATCTTTAAAGATAAAGAAATTATGACGTTAAAACGATTTTTGCACTTTCGATCGGCCCTATAGGAGCTATATGATATAGTTGTCTGATCAGATCGAAACTTCACATCCTTATTGCGAACATATAAGAACTTCTAACTGCAAGCTTTCGTAATAGTATGATAGCAAACAAAAAAGTTATGGCCTATAAACTTTTTCCTTTTTTTGAGGTTGTTGTGGTTTTATACTTTTTATTCCGAACCTAAATCGGATATTAAAAAAATATAATAAACTTGATCTAACCTGCAGAACAAATGATTATTAGCAACAAACCGGAACTTTCTAGGCCTTACCATCTCTGAGAACGAGGTGTTCATACAGACGGACAGACAGACAGACAGACAGACAGACAGACAGACAGACAGACAGACAGACAGACGGACATGGCTAGATCGATTTCTCTAGTCACCCTGATCATACATTAGGTAACTTTGGGGGGTCTCTGACGTCTCCTTCTCTATGTTACATACATTTGACAAACTTAATATACCCTTGTACCTTTTTAGGTACAGGGTATAAATATCTCTGTTTTTTGAACAGAGATATTTTTATGATTATGGCAACTAAATAAATATAAATAAAAAATGAGAAAATATAAAAAAGAAATAAATGTAAAATTAATTCCTCAGGGTCGAATGTGTTAAATTAAAAGTCCATTGTAATCCACTTAGTTTGAAAATAAAAGAAAATGTTAAATAAACAACAAAACCATAGACTTGCTCATGCCTTTCAAGCTGTCCATGTAATGGAATAATGCCTCTGTAACTTTCAACTAAAATATTAAAAAAAAAGACGCGGTAGTTACGTTCAAACAGTTGATCCTATAAAAAATCTATCATTAACAAAAAAATTGAAGGCCTACTATTCTGTAGTATTTCATAAAAGAACTTCACTTATGCTCACAATCCACGTCTGTGAACAGTCGTTAAGAAGAAAACTAAGGACGCACCCCGTTTTTCAATCCTTTCGAAAGTTGAAATCCTTTGTTACTGAATTATGAAAGGGTCTCAGATTGAACTGGAATCAAATAATAACGATCGAAGGACAATAATTTAAGAAAATAAGTGAAAGACCGACATGTATGAAGGGGTTTGAAATTTAATTTTGTATTAATATTAATGTTTAGAATATAGGTTTAAATGTTCAGTTAGTCGACTTATTTTGCTTTCAACTTATTCTTTCGCGATTGTTCAAATTTAAACAAATTGCAGATATCACGACAACTGACTTCTTCCGGCCGGCCAACTCGACTCCTTTTCAGCAAGTTGGCATGCTCATTTAAAGGAGGGCGCTGCTAATGTGATGAGTTGCCATTCTCACATTTAATAGAAGCGGCTGTCATTGCAAAGAATTGTCATTCTTACATGTAAGATACCAATCACGAAGAAAAACAATTCCTATATCAACAACTTGCCGAAATGCTAACGCTTCTGCTTCATTTCCGTCAGACGATGGATCCGATGTCAATGCACCACTCTGCCACTGCCGCACCGCTGCCCAAACTGATTTGTGCTTAGGGAACTTGGGAAAACATTTCCATATTTTAATTAGCCTAAAAGCAAAACTCGAATAAATCCATTAACGTAAAATTTAATCTCGTGTTTAATTTTACACAAAAATGTATTCAATTTTTTTTTTTAATCAACTTTGCTGAAATTTACTTATACTTTATAGGTCCAATAACGCTCAACAACTGACGGATCGCTTCCAAAACTATAAGGCTGACATTACTCCAGTTAATAGATGCGATATATGCCCTTCCTAATTCGTATATGCATATGTGTGTATACCAAAAAAAATTTGTTATTACATAAGTTCACTCCACTTTCTCCAAAATTTAGCAAGATTATGTATTTAAATAAATTTCAAATCCTTGAAATAAATTAAACTATCCGCGCAAGGCAGCATCAATCCAAGCAATTTGGGTTACATTAAAATAATTGAAAGATTTTGAAATAGTTATTCTTTAAGTCAGAGCATTCAAGATATCTATGTATTCTAAGCATTCCCAACCGTCTTTATTTTACTTCTATCTCTTAACTGACCTCAATAATATTTTAATGGACTCTGTTCAGAATTATTGGATCAATATTATAGACTCTAGCAATTTTATATTCTGATATACATATGTTCTTTGTTGACAAAAGATCTGTTTTTTTTTTTTTTTTTTTTTTTTTTTTTTTTTTGTAATAAAATTTTAAGCCGATCCGACTAAAATTAGGAATTTGGCACTCTAACTTTCACGCCTCAAAAAGGGCATTTAAAGGCATTCAAATTTTACAAAATCCTTTCTTTCTACACAAAATAAAGTTCCAGTAAAATGTTGAAGTTCTTAGCTTATACTAGTTGGCCGTAGCAATTAGTCAGTTACGACAGTTTTATAAAAAAATAATGTTTTGTCAACAAATAATAATAATAATAACAATAAACAAATGAATCAACAAATAATTCAAATAAATAAATAATAAATGAATGTATTTCCATTGAATAACTTCGGGGCTTCAGAACTACCAAAAAATAATGATCTCTAAATCTGTTGAAGAAACAAAAAATATAAATAAAATATGAAAAAATAATAAATAAATAAACTTTCACAGCTAATTTAAGATAAAAATATAAAATTAAGTCTTCAGGGTCGAATGTGTTGAATTAAAAGCCCATTGTAATCCACTTAGTTTGAAAATAAAAGAAAATGTTAAATAAACAACAAAACCATAGACTTGCTCATGTCTTTCAAGCTACCCATGCAATGCAATAATGCCTCTGTAACATTCAACTAAAATATTATTGAAAAAAAATCGGTAATTAAGTTCAAACAGTTGATCCAATGAAAATTCTATCATAAACAAATTGTGAATTACAAGCAGAAAGGCTTAAGAAAAATTAAAGGCCTACTATTCTGTAGTATTTCATAAAGCAACTTCACTTATGCTCCACGTCTGTGAACAGTCGTTAAGAAGAAAACTAAGGACGCATCTCGATTCTCAATGCTTTCGAAAGTTGAATATTTAAAGAGAAGAAGTGATAGACGGAAATGCATGTAAGGGATTGGTATTTGCTTTTATTTTTTATTTTTTATTAATATATTTAATATTTAGAGTATAGGTTTATATCTCCAGTTAGTCGACTTATTTGGTTTTCATCTTAATCTTTCGCGATTTTTCAAATGTTTACAAGTTGCAGATATCACAACTTGCTTCTCCCGGCCGGCCAACTCGACTCCTTTTCAGCAGGTTGGCATGCTTATTCAATAGAGGGAGCTGCTGCATAAATCATGAAGAAAAATAATTCAATTCATGCATTCCCAACCGTCTTTATTTTACTTCTATCTCTTAAACTACCTGACTAATAATTTTACGGATCAATTATTGGATCAATATTATGGACTCTGGCAATTTCATGATCTGTTTTTTTTTTTTTTTTTTTTTTTAATTTTTTGATTAATTTTAAGTTTATCTAAAATCGAATTGTATATTCATGAGATGTACGGAAAAGCAAATTTCAGAGTCAAGAACGACCGAATGAACAGTCCAATAGATGACATGCATGCTTTCTTGTTATCAACTTGTTATTGATTTTAAACAAATTTAAATATAAAATGAGTATGTTACTTAATAGTTGAAAGAAACAGAATATTAATACCATATAACTGCGTATCATGGTTATCTTTAAATATTTATCAGAGCACAAGTTTCATATCAAAATGGAATACTTTACCATGTAGATACCATAAAAGTGTTTAACCAAAAATCGTTTAAAATATATTTTTAATCAAATTGGTATATATCGTTTGTCCCTGGATTTTAATGTATACACGATAAATCAAAGAAAATATGATCACACATATCGGGCTTACACGTCTGCTGAAGTTACACAAGTTTAGAGTTCGTTTTCATTTTACCATTAATATTGAGAAATTTCTTTATTCAATTTATCAAATGTAGGATCCAAACCGTGATAATAACCGTGCCATTCACGTAATATAATATTGGTTTCATATTAAAAGCGAACCATGAACAAACAAAAAAGACTTCAGAAAAATCATAAGCTGGCCCTGAGTCCTATTTAACTTATAGAAATCACAAGAAATTTAAATTGGCCTTATTATTCTTTACTTTCTAGGTCTTGTCAATCCTGACCAAATTTGTGCCACTGATTGCTTTGTGTGTGGCCAAGTGTACCGCAATGTCATTTCCTAGAAATTTTAATTGCTTCTATGAATTCCCGTAGGCACTTCTCGTTGTTGGATTTGACTTCTCTATTGATTGGTCGCTTGGTTCTTGAATTGTTGTTGCCTGGCCGACGCATGAAGTTTGTTTTTATTTAATTATCAATTTTTAATGGCTTTGTAGTTGCAAGTTCGAAGCTGCAGAATCTGCTTGAAGCAATTCGGCTTGTTTAGCCAAACAGTTTAAAAACTTTTCCACTTCAATTTTAGATAAGCTTGTTTTGGCAGAAGTAAGCTTGTGGCCTTTTTTTTTGTCCGAAATGTGGTTTACGGCATTCTTTCTGTGTACCTAAGTGTGCGAATTAAGCCAATTTGCTAGTTTAATTGCAGGTTAACTGTTTTAACTTTTGAAAAATAAAAATAATAAATCAGTTAATTTTCAACTGTATTTGCAATTATTAGCAACCTTTCCGAATCTATTGCTAAATGCAAATTTATACGCATAAATTATCAAGCGGCACTTGGAAAATACATATACGTACATATTTTTTTATACTCTTTTCAAAGAAAAAATTCCCTTAGATGTCTTGTACCTCTAGAATCCTTGGAATCACTAGAGGAGTCGATATAGCCATGTCCGTCTGTTCGTCTGTTTCTATACAAACTAGTCACTCAGTTTAAAAGCTATTTTGATGAAACTTGGTATATAACCTTCTTTTTTACCTAGCCAGCACATTTGTCGGAACCGGCCGAATCGGACGACTATAAAGCTGTTATACCAACCTAAGTCGGTCTCACTTACGGACCAACCCCGTTCATGTGATTAACGGCAGAATAAAATTCGAAAAGAGTTTATAATCTTTGACACACCGAAGATAACTTTGGGATTTTTTAATTTGTAGTTGTAAAAATATATTAACTAATTTCATAATTTGAGCACACAAGTGGTATGCATTTAATTCGTATTATTCATTTTGCATATTTCACCATTCATGGAATGGAATTCATGTATTTTTCTGTTTTTAATTTTATTTGATTATTGATTACATTTTTATATTCCACTCGCAATGATTCGAAAACTCTCCATTCTTTTTTTTTTTTTTTGCATGTTAATTTACCAATTTGTCTGACTGAAATTGGTTGTATTCATTAATTAAAAATACAAATTTAAACATACACTCATATGCATTTAAAACAATACATATATTAGCGAAATTTTGATTGCTTAGATGAATATTAAAAAAAAATCTAAATAATTCTGAAATACATCATAAATACTCTTCATAAAAAAGTTATGTCCAATAAAAACTTGTTACTGTTATTTATACTTTAGTTGACTTGCCAAATGTCAAGGACTCCAAAAGGCGTATTCGATCTGACATTCTGCTAAATTCTAAATTTTAAATATGCTGGCTTATTTAATTTCTTTATGTAACAAACAGCTAGCAAAGTTTTGAAATGAAGAGAATCAACTTATTGACTTGCGTGAAACGTTTTTGTTCATGTAATTATTATTATTTTTTTTTTTTGTTCCCTGCTTAATGATAAAACTTGAATAATTGAATGCATGGCATTTCAATTATTTATGACTGCGGTAAGGATTTTGGCAAAAAGTAATGTGCATAAACAGATCTGGTCAGGCAGTCGGTTATTTTAATTACAAAATGATTGGCCTTGGTATGAAAGCAAAAACTATATTCCTGAACTGGCCGGGCTGCCAGGAGGAAACAATGAATTCCTCTACATATTATACAAAATTCCCAAATTGCGAATGTGAATTGAAATATTAAATAGTTATCGCAGTAAATATTTATAATTATGACCAGATTTTACACACACATATAAGCAGAGCTCCATACACTTACATAGAGTATTACATGAGTTTTTTATTGTTTACTTAAACTCTTGTATGCCTTTATTAAGCGTTGATATAACAATTGAAACAAGGTGTTTGTGTATAAATAAATTGATCAGGCAATCACACAATTTTAATTTTCATATTTTATAGTTTAATTGGCAGAATTGAATTTCTATTTTCTATTTTTCTACTCTTTTCGAGTGTAGTGCTTAAGTTTTATCTGGACTTGCTCGACTTTCGCAAGATTGAAATTGTCTGTCCCAGCAGAAAGCATTGATCGATAGGCTTGATCGGCGATACCGATCGGCGAATTGTCGATACCGTTTCGCCATGGTATCAGTTACCTAAAAAGCCTTTTGTTATCGATTTTAACATTGGTATATGAAATCAATTGCTTTTTTGATCTAACTTGCTCGCTATATTATATTTTTTATGCATCCAGAAGTAATCGATTCTGTAATAATTTGCCAAGAAATATTTTTAGACTCAGAACCCGAAAAGGCAATAATGAAAATTGATCGATAAAATAACTCAATAGCATTTATTACGTTTTACTTGTTGCCGACACTTCATATCAAAATATTTGTTGCATGGTATTATCTTGAGTGTTTCTTATCGAATCAAAATCACAATGTTATATGTAAAACATAAAACATTATAATAATATTATTGAAAATTCGCAATTAGAAATTATTCACAGCCTAAACATACTTGTATAAAATTAAATTGATTACTGTAAAAAATATGATTAACTTCTCGATGTTAAGCTTTAATGTCTGGGAATGTACATGAGTCTGTGAAAAGAAAATTTTTTAAAGAAAATCAAATTTGTTTATTCTCATTCTAAGATCAATGCTTTGAGCCCGTTTTAATACAGCTGTATTGTATTCTATATTGAAATGAAACCACCATTTTTCTATCAGATCAGGTAATTTTTTATTTTGACTTAAGAATTTATACAAAAATTACCGTTATTATTATTCAGGATGCCAGCATGACAGATCCTTTTCTAACATTTACTTTCCGTAAAATTGCACAAATGTGATTGATCAGTGAGTACTGAAGATATTCCAAAATCCGATCAAGATCGTTATGGCAATTATATGATATTTTGGTCCGATTAACCTAAAGAACGCTTAAAACCAAGTTTCCAAATGATACTGACCATTGTAGAAGTTCGACTTACTAAATTTGACTCTTAGCGTTACAAACAATAAGGAAAAAAATTATATGCTTTTTATCTGTCGAAAAGAGTAATAAGGACTAAGAACTGTAATTCAGAAATTCTGTTGAACAAACTGTCCATAATCGTTTTTATACTCTTCTCGAACACAGGGGAGTATATTCATTATGCTCTGATGTTTGTAACGGACTGAACCACTCATTGCCTTCTTATATACATAGGCTGCGCGTTTGTCGAAACTGTCATAACAACCTAAATCGGATGAAGAAATAACTCACTCATTTAATAGCCGATCTTTCTTAAATTTGAGAAACGTGCCGAATCACAGGAGGATCGGACTACTATGTCATATAGCATATTATTGATCTACTCCGTCCATGTGAGTTACGGCAGCAAATACTTTGAAAAGAGATTGTAATGTTCGACACCCCGAAGTAACGTTGGGATTTTTTATTTCAGATTTTGTAAAGTTGTCTGGTAACCGAGCTTTCACTTAACACAGACTCGCACACCCGCAAATCTGGCCCCCTTGATGACCAGTAATTAAAAACTCTGATGACGTCCCAGCAGTGGAAATTTTGCTACACATTGTGGCCATCTAATTGATGTAACAAGTGTTTGGGCCATGTACGGCTAGAATTTATAAGTGGCTAGGCCAAGAGACTAGAATACCGCAAGCTTTGAAAGCAAGTTGAAGACATTCCCATGTCGATAGTGTCGGCGCGTTTGCCGCTTGTGCCTTTGGCCTGAGGGTCAATGATTATCCACAAGTCCAATAGTCCGGTAGTCGGTGCCACAAACATGCCATGACATGGTTGGCAGGCTCCAAGGATTCACACTCAATACAAGGCGACACGTACTAAGGCAGTGATAGAGATATACACAGAAATTGAGAGAAAAGCAGAAAGCCGGAGATGTTGGCGTCCAAGTGTGGCCAAGTGCTGATGGCAGCGACATAGTCAACTGGTCTGTTGGCTGTTGCTTGTAATAAATTTGCTTCAAACATGCAATGCCCGTGGGACAAATGCCGACAACTTTCTCCTGCTCTATTTGTATCCCAGCTCCCAGCTCCCACTTCCTCCTGCCTGAGTGCCTGAATGGGCAAGTTGGCTGTTTAGATGACTGGCTGGTCAGTGGGAATTTCTTTTGTTTGTATCCAAAGGATACCAGAAGAAGAGCGCTGATGATGTCGGTTTGCCGTGCAAAGCCACAAATTGCCACTTGGTTGGGCCAATGTACTGATAATGTTGCTCTTGTTGTTGTAGTTTGAATAAATCTAAAAAAACAGCATTTAATGTCTATTTGCAGCAGATTAAGATAAAAACCATTGCATGGACATCTTTCTTGTTCTTGCTTTTATTGTTGGCTGTCGCTCGTTGTTCATTGCCAATGACCGTTTGGGACCCTCAACATCTCTATTTGAATTGAGTTGCCAACCGGCCAGCTCAGCTGGCCATTCATTTCAACAGCTTCTCTCTCGGTCCTCCATCACTCTCACTTCTCCTTTGCAATCCTTTTTCTACTCTCAATATGTGCATTCGTGCGGCTTATCGATTTTGTTTTATATGCGATATGAGCTGCATTGTCCTGCATCGAAGGTTCTTCACTGCTGGGTGTCCGGTCTTCACTGTCCGGCTGGAGGTGCTGCTGATGGTGGTGGTGGTGGTGGTGGTGGTGTCTTTGCTGTTGTCTTTCAAATGGCATGCTCGTAACTGCCACAAACAAGTGACACAATCAACACTTGATAAAACAAACACTTCTAAATTAATTAAATTGCAAATATCCTTGAAGCAGACAACTAAAGTTTGTATTGCACTCACACACCCACAGGACCGACACATGCACAGAAACATTCATATCAGCTGAGTTGTCATCATCGTAGTCGTCAATAGTCCGGGCTGTGACGGTGCTCTTAGATAATCCAGTCCATCAATAATGCAAACAGAGTCAGTTCTCCTTCCGGTCTGAGATCCTATTTTCATCATCCTTGCATTTTTTTTTTTTTTTTTTTGTTCACTTTTTTTTGAATAGTTTCTTTCAAATACTTTTGTTCCGGCTTTGTTCTTGGTATATTTATCTGTGTGGGTGTGTGTAATTTTTGTGTTTTGCTTCACTTGCGAGTGCTGTTGAGCCTGGCGGCGATTGCTGAGCAATTTGGTCAGCAAGCTGCAAAGATTTCTTAAGTTGTGTTGAGTTTGAGCAAAACTAGAAAATGAAATGAAATATTTTAGATTTTGGGGCAATGTGTGTTTTTGGTTGTATCTTTCTTGTTGTACTAAAAAAAAAAAGAGACAATAACAAAACGAAGAGACCAAAAGAGGGGCTACCAACGAGGCAGAAGAAAACGAAGCCAGAACCTGGTATTTTATGCAAATTCAATCAAAGTGCTGGGAAATTTAGTTTTGTGTTATCCATTGGGTCGACCTAAGATGCCGTAACCTAAAACAATGCATTGACCAATCTAACCTCAAGCTGCTCGTCTTCCTGCAATTGAGTTTTATGCAATAGAGTTTTATGGGTCCTTTTGTCGTCGGTCAAAAAGTAATAGAATAGAAAAAGACCTGTGTAGTGGGTGTTCCTGGGCACTCACATAATTGCATATATACATATATTTTTGAAAGCCCCGCCTTTTGTGTAAGTGAGCCTTATGAAATAAGGCGAGGCCAAGCCACATCCTTCCCACTTGTTGATTTTTTCCATGCATTCTCAATCAAATCGCATGAAATTTATTGGACCATGTTAATTTTTCAATTGAGCATTCCCCATACGCTCTGATTATGATTTAAGTTTTGTAATTTCTACGAATTAATAATGACGGGGGGTGCGGCAAGTGGCTGAAGGGATATCTGAAAAAGCGGCATTCTGAGGTGAGTCATGTTTAATTAATTACAATTACTCAATCGCAGCGGCAAGCTTTGGCAGGAGGCGTGACTGTTAATTTGTAAAAGTGTCGCTGCCCCGATTTCTGCATTTGAGTTCACGAGTGTGTGTGAGAGTATGTGTCATTCATTTAATTTATAGCTGTCAAGTTAAGCGCACTTTGCAGCTGTTAAGTGTCCCAATTGTCAAGTGGAAAATCATAATACACGAAAATGGTGAATTATTTATTCATTGCATTTTTTATCGAAAATTTCTTTTACTTATTTTTTAATATTCGATTTTATTAATTTTTTTTTTCGAAAGGTAGGCAGACAAATATGTTTAAAGTAAAAAAAAAAATAATATTTGACAAATTATTAGAGAAATTAAACAACCCAATCATTTTTACTGTTTCATTTATTAAAATTTAAATATACAGGATATGTCAACATTGGAAGTAAGTGCATTCAAGTGTGAATTTTTTCAAATATAACAAATTAGTATGCTTACACTTTTTTTACATATATGATATATAAATATATATATATATATATATATATATATATATATATATATATATATATATATATATTATTTTTTTTTTTTTTTAGTTCCGACTGACGAACAAAATATTTTTTGTCGACCTTTTAGCGAATTTTGCAGTATGAAGCACACGTATAAAAATAAATTAGCATGTAAAAGTATTTCAAACATGTTTGTTTTTTCTAGAGTTTTGTCCCAATTTTTTATTTAGAAATATTATATTATTTTCTAACATAATTTTTTAATGTTAATGAGTAAGTTTTTTACTTAAAAAAGTAGAAATAAATCGTTTCATTCTGAAAAGTAATTTCATATATACTTTATTAAAATAATAGTACTATTCCAATCCGATTAAGTCGTACGACCGAATCTTGCTTACCTATTTTGAAGAAATGAATGGAACAATTGAACTACTCCTGATGGTGGAGAAAGCGATTTCCCCAAGCATGAGAATCGGTTGGAGCAGGGAGTGACAATTAAGAAACACTGTTACAAATTCTATAATTACAAAAGATTCTTAATTCGTTAATTCGTGCACCGCACAGAGGCACTCATCGTAAAGCCTCAAAATTTATCTGTAGATATCTTAGAATCACTATAGGAATCGATTGAGCCTTGTCCGTCGGATTCAAAGCAAACTAGTATCTCTCTTGTTTACATAGACTGCACATTTGTCACAAATGGTGAATTTAGACCACTATATCATATAACTGTCATCTCTGTCAAATTTGGGATACAGATTTCTTACAAAGGTCTACGCATACGCGTATTTCATAAGCATCCAGGTACTATTTCATTTTGCTACCATACCTACCTAAATCGAAAAGAATTTGGAATATTTGGCACCCATAAGATAACGTTGGGATTTTTTTAAGTTTGTGGTAAACAGAAAATATATTTTTACTTTGGATAAAGCTAAATATTTTGGTTGTACCAAGTCTTCGCTGATTATTAAAATATAATATTTTTATTTTTATTCATTTACAATTTGTATATATAAATACAATAAAATTGTTGTCGAGGCAAAAAACAAATAGATTTATATTGGCACATTTAAAAACATCTAAATCAAGCGTAGACGTATGGTAAACAGACACTATTGACACAGTACCGATTTTATTTTCGCATTATATATATTTGGTGGCTCCAATTGATGTGTCGAGGGACGTTTACCTTTGTTTTTCGACTGGTTGGCAGATCTGATGAAAAGTTTCGCAAGCGAAGTGACCTAATTCATGGAGAACTTCAACAAATTATCCCTTCGCAGGAAGCCGCATTTTTAGCTATTCTTTTTATAATTTTACTACTGAAACTTCGTCCCTGGAGTTACTAAAAGATGAAAACGGTGCAAGTATATTTTTCTTTAATTATATAAAATATACAAGGCATCTCTTTAAATTTAAATGTTATTTTAATCGCAATTTTTAAGACTTAACTTTTTTTCTTAAGCAAAATGTGAAACCCTGAAGCTTTGGAAATACCAGGGCTTTGCATCTTAGTGGAAGAAGCTGTCAAAGAAGAAAAAAAAGTTTGCTGATCAAACATTCTAGAACACAAATTTTGAGCTAATTTTTAATTTCATTGGAAAAATTGTGGAAGTTGAGAATTTTTGATAATGTATCTCTTTACTTTTGGCTGAGAAATCTTTAACATTTCTCTTTTGCAACCTTCAATTTCACAAAGCACTTTTCCAATTGAGTTTATGGCTCGCTGATTTTGGTTGCTTCAAAGGCACAAAACACAATTTTCATGGCATTTAGCGGCGAGTGAGTGACGTAAATGAAATTTGTCTCACAGAGTTGCAGAGAAAAAAGAGCTTAGAAAGCACAAAACGCACTCAATGAGTGTTGGGGCGTGCCTCAGACAGCCCGCAAATATAATGACCAACAACGGCAAAAAAAATGAAGAAGAAGAAGAAAAACCATACAAACACACACAGCAACACAAAGCGAGACAGAGAAAAAGAGATGGAGAGAGAGAGAGAGAGAGAGAGAGAGAGTGAGAGAAAAATAAAAAGAACAAAATGTATAAAAGCAAAGTTAAAGCAAAAATTGTATGCAAATTATGTCTGACATTGTTTCAGAGCACACTTTTTTGTTATTTTGTCCTTTATTTTTGGCCTTCCAGCACACATATAAGCACAACAAAAACAAAAGCTGACATTTAGCCAAAGCAGAGTCGGTGCGACTCAGGCAAAGAGCAAGACAGAGGCGGGCGGCGAGAGAGCAAGTGAAACTTTCGTTGACATTTTTTGGCGCGCTCGCCGGAAACGTGCAAAACTGGCAAATTTATAATGAGCCGCGGGTTCTCTGCAGGACCCACTGCCACTTATCAGTGCCACCGCTGTCGCCAGTGCCTTTTTGCGGCTAACGTACTAAGCGCATTTGTCGACCTAAAGGCAAGTGTGAGAGTGTGCGAGTGGTTGTCCGACGACCCTTCCCGACATTCTGCTCTTTGCAATGCCATATCCACTTTATGCTACCTTTTCTTAGATACTCCCCGGCCCAGTGCCCTGCTCCCTTCAATCTTGAGGGCCCCAATCGTTTTTCATAGCCGCCAATGCCAAGGCGTCAAAATTTGTTTAGCTGTCATGCTACTTGAAAATGCTTTTAGAGTTAAAGTCTGCTTATCCTAGAAGTATTTTTTGCTATATATTTTCGTTTACTTTTTTTTTCTTTTTTACTTTTTCTAGTTAAACCGCAGAATTTGATTTATTGGCTAAATGGAAAGCGCAATAGGGTAAACAGAGGGCAAACACTGACGAGTATTGAAAACTGTACATTGAACATTGAACTTCATTGAAAACGAATATTTTGTAGATTCCTTTTGGTCTTGTACCCTGTTGCTGCTGTTGTTGTTGTTGGTTTGCCGACATACATTTCAAATATTTGCATTGACTGGAGTGGCTGTTGGATGGACAAACAAACTACCCGCCACATCTCTCCCATCCCATCACTCTCAATAGCGAGAAGTTCGAGCTTTACTCATAGCTGACTTTATTCTTTTTTAATACAATTTATTGCATTATTGATATTAAATGGCAGCTGGTGAGTTTGGTTGGGAAATGGTAATGCAAATGGTAGAGGAGATGGGGAGATGGTGAGATGGTAGCAGTAGATTGGTATGGCATGTAGGCGTCAATGGGTGTGGGGAAGGGGTAAGGGGAGGAAAGGAGGGCAATTTTAATATATGCGGTGAGGCGATTGCAATTTAAAGTGAATTTTAAATTTAAATGATAAAGAGAAACGCCAACGATGTCGAAGGGTAGAGCGAGCTCTGTATGAAAAATCGTTGGAGGCATACGCTTTATCGGTATTGTTTGTTTGTATTCATTTTGCATTTTTGTTTTCGTTTTATTTTTGTTTTTCATTTCATATTGGAATTGTTTTTTACGCATAATAAATGTATTTCCGTGCTTAATTGCGATAAAACGGCATCTTTATAGCATAAATAAGATAACAACAGACGTTGCCACCACCGTGGTTAAATTGAGGCAGAAAAAAAAAATGATAATAATAAAGGAAAACAACATGAACAATAATAACAAAATAAGAGTACCCTGAATTTATTTATTTCTCGATTTGTATGCATTCGAGTTCATTGTTTGTGTGTGTCTCGAGTAATCAGTTTGTTCTTGAAAAGTGCAACTCCAGCAACCACAAAAAAGACTCTGATGATGATGATGGCAATGCCGTTGTCGTCAACCGACGTAGAGGATTTCGAGAGAAATCCTAAAAACAAGGGAATCTCTCTCTCTCTCTCTCTCTCTCTAAGGAAAAAGGAGCCAAAGGGGTAAGCTGGCAAGCCGTTGACAACTTGACTAACTTTTAATGCGGCTCACTTAAAAGTTGATGGCAGCCAGAAGTGGCCCTGCCTCTGCCATTGCCGCTTTATTAAAAACTTGACGCTGCCAACAAAGTAAGCGAGAAAAAATAGAGGAGGAATTAAGGCAAGAAAAAATTTACATACAAAATGCTCCTCTCCTGCATTTTTTCAATATTTTTGGCTCATCTTTTACCTTGAACTACTGCAGCTAAGCAAATGGCAAGTATTTTGACATTTCTACGCAATGTTTAGAGTGCTCAGTTGATCATAGTTTCACTCCACTCTTGGCTTCCTATCATCTTAATCTAAATGCTCCTCATCGTATAGATTCAGTATATGGTTTTTAGAATTTTACTTGATTCTTAATTAAAATTTGATAGTCACATTTTATCCGCTATCAATCAAGTTATGGGCGTTCTTGGCTTTGTGAAAATATGGTCGAAAGAATTTGATGACCCCTTGCTCAAGTTCGCCCTTTTCTAGAATATGGTTTGGTGCCCTCAATATAAGATACATCAAAATAGGATTGAGTCTGTCCAAAAAAATGTTTTCTGATTTTTGCTCTTTTGAGCCTTCCTTATTAGTCTAGTAGACTACAGCTTATAGACTTGGCGTCCCTAGTAAATCGTAGAACACTTATTAATACGATTTTTTATGCATAAATTAATAAATGGTATTGTTGGCTCTCCCTAGTTGATGAGCAGAATTAATTTCGCAGTTTCTTGTAGACCTCTACGGACCTTTACTCCCTTACTAGTCTGCCCAATTATTTAATGCATGAGCCATTTTTGAATTTATGTAGAGACTTGTAGCATTTAGCTTGATCTTCTACTTGTACACAAAAAATAAAGTTAGTATATTATTGCACCTTCGTAGAACCTATTCACCTCTTTAGTAGGATATTATCATCCCAATTCTCTCTTTTTCCCCCCTTAATATTATAAATCGAATTTTTTAAATTTAACCTCGCCTCTTGGCCGGTAGGGCGACCTAGCTAGGTAACCAGGCTTCCGTCTGGTTTCATTGGGCCATTTGATCGTACTATTAAAATGACAGAGGAGTGAAAAATATTCGAAAATTCTTTGTTACCCAGATTAGGCTTAATTTTGTGTACATTAACAACAAACTTAATTAAGATTTTCTAAATATTTAAATTTAAAAAATATAACAAAATCATTGGAACGTACTTCCCCTTAATTGCTTATATTATTTTCAATGATAAATGGGAGTGTTTATTTAACTTTAATTCATGCAGAGCTCCCACTTTATTTTTCTGACGGCCCTACCATGTGCCCTCTTGTCACTAGGCCCTGACTGGGGGCCTTGGGTTCTTACCCCCACTCGGAACTTTTCCCCACTCTCACACTAATTCTCAGAAACGCAAATAATAGATACATATTTAGCTTATTTAGCCTGAGGTGAGCAAGATGACAGGACAAATAACTTGGATGGTAATTATATCGAATATCATAAACCTTATATGGTGAAGGTTGTTTTTCTCATTTCCCTGACTTTAAGATGAGTGAAGTTTCTGACGAAAGAAAAGTCACGGTAATTTCTTTAAAAATCGTTAAGAACTTATCGCTTTCATTTACATTATGACTCTGCTTTTTGACATCTCATGGCTACCTACTGAGCAACCAGTTAAGTGTCAGAAGCTGTTTTTCATCTAGACCCAATCAAATAATATCAATGTCAAGCGTATGCAAACAGTGGACACTTCGGACCAGCTACATCGGCCAGCATCATATATGAAGACACTCGGGATGTGTGGGGATAGGTGAACTGGGTGGCTTGGTTGGGTGTGACTAGTGTAATAATTCAATTGTGTGAACATCTATTAAATAAGATTGATGACGACAACTGCAGAAGCTGGGGTCTTGGCAGAGGCAGTGGAAGAAATACACTTGCACTTTTGGATGGTTCACTAAAATTGTGTGTTTGCTTTGCTCGCTTTTCTTTGGCTCCTTTCACTGAAACTATGAATGCTCAGTTTGTTTGTGCCTTGTCCACTGATTTACCGCAACAGAAAATCGAATCGCTTAGACAGAACTCCCAATAAATAAATAACACCAGCGCAAAAGAAACCAAAAGACAATCCCAGGATCCACTCAATGCGAGCCACACGTGCTTTTTTCTTTTCCCCAAATCACCTTTTGGCGTCGTCGTATTTGTTTAGTTGTGTGCGTTTTGATATCTCTTCATGCTGGCAGGAGCTCGTATGTCAAATAAATTCTGTCAAATGGAAAGTTATTCAAGCGTTGACTTACAAGTTCCCGGACTATTAACACCGTCCACAACAGAGGCACACACACACACACACATCTTGAGCCTTCTTGCAGTCTCTCTTCTATTCTACTTTTTATTTTTCATTCTTTAAGGGCAATATTAAACTTTCAATATCGAATGGCTGTCAAGCATGTTCTACATTATTACGGTGCTATTTTTGTAGAGATTTAAGGCAGGCACTTTTATTTTGTATAAAATTTAAGCTTTAGTAGTTCTTCGATGAAATTGACTTTGTGGTTAGAATGTCGATGCAACCGACGACGACTGTACTTTATGGCAATACGCTTGAGTGCAACTACTTGCTTTAAAAGAAAGCAAGCTAAAAAAAAATAAAATAAAAACAAAAATAAAATCGAGGAAGAGTGCGATAACTGGAAACAAGCTGACATTTATGCAGTTTGCCAACAAGCCTGCAGGCAAATGGGTTACACGGAAGGGCAATAGCGACTGCTCAGCCACATCAGGGAGTCAGGGCCACACACACACACACGCACACACATATGCATAACACCCTATGCATATTGTGCAAGTTGAGCAGAAGCAGCAAAACCCTGAGCAGTGAATAGCGAACAACGAACAGGAGCAAAGCCAATACAAGAAACTAACAAGCTTATTTCCAGACAGAAGCTGCTACTGTCACTGCCACTGCCAGTGCCACCGTGAGAGAGTCCTTGCCTGGCGGCTACATCACATGCATGATTGACTGTGCAGTTGTGCAGCGCCACATCGCGTAAAGTCTGATATAAGGCAGAGAAGCGCTGGAATAAAGAAATGACAGTTGCCTGCAACAGCTTCTGATAGTCTAAGCAGCATCACGCTTGACTGAGAGTAGAGTATATTTGTGGTGGAGTGGGGGAGGATCCGGCAAATAGAGGTAAGGCCGCAGATGCCATCGATCGGATGCCATCGATTGTCATAAACTTCAGCCACATGTCTGAAATTCTAGTTTCTTTCCGTTGTTGTAGTTGTTGGTTGGTCTTTGTTATGCTTTGTTTCTTAGCTCTCAACTTCATTTGGAAGTTTGATGAAGAGCCGCTGCAGGTGAAATGCGCCAAGGATTACAGAGGGCAAAGCGGCCGAGAAGCAAGCTGCTATCATCGTACGGTGGCCCCAGCAAGCAGCCAAAGGACACTTCAGCCAATTAAGTCCAGCACTAAGTTAATAACTACCAATAAGTGAACGGTATACGCAATGTCAGTTGAAAGGGGCTTCGTTGCTTCGCTGCAGACAGTTTTCTCTAATAAAACTTGCATTACCCAGACGACCGTAAAAAATTAAAGTGAAAGTATAGTAAAAAAGATACTGCAGAGCTAATTAAAAGTTGATTTCCCGTCCAGGGCTGTGGAAAATTTTCGAAGCTCTGCTAAACTCAAGATTTTTCATTAAAAAATCAATAAAGGCGAAGTTTTTTTTTTAGGTGATCAATATCAGTATAAGTATGAGCTTAAATTTTTTCAAAACCATAAAATAAGTAATTTCTTAAAAACTTAATTACTTTTCATCGCATTTGCTATTACGGCAAATGTGGGATTTATTTCAGCCCTGATAAGTAGAGTGTTTCGGAGCTAGTCAAGCAGCCTGGAAGATTGGCTGCCAAGCAACCGGCATACACATCAATTTGATGAGCTTCACAACTAAAAACTGCACCGTTTTAATAAACTATAATTAATTTTATGTTGCAGCAATTATCAATTAAAATGGACTATCTTAAAGATACAAACACACAGGAGCTGTGTGCTTGAACAGCTTGTGAAAAATACAGTGAGAAATTGCTCTAGCGAAAACAGCAATAAAGTCACAATGAAATTGATGAAACGAGTTCATATGAAAGGATTATGGTAGCTCATTAAATCAACAAAAATAAGAGCAACAATTAAAACACGCAATTAACACACGATCAAACCGAGTTAACTGTATCTTTCAGTTTCAGTAGTTTATCTTCCCTCAAGTCTCTGGCTCTTTCTGTGTAACTTTGTCTTTTGTCTTCCTGTTTTATATGCGGCATCCGAAAAAAACGGACTCAATACGAAAACAGAGCGGCAACAAACAAGAAAAACCAATAAAATGAACTTGTCATAAAATTAACGCATTTATAAAGCAAACAATGCGGGATTAACAACACCACAACCCAGCCAGCCAGGCAGTCATCCAGTCGACTATGATGACATCGGCAACGAGCAAAATGAGAGCAAAGAGTTTGGCATAAAAACTGTCCCAGCCAAAGCTATTTAAATGACGATTTTATATACTGTCTGTTAATGGGGCGAGTTGGTATATTTTTCGACTTTTCACTCATCGACCACACTGCCAACTTGCTGACTCACCGAGTGACTAACACAAGAAAAGCCAAATATATAGACTGTTCTAATAGGCGTATATCCAGAACTGCCATCAAAAATATTTAATTTTAAGATCTGTTTTTTCTGAGCTATAAAAACTGATTTGCTTAATATCGGAGCTTGCGGTATCGGAATAGTATCGATGCTATCTATACTTTTATTGATTTGGTTGTTGAGGCATATGCACATATGACCTTAAATTTTAAATCAACTATTTTTTAGAAGGATTTTTCTTCTCTCCGTTTTAATACTTTTTTCAACCTTTTTATAATTGCTTATTCATTTCTCTTATTAAAAAAGTGTCTACCATGAGTCTACTTAGACTTGGGGATACAAGAATGTTTGTCATTTCAACTTCTAAAGCGACAAAATCTTTTTAAAAAGCATTCGATCCAGAGGTGGTCAAAATGGATTTTCTTCCCTATCATTTTTTTGAGCCTTTCAACTTTGTTTAGATTCCGAATAATTAGTTATTCTAAAATAATTACACATATCTAGAAGCAAAGGAAAGAAAAATGAGATATTATAACAGTTCCTGGAATTGTACTGAATCGATGTCAAAAGTCGAGTCATAACGGGTTTTGTCAATAAAGCAATGATTGTGAATGGTTATGGCGTTGCTAAATGTTTTAGCTGAGTGTGACGCAAAGTATATGGTAAATGAAGAAGAAGAAAGAAATCATCAGTAAAGAAGATGAAAATAAGTATGAGAAAAAAGAAGAGGGTAACCATCTTGCTGAAAAGTTGAGCGAATAGAAGGATTTAAACCATTCCATGATGCATATAGTATGTATATGGTTATGAAATTTAATTTAGAATTTAATTTCCAAAACTTTTTTTTTAAATTATTGTCTGTGTTTCATTATCGCAGAAATTCAAATATAATGAGAAATATTTAAGCAAAAATGAGGTTTTCATTTATGTTCAATGCTTTCTGCACAAAAGCTTGAATTTTCAAGAGCTAACGAAACATTTTACTAAATTATTCGAACTAGATAACAAGATAGTTTTAATATATCGAAAACTAAGACAGATATTCAAACATCGTCTGCTAAGCTCAAGTCAAAAAAATCCCAACGTTATCTTCGGGGTGCCGAAGATTACAGACTCTTTTCGAAGTTGTTTCTGCCGTAAATCACATGAACGGGGTTGGTCAGGGCCGATTTCGATTTGTATGACAGCTATATGATATAGTAGTCCGATCCTTACGAAATTCGGTATATACATAATTTGCTATAAAAAACATATGTGTGCTAAATTTAAACAGGATCGGATAATAAATGTGGAAGTTATTGCCTAAACCGATTTAGGTTCGTATGACAGCTATATGATATAGTGGTCCGATCCGACCGATTCAAACTACTGTACTACCTAGATAAAAAAGAAGGCTAAATACCAAGTTTCAGCAAAATAGCTTTTAAGACGACGGAGTAAATCGCATAGAAACAGACGGACAGACGGACAGACGGACATGGCTATATCGACTCCTCTAGTGATTCTAAGTATTCTAGATGTAACTTTTGTGGGTCTACGATGTTTGGTTCTGTGCGTTACAAACATCAGAGCAAAGTGAATAGACTCCTTTTTCTTCGAAAAGAGTCTAAAAATCCCAACGTTTGGCTCTGTGCGTTACAAACATCAGAGCAAAATGTATATACTCTTTTTTCTGCGAAAAGAGTATAACAAAGCACAATATGAGAGAGAGGTATGAACATACATGGTATTTGCTAGGATTCATATGGTGAATACTACAGACCACTGGGTTCCGATCAACTTTAACTGACTGTTCTGAGTGACAATCGATGGCATTTGATCTTTCTTTAAAATTCTTACAGTAGTTAAAAGCAAAGATCATGTGAAAAGGGTTCAGTATTCCGATATTCACATAAAATGTTTGAGGGACCATTATTTAAAATTTTGTAATATTCTCGACAATTGTCCTGATGCTAATAAAGTTGATTTATTGTTTCGAGAAGTGTATACCAAAAACCACGAAATTTCATATGCGCAAGATGTTGTTTATGACAGTCTCAACCACAAGGCATCAAAGTAAGTCAATCCCACTGAAACTGTTTGTGTGTGTGTGTGTGTGTGTGAGTGGCAGAATGGTTCATGTCAACGAGGACGCTGATGACGACGTTGAAGCCAATGCCAGAAAATAAGCACACGCTCGTAAAATTAAAATTTGCACACGATTTGCCTCAGATGTCTTTCACTTTTATTTTGCATTGCAGTGGCACCAGTATTGGAAATACTTATTGATGTTGTTAGTTGTTACTGTTGCCCCTGCTGTTGTTGTTATTGCCGTTGTTGTGTAAACGACAGCTGGCAGACACTTTGCGCCCTTTTGCCACAAATTACTGCAGCCAAATTGATCGATTGTCAGAAAGGAGTGACTGAAAATGAGACGGAAAGCTTGAAACTGTGCAAGCTTAGAGAGAAGAGGGAACCGAAGACAACCGATGGGTGGCGAAAGGAAGTGAAAGGATGCCGCGTGAGGAGCTTCGGGTCGGAGTAAATTCTCAAACTGAATGCGGGTGAAGGCTTGGGAAGCTAGCGAGACATTTTATGATGTAAGGCAGTGAACTGTGGTAAACGATTTGTTTTTTTCTTTGCAATGCATGCCACTCACACACACATACACACGCTCACATCAATTGAATTAAATTGGATTCGTTGAGTTTTTGTAAACAACATTTTTAATGTCTTTTTGCTTTTGGAGCCATTCACTCAAATTTAAGTTAAGCACACACAAAGCACACGAAGAGAAAGAGATAATGCAGGCAAAAAAATAAAAAAAAAGGGGAACTGGGGGACATAAAGAAAACAAGACGAGGTAAGTTTTCGTGTGGTGGAAATGTCAGAGTCGGTTTGATGTTGATATGTCTGACATAAATTTCATCAACTGTCTAAGTTAATGACAGTAAATTTGTTTGAAAATTGCTTTAAAATGGCAACCAGGCAGGCAATGTAAACACAGCCACACAAACTTCCAGACTCCTCCCCCACACCCTACCATCAAGCAGCCGGTAGTTGAGGTAAGAAAGATTTCTTCCGCCCAACTCACACGCACACCACATAGAGATGAAATCCGAATGGCATGTCGCCCTGGCGCCATGTCGCAATGACAGCCACCCAAAAAATATGCGAACGCGCAAGCAACGAAGAATGACTGAATTCAGTGAAATGTGTCATGATAACTCAAATAAAAGAATGAAAGGCAATGGAAGATACTGCCTTCCACCGACTGTCCCAACCGAGAAATGCAAAGCAGCGCACTTACTAACACATGCGAGAAAAAAGTACCGTGTTGGGGAACTTGCTTCGTTGAAGTGAATTTATGAAGTGAAACAAGTTAAATGCCAAGTCAAAAAAACAACAAATATTTGGTGAATTCGTATGCGGCAGATGAGAAAAAAAATGCCTGTCAGACGAGGCGAAAAATATGAAATTTTTTTTTTCACTCTTCGGAAGAGGAGCATGATTGAAGGGGGAGCGTTGCGCGCGCGTGTAATAACCTCAACAGCAACAACAAGAACAACGTGGGGAAGCAGAAAAAAGAAAAGAACAAGCCTTGCGGAGAGCAAGGGCAGAGGGAGGCTGCGGCAAGAAATAATTTTGCTTGCGTTCACTTCAAGAGTATAAGAAAATGGCGGGTTTGTTCGCAAACTACGCAAAGACATAGCAAAGCAAAGCGCGCCCAATTTTTAATCTGATGATGTCAACACAAATTGTGGCAGCCACAAACACACATACAACAACATACTCCAGCACAGCAGGCAGCAGTCATTGCCGCAGACCCAAAAAGCCACTCAAGGACTTTGCTACCCAAAAAAAAAAACAAGAAATACATATATACAAGTATATATATATGTATATATATATATATATATATATATATATATATATATATATATATATATATATATATATATATATATATATATATATATATATGTATATCCAAAAAATACATGATTGCAAGAGGTTAGGTTAGCGCGAGTAGCAAGGCAGCTGGGGATGGTGACTTGGGGGGCGGTGGCCTTGTAGTGTCACTTGTACAACATAAATTCACGCGAGCTTTATTATTACGGGTATTATTATTATTATTTTTTTTTTCTATTATGCCAAGAAAATATATGCAGCTGCAAATTGCGGTTGCATCTCCAGGCAAGAAAATTGTGCAAAAGTGCAACCAACCGGTTGTGGCAAGTTGCAAACGTGGCCCGCTAATGTGTGTGTATCAAGGCAAGAAGTACCGCTAAAGTGAAGGTTCCTTTTATGCTGATGACCTTCAGCAAACTAAATAAATAGGATACTTTGAGCCAGCAAAGGGAAAACTAAGCGAATGCAAAGAACGTAATATTCTGAAGGGACTTCAGGCACTTCCTTTTCGTTTCGCTAATTAATGTGTCTTCTTTTTTGGCCGGTATTGAAGGTCATCGTTGCAGGCAAACCCTAGGCAAACCAATTCAGTCTAATTAGTAATTTGATCTTCAACTAAACGCATTCAATTTAATATATTAAATATTTATTTATGTTCAATGGGCTTAAAATTTCAGTATTGACCCAATATAAATGAAATTCATCTCTGGTGTCCTTAGCACTTTATATTTACTAGCTGGGGGCAGATTCTGTGGTATCTGAAGGTTTGAACTTAATTAATTTAGCGTATATGCGTGACTTTGGGCAGTAACTGTTAATTGCCACGCCCACCGCATCGCGCATCTCACTAGTCTATCGATTTCGATTAAATTGCTCAGAATATTCGAGAATATCTTTCAAATGCATTTAATTAAACAAGAAATCGAATCGAATCGGATCGCAATTAAAGCGTGCAAATAAGTGGTCAACAGCAGCGTCACAATGGCCTGTGGTGTCTTTGCTAATAGATACCGTTATGGCAACATTTGCACATACACATACACATACACGCCGACACACCAGCAGCAAACAATGCCATGGGCGCTGGAATGTGTTTGGTTGGTGGTCTCCTTGAAATGTGTGCATTCTCGTTGCCCCTGTTTTGTGAGTGTGTGGCAAAAGTCAGAGGGTGCTCACTTTGAGTTTCAAAGTATAGTAGTATGCGCCTGAATGTGGGAGAGTAGCTCTGGCATTGTGTGTGTGTGTGTTTAAGCGTGCGGTATCTAGTTTAAATTATCGGTGCCGCAAGTATATCAAATTTACGGCACCCATAGTGCATGCATAACAAGTTGCCGGGTGTCCAAGAGGGAAAAGATAGAATTTTGCCATATTGGTTATGTGAAATTTGGGGATGGGAGGGGCAACAGAACTTATTTGAGTACGCTTGGCCCCAGGCGTTTGACCACCAGTGGCAAGAGCAACGGGAGAATAACAAATTCAACTCACAGATAACAGTGACAGGCCCAAACAACATTGTCCAATTAAATTGCATTCCGCTGGCGCAAATTATGGCTACACAAAAACTTGCCAAAGCTCATGCCGTTTATTAAATTTTAAATCAATAGGACAATCAGCGACAAGACTGTAATAAAGCCTGGCTACAGAAATTGAAACTGCAGCCGAAGCTGAAGCTGATGCTGAAGCTGATACCGTGGGGTCGGACTGGATGGAGAAGTGAGCAGTTGCATGTTTAATGAAAGAGTGGGAATATCACAATGATTGGTTTTTGCTGGGGACTCAATGGAGCCCGCACGGACTGGCAAAATATGTCCAGCATAATGAATGGCATTGGCAAAGACACTGGGCGCCGCGTCTGAAGGGAGTAGCCAAAGCCTTCGCATTAGTCGCCAACATGGAAATGCTATATATAAAGTCGAGGGCTAGCTAGCTGGCTCGCTGGCTGGTTGGCTGGCTGGTTGGCTGGCTGGTTGGCTGGCTGGCTGGTAACAGAAGAGTCCTCCCGAGCCTGACAGTCAACCTAAATCCTGCCGAAAGCTCAGCGCCAACATTGGCGAAAGCGAGTGATGCAGGCAGACACGGAGAGATTGAGCGCGTCCGAGCAAGATGCATTGTTTGGCGTAGAATTTAATTTTAGTTTAACTTTGTAATTTATCGATGCCGTATGTCGTACTCATCGCCGTCCACGTCCACATCCACGTCTACGTCTTTGTCTCCTTTTTCACCGTCTTTTTCCGTCTTGCAAATGCAGCAAAGAGTGGCCGAGAAAAAAGATGTCGACAATGTCGAAATAAACGCAAGACATCTCCACACAGCTGGAGATGAAGCTGCAACTGAAGCGACCACCAAAGTGCTTCGCTCTGACTACCTTCATTAGTGTTTTGTTTGGCTTTGGTCGAGTGGAACGTGGCCAACAACATTGCCAAGACATTCGGAATGGTAAATGTTCACATGGATACCGAGTGGGTGGCTCGAGGAAAATAGAAGTTGCTTTTGGTTGCATTTGCCATTTGCAGTTAACTCTACTTGCCTTTCCTTGCCTTGCCTTGGCTTGGTGGGGGTTCGAGCGTTTTTATATATTTTTGGTTTTGCTTTTTTTGTTTTACTCACTTACTCGTTTCCTTTTCTCCACTTGCATTTGTCTTCATCGACAGCAAAGTTGTTAGTTTTCGGTTTTTCATTTTTCTTTTCAAAACTTTTGACTCGTTCTACCTCGCTTTCTTTTATTTCTCTCTGCTACTCTGCAACTCTGCCACCCCGATGATACTCTACCCCCATGCTACTCCGGTGCTGTCAGTGGGTATCAGTGGCCAACTCGTTTGTCTTGTCTGCACTTTACGTATACGTAATGACAATTAGAATTGACATACAATGCTTGGCAAAACTTACCAATCTTCCTCGAACCAGAATCATTCTCAGTCATCCTCGGCTTCATGCTATATTTTCAACAATCTCTCATTCTCTTTTTTCATTGCTGTTATTGTTGATTGCATTTTATCCCACAGATTTTATAGTTGCCAGTATAGTTTTTCCTGCTTACCCCTGCTCTGCATTTTTTTTTTTTTTTTTGTTCAGATTCTCTCTCCCACTCCATTAGTTGTCTAATGAAAAATGCTTTAGCCAACACATACACTCATTTCCCCCTCACCCCATTTTCTGATAGTTTCCAACTCCCAGCTTGTTAGCAGGCACATTACGTGCTTCTTGTCTGCCTTATCTGTCAGTTGGTCTTGCTCGTCTCTTTTGACAGAGAGACTCGGAAATTCGGAGACTGAGAGTGCGACCTCTCCACTTGAGTTGAGTATCTAACCCAGTGAAGTGCTCTCGAACAAAAACTTCACACTATTTATTAGTTAAGTAGCTCGGAGAAATTAATATGCTCGCATTACAAATACGCGCACAATTACGCAAAATTAGCTGGGCACTTCTTGGAGCATGTGGAGACTCACCGTTGTCTCTGACAACTGTCAATCTTCCCATCCTGAACGCAGATGGACAAACAAACAAGTCACACCCACACACAGATTCGGATACTGATAGCAGGGGCTGCCTTGTCATGTACATGAAAATCCAATTTCATGTAGGTTTGATTAGCCGTTCAGCTCAAATTTCTGTGCACAAGCAATTTGGCGATTCGCTTGCCCTAGCACAAAAGGTCGAAAAAAA
Source organism: Scaptodrosophila latifasciaeformis (assembly GCA_037075145.1). NCBI lineage: Eukaryota > Metazoa > Arthropoda > Insecta > Diptera > Drosophilidae > Scaptodrosophila > Scaptodrosophila latifasciaeformis. The sequence continues at coordinate 216,027 of JBAMCM010000019.1, forward strand.
CCGCAAAAAATAATTAAGAAGTCGACAACTCAAGCTTAGTCTTTTGACAGTGACAGTAACAGCATAGAAACAGAATGTGGTAAAGGGTGGTCTGCCACGAAGTCAAAGACAAAGCCGTGGCAGGCCACGATGCTTATTGAAATATATCCAAACAACTGTTGTTGTTTTCCTAACTGCTTTGCTGATTTGTTATAGTTGTTCTTGCTGACTGCGACAAGGCGAAATTGAAAATTTCATACCCTTCTGCTGAAGACAAAAAAAAAAAAAAAAAAACAAAGAAAAAAAGACAAAAAGGGAAAAAACTTTGAGTAGTTTTGCCAACAACAGAAGTATGAAAGTGTATGTGACCCTCTGGCTTATCAATTGAGTTGTCTATCAGTCGTCAGTTTGACAGACTCAGTCAACTAGTCGGTGTGTCTGTCTATCATTCAGTTAGTCGGTTTGGCAAAATCAAATGAAGTGAAATCGATGCTGATGCCGAAGCTGATGCCAAAGTCGTTGCGCTGGTGACTCTATTCATATGAACCATAACGTCAGGCCGGGACGTTCGAGGTGTGGTTCAACCAGAGTCGAGGCATACGGGTCGCCATCAGCTGTCAATGTGTCTATGGAAATGCGCACCGCCATATATTTGAGTGGATTTTCTAACTGATTTTGTTATACAGTCGACTGGCTGAATTGCAGTCGAACGTTGATCCAGTGACTCTTGACTGGCGTCACATATCGCTAGTAGCTCCAGGCCGCTGGTTACCACTGTTTCAAGCACACGCAGATACTCACACTCACAGGCTAGCTGGTAGTCGAATTTGTTGACGTGGCTGTCTCAATTCAGTGTTAACAGGAGCTGGAGCTGGAGCAGTCTGCGGGATTATTACTTCATAAGCAAAAATGGGAGAACAACAATGCGAGGACAAATAACAAGCCCACCGCACGACAATCGAATCGTACTACGACGATATTGTCAATTATCAGCATTTCATTGTCAACAGTATTTTGGATTCGTTGCGTGGCCTCGGGTAGATGAGAGAATCAAATAATAGCCTGCTCGGGAGTCTGGCTGTCTGCTAATAACAACGCCTATTACATTTGATTTTGAGCCGGCGAATCTAATTTATTCTGGAAAACCTCATTTGCCAAAATGGCAGATGACTGCGTTACTACTAGAAATTGCTAAGCTAATTTTCTGCCAAATACATTGGAAAATCGCAAACACTTGAGAAAACATGGACTTCTCTTCAACACAAGGCCCCATCGGCATATTCGGAACTTGGGGCTCACCCAATCCACTTGGGCGTGGCCTTTTCTCCACCTTTGAGTTGATAAAACGGAGACTATTTAAATGTTCTTTCAGTTTATCTTGTCGTTTCTCTTTCTTGGCTCAAATCAATCAGTTGTGTGCTTTATTGGTCCTGTTGTGTGTGAGTGTGTGGTAAATCAAACAAAGTCAGGTTCCCCCACTCACACTACCAGCTTCTTACAGCTGCAGTTTGTATATACTCAGCATCTGTAATTGGGCTCAATCGGGCGCACTCTGGCTTAACATTAATATCGGCAATTCAATTTCACATGTAAATAATTTCTGTTTACTTTAGTCCTGCCTCGTTTTCGTCATTGACATCACCTGCTTTGATTAAAATGAATGAGTCCATGTTAGTCTGTATTTAAGCCAAAGATTTCCATTTCGTTTGCTAATTTTATATTAGTTACTTTTTCATAAACAAGCACTCCCTTTTTGTTGTTAAATAGAAAAAGATTATTTATTTACATTTCCTTACGTATCGAATAAATCGCATTATAAAATTTACAATTTGCTGTAAATAAAAAAAAAAAAACAAAAAACTTAAAATTGTTTCAAAATTATTCTACTTGAAAAGCTTAGTTAATGATTTTTATCATAAAATATGATATCCTCAATAAAGGGTAAGGACGGGATTACTAAATTCATAAGCCTTTTAACAGTAAACTAGGACGCGGCCGTTTTTGGGATACCCTGTACCTATTAGACGGAATTGAAAAAAAATAGGTGGTAACCCTAGTCGGGTGGTAACTCTGGTCGTTTACATTCACATAAAACTTCTGGTCTTCATATTCCCTTTAATCCAATAACACATTGTTCATAATAATGCAAACACGCCATCTATTGAACTGTTCATTCCACCGTTTGCCTGTTAGGCACTAGGAACTTAAATTATGACTCTGAAAATTTGTTTTTTGTATATTTCACCAGCGTAAACACATAAGGAGTCCGAATCCCAAGATTGGTTATCCTAGCTCTTATAGTCTCTAAAATCTAGGCGTTCACATGGATGGACGGACAGACGAACGGACATGGCTATATCAATCTGATCATATTGTAGGTAATTTTGGGGGGTCTACGACGTCCCCTTCTCTATGTTACATACATTTGCACAAACTTAATATACCCTTACCCTTAAGGTACAGGGTATAAATATATATTCCTTGTGCTCTGATGTTTGTAACCTACTGAACTTAGCATCATAGGCTAGCAATACTTTTATCAGCATCATTTATATAGCCTTTTTTTTTGCATTTATCATAACCTGACGGATCGGACCACTGTACTATTATATATTTAAAATACACGTTTCTTTTATTGAGATACACATACACATAAATAAATATATCCAACATTTATTGACAGATGTACAAATTTTTGTCTTATATTTATTTGTTCTATAGTTTGTAAGGGTTACCTCACTATCCTCATATAATCTGTCGTATCATATAACGATATCTATATGGAATAGTTAGTACATGCTCTGCGGAATTGATCAGATCAGATCAGATCAGATCAAGCTACCACATCGTTTTAAGCTTAAAATACTGCCTTTAGAGGTACCTAATAACTTTAATACGTTTAGAGACCTCCATACATACGTTTTTGTATCAAACTTCAGTCGGGTCGTAATTCTACATTTTATTGTTGCAGAAATCTTTGGAAACCAAATATTATATATATATATGTACATATAGGGTGGTACTGAATATTACAGCCTTTTTTTGACACATTTTGCTCTGATGTTTGTAACGCACAGACCCACTCATCGTAGACCCACAAAAGTTGCCTTTAGAATACTTATAATCATTAGAGGAGTCGATATAGCCATGTCCGTCTGTCTATCTGTTCCTGTACAAAGTAGTCTCTCAGTTTTAAAGCTATTTTGATGAAACTTGGTATATAGCCTTCTTTTTTACCTAACCAGCACATTTGTCGGAGCCAGCCGGATCGGAGTATTATATCATCTAGCTGTCATACGAACCTAAATTGTTTTAGGGAATAGCTCCCACATTTATTGACTGATCTACTACTATATTATATAACTGCCATACAAACCTAAATCGGCTCTATGAACTGACCAACCCCGTTCAAGTGATATACGGCAGAAAGAAACTTCGAAAAGAGTTTGAAATCTTCGGCACCCCGAACAGAACGTTGGGATTTATTTTTATTAACTAAAACTTTTCAGCTATGCCATATAGTATCCCGTTCTTAATGAAATTTAATGAATTAAAAAGTAAAGACATAAACTTTTAAAGGTTGGACTTAGTTCTTAAAATTTATTAAAGAAATGACGATTACTCAACATTATAAAGAGATGAATTCTTTTTATTTTAGTGCAAGCTTTTCGTGATTTATGCAATATAATTTATATGGTATTGTTATGCAGATATATTTTCATTTAAAATTAGTATATATATTTAGAATTTATAGTCCCTCGAATTGCCAAATTTTTCTTTTCTGAAATGGTTATATTTCGTTTTATTGCTGTTGCTTGTATTGTTTTACTAAAATCTCAATCACAAGCCCAGCAATTATTTACAAATGTATGCAATTCCGGTCTTCCGTATATGAGGCACGTTGGGTTGTTTGGGGAGGCCTGGATGATTGCCTGGCTGGACTATTAGTTAACACTGATTAGAATTATCGGGTGAGCAATGTGTTTTGTATTGTAAATGGCCTCGGGGTTAAAACACTCAACAATACCAATAGAACAATGAGAGCAACAACAAGTTAAGCTCGTAAAATAATTTTAAATAGAATGCCATGAAATTCAATTGGATTTTCAATATTATTTTTATGTTTTCCAATGGACACTCTATCGAATAGATGCTCAGAGTATCTGAGTTCGATAAATTCAAATGAGTGTCCTCTTAATAAAATATAGAGTAGCTTGATGAAGAAATACTAAAAATAGCTCTGATTGAGTTTGTCCAAATACTGTAAGACATAAAATATGGTTGATCTTTATAATTTTGGTGATTATTCTATTTTTATTGGTAATGATAAACTTCATATATCGAAAGCTTTATTTTTTGAGATATATTATGGATTTTCAACGAATTCAAGTGTGAGAAGTGTTCCTTACTGATCCTGCATGATCTGGAAAATTATTGACTTGGTAAAGCTACGAATCTCCATAAAAATAATAAGTCTATTAAAGAGTATTTTCGAGTTGGGCAGAGTAAGTCAAGCGACAAACTAAATTAGTCTCTATATTTTAAATTGATTTCGATGCAATTTATGCCTAAATTCAGGCTAATTATGTTTTTGCCAGCCACCGTTCATTTATCATTTACACGAAAATTCAATAGGTACGATGCAGAGCTGAGTGGAAATGGGAAAATGTTAAGCATATGTAAAATTTGTGAAAGCATTAGCAAAAATTGAAGCCTATTCAGTATTCGAAGAAAGCATAATTATTTTTTTTTTTAGTTTCAGCTTTTTTTTTTTAATAGGTAAAAAAAATCGTATAAATATGAGAGGATTACACACATGTTATGAAATAAGTATGCACATTGAGTTTTGTGTGATGTTTTTGTTTTGTTTTTTAATTTGGTTGCCTTTGGACAGAGAAAGCAGTACTAAAGGAGCCGCACACATCCGTGTCCGGAACTTTAAATGGTTTTTACGGAATCTCCGTTTGAATACACAAATATGAGTGGCATTAGAGCTGATGCTGGTTTTGGTTCCAGCTACTGGTATTGGTACTGCCACTGTCGACATTGACTGGCTAGCTAGCCACCGATATAAGCTTTGCCACAAAGCAAGCAATGCATGGATATATTTGTGTGTGTGTGTGTGTGTGTATTGGTAAGGTTAGGCACGGCTTCTGGACGGCATAAAAAGCATGCTCCATGCAGTCGTTTAGCTTAACCGCAGCATTTTGTCGAATGCCGGAATCTTCAATGTGCCCAGTGAGCAGTGTTCAGGGAGCATGGCCACCAGAAAGCCCATATGTATATACATATACATATATTCCTATACATGTGTATACATTGTGGATTTGAATATGTGTGTGTGTGTGTATTTTCTGTTGATGCGTAGTATGCTGGAGTTTATGTTCGGGTCAAGCGCAGAGGCGTATTCATTTTTATTTAAACCGCTCTGAACCCGACTGAATGTTCGCAACCCACATTATCCGACATTACCACCAGGTCCTGGTCCCGGTCCCGGTCCACCTCTCCTAAACTCTTCCCCTAATCATGCAGAAAATATGCAAACGCATGTTTTGTATGCGAATGTATGGATGAACTGTGCGAATCTGCTCCAAATATTTGCCGGTTTTGCATAAAGAAGCAATGAAGTGTACGAAACTTAATATTGCTGCATTCTTGCCGAAAAAGCTGAACTAATGAAATGTTACAAATCAAGGCTTTTGTATCTCTGTTTTTGTTGGCTTGAACAGTTACCAGATGTGGCTTTTGGTTACGACTTTACCTAGACCTTGAACCCAAATGGCGTTTTAATATCAATTTTTACAAATTAAAAATTTATAATAACTTTTCACTTTGCCTTCGAGTTTAATTCAATTGCCTTGCTTGCTGCACTCAAAAGAATTTTCTGCAGGACAGGCTGAGCAAAAAGAGTGAAAAGGAGGTAGATAGAGAGAAAGAGACAGATCATTCAATTAGACATTTGAGATAAACAGGCAGCAAGCAACTCAGCCAGATAGACCGAGTCCATTAGGTCGTTTTTAATTATTTAAGAGTCTTAAAAGCAAGCCTAAAAATACAAGAAAAAAAAAACAGAAGTTGCCAACAATCTGCGTTTGCATTTAATTATAATCCTTGAGTCTCGTCTTCTTTTGAGACACCATAAGCTCAAGAATTGCTTATTATGTTTGGAGACAGAGCGGGAAACCTTTTTCTTAAGTCCAACTTGGGCACAAACTTTTTCAAAAACTGGCTACAATCTTGACCCGCATAAAAATATATAACATAATTTTATATATGGTCGCAACTTTACTGGACTCGAGCGCACACAAAAAAAAAAAGAAGAATATTATATAAATAATGCGTTGTCGTGGACCCAAGTCCCTGTAAGTGGAAGTCTGTGCATTTGGCATGACGGGAGCGCCGAGGGAACTTGAGTGGTATATAAATTGTGAAAAATTCTTATGGCTGGCCGATTGGCTTTTGCCACCTGACAGTTCAAACTTTTGCACGCCCCCTACCAACTACACACACACACACACACATACACATGCACACCAAATCATATTCACGCACAACAAACACAAATCTCACACAGACAGAAAGGCTCACAGGCAAACAAACAAACTCCTCGAATATTGAACAACATATACAGCCACATGAGGAGATAGACAGAGGGCGATGGGGAGGAGGAGGGAGCAAGTGGTGGTTTAGCTAGCAAACAAGCAACTTGAGTTGAATGCTGAGCCTTCAACGGCACAATTTCGTAATTTTTATGGCAAAAGTTCTCTAATCAAATTTAATGAATTGTGAAAAAGGCAACAAATATACGACAACTTTGTTGGAAAGTTTGTCCTGAAAATGTTGCTGATTTTTCTTATAAAATGAAATGGGTGTGTGTGTAAAAGAAGGGGGCAACCGGGGTTCTGGCTTTGCTGGCATCGCCAAAGTCTTGGCTTCGATTTGGTTGACTCTCGGCGAATATATTCTTACAATCTTTTCAATAACGCAAAGTATCTTCGCTCTGTATCCAAGTCGGTAGTGAAGAAAAGGCTATATCTTTGGGGCTCAGACTTGCACTGGTTCCTATACAAATCTCTCAATTATCGATGTACTAAGAGCTCCGATTTTTTGAAGGTAAAAAATATAAGAACACTAAGTATGCCAGTCGTATCAATGAGGATATCAGTGGACTGCTTAAACGCATTTACTCTATTCTTCGAGCATAAAAATATAAGTCGACTTAAGTTTGAGAACCCAAAGAAATGATAAAAATAGTATGCGATTTTCGTCTACCCAAAAAATGTTTATCCGCTCTATTTGAAATATTTGTGGATATATGATTTGGTGGTGTTGAATTTTTCTTTGGCTGTATTAAATGTGGCATAAAATCAGTCATAGCTGTTGTTGTTGTTTTGGAGTCGGTAAAATCGTATAACAAATGCCCATACTGTTAGTAGAAGCAACTTGTCAACCTTGGGCGAAATCAGGTTTTCAGAATTTAAAGAACCAGTAAAAGTCTCACCAGCAAACTCTCGTAAGTTTTTCGGCTTTTCTATGGCTTACTTGGTTGTGTCATTGTTGACTTGAGAGTATTTCCTGTTGAGTAGTTTGTCCTGCCCCGACTCCTTCTGCGTTTTCCGCCTATGAAAGTTTGTCAATGTAACGGAAAACTGCGCTTAAGTAGATATTCCAAATATTTTCGCCAATGGCCAGACGCTGACAGAAATTAAACTTGTTTGACTTCAGATACAAAAGAAGGCGTTAAGGTTAGGGCGACATTTAATTTTCCTATTAGCAGGTACAGTTGAGTTCTGCTCGGTAAGATTGAAGTGGCTCATTGAGAAATTTATACAATCTATTGAATGAGTATAAAGTATTGAGACACCCTGTTCGTTTTTGTTTAGTGTTTTGGATGTTTTCCGATTGGATAAAACTTCTAGGCCATAAATTGTTTTTTGTATTTTATTAATGTGCTTAGAGCACCGTTGCCATATGGAAGTATTAATCAAAAAATAAATGTATTGTATATGCAGGCAGCTCAACCATTTTCTGGCTCCTTCTTCATTTGTTCTCCCTTCTGCTATTTTGGCTTTGCCATTTTTCACATAATTTACGGAATTTTTCATTATTTTCTGGTGTTTCTATGGTTTATTCTTATTTGTTTTTCTTTTTTTTCTGTGCTTTGTTTTGTTTTGTTGAGTTTCTGTTTTCAACACCAAAAACTTTAACGCAAATAATTTTCCAGGGTTATTTTCAGCTGTCAGGCTGCGGTGAATATCTATGAATGTGACTTTGCTGGAGTGTGCGTGAGTCGGGCTCCGTAGCATCATTATGATTACTCATACGCTGTGTTTGCAACAAATCATATGCTCCGGCTATTAGCCGCGTCAGCCAAAAAAAAAAAAACGCCCAAGAAAATAATAGAATGAGGCAAAAATATAATGACTATGGAATATGCTATAAGTGTTTGTCTCATTTGCTCTTCTCTTTCACTCGCTTGTGCGTTCTTTCTCTTTCTCACTCTTTCTCTGACAAGCTCAGGCTCTGTCGGCCTGTGTGCCTGCTTATTGCCCGTTTTTTTTTTTTTTTTTGCGTACACCCAAATGTATTTTCTTCGCCAGTTGTAGTAGCCTAGTTGTAGTTACTGAACTTAAGCTGACGTTGTTTGACATTGCTTCTATTGTTCTTGTAGCTTTTGTGGGTGTTGTTGTTGTTGGTGCAGCCGACGAAGCATCTTCGGCATAGACATGGTTGCTTAGCTTAAACTGAAATGTTGAGATTTATGTCTTGACATGATCTTTGTGCTAGCAGCTAAGAAAATATTTGATGAAATAATACAAACTCAAACACAGACAAATACACGCAAGCAGGCAGTTTCCTAGTCATCTTCTTATGCACATTGAATTCGGCTGTGGGAGTAGCTGCCACATGAGTGGCAGGAACCCAGCTTTGGGGCGTTAAGTGCTTTTTGCTTCGTCATCTTTTTAGTATTTGCAGCATAATTAGTTGGCTGAGTGCTTGTGCTCCTTGAATATACTATGAGAATGATTATCCATAGCCCAAGTATTAGAATGAGTTGTTCAAAATACACTGTCGTTCAGTTGAAATTGAAAGGCGTGCTTATGGCCTTTCGGTGTGTCAGATTTGATGATTCAGTGTTTCCTTTATACTCTTTTCATAAAAAAATTAATACACTCTGCTCATACTCATTTCAAGTAAAGGCAAGGACTTCATTTTTTTCATCCGATTTACACCTGATTCTTACATGAATGTAGAGCTTAGTTTCCTAAATCCCTTGATTTATTTGTATATCGATCAGCTTACGCTGTTTATATATATCGAATTGCAGTAATCGATAAGTTTTCCAACTTAACTCTATCCCAGCATGCATAAGTCAGCCGACGGTGGAACTAGTCACGATCAGTTCGCAGATGCGAGTGACGAGATGGCAGACCCCTGGTGGCATCGCTGATGCGAGTGACGAGACGGCAGTCCCCTATTGATGAACTGTAAACGCTGAACAATAGAAACGAACAGTCGCGGCGGAATGAACACGCCCGTTATTTAAGTTGCTCATCAAGCTTCAATTCAACACACTTCCCCATTATTAAATATTATATCAATAAGGTTCACATATCTATATTAAAAGTTAATACATGTATATTTCGATATAAGGCCATATCCCAAAGATGTGAAATTATTAGTTATAAAAATAAACTTTGAGAAGAGGATTACAGTTTCGGCATACCAAATGATTCGCTTTGCGTTGCAGTCTTCTTATTTTTTTACATGGTGAGCAATTATTTGCTTTAGTGATGACGATGATGATTTTTCGAGAATTGTTTATTTATTTGAATTAAATTTAGTGCAAAAATGGAAGCAGTCTTGCCAAAGCGGTGAAAAAAAACCTCCAATGCATCAAAGGACATTCTGCCCTGATTTGTTGGCGTCATATCAAATGTCGCCATCAACACATTTTCAATGCATACAAATATAAGAATGGGTGTATGTGTTTGTGAATTTATGATTGTGGCTTTTAATTTTTTGGCCAATTAAAAGTACCAGACTAAATTTAGCCACTTTGAGAATGGCAAAGCCAAGCACAAGATGAGTTTCACTGGCTGGGTGACTGGCCATTTTGCAGATAATTTTATCGGTCTCATAACTTTTTTCGTTGCTTTTGAGTTTGTTTTGCCCTGCTTGTTTTTGTTCATATGAAATTGAGTTCAATGCACGCGTTGCACGCGGCGTATGCGCAATATTTTGCTGGCTGTGCAACTCGTGCCTGACTCTGATGCTGGACAACCAACGCAGTCAGCTGAACTTTGACAGGGCTGTGCTATAATTTATGACTTGTTCTATAACCGAACGCCCACGCACACACACACACATACACAGACTCTGATACACTCGCATGCATTGGAAGAACTAAAATTCTACCCACTTGCCAGCGAAACTTGAAATATTTATGGAATTTCTTTTGGTTACAGTTTTCATATCTCTTATTTTCTTTTGCACTTTTTTCGTTTGTTTGCAAGTTTATTTTATCTCAACGTCACGCCCACTACAATGGGTATAGCGGCGACGACGACGACGAGGACGGCGGAGGCAGCGGCAGCGGCAGCGACAGCGGCTACATAGAAAACACCGAACTAAAATGGCGGCAGAGAAGGGTCAGTTAGTCAACAGTTGACTTTGCCTTTGTTTATGACATGTCCTCTCATTCATTTTAATTAATTCTTATGAGCATTTTGCGCCCCTGGCAATGACATAGCCGTGCAGACAATAAAAAAGAATACGGAAAATAAAATAAGTCAACACAAAAGGCGACAACGATTACATTGGCTGAAATGGCAATGGCAATGGCCACATGGCGAGATTGACAACAGCTTCGGCTTTAGTTGCTCTCCCAGGCATCTAGGCTTGGATTTGCAATTGTCCGGCAGTTCTCTCCGCCCGTCCGTTTCAGTCATCGTTCCTTTAGCTTGGCGTTTATGTAAAAATCACAGAGTCGTTTATGCTGGCCAACTATTTCCATTTTAATTTTTTATATACTCTAATCTAAGTTAAGAAAGTCTCTTGGGCTTGAAGCCTCTTCAAACAAACTTGACGAAATCAGAGAACATTCTTTGACTTTTTACCAATTATATTTTGTTTTCAAGAACCGAACGGAGGTAGAACGATCCTGTCCAAAATTTCTAATTGAGGTGTGCTAGGAAATTGTTTATTAGTAAGAAATGATGCAGAGCATCTATAAGTCAGACGATCCAACCGTGAGTTTGTTTTCCCCCTCAGTTTTTATTTTCATTCCTTAGAAGTTGTGGTAGCAAGGGCTCTGGCTCTAAGCTGGATGGAGGGGAATAAGTGGAGTGGCATTACTGACGTAGTTTATGGAGCCATTTATGACGATTCAACATTTTTATTTCAACCACAGTGCAAACAATAAGGGAATTCCTCACCAAGTGTAGTGGAGTGAAGAACGAAAACGAGAAGGAAGTAAGTTAAATTTACGGCTTGTGAAAGCCGCAGCCCTAACAGCAAGTGAAGCCTTATGGGTTGAGGAGAGCGAAGGTGGCATAAAAGAAACCGGCACCAGGCAATGCTAGAAAACAACGCCAACAGACAAAACAACAGAAACAACGAAGAACAATACACACACACACACACACACATGTATAGATATAGATAGGGAGATGGCAAATGAAAGATAGAGCGGTGGAGAGGTGAGAAGGAAGGGAGAGAGAGAGAGAGGCAAACCAGAGATATGGCTTAGGAACTGAAAAGCGTATCGAGTTTCTATTATCTCTGGAAAATGTCGCGACGTCTAGGAGTCGAAAAGTTTTCATGCCAAAAACGAAACAAAACAACAGAACAGAACAGAACGAAGCAGCAAGAAAAGCCAAAGATGAAGCAGTAGAAGCAAAAGTCAGAACTTAAAAAAAAAAAATAATAATAAATAAATAAATAAAGAACCGCTTGATAAAAAATATATATATATAGATATAAACACACGAACATAAAACAAAACGCCACCAGCCAAAAAGTGCGAGGGAAACGTGGAAGGTAGACTCCAGGAGATTCGCTCGACAATCGTATAATGAAGCGCGTCATTATCCTTAAGATACACAGGCAACAACAACAACAACAACAGCAACTGCAACAAAGTCAGAAATCCTTTATTGTGGCCCGGGTAGCCAAGGCAACAACTTTTGCTGGAACTGAAGCCGAAACTGCACCAACTAAAACAATAACAATAGGCTAGGGCCTTTGCGAGGCAAACGAGCTGAAAATATATATTTTTGCATTGTCCTTATTATTCGGAATTCTTTATTTTAACTTTGCACTTAATTACCAAGCAATGCAGTTTCTTGAACCAAGACGAGACAATTTACTACTCTGAGCATATAGCATGCCCATGAACAGCAACAAGAGTTGGCCAAACAATGCAACCTTACAGTTACAATAGATGGCGATAAAAACGGGATTGTTATATGGTCGAGGAGCAAGAAGAATATGGAGAGATGAACTGATATCTCGCTAAAGATGATTTCAAATATTTTCGACTTTTCATTGACCTACTCCCATGGCATAGGAATTCGGTTCGGTTTGTAATTAAGCAAATTCCAGAGCCAAACAGATTTGATACAGATTCTTGCTCAAAACTTATAGAATCCGCTCAACCCAAACAAAATAATTTAAATAATGTGCTGAAAACCTGAAATTATTTAAATGAAAATATAAAATAAGTTATGAAATAATTTGCACAATTCTGATATTTGGCGGATCTGGGAATTTTTTCAAAAAACTCTTTTGTTATTCAATACTTTTCTGAGATGAATAGAAAAAGGGAATCAAAATAATGAATTTATTATACATTTTTTTTCTATTTATTTCAAAAATGCTTAATAACCAATCAGAGCTTTTTTTCTGTGCGGGTTCAGGGTTCATATTTCAGAGTTCATCCATTTACTGTATAAATAAATTGAACAGTTTAAATTTGAAATAACAAATCGATTGGCCTTTTTGTGATTATTTGATTGATTATGTAAATTGCAATTACTTTATCAAAAATATTATTTTAGTATTCGTCCAACCAGAAAACGGTGCTCCCGATGATTGCCAGACAATCGACCCACCCAGACAGACTCCAAGGCAAATAGACATAAACACAAACAGCAATCTGAGATACATCTGCCCCCTCCTTTTATTTCCCTAAGAATAATGTGGGATTTTTAATAAAAGCAAAGAAGAATGAAGACAATTTTATACAGTTTTTGTGTTGTTTCGAACAATGTTAGTTAAATTAAGCAATTGTTCCGGATACCTAGGACCCAAAAGACAATGCGATTTTACAGGTTGATTACACAGTTTGTCAAGTCATCATTTGTCTCAATCATCAGTATGAAATCAATGAACTCTTCTCCTTTTTTTTGAATTTTAAATGCTGTAAAATATTATTCATATATGAAATTATTTTAATAGATAATCTTTTTTTTCTTTTCTTTTTTGTTATCCACACAAATAGTTTTTATATAGCAGCTATTTTATTATTTTTTTGGTATTGTGGCGAACCTATTTTCTCTGCTAGTTTTATGCGTAAAAGTTTATTTTCTTTTTTGGAAAACTCTTATTGGTTTTGGAAATTTAATTAAAATTTGATAGCTGGCGGCCAAAAGCAGTCGTGCTCCATGGAAGAGAGACAGAGTGAGCAATAGAGAGAGAGAGAGTGAGAGGGAGAAAGAGTTGAATCAACCAAACCGAATCGGGTAAGAGAAAGATTGGAGCTTTGAAGAGTTGGCAGAGTTTGTGGGCGGGCCTGTTATTTTCTAATATTTTGCAGGTGCATTGCACACAAATTGATCAGTGCAAAGAATTTGCGGCATTGCCACTAAACGAATTCCTTTACTTTTACTTTACTTTTAAGCGGAATTCAATAAAACTTTATTGCCAAAAAAAAAAAAAACGTGACGCACCTAATAATTTAGATTGGAAAGGGACGTTGAGGGAGTACTAGAACGGTAATAGGGCGGGGGGATGCCATAAATCGCCACTGTCTCAACTGGAAATGAAATTATCCAGCTTTGGTTAGTTCATCACTTTGGATGAGGTAAGACTACGGGATGGGGGCGGGGGTGGGGCTTGGGTTTCGCCTTGGATTAAGCGTTTGTATTTGCTTGCCACAAGTGTGTTCATTTGTGTTAAGCTTGCAAAATTATTTTGCTTATTATATTAAATGCTGTCGCTGCCAATGCTGATGCTGCTGCTGTTGCAGCGCTTTGCTTTTTTTCTGGGTTGCACATGGCGTATGAGTAATGTTTATATGAAAATTATGCAAAATGCATATTAAAAAAAAGAGGCAAACACACAGAAAAAATACACAGGAGCTAGCAGAAACAGAAACAGAAACAAGGAATGTGAAAATGCTTGAATTTTTACAGCCACAACCTTATTTTATTTAGCCCTGCTGGTCTGTCTGTGTGTGTGTGTGTGTGCATGTGTGTATTTGCGCGCTATAAAAATTTGAGCCAAAAGCTTCTTAAGGATTAAACATGCCAGCAATTTTGTGGCACACACAAATACTCACTCACACACACACTCACATGGCCTCTGAGCCACAAAAATATTTAATAAATTTTACAAGTAAACAAGCGAAGTGGTGGCGGCCGAGGCGGTGGTGGTGGCGGTGGCGGTGGCACTGGCCAAAGTCTGAAACCTGCCGCACTCGTAAAAACTGCAAGTGCCCCAGAGTTTTTCTCTTATCCATTGTTGTTGTTGTTGTTCCCGTTTTTTTTTTTTATTTTTTATTTTTCGTTGTGCACCGTTTGTTTTGTTGTTTTGGCATTTGCTCCTTCTATACGGTGGCTTGCATCTAACCCAACTGGGGCCACATGTTAATGATTGTTGCAAAAGCCGCAGATGCAACAAATCTGTTGTAACCGCTTTGAACCGCCAAATATGTGTGTGTGTATGTGTGTGTGTCTGGATTGGGAGTTCCCTTCCCTTCACATTGGCTGCCGGAAAGGGACGGCTAAGTGGCACCTCCATTAGAACTTTAAGAACTACAAAAATATTGAAACAACAAAAAAAAGAGAAAGATTAAAAAAAAAAGTTGACTTTGTTGTTGCTCGATTTCTGTTTGGTTCCAAAAATGGGCGACCCTTTTTTTTATTATTTTACACAGAAAGAAAGATTCGAGGATTTTGTAGATTATCTGTAAAGTTGTGTTTTTTTTTTTTTTTTGAAGAATGTGAAAACTCACAATGGAAAAGTAGTGGGAAATAATTGATTTGAAATCGTTGTGGGAAGAATCTATTTCTAGAATTATTAAGAAAAATTGTTTTAACAAAAATAATTTAATTTATGAGCTCTCCCTGATTCTTTCAATTTTGCCCTCATAACAAGGAAACAAATCAGTTTTTCCTAGAAACAAATTGAGTGTATCAATTCAATCAAATTGGAATGCCTTATAAATAAACGTTTATTTTGATAAATGAAGTGATAAATGTTTGATTTGAAGATTGTTAAATTTAGTTAAATAAATAAGTAGCATTTTTTTTTAGAAATATTTTAAAGAGATCTTCTCTTTTTCTTCTTTCATCAAGTCAATGGAATTCTCCTATTGGATTTGTGTTGTTAGTGCGGCGTTGCCAGGTCAATTCATTTGTTGAGGGGCATTGCCACACTTCCGAGATCTCTGCAGCAAATAGTGATGGTTTTTTAATTTGATTTAAATGAATTCGTGTTCATTAGGGAAAGTCAAGCTTAGCAGTTTATTAACTAAAATGGAATTATGCTAATTTTGAGAACAAAAGCAGCTTAGCTCGAGTATTTAGGAATGGTTTTCTTTATGAGAATTTTCTCGGATTTTCCACTTCGATCGAATTCTTTTTTTTTATGTGTAGCTGAGATGGGTTTTCCTGACTTCTGGCTGGCATGTTAATAAAAGTAAAATGATGTGAAGGCATCAGACTAAGTGGAAACCGTACTCTTTTATACCAATGAATCTGAGTAAGTGTGTGTGTGTGTGTGGGTGGAATTTTACTTTATCCATGGCACATTTGCCTTTAATGCTGCATAATCGCCAAACAATTTCGTTTCTCACACGTTGGCGGCCATGGCCGCTGGTATTGCCATTGCCTTGGTCGGAGCATGATTTTCTGACCATATCAACTGTTTTGCAACACGGTAAATGCATCCCGCTAAAGCTATATAAAATGATCACACATACATGCAGAGAAGGAAAATCAACTGATTCGAGCTAAGGGAAATCCCATGAACCCTGCTCGGAGAGTTCGGTGAAGTTGTGGAAATGTTTTGTGTTTTGGGTCGCTTGAGTTTTATGTTGCGAGACGCGCTACCAAATTGCGTTCAAATTGCGCACGCAGATAACAGTTTTTCATGGCGACACATAAAAACAAAAGCCCCCAAAAACATTGCGCTTCGGTGTGCCTCCCCCTGCCTCTCTTGTCTTGTGCATCAGTATCATCAGCTCCGGTCACCCAAGTGCTGCCAAATCGCTACGACGACACGTGATTCACTTTGCAGCTCATCAAGCGCCCAGAGCAACAGGCGCTGACAGCGGGCTCAAATGGCAGGCAGAGAGTGAGGCGTTGGCCACGCTTTGTCCACTTTTATGGCCGAGTCGAGGCACTTAAATTCCGGTCGGTCTCTCTCACTCGTTGTCACATACTTGAACTCTGATAAACCAGGCAGCTGCTTGACATGTGAGTGCTTCCATCTTTAAGCCTACCACTTAAGTTTCTAGGCATGCAGTGCTGCCGGAGATGCTCCCAGTCCTCACATAATTCTGGTTATTTACTGGAACTCATTTCGGAGTTGGCGCCAGAGTGATTCCGAGATTGACAACGGCAATGAAAGTCCGAAATCAGCAAGTCAAGCTGAGCTGAGCTGAGCGCTGATTTAAATATGTCGCGGCAACGCATAAATTCATTTGGGCGCCCCGAAAAAAGAAACCCGAATAGAATCTGTTAATGTTACATATTTTCATTCTGCCAAGCGAAAGACAAAAAGATTGATAGGCGCCGCATGTCTGCTGGCTCATGTCTCATGCCTCCTAATCAGCGCCCCCTCCAACTTTTTGGGCTTTTGTGTAACATACTTTTCTGCTGGCTGGCTGGTTGCTTTGTTGGCCGGCCGGCGGGAGAGTTGAGTCGGCTCCTGACAATGAAAAACTTTTGTGCTTATCATGCGTGCAAGTTTGGTCCGACATTTTAATTGAAAAATACTTAGCAAACTCTTGTCATAGTTGGAGTAGTCGGAGTCTAGCGATTCCCTTGTAGTTCCCCAAGAGAGTGTCAAATGGCAAACACTTGCCCTCGAGTTGCTTGCACCAGTCGAAGTGGTCTGAAGTGCGCTTGGCCGTGTCAGGGTGGCAAAATTCCTGACCACCTCATCTAGCCAAATAATGCACTACCCAATTTTAATTGCTGGCTTAGCCGGGAGCAAACAATTCCAAGCAGGCTTTGGTTGACTTTGACTGCCGGTGTCCTACTAACCTAGTGACAGGTCTGATCGGGTTCTCTTAACATTGCCTTGCCACTCTTTCCTGCCGAAGTTGCTCTTGTTGTTCTTGTTGTTCTTGTTGTTGCCGACACTTTTTTAATTTTGCTGGGATTATGGTTGAACTGCTTTTCGCTACGCTTAATTTTAAAACATTTTTCTTGTTAGGATCACAAACGACGTGTCTGCCTTTCCAAAGAGCGCAAATATCTATCTTTGGCAAAAGTCTCTCTCCGTGTGTGTGTGTGTGTGTGTGTGAGCTGACGTGTGTTTTGGCCAGCCCTTTCGCTACGCATCAGACATTTGCACGTCCAGACCACGTTTCTGTGTTCTTATTACGCGCTCGTAAAATGAAACGGCTGCCTGGATTATTCCCATTAACTTGTCGGTGTTGTTGTTGCTTGAAGTTGTTAGTGTCGAGCAAGTTCTCGGATCCTGAGTACTGGCAGTGCTGATGTCTCAGACCGCGAATGGTCTAACTGGTCCCGGTGGTGCTGGCCGGGCTGTTTGTCACTACCATAAAGTTTGGCAACAAATTGTTTGGCGGCGTGTTTGATGCTTGCAATTTCACCTGGCCGGCCTATTGGCTTTGGAGTAACCCTTTTTTCTGTTCTTTCGGTTAACATTTTAACACGCACGTGTCAAAAAACGTACATAAATTTTTAAGTGATTAAAAAACCCCGCCAGCCAGTCAGTCAGTCAGGAGTCACACATTCTAGGTAGCAAGAAAACAAAACCATTTAAATGCGCAACGTGCAAAAAGTAAATTGTCGTGAAGAAAAAGAAAAGAAAAAATATAAAACGAAAATAATTAAAGTCAAATATTCAAAATAGCGGAAGGGCGCGCTTTCGCTTATCAGCCACAAAAAACGAACTACAGAACAACAACAAAATAACGGCCACAACAACTGCAAGGCAGTGGCAGTGACGTTACCGAAAAGGCTGATAATGAAACAAATACAGCATCCACAAATTCCAAATTCCATTCCATTTCGTTTGTCCCATTTGCCACTGTGTTTTCTCGCCTACTCCTTCGGGTTTCACGAAATCCAACGAAGGCCATCGGATCTTCGCATTCGTATTCATGGCGGCCCCAGCAGTCAGTTTGAAAATGTCCTTTGCGCGGTTCGGTTGTACTCTGTGACGAAAGACGCTGCAAAAGACCTACAAGCGCATTCGGCAGACTCCCACTCGTGTGGTCGCCTGGGGATATGCAGTAACCGTTTTAAATTCTATTCGGCACTGAATGCCCAAAAGTAAACAAAAACAACAGCAACACAAACAGCGACATTAGCAACAGCAACAAACAAACCGATAATTGAATATGAATGTGCGAAAACTAAATACAAATTGTGCGGCTTTATTTTTCGGCAATGCTAATCAAAACAAGTCCAACCAAAATCAGCTCAATTAAGGCAATTATTCTCTGTACACAGACAAAGAAATTTCTCCACACACTGCGATAAATTGGAATTTTAAATCAAAATATATTTCATCAATCAGAGAGTGAAAGAGAGAACGCCACAGCCTCTAAGCACTAATAAAGCTCGACTTGCACAGTTGAAGCATCTCTTCAATTGAATTGTTCTCAGGGTTTCGAGTTTCCAAATTGAAAAAAAAAAAAACAAAAACAAAACACAACGCGGTCACTTCTAATCTCAGCTTGTGTGTAAGAGTTCACCTCAGTATTTGTGCGCGGAGACACTCGCTGTGCATACAAAATAAAAAGCATATAAACGTTGATCGAAGCAAAAACAAAAAGAAAGCAGATATCGTCTCCTTTGAAGTCCTTTAGCTTCCTCGGAAATAATGTATATGGTAGGGGGTGTAGATTTTGTGTTTGTGCCTGTGTGTGTGTGAGAGTGAATCTAAATTGTGCTTGCGGCTGCGGCAGTGGCGGTGGCGCAAGTGGCAAGTGCTGAGGTGCACAGCGAAAAGTGTGAAAAAGCGCAAAATAAATATTAAAAGCAAAACGTGCGTGGATTAGAAAGAAAGTAAAGGCAAAAATAACAAGAACCACATTTGCTGAGACAGCTGTGCGCAAGCGAAGAAGAAGCAGCAGAAAATAACTTTCCAAGAATCTTCCGCATCTTTGGCAGTAGCAGAGCAACACAGGTTCGTACTCAGACATTTTGAGCCAGTTTTTTTATTTTTTTTTTTATTTTGTTGTTAGTGTGATTGAGCCGGTTCAATGCGCTTTCCCTTTTGAGTTATGATATGAAAAGCACTCAGCGAGCCCCGCAATTTCCTTCATTTTCATAGACGTGCCGAGCACGCGCTCGCGCTCGCGCATAATTTAAGCTAACTTTTATTTTTTAACAATTTCCTTTTTTTTATTATATTTCGTCTTCTTCAGCCTGTACCCTTTTGAAAAGCGCGAGTACCGTTAGATTCTTTTTGGCGGAAAGTAATCGGCCGATACGTATTAATATGCTGTCCAGGCCGCAAGCTCTTTGAAATTCCCAATAACCGAAATTAATTTGTTTCCTTCGAAATTTTTGGAAATTTATAAAGAATTCTGTGATCGTTCGATTCAAAAGAGCTTAAGCTTATTTTGAAACGAAATACTCTGAAATGAAAATTTTATAAAAATATTCCATGTTTTCAAATCAAGTTGGTCAATTCAAAAAATTTAACTGAAATTCAATAAATTCGGTCAATTTTAATTGATACCAGACTACAGTACACAATCCACGGTCTAACGAAAATAAAACAATTTCGTATTCCACAGATTCCGCTTTTTTTTTTTTTTTTGTTATTGGTTTTGTGATGAGATTCAGCTTCACGGGCGGGGTTTCGGAGTTTGTGTGTGTGTGTGAATAGATGGGATTTTGTGGGTACTCTGTTCATTTGAATTTTGAATTTGGCTAAGTGGAGCGCATGTGGGGCCATATGGTGGCCTGGTTAGCTACCATATCGGTACTTTATTATCAGTAAGTCACAAACCAGGCAACCCAGGCAGCAAGGCACCCAAGCACCTAGGTTAGGTGCACCTGCCGAAGTCTGGGCAAACATATGTATTCCAGCAATCAGATGACGCGAGTAGACTCCCAGGCAGCATCCCAGCAAACTTCTCCGGCCATGTTGATTTATGACAATCGACGAGGCCATCGAGAGTAAGCATACAGAACCGAGCAGAGCTCCCCGGCACATCAGGCAGCAGCCCCAACCAGCCAAGGCAACAATAGTCAAAGGGCTGGTCTGGGTGGACGTAGACGTAGGCCCGAGAGCTCACTCTTGGTTTTGGTTGAGCGAATCTCTCTGCCTTCCCTCTCTCTCCAAACATTTACATACACAAGTAGGTGCCGCACAATTTCCGTCCAAGTGGAAACTAAATAATTATATGGCACTGACGTGGCGGTAGGTGGAGAGGAAAAGGGAGAGGGCAAAATCAACTGGCAAAAACCCTGGTCTATGTCTCTGGGCATGAGTTTAACGAACATTTATGCGCGTGCGGTTGTTTATGCTGAGCTCGAGTTATGTGCCACTTATGAGACTAAGGCCAAATTCGCTACTGCCGAGATGCCCTGCCCCGCCGCCGACTTGATCTGTGTGCGGTGCGGTGTTGTGTTGTGTTGCGCTGCTCTGCGGACGAGAGGTGGAGTAAGGAAGGACAGTGTAACCAGTGGCGTTGCATATGCCGCATGCCGCATGTTCATCAAGAATGAATTAAAAGTTATTTTAAATTCGTGACACTCGCCTAATTTTGCATGTCGGCATGTGAATGCGAGTCTCTTCTGCTCCTTTGCTCCCTTTCGAGCAGCTTTCCTTTCTATACTCTGCGAGTTTCAGTTTCAGTTTCAGCTTGTTGTTGCTGCTGTTGCTTTTGTTGTCATTGTAGCTTTTGTGGTGTGTGTATGTGTTACTGCTTCGTTCAGTGCGCTGGAAAAGGCCAGGGGTGCCCAAGCTGAAAGAGGCAGGCCGTGAGTGGCAGGCAGTTTTGGCAAATTCAAGCAGCCCAACCTGACACCTGCCAGACATGGCTGCCAGCTACATTTGACTGTGCCACAAACGCACACACTCGCACTCGCTCAGACCGACTTTTATGCACATATTTTAGAATAACGTTAGATGGAGAAAGGGAGGGAGGGAGAGCAAGAGGAGGACGCCAGCAATTTTAGGAAGTGAATTAAATTTGAAATGTTTCTTAATTTACTTTTTCGGTTTCGCGTTGACAGTTCAAATTGCTATAACAAATTTTCTAGAGTTACGCATGCCATTCATTCATTCATTTTATACACACACACACACACACACACACACACACACACACACACACACACACACATACACACATACTGACATGCATAAGTGAAATATTATGTACAAATGTCGAGCTTGGCTTTTTGTGCTAGATTTTCTATATTTTTTGTTTGCTTTCTCCTCCCTGTCTTCTGACAAAATAAATGAAGCCATTCGTACAATATCAGAATTTTGCATTATACTCACACACACATTAGCCAGTATGAGTAACGATAACGAATATAGGTAATACTCTTAAGATATTGAAGTACAGTTTCCTCCTAGCAGTTGACTAACGGTAAAAGCAACTGATGATTTAAATTGTGTGCGTATGTATGTGCTTAACGGTACCTTATTCTCCAGTGCTTGAGAAGATTTTGAGAACCAAAAATATGGTGGGAATGGGAACGGGAACCGAGAACGAATGCTTTATAAAAATTAAGTTGAATTTCGTGTAGCTAACTGCGTTAATCCTTTGGGTGCAACTAACCAGAACCGCTTGTCGGAAAGTTTTCTTAGACCGGGCGCCATGTCAATGGCTGTCAGTCATTTCCTCTTCCTCTCTCTCACTCTGTCTCTGTGTGTGTGTTTGGGAAAAAGCATTTACCATTTTACAGTTAACTAAAAGCAAACAAAATTGCGTGTAAAATAAATAAATACTTGAAAACTTTTAGCCACCACGTTTTAGACTTGACAAGCAAACAGACTAACAGACAGATGAATAGACAGAAAGCGAAATACTTAGTCAACCATTTTGCAGATACTTCTATTTACTCATTTCGCGTAATTTTCTACAGCAAATAAAATAAAACAAAACAAAAACAAAAAAAAAAAGCGCGAAAATAAAACTGAAGTGCAAATTGAACTTAAATGTAGTGCAACTCAATTACAACTTATTTAGAGCCTTTTTATCTTACTCAACTTGCATTGTTTTTCCTATCTTATTTTTCCCATATTAACACTCGACGGCCAGAAGATTGAGCAATTGTCCTCAAACCTTATTTTTTGCTTCTTTAAAATATTCATAATATAATAGATTTGATTTTTTATAAGACTTAACACTTTATTGCTTTCCGAGGATAAAAGGTGTTTCGGTCTTTAGAGAATTCTAATATTTAGCCTGAATCAATCTAGTAGATACTTTTATAAACTTAAGCTATAGAATCGGTTTATAGGGAATTATAATATTTATCCTGAATCAATCTTCTAGATACTATTGGAAACTTAAGCCATAGAATCGGTCTATGGAGAGTTCTAATGAATCAATCTGCTAGATACTTTTGGAAACTTTAACCATAGAAACGGTCTATATAGAATTATAATATTTATCGTGAATCAATCTGCTAGATACTATTGGAAACGTAATCCATAGAATCGGTCTATAGGGAGTTCAAATATTTATCCTGAATCAATCTGATGGATACTTTTCAAAATGTAACAAACAAATCTATCTGGCAGGGAATACTCTTGATATTAGTATTAAATTAAATAGTTTAAGTTTCAGATTCGAATTGGAATTTTTCGAATTCTTAGAGGGCAATTCAGTTTCAGGGAATTTAGTCCTCATTTCGAGTCTTATGAAAATTGAAACTAATCAAATCGAAATACTGGCTGGGACTCCCAC
The DNA here is from genome assembly GCA_037075145.1 of Scaptodrosophila latifasciaeformis. NCBI lineage: Eukaryota > Metazoa > Arthropoda > Insecta > Diptera > Drosophilidae > Scaptodrosophila > Scaptodrosophila latifasciaeformis. The sequence goes on from JBAMCM010000019.1 coordinate 239,371, forward strand.
TGGCCAAAGAGGGTTAATGTAGCCATCACAGGATACCAGCAGCGTTCCACTCCGCAGAGAGGAGACGGACTCGCGATTTGAAGACTGCAGTCTTTTTGCTCTACTCCTTTGCTTCTTTGTTTCGATGTGTCACTGCTGTCATCACAAAAAAAGAAAAGAAAAATGTTTCAACGAAATGAAATTAGTGTCAAAACGTTGCAACTTAGCCTCCATCCACACCCACTCTTCTCCTGAGCTATGTTCCCACTTTCACCCTGGAGTTGATGTCGGCTTGTCTCGAGCTCTAAAATGGCCCAGGCAGGGGAAAGAAAAAATCACCGAGGGGCTTATTACAAACGTTTGACATTTGGAGAACTGGGCGTAATCGTTGGCATCATCAACAGGGAGAAACACCGCCGGCATTTTTTGTTGCACCGGCTAAGCGAGCTCTTTCTTGTTGCCGTGGCTGTGTTCTGGTTGCCAAGGCTTTTTAAGTTGATTACGGCCAACGAGTTAGAAGAAGGAAGAGCAAGCAAACTGCTACAAAGAAAAAACTGTGGCGCCGCTTCTGCTGAATGAAATTGATGAAGTAGCTGCAGTGGCAGCAAAACGAAGCGAATGCGAGTGTAAGCGGAGCGGAGCGAAGCAAAAGGATAAACATCAACATTGGCAAAGGTAAACGATGGTGTTTTCTTTTTGTTTACATATTTCCCTCTAGTTTATCTCTTTTTTTTTGTATTTTATTTTTGCCATTGCCTCCAAATTGAATGGGTTGCCTGAAAATGCAAACAAGCAGCAAACAAAAAATAATAACAACAACTGCAACAACAATTTTACTGGATCAACGGATACATTCGGGGAAATGGTCTTCTTCTTCTTGCACTTCTAGGTAAACGAACTGGCTATGGCTCTGGGTCTCAGGGGGGTAGGGGCGGAGTATCTCAAAGCTGAAGAGGCGTTTTACTCACTTTGATTAACTTCCATCAGCATGAAACAATAACAAGTATGCTCTGTGGGGAAATTGCCTCAAAATTAAAATTTATTGCCAATTTGTGGCAAATTCGATTAAGCTTAGATTCTTAGAAGGCGCAGAGAAGAGCCAACCAAAATAAAAGCTTAAAAACTCGCAGTCAGTTGGACGGCATTTGAATCCAATAAATGAAAACAAGCGGCCTGACCAAGGGACACAGTCGCACACAGAGTGGAGACAAAAAGAAATGTCTGAGTAGAGAATCTGGGAAGAGCCAAAACTGTTGAGAAGCTGTTGAAGTTTATTGGAAAAATATTCAAATCACGTGGGTGGCACACGTTGCCAATCGCCATTCCACCGCCGTGCTCGTTGCCAGGCCAATGCCGAGTTGAAGGAAGTTAAAAAAAAAAAAAAAAAAAATTACTCACAGATTGAATGGAATTGTCAGTAGGCCAAGCCAAGAAAAGCTAAGCCAAGCCAAGCCAGGCAAGGCCGAGCTAGACCAGGATGTAGGGCTACGTTTTTGATCAATTTAAATGTTTTCAAAAGTTCTTGGCCAAGACAATAAAATTTGCTATTGCTGCGGCTTAGTCGAGGATTTGCAAAGGCCAACTTATTTGCAAGCATTTGGCAGCTTAGTTTGCCCACTTAAAGCCAAAGTATGTAATTAAAATCAAAGCTACCTAAAATGCGAAATTGATGAGCAGCTACATTTCACTACATCTTTGCATTTTCCAAAGTTATTTTTTTGGGTTCTTCAAGCCAGCAATCTGGCCTCCAATAAACTAACCAAACACGATTCAGAAGGGGCAACATGTTCTGAACCCTTGAAAACCGCCAGTTGACCTGCAAAATTGTTTTCAACAAAAACTTTCACTTTTCTAAGAAATCTTGGTCATTCATATTATTCTTCAGATTGTTGCCTGCTTTTGGGCTCTTTATTTATTTATTATTTTATTTATTTTTTTGTGTTTGTCACAGTTGGGAATGCTTTTGGAAGAGTGTCAGAAAATCAATGCCTATAAATCGTTAACTTTTATTCAGGGTTATTTATAGCATGCATGGCTCAAGGAGAGGATAGATTACAGACGGAGCGAGACGGGGTAGGGTGGCGGTTTATGTAGACGCATATTTATTTATGAAGCACAATTTTCTGGGTACTTTGAGGCAGTCTCCTCTGATGTCTGTTGACACAAGAGCGTAACTACCAAAACAGGCATCGTAAATTAGCTAAAAGAAGAAGAAGAAACAGAAAGAAGAGAAATGAAAGCAGACACGGTTGACGGAGACCGTAACAACAAATGTAAATAGTTCAATAACAATAACGAGCTGATGGGGCTGGCGGAGGAAAAACAATAACAAGAGTTGACATGTTTTATTTATTAAGTGGAGCGTGGAGTGTGACCCTTAAAATGGCGGAACGAGCGGTCTGAGTGACAAATCGCAAGGCATCGGCGGGGTGTGCGAGAGAGAGGTGGGAGGCTTTAAGTGTTGTGTTAAAATTGTTTTAATTTGCCATGAATGACCAGCCAACAGGCGACTTCAAGGGAAACGGTCAGCCTAGACGAGCAGGTCAACAAATTGCGAGTCCTGCGTCCTCTCTGCACTTGCGGCGCTCAGATCATAAACAATGCGCACACACTCACACAAGCAAAACATGGTAGCAAATGAGTGTCGTTGTTGCTTTTGCTTTCGCTTTCGCCTTCGTGGCAGTGGCTAAGTGCCCAAGCGTGCCATGTCATCCTTGGCCATTCAGTTGGCCCCCACCACTGTCTTGTCGTTCAGTTGACTCGATATGCTTCTTGTAATAATTCAATTGCGTGCAATAGAAACGCCGAGTTGGCCGAAGATTGATGACGCGCTTTGAGAGTGCCTTTGAGACACTCTCACCCATAAATGTGTCTGTGTGCTTTTGGCAGGCAGTCAACGTGTCGCCAGAGTCATTCCCATACCAATTGGCCGGGCCAAGTTATATATTCATGAACAGGCCAGAGTGAGAGTGTGTGTCAGTGTGAGACTTTGTTTCACACACTCGCAAAACTTGAACAAAGCAAAGTAAATACCAAAAAAAAAAAAAAAAAAAAAAAAAAAAAAAAAGAAAGTACGATAAAGTAAAGCAAAGCAAAGCTAAAGCTGCACTGGATTTAACTTGCCTACACTCAGGGCTTTGTAATTTTTGGCCAACTTCTGGAACAGCAACAACAACAACACGAGCAGGCAGAATCAGTATAAATAGAAGAAGAAATAAAAGAAGCCATTGGAAAGGCACCAACTAGAGAAATACCTAAAATACAAGAGTCTGAGTGGTGGGTGCTCAGAAGCCTAGCTAAGCATTTATACGCATTAAAGCGCAAGTCAACTTTTGACCAACTTTTCTACTTTCTACATTTACTTTTTTTTCGCCGCTTATACGCCGGCTTCAGGCTCGGCTGGGGATGGGAGGGGACTCTGAGCACGAGCACGTCAAAGTTATCAAAAATTCCACTTGCGCAGTGAATCAAGTGCCATTTACTGATTGTACAACGATGGCGATGCCATACAAAAAAAAAGTAACAAAAAAAAAAGGACTCTTAATCCGCTTCACATTTTATCAGCACTGTGACACTGTCGCTGTGTGTGTGTGTGTATATTTGAGCCAGTTAGTTTGTATGCCTAGTCGGCTCATTCATAAGTTGCCTAGCAGCCAGGGCTGTCCCGTAATACGCCTCAAGCGGTTTCAGCCGCTTTTAGTCACTCACAAACTTCGAGAGACTTGCCTGGTCTTTCAACTGGATTCAACTGGCTGCTGGGTGGCGGGCATTGCCTGATTTCTCTCTAAGAGCCCTTTTGCCTGAGATGTGTTAAATCGACGCCTAATGCCTCAACTAAGCCCTTAACTACAACAACATTGACAACTGATGCTTCTGCTGCTCCTGACTTGGTCTTTTTCATCTCCCGATTTATCTCTGGGTCTGGTGGGCTCTGATGTACTCAGCTCTGCTTTGGGCATAATGAATTAATCGATGTCTCAAATTTAGCAAGTTCTCCTTCGTCTCCGTCTCCTTCTCCTTTTACACCCCCAGCCAAATGGACAGGGAGTCTGGCCACTCTGGGCAGTGAAACTATTTATGCTGGTAAACACGTTTTATTTAGGTACTTATCAAGGTCTTAGCCAACATTGCCGAAACTACTAGCTAAAGATTTTATTACCCTCTAAGTAGAAGTGGAATTTAAGGTTGAATAAACAAATCTGGGCACGGTGAATTGAATCCGAAGGAATTAATTTCAAATATTTAAAGTTTGCTTATATTTTCAAAAAGAAAGTATAAATTATTATAGAGATCAAAATATTTGTTTGAAAGCTACAAATATCCTTTGAAATATTTAGGAGGATAAGATTTATCAACTTCGAACAAACTGAAATAGCTGGTCAACAGCTAAAAATTATAAGAACAAATTAAGAGAGTGTAATTGAAATAGTTTGATCTACGAACTTAATTCACGCTTACACAGGCAGACAAAAGGTCATCTAAAATAAAAGCCACTGCAAATATTTTCCATTCATGCTATGTTTGTTTTTACAAATTATCTGAGTCATATGGCAACACTTAACAGTGGCAGCCCCTTGTTTATAAATGTAAGAATGCCAACTCATTGCAGTGGCAGTGCCCTCTATTAAATAAGCATGCCAACCGGCTGAAAAAGACTCGAGTTGGCCGGCTGGAAAAAGCAAGCTGTCGCGATTTCTCCAAGTTGTAAAAAGTTGATCAGTCGCGAAAGAATAAGTTGAAATTCGAAAAACACACTCGAGGTTACCTTGTTTATAGTGCCGTAAAAAAAACTATGTGACATATCGCGCTCAAATTTGACATGTAAACATATAACAGTCCTGCCAACCTAAGCAAAAAAAAGTATGGCCATATGTCATGTCCTTGTCGAGTTATGGATAAAGTCTCGTTTATATTTAAGCAGAAGGTATATTCTAAACATTAATTATATTCATTATATAAAAAAAAGGCAAATACTTATCCTTTACATTAAATGTGAGCGGTATTTTTTATAAATAAACTTGAATCATTAAAATTGTTTTGATTGTAAATAAAATAAATTCTTTTGCGATGCTCAAGAAGTATTCCATTGGTGTCGTTATTAATTCGAATTGATAATTAAAAGTTATGTGGTTTCCAAAATATTTTTGATGCAAACCTCATCAAATTCTATTCGATATTCTTCCACTTAAGTATGCATGCATATTATATTCTCTTAACCAATAATTAATAAAAGCAAAAGGCAAAATAATTGTTTGGTCTTCAGTTACCATAAGGAGTCACTGCATCATTGGATCATTAATTTCCTTGCCTCTAACGGTTTTCACTCAATATCTTCTTAAGGAATTTAAATAAAAGCTTAATTTTAGCTCTCTTTGTCGAGTCTTTCAGAAAACTTATACATGCTTTTGTCTTGACATACAGAGTATTACAAAGTGTCGGTTTTGTTTATGTTGCTTGTTGAATTTTATGAAAATTTTAATTGATTGTTTAACATTTCAGCCTAATTGCTCAAATTCATTCGGCTTCTCTTTTTGTACATATGTATTATACCACATACTCCGATTCTGGTAGATACATATGTAGTCACGATGAAGTATTAACTCAACCTTTGCATATTTCAATAAGTAAACAAAACAAAAATAAACACACAAATTGCCTACCATACATAAACAAAATGAATTTTACCCAAAAAGAAACAATTCCTCAGGAGGTTTTGGCGTACACGGAAAGTTGACTGAATGTTTTATATTTGTGCTAGAGAGGATTGGAGGGATGGAGTGCTTCTGCCTAAGAGAAATAAGAAATAATTCTTGTGTTTGGCAAAAATCAAACATTCCAGGGACTAGCAAAAATTTGTATGATTCCGATGTGGATTTGACTAAGCGTTTCCCAATTTATTTGTAAAAGACGTTCTATGCCCAAAGACACAAAGGAGAAGAGCCAAAAAGTCTCTCGACTGTCGGAGATGTGCTGTCCAACCCAAGTCAACTCGGCTCTGCTCCAGTTGAGTTTGGCCAAGCTAAGCCAGAATTTTATGCAAATATGCCAAGTTGATGGTTTGCAAATGTGCTACGCGTGCTGGGAACCTGACTTACGAGTGAACTTTGTGTGTCATTAGGTGATATTGTTAAGTTCCACATAAATGCATATTGGCGACGAATATGCATGCTCTTGCCCTAAACTTTTCAAAAGAATAGGCAACAAAAGTTTTGCATAAATTGCTTAGCCAACAGACCTTCGCAGGAATGGCGGGCAAGGGAAGCTAAGTGACAGTTGGCAGGCTTTCGCCCAGAGACATGATGGACACACTAAAAACTTATAGTGGGATTTAAAAAAAGAACAATGCAATGAAAATCGGAGTAAGCCGAAGATCACATGCTCTTTTTATAGCTCTTAATAGAAGTGGAAAATATCAGCTGATTTTATGCAGACCACACTTATATTAGATCTGATCAAGATGAGAGATAATCAAGCCATGATAGGGATTTCCCAACTAAACTGTGGACAATATCGATAGCTTGCCAAATAAGCTTGAGGAATCTAAAGGCATGGGGGAAAATACAAAAACCTGAATAGAAATTGGAAGTGAAATTTTGAGTATTAGGCTTTTGCATATAAAGTGCCTGAGCAGTAAAACATACGAGAAAAAAGTCAGTTGAGTTAACAATTGCAATTTCGAAAAGAAAAGCACTTTTTGTTTTTTTTTTTGGTTTCCTGTCTGACTTTTGTTGCCATGTTATCAAGCATTTTCTAGATTTTATTTTTTCTTAGACTCCATTTCCCCTACCCTATCTCATCATACGTTAGTTTCTTTGACTTGCTCTTGCTTGGTTTTATCTGACAGATAAATCAATCAAACTTTTTGCATATGTGCAATAAGCTTGACAAGCGTCTTGATGTCTGCTTCCCCTTACACTTGCTTCTAAGTCAATATATCTCGGAGTTATGGCATTTTGTTTTCTGAAACAAGCCCAAACAGCAAAATAGGATGCTCTAGGCAGTAAGAAAGCCCCAAAAGAATTCCAATTAAAATCCATCTCTATGTTTCTTGCACTGCATTTTCACTTATCACCCTTTGTCGATTTTGCTCTTGCTCTTTTTTTCAATGAATTCCTCTTTTTTAAGGTTTTTAAAACAAAAAGAAAATCAACTTGCACTACCAAATGAGCTTGGGGCAATTTACTGAACTTTATGACTGATAAATAGTAGACGAGCACTGGAAAAAAAACTTTCCACATACTGCGATAAACAAAACAAAATAGTTTCAGAAACTTTAGATTGTCAGAAATTTTTGCGGGTGAGTAGAAGGGGGCAGGGTCTTCTCTTTCAAGTCAATATCCCATTTACTCATTTGACTATAATGATGCTGACAGCAACTGCTTTTGAGGGCTTCCATTAGTGATAAGCTATTAATTCCAAAACTATTTTTTCAACCTACCCGACACACTCATATCATCACTTCGCATGCCTTTCGTTCCACTCCCAGCACATTCGAGAACTTTAGAGCTGTAATTAATCATTTTATGGCAACAGAAGCGTAGCGAGCCAAATCAAGTCGAGGCGTTACTGAGGCCTTTCAAGAAACTTTCAACTAAAAATCGGCATCAATTTTAATTAGTTTAGTGTGGTTACTCGGCTGATTTTGGCTCTGATGACGCTCTGTAATGGTGGTGGTGGTAATTATACAATTAGAGCGCTTTTTGTGAGCCAATCAAAATCGTAAATTCAATAGACGATGGGAGTGCATGGGAGGAAGGCATGGGGTGTGCCACATTAACTGATTTCCAAAAATAAAGTAAACGCCCCGTGTAAAGTTTTAAGAGTTGCATGACTGGCAGTTTCAGCTCTTAGTTTTTGTTCGTATTGAATAAAGAAAAATAATAATTTTGGGGAAGCCACGGTGGCTTACCAAAAGGGGATCAAGGAGAATAGCATTCTTGCCTTTGTTGATATTCTACGAATTTTAAACAATTTGCGGCCATCAATATTTGCGGAATGTGTTTTGAATTTAAAATGAGCTAGTCACCCAGTCAGCCAGTCAGTCAGCCAGCCCATTTGGTAATTCTGTGGCTGTTTTGCTCGAAGGTATGCTCATCCTTCGGCCTCATCATTGGCCACATTGTGGGCATGTAAATTCATTAAAAATTGCGAGCCAAACACACCAAACGAATCACCGCAAATCCGCAATGCAAATAAAAACAAACAACGAAAAAAAAAACTGAAATAAAATTCTAGTCCCTTCATCAACAAAAAAAAGGGGAAAATGAAAGCCTTTCTAATAAAATATAAAGCAACAAATATAAAAATTTTATTTTTTGTCTGCTTGTTGGCCTTAAACGAACTAAACTATTTTGAGCTAAGCGCCTATAAATAAACAGACTTTTGGGAAGCGTGCGAAATGTTCGATCCGTTTTGTCTCAACCTCAACTGCCCTTCTCCTGTCCTTCGCTGTGAGCAGACATAAATCGAATCTTATTTATTTTGGTTTGGCAATTTACGTTTTGCGAGTGGTGCCCCGGAAATGTTGTAGGCTTCAGATAAAATGTGCGTAAGGATTGAGTTTGCCATCATCATTTGTTGTTACTAATGCCATGGCCACAGGATCGTCCCGAAGTCCTTTTTTGCCTTATTTATTTGCACATACACATACAGCCAACCACCCCTGCCCGGGTCAGCCGTCCTTCTCGGAAACTTACAGTTTTGCTAGGCTGAGAAACAGGGACAAGAAAAGCTCGACGATGCGTTGCGTTCTCTTCTGTTGGATTTTGTTGCGTGTATATTCTGGGTCGCTTTTGTTTGTTCTTAAATTTTTGAAAATCCTTCCACTCAGAAAATTGCAAGCAAACAGTAACCCACATACGACCGAGCAGGCAGTACAGAAAGAGCGGCAGTATTTGCCATCGTTTGGTCGTCTAGCAACTGACTGAGTACTCTACAATTTTAAGACATTTCCCACACAGAACCACTCAGATACCTTTATACAAAATAAAATAAAAAAAAAGTACAAATGTTTGTCTGTGTTTTGCATTGAAGTGGATTTGTTGGCGCAAACGAAATGTCACGCAAGAATTTATAGAAATATATATATGAGCCGAGATACAAAGTAAACAAATCTTTCACTGGCGCTCTGCGAGTTCGGGCTACGAATTTACTCACCGTTTGCGGTCAACCCAAACACACACAAGACATACAAGCTTCATGCTACCGTTAGTACTCGAATATTTTTGGGGGATTTTGTGAAATGGAATTTCCCGTAAATTTCATTTGAGTTGCTTGTCAAATACATAGCGGAAGGTTACCTTTGTACCATCAAAGAGCACATGCTCATTGAAACCTTTTGATTCCACTACTTTCCTGGGTTTGATCTGTTAGTCGACTTGCAGATCGATTCAAGACTAGTTCGATGAACAGGTACTTGTATATATCTAGTCATAGCAGAATTGGTGATTAATTGAACGTTGTCTGTCCGACTTAGGTTCGGAATAAAAAGCATAAAACCACAACTTCCTCAAAAAATATAAAGAGTTTATAGCCCATAACTTTTTTGTTTACTAATTTAGTGCTATAAAAATTGGCAGTTAAAGGTTATTATATGTTCTTAATAAGGATATGAAATTTCGATCTGATCGGACTACTATATAATGTAGCTCCCATAGGGCCGATATAAAAATCGTTTTAAAGTCATAATTTCTTTATTTATTAAAGATATTTTATTCAAATTGGGAAATAAGCTGGCTTTATGCGTAAGCGTAATGAAATTGGACATTTATATATATCAATTAGGTCAAAAAATTCGATCTATGTGTTTTTTTTCAGAAAACGGGTTATTTATGAATCAACCTCGACCAAATTAAACACAAGAAAGTTTTTAGTTTAAGTTTTTAATAACACGAAATATTTTTGAAATCTGATGACTATATCATATAGCTCCCATACATCTGTTTCACCAAAAATTTCATTTAAAATTCTTTATTCACACATTTAAGAGATATTTTTACTAAACTTGGTAATTCGAAGGCTTAATAGATATTAACGTGCGTAAATAAATAGCCCATTAGGAAAAATCGGTAGAAAATACCGATTTAGACCCCTATAGGTACAGGGTATCACAAGCTCGGCTGGGCCCGAGTTTTAACGTTCCGAATTTTTCTGACTACGATTTGTACAGTCTTCCTTCTTCCAAAATAGTTTCAAAATTATATTTCAGTCTTAATTATTTATTTAAGCCCAATCAAAATAGATCATGAAAACCGTTTTGTGGAATCCAGGCGATTTAGCCACTACAACTACAAAAAAGTAGAGGACACAACTCCCTCCCACAGGCCTTGCCCTTTAAGAAGCAAAAAAAAAACACCGTGAGCATTGGAAGCTTGTTGATCTCTTGAGAATTTTGAGCACGTAATGTCACGTTCTTCAAAATATGAAACGTCTACTGATTTTTAATGAACCAAAAGTTTATCACTGAAAAGAAAGCACACATACAAACACTAAAAACAAATACAGAAATCAAAACAACAACTAAAAAAAACTAAAAAAAAAAAAAAATAAAGAGGGCAATAGGGTAACTATTTCAGGACATCAGAGATGAGAAAAGAGGTCACATGCCAACCTATCATGAATGGACGTACAGTCCTGAAGTGACACAAGTTTTGTTCTTGCTCCCGACTAGGAAAGGCAAAAAAAATTCCTCAGCTTTGATTAATACATGTAATGCTGAGACAGACTGAAAGGGAAGCTAGCACAGGCCTTTCGACTGACCCAAGCCCTGGGTCACTACTGAGGCTGAGTCGTGGCAAGTGTTTATGGGAAAAGTGTTGCTGGCCTACCTGACCGGATCAAAAGTATGTCATTGCGATTGTAGAGCGTTACGGTCATGTACGCAATAATTAAAAGTATCGAAAGTTGCACGTTGCCTGATGTTTGTGTATGCGGTCAGGCTGTCCTAGTGCTGCCACTCGCTGCGGCTGATTGCGGAATCCAAACTGTGCTATATGACCGAGCTAAGGTGTGCTGGGGAATAGGTGAGAAGGCAGGAGGACAATAAGATACGCCTCGGTAGCTGGTCACGGGCCTTGGGCAGAGATATGCCAAATATACGATGAGTATGCCTGTGACTGTGTGTGTGTGTGTGTGTGTGTATGTGTCTGTTGTACGTGCACTTCAACATGACTACCGGATTCTTTTTCTCCTCTGTCTTGTGCTCTGAGAAACCCAACCATTGTTGGTCAACAAAGCATTGACCACTTTTCACCCAGCCTTCCAGCCACCGCCCAGCCATCCACTAATAAAGCTTGGCTAGTCAGTGGAGAGGGCAATGGGATCAGTTGCATAGAACTGGACATCACAAAACAAAACGAACGACAAATAAACAAGCAGACAAACAAACAAACCGAATAAAACTCAACTGTACAGAGCCCAGCACGAACGTGTGTATAAATAAAAACTTTGCAACACTTTTGCTGTGAATCTCGGAACAATCGCTGGAAAAAAGTCGTCTCATTCAAGTTGCGTACCCCACCCCCACCCCTCTCTATATACTGAATTCTAATACATAAGCACACTTAAGTTATTGTTACCGTTATTTAGTTAGTTTACGCCACTTTGTATTGAGTGAGTGTCTTGTTCTATTTTTTTTTCGTTTTTTTTTTTTTGTTTTTTTTCTTGTTAATATGTGCGTGTCTTTGCATGCATGAGCAGAAGTGTGTGTTTGTGTGCGTGTTTGTATTTGCCCGTATTTGCTTTTTATTGTATTGAATTTCTGGTGATTTGTGCAGTGCCACCACAAAAACAGAGAATTTCGAATTCCAACCCATCGCACCATCACAGCCCGGAAAACCTCAAACTCCAATCGACAATAGCTTCACTTTGATTTGATTGATTTGCACAGCGTCAGCTGTGCGAGAGCATGTGAAGGCTTTGAGAGCAAACACTTACACACTCACAAATACGGCAGCACCAAAATTACAAAATAAAAGAAAAAAGAAAAAAAAAATTAAATGGGTTGGGGAAAAACAAACACGAATAATCCCGGCAGTCACTCGGTGAGTTCGTGAGTCGGTGAATCGGTGAATCTGTGAGTCCGTGAGCCAGCATATTGAACTGTTTGCAATTGTATAACGCAAAGAAAAATAAGTAAGAAAAAAACTCCAAAAACAGTTCAGAAAACATCTGAAAAAATACAAAAAGGAAGCAAAATGAATAAAGCAAAAAAAAAAAAAAAAACAAAGACATGGCATTTTGCGATTGATTTCAAAGGCTTTGAGCTCATTGGAAGCTGTTTCTTATTTTCTTCTTTAGTATCAGTTCGACAATATTACACATTTCCAGTGACTCCAGTCTCACGTAAAATTTTATATTTTACTCTACGAAGGCGTGCGATATTATTCGTAGGCTTAGTGGGTCCTCATTTGGTTCACCTTCATGGATCTCTACGCACTCTTTATTTTTCCCTTTTCCTTAGCTTTTCTTGGGATGGATGTGTTTTGGTAACATGAAAAGTTACTTTGCATGGATTTGTCGTCATGGTTGATTTTTTATTTATGCAACAAAACTGCCAAACCAAATAGGCCACACGGGCGTGCAAACGATGTCGTAGGTGTCGCCCATTTTTATTATACTTTCAGTTTAATGAAGTGCACACACACAAACAAATATAGATTGAAAAAAAAAAAGAATATAAGGAAAAAGAAAAGAAAAGAAAAACAACTTTAAGTGTTTCTTTAGTTTCGAAGTAATTTTATGGCGCCATATTACGTATACGCAGTGCTGGCAATGCAATTGGCTTTACCATCAATTGAATTTGGCAAAGAAAAGAGACCTTTGATTATTAACAATTTCATTGTTCCTTCTTTCTAAATTCAGTGGCCACATAAAACCAAAATTTACTCTTACATGCTTTGGAACAAAGACAAACGAATGCCGAGCTGGGTGGACTTCAGGTGAAAAACTCTCACAAAGGAGCACTTAATTCGCCTTTTGTCCACATCGAGACGGGTCGAAGCAAGGCAAAAAAGATTGCTTCGTTTTAGAATACCCATCCCGTCTGGGGGTATACATGACAAATAACATGATTTTGGCAGGGAAAAACCAACCAATAACCGCCGAAGAAAAGACTCTGCAGACGGAGAGGTCAGACAGCAAATACATTCCCTCCTGAGAGGGACCACAAAGAGTACTGAGTGCGCCGGCTGCGGAAATATTTTAATAAAAATGTCAGTTTATGCACGTTGACAAGTCGCATGACACCCTCTGCCAGCAACAGAAGGCATGTCTTCCTCTGCCCATCCCCTTATTGTTGCTCTCCCAGGAGTCTCATTGGTCCATCCTGGCCCCGTTGGGCCAAGCCAAGTCCAGTCCTGATGTATTTATGATGAGTCGACGATGGTATCAGTGTGTTTAGGTGGCTTCGTTTCGCGTTGCGTGATGAATATGAGAGGCACGTTTTGTGATTTTTGCTCTGAAAATCCATTTTCCACATTGTTCCACCCACCCCTCGATTCACCTTTGTTGCACTTTAGAGCTTTGTTGTTCTTGCCCGCACGGTAACCCAAATTGCCAAGCGAAAATATTTTAAGTCGCGGTGGCTTGTCTGGTGGAAATGACTGGCCAATGAAGCTGCCAGCTGCCGCTATCAAAGACCGAATCTGTATCCCCATCAGAAATCAACGCATGTAAGTCTCATAATTCTGTCAGCGCAATAAACGCGTCGCAACGCTCAGCATCGAGAGCCGATGTGTATGGAATAATAAAAGGCACACAAACCCGCCCGCCCGACTCTGTTCCCTGCGCTTTCTGGCCTACTCGCACATATGCGCATTTTATGTTTTAATTTGATTTGATTTGTGTTGTCGAGTGAGCGTCCGAGGACGGGGCTGAGTGAATGGAGGATTGCCAAATTTTGTTAACGTTTAAATTTGATTTATCGCGCGTGACGCTCCGCTCGCTCCACTCGACAAAGCTGCCCGCACCCTCTGCCTATCGGAATCCCACTGGCGCCAGCAGCAACCAAAAAACATGCCCCCAGCAACTTAATTGGTTTTGCCGAAATTTTCGCTTCAAGTCATTTAAGCGCTTAACGGCGACAATTAGCTGCACTTGGGCTGCAGGCAAATGGAAGGAGTGGGCATCCCGGCAAATTGTGGGTCGCGGAGACATCTGTTAAAAGGCCACAAGTGCTTGGGCTAAAACAAAACCTCACAAAAACCATCATGAATGGCGCCAGCTGACAACCAACAGCCAGACAATTGCACAGCCACTAACTTGGCTGCAGCTCTCAACTGTGAATGTGAATGTGACTGTGTCTATAAATGCGGATCTGGTTGGGCTATCTCTGTGAATCTTGCGGCTGTGAATGCCCCTTGGCTGGCAAATGCACTTAAGTTCTTGTGTCTTAAAAGCCAGTAAAAACATCTTCAACGCCCACCCATTCCGAGTCATGACCAGCTCCCGGGGTTGTCGCAGACAAAGTTGGCAGCACTTGAAGCAGCTGGTGCGCGCTTAGATTGAACTGCCATTTTAATTACTCCGCGGTGGGAGGTCAACGCGGCCTCGACCACCCAAGAGCAAGAAGACTCCAAAGAATTAATAAAAGGCAATATACCAGTGTTAAAAGTTAGATACTCTATTGAAGTTATTTTATGGAAAAATAAAAACGTATTGATATTTTAAATATTTAAGCTGGAGTTTCGCCATTTTTAATCAAATTATAACAAATTATAAGCAAAGATCATTTTCAAGGAGTGTGATAAATTTTAAATCAATATGTAGTTCCGTGTTTTTATAAGAATATGAATACGAATGATTTTAACATGAATGATAAACTTCCAGTCCTTCAGCATGAGCATTGCAATTCTAATAAATTCTGCCTGGTCTAACATTCCATATTGAAATTGAATCTTCTTCCCTTTCTTTTTATAAAATAATCATCTCTAGAAAATTTTTCAGCCCCACCTAGATCAACCAATCAATAAGGAAACACATAAATTAATTAAAAAAAACAAAGCTATAGTTTTTCAAAAATAAGAAAAAGAATAAAGTCATTTACAAGTTTTTTGACGACAATTAGAAAAAAAAACAAAAGTAGAGAAAGATGTCGGTCATTTTTTTGGAAATAGACCACCAAAAAATCTACTATAAGATTTTCAGTCAAAATGCGACTTCCAAGCCAACATTCGATAAAGGAGAAAATGCAACAGCTCCTTCCACTTCCGAACACCCCTCCGGCCCGCCACGGATTGGCCTGGCAGCGTTCAGAAACAATTTGCTGCAGATTATGAAAATTGCTTAAGAAATTAAATTGCTGCAATGGGTGAAAACCATTGAGTTGAAGAGGGTGAGGGGAAATGTGCTCCCTGTCGGACCGGCCATGTTTTTGAGCTGCTTGAATTTCAAATACGGCAGTGCGGATATAAATTTGCATTTCCATTTGCGGTTGCCCTGAAACAGGTTAAGTTTCGGCCCCGGGATCTGTTGAAAAGTTGCCTTTGATTTGTCCGGCACGTAGTGAAAGTAACAAGGAATAAGCGGTGAAAGGAAGACTTTTTTATTTCTCCCATTTTATATTTTTATTTTGAGGTGGAGCCTCCACTAGCTAATTCAAACTGCAATTATAGTCCGGCAAGAGAGGAGAGAGACCAGGAGAGACCCTGAACTGTCGAAGACTTTAATTATGATCCTGCTCAGGCCAACTCGTCCTCTCTGCTTTAGGCAATACGTGCTCCAATCGGGACGGGGTGGGCCAATGGGCTTGACCAAAGCAGCTTAGAACTTGCTCTAGACTTTATTAAAAATATTTGCCGAGTCGTCGGCATTTACATAGCTACTTTCGCATTTCCTCTTCTTTCTTTTTTATTTCATTTTAGGATTTCTCTCGTATTTGCTGCGTTGCGCGAGAGTTAAATTTTTATGAGCTGGTCTGCCTTTTTTGCTGCTTCGAGGGTCATAGCACGCGCAAAGCCTATAAAAATGGTGGTTCGGCTGGAGCTGGCTTGGCGGGTCCCCTCTGGCCCTTGGCCTTGTTTTGTTTCTTTTACTGTTCAATTAGCATAATAGACGCACAATGAAAGCTCCAGCTGGGTGATCAGAGTGGGAGCTTATATCAAAACAGAAAAAAGCAAAAAAAAAAAACTGAGAGGCTTGGTCAGAGTTGTATCATTTTTTTTCTTTCGTTTGCCTAATACTTTTGGAAAATAAATAAATGCATAAATACATTTTTTGGTTAGAATTTCAGTGGTGGAAAATGGGACGAAGGAAACTCATTTTGGAAAATGGTCAGTCGCATCAGCAGGCAGCACATCATTTCCGGTTTGTTTACGCAAATCGAGCACATTTCGCATAATTTCCTATTTCTGGCAATGTCGTTTTGGTCTCTCTCTCTCTCACACACACACACACACGTCATACATAAATAGAGCGAAACGCTGATATAGACATACACACCCACACATACAAGCACACACTTATTTATATGTTTTGCAATGTTTTTCTTGTGGTAAATTTTATGAAAATGCTTTCCAAATTGAATGAAAACATATTGACTATGCGAGTATCGACAACGATAAGGGTGAGCATGAGCCCAAGGAACATGAGTATGTCGATGAGAATGACAGTGGTAGTTGGCAAACAAAACAGCAAGCAACGCGGGCGATGACGTCGTCAGAAATGGCAAGATAGTCTCGTTTCTGACGATGCGATGGAACCAGCAACGACTGAGTTGACAATGCGGACGACCATTGGTGGAATAGGAAAGTCCTTTTGGGAACGAGTTGCTGGGACTTTGGCGAGGCTGAAGCGTAGGAACAGAAAGGCCGCAGTCAGCCAAACGTTTGATGTTTGTAATGTAAATACATAAGTACACACACAAACACACACACACACACAT
This sequence comes from Scaptodrosophila latifasciaeformis, assembly GCA_037075145.1. NCBI lineage: Eukaryota > Metazoa > Arthropoda > Insecta > Diptera > Drosophilidae > Scaptodrosophila > Scaptodrosophila latifasciaeformis. The sequence continues at coordinate 256,229 of JBAMCM010000019.1, forward strand.
ATGTACGGCGTACAGCATATTTGAATATTTGCTTAAATGGGCTAGCGAGCGTGTGTCTGTTTCTATTTGTTTGTGTGCATGTTATCGCCTGATATTTGTATTTGTGTAAATATGGGAAGACTTTTGGGTTCTGGTTTCGTGGCTTTCATAGGTGATGGTGGGGGCCGCATTATTGGTCGGATGGAGTGATTTTCCTTCACTGCTTTTTCAAATATTTTTTTTTTTTTCGTATTAGTTGCTCGTGACATTCTCATGCCAGCTCCAGTCGAAAAAGAAAGGTTACGTTTTTAAAATGTCAACAATTTTTCCAAATCCAAAAGAATCGATAAAATGGGAGCAGCAAGCGCTACAGGAATTCGTCCGATGGCTTCAAAAGATGCCACAAGAATTTTAATTTTTATTTTTCTGTCAAAAATCAACAAAGAGTAAAGAAACATTTACCAAAATGGACACAACTAAAAAACGGAGAGCTCATGTCCTCAGGAGGTCCAAGAGCTGGGACAACAATTGCTAATAAACAACTGGGCACATAAATTCATGCCGCTACGCCACGGTCAATTGCCTGCAATTTAACAAAGTGCAACGGACCGAGTGAAAAAGCTGGCAGGGCAAACAGGCGACGGCGGCCACAACACGATGGTTGACGAGAACGACAACGACAACGACAAACAAGGCAACACAAATACCAAGAATTGCAATACCAAAAAGAACAGCAATCGAGGAGTCGCCTCAGACGCCAAGAAGCTCACGACAAGAGTCGGCATAAAAACAATAACAAACTGCTCCCCGATTTTTTTTTCTTTCCTAGCCACCCTTCTTTTTATACCCTGTATGTAAAGTGGTAAGGTTATATTCAATTTGGGAGCCGGACAAGTTAGAATATGTATCCAGCTTAAAATTGGTCTCTTTCTGTAGAAAATTCTAAAAATCTTTAAAAACACTTTTCATGAACGTATGAAATGGGGACTCCCACTAAATAGATCAATGGACTAAATTTAACTAGATTAGCTTTGAGTTTTGGTTAGCGAGGCAAAGTAAATTTATATAATGGCATTGTCCTTACAATGAATGTAGATATATTAAAATATATAAAACTGAAAGAATCGCCTCAATTAATATTGGATATATACTCTAGAAATCGAGGTAGTAGACATAGAGTGCTTAGCTACCCCGAGGAGTCCACTGAACAGTTCGATGGATAGATCTAGATAACATATTTTAAGGACTAGAATTTCCAACCCTCCACATTGCATTAATAATCCAATAGACTTGCAGCTTTGGTGTTTCCATGAAGGTGGGTCCCATCAGACTCATATTAGAAAGTTTGAATTATTGGTTTCTCTATAGAAAATTCCATTATATTAAGAGTATTTCAGAATTGAATACGCTCGACTTTAATGGTTGTAATTTTTTTTCTGCTTGCTTGGAAAGAAGAGTCAAACAAATGAGTTACTCGCGTTGGCGTTTGCCAAAAAGGCTGCTGGCCAATGCCGCTCTTTTTATTTTGGCGTTGCCGGATGGTGGGTTGGCGAATTGTGTTTGTGATGTGTGTTTGTCACAGTTTTTATAGCCACTATGCCATTTATAAGGACAAAGAGACATCGCACATCTCATATATTTGCCCTTTACATAAAAAGAAAATGTATGTATACACAAATTTTTGGGACAAAATAAGGTAGATGGATGAACAGGGTGGTTCGTTGGAAGACGCCAGGCGTTCTTTTCTCTTGGCCTGTGCAAAGTACATAGTACATAATTAAATCAGATCACATTTTAAAATTCCATTTATATTTACCTCTTGTCTGTGGGCTCGTAAATCATGATTAAAGCCTCAGGCGACAGCCAGCCTAACTACGATGCCTAACACGTAGCAGCAGTAACTAGAAAGCAGGACGGACAGCAGGACCTAGAAAAACGGACTGAGAAGCTTTTGTATTGTTGTTGTTGCTGTTGGCTTGGTTCTGGCCTGGATGCTGTTAGCTGGACTGATGGCAAAAGCAGCAACAACTTCAAATAAAAAGTGCTGCTGCCTTCGCCGAAGCTGCGGCGGACAGGCGCCCAATGCTGATGCCAATGTGATTGTTGTTGCTGTTGTTGGCGATGGAAATGGAGATGGTGGCTCTGGCTTTAGCGCTGCCTTTGCCTGGGTGACGAAGACCGGCGAGATTCAATTCGAGAGATACAAGTGGCAAACAAGCAGTCAGGGCAAAGTCAGCCAATGCTCAGTCTGCGCCGTAGTGACTCACTTCAAACACAAATCTACACTAACCTAGATGCTTGCACAGAAAAAAATACACACACACAAAACAACAACAACAACAAAAAACGAAAATGACGTTGTACAAGATACGGCGACAAAAAAAGAAGGAAAATAACAAACGAAGAAAGAAGACAAAGCAAAAAAAAAAAAACAACAAAAAAATACCATTGCTGATACAACGGAATAGTTGAAAACAACACACATCCACATTCCCACACCAACCTTCATAAGCTGGGTAAAAAGTTGATATGACGCACACAGTCAAACAAGCGAACAAACACATAGAATGTTGTGGTGTTTCTATATAAAGCAGGATAAATCAAATGTGGCGAGAAATTGCAACAACATCAATGCTAAAATGGCAAGCAGACAAGCAACAACAACAGCAATTGCAACAAAAGGATTGCTGCCTTCGAATGGTTTTTGGAAGAAAACAACAACAACAACAAATACAAAATGGGAAGAAAAAAACAGACTCAAAATGATGAAGCAGAAGAGGTAGGAAAAAAATCAAGGAAAATGCGAAAAATTTTATCCAATTTGGTAAAAATTTAGGTCACAGCGAAACGGGCGAGCGCCAAACCGACTGCGAAAGCGCAGCACCCTGTGTGTATGGGTTCGCTCTGTGCTCAAGTGTGGCCTGAGTGCAAGAACATGCCAACAGGAAGCGCTCAAGTGGAGTACATCGGCATCGGTACAGTACAGTACTGCCAGCCAAGTGCTAAAATCCAAAGCCATTGTGATTGTGACTCTTTCTATTTTTTCTCGTCTCTCTTTCTTTCATTCTTTCTTTCTGGTAAACGCTTTACTGCAGTGAAGTGTGACGGCATCTTTTAGATAGCATGGATTTGTGGTCACGCGTGAGAGACAGAGATAGAGAGAGTGAGAGGTTCTGACAGTCCAAATGCCGTGCCCATAATGAACGATGCCTAAAGCCAAAGTGTAAACCGGAGAGTGCTTTGATAAATGCCCCGAAAGTTGTAGGGCAACATAAAACAAGCACCATAACTACCACGGAGTATCAAGGTGGAAATTCTAGTAGATACTGTGCAAATGATGCCTGCAATTTGCAAGCAACAAACATAGTCGTAACAGCAAGACGAATCAACATTTACAATGAGGAAACGCAGAAGAAGCCGAGGCTGACAATAAAAGTGACAGCTAATGGGAGAGAATTGAAATGAGTAAATTACCACAAACGGGTTCGAGTGGAACCGCGAAAGAAACACACAACAGAAACACAGAAGAAAATGTAATTTACACAGCAGCCAACATGGCGCATACGTGATATTCCTCCTTCATCATCAGCGACCAACACAAGCGAGGTTGTCAACAAGGAGTGGCAGTTGCCAGATAAGCGAAAATGCAGCGTAAAAATCGAATGCATATTTCACAACACAAATGACAATGAGAACAAGACCACCACAGGAAAATTGAAAAGAACCCCAAGGAGAAAAAAGACCTGGTCTCTGGTATACTGATTGGCTGCCTGCCTCCTTTGAGGGCAGCTCTCTTTTCCGAGACAGTCAAGCGGTAACTGCAGCTGGATGACATTTTCTGAATTATAACACACTATACGAACAAACATATTAACTTTTCTTTATTTCCTTTTCTTTAATTTTTTTTTTTGACTCGTATCTGGTCAGGTGGTAGGGTTATATTCCTTTGAATCAATGGATCGAATGGGTCATAGCGGCCACCATTGCGGAAGTCAGTGCGATGCCATTTTGAGAAATTAAAAGTGCCGGTCGCAATTTTCATTCTTGGCCATTTTCATTTCCCGTCTTCTTTCCGCTTGGCCTTATGCTGGAAAATTATCCAAGCATCCCTATCTCAGCGTCCCCGTATACCGCCATACCTGCCCCGTTCGTATTCTGAAATTGCTGCCGGCAAGTAATTCCCCAAAACGCAATCCTATTAAAAATCGTGCGACGCGCTCAAATTACATTGCCCAGCGGAAAGGGACTTTTCAGATTGTAAAAGCTACACAGCTTCGCGATGAGGTAGGCTGCGGCGTATGCGGTCATGGATACGGATGCGGTGACTGTAGCCACTTGGCGTAAAAATAGCCACAAAGCACTCGATAATGATGCTGCCAATGAAGGTACATTTTGTTCTTCAAGTGTAAACGAAAGTGTGAGTGTGGTGGACTGAATGTGATGACGGTGGTTGTGGCGGTCTTGATGAGCCCGATAATAAGCTGCCTAATAACCCAAGGCGACCTGCTGGGCTAGAGTGTCTCCTAGCGCTGCCAGTCCCACTCGAAGCCACCGAATGGACTCAGCCAGTGTATCAAGCCGTCTTATTTAGAACGCCTTCAACGCGTTTACAGTTCGTCAATTTTAATGACTGTCCATGGAGGGGAACACCATCATAGCTTGCTTGTTTGCTCGGTCGCTGGGGAGATTCGCTGAAATCGCCGTAAAAAGTAATTCAGTTTTATATTAAAAATAAAAGCGAAGAAGAAGAAGAAGAAAAAATTTGTTGTCCCAAACAGTCAGCTCAGAACATGTTGACCATGGGCAGAAGCAACCACCAGGCAAAAGAGGCGGCGGCTGAAGGGCTTTGGGAAAAATTCGGTTATTGCATTTGCTAAGTGCTTTCGATTTAACATGCCTTTTGCCTTTGCCTGACTTTGCTTTTGTCGCTCATTTGCATCATGATGGCGGATGCCGCGTAAAAAGTAATAAAATAAACAAGTGTCCTAAAAAATTCTAAAAACTGGGATTGCCACCACCACAGCAACGAAAACTTCTGGAGATTTCAAGTGGTGGCAGTGGCAGTGGCAGTGGCAGTGTGACAACAAACATTCTTATAAAATGGTGTGAAAGTGATTTATATTTTAATTCAAAAATGAATTATTTAGCGCACTTTTTAATTCCTTTTTGACTGGCTTCGTATTTTGTTGTCAAGGATTTGGCAATCTGAAATTCTGATTACTTTTTATTTGCTTTCGTTTCCCAGTTTATTTCATTTCTTTTACAATTTCTTTGTCGAATTCCTTTCCTCGGATATTTGAGAATTTCTTTATTTTTTTGTTCCTTTTTATTTATTCCAACAGGCCGTTAAACGCATTAAAATGCGACGACTTGACAAAGCAGTCCAAGGTCCAAAAGAAATGCAAATTTCGGCTCATTATTGCGCTACATTTAACGCCAGCAAAGCAAACAACCACGCCAAAAAGGCAACATTTCCACAAAGCCTGAACAATTTTCTTGTATGTAACAATAAAGGGTGGCCTGGTGCGGATAAAGCGCTTATTGAAAGATGGCTTGACTTTGGTTTGATCAGCCTACCCGATTTCATAAACAATTTAATACAGAGTGTGCAATGACCAACAGATTCTTCTCCGCACTGTCAACGCCTTACACATAAAATAAATAATATGAAAAGAAATCTTTACAAAAAGAGCTTGGCTCAAATCAGTGAACTGTACCGAGGGCGTGTCTCCTTAGTCCTTTCGCGACCAAACTTAGCATAAAAACTTGTTATAAACTAAAATTGCATGGGCGTTTGTTGGTGGGTGGGTCTTGGTCCTGTTTTAGCTCTAGCTCTTGCTCTCCTACTCGGTTACAGCATGGTTACGTACCCCTAAGTGCCTTGTGGAATCGACACTAAATTTAAGCGACCATGTCACTGCAACTGATTATTATGAGAGACTGTACGAGCACACAAGGAGCCACTTGGCCAAAGTCAAGCGACTTCAGCCTGATATATATGTGCATAAGTATTAACAAGAAATACACTCTCATACACTGGCGGTAGAAAAATCTTTCGGTTTTATCTTTCCGCTGCGACACTGGGATGCTCTAGTAAAATAGAGTATCGAGTAGTATCGAGTGTGGACTCTGTAAATGTAACTGAATCCCACTTGCTGAAACTCTGAAAAAATGCATAGTTTAAATATTTTCTTAGACTCCTTGAGATATTCGATTAAAATACGTTTCTAAATTTTAGAAATCCTTTAATTTTCCTTCATCCCGGTATACATTTTTCAGAAAACAAAAGAGTATTTAAACTGAAACAATAAGAAGAGTTGCAATTCTCAAAAATAATTTGAATATAAAATGCGTTATGTGGCGAGTTACGAGTGTACGATGGCAAGGACCGAACGAATATCTCGACGTTTCTGGCTGTCGAGCAGTCCGTACCAAGCCTGGGACAATGGAATTGCGTATGTAAATTTGATGTCGTTACCAAGCAGCATACACTGGCCGCAGACGATGTCGTTGGCGGCAGCGTTGCAACATTGCTGAAATAATTAAAGTGGAATGCGCCAAAAAAAAAGAAAAAATGAAGAAGACCGCTCGCATAAGTAAAACAACAACAATACTCAAAGATAAAAAATGCAAGCAACTTGCAACCAACCGGGCCAGCGGTTGTGTTGTCCCATTCTATTCTAGTCTATTCTGGTTTACTTTTCCGCTTTGCTTTGCTTTGCTTGTCTATTGCCAGCTCAGTGGCATTTTTTCTGCAACATTTCCCGAACTCTTCGAATCCTTAGCGAAGTGCTTTTTCCGCTCCTCGGAGCTTGCTTGTCCATATGCAAAGCAGTGTCAGCATCTGTGCACTGCCAATGGGAGGAGCAGCAGTGCGGACTACTCGCATTGCAAATGTGTTTGTCTCTGGGGGAAAAAATGTTTAGACATCCCAAGGGGCAGAGATGGCTGTGGAGAGAGCGCAAAACCACATCACACTAGGCATACAACACAGCGCCACCAGACCCAGTCGATCTGATGTTTTGCATTTGTGTTTTGCGCTTGACAGAAGAAACTGCAACAGCAGTGTCACAACCAGAGGAAGTCAGCAAAGAAGCTTCAACGTTTTGGAATAAATATGAGTGCCATCAAATTAATATGCGCGGCATATGGCTGACGATTTGGTACAACATGTTAAGTGCAAAGCTGCTGGGGTGAGTCCACCCATTCCTCACCCATCCACCTGCCGGCACTTGGTCTTTGCATAATTCTTGGAGAAGCCCACAACTTAAAAATGTCCTGGGCCAAGGCAGCCTCCCAAGTCAACCAAGCCAAGCGACTTCAGTCAGTCATCTTGGCGCCTTGGCCCGGACTCTTTCGCACCACTTTTCAAGTGGTTGGCTGGTTGGACCTGCCACTGCTGCGTCATGATGACAAGCACTGCCGCATGAGTTATGATGCTTAGTTATGATTCACAGCTAAAGTAGGAGGGACTGACAGAAGGCAGAAGCATGAGGAGTGGATAGATTAAAAAAGAACTTCAGTTCTGAATAGAAAGATAAGCAGAACGAGCAGCAGTAACTCCTCTAGCGGTTTTCAAGTGTTGCTTGGCGAGAATGTGTCAGTGTTTGCGTGTGTGTGGGTGCGAGAGTATGGGGGTGTTGCGTTTAATTTGGATCCCTGAAAGTGGCAGCTGGGCAATGCGTTGTTCTTGCAATTGTTGTCGTAGCAATGCCAGCTCAGCCAGTCGCACCTAGAGCTGCCCTCAGCCAAACCGCCTCTGTCTCTATCCTTATCACCGTGTCTCCATTTCGCTGGTTCGCTGGATTCGTTGCCAGTGTGCCGCTGTGCTCACGGCAGCCGCATAAAGCTTTTAGCGGAATTGTCTGTGGCATGTTCACTTATGACACTCGCATGTAACACTGTGTCACCTCAAGTGTTTTAGGGGCTAGATCTGAACTCTTGCAGGCCAACCACGCTACACATCCACTTGCCACCTGTGCCTTTTGTTCATTTTTCAAATCGAGACTCGCTACACAGAGCAAAAGACGCCGTGCACTTATGATTTGTACTGATACTACGTTCTTTGATTTAAAATTAATGGAGGTATAAACATTTTCTAACTGAAAAAATATTTTATGACTTTGTAAGCTGATGCTGACTAAAGGAATTAAAAGTCAGTCTTACATATGTGTAGGTGATTACAACAACGAAAAACAAGGCCTAATGCAGAAAAAGTTTGAAATTCTAAAAAAATTTGAAACTTTGAATAGAAATAAATATCGATGTCAAATCAAGAGTTTTAAATAGTTTAGAAACGCATCTCACTTTTCTCTCGGTGTACTCACATCTCTCTTTCCGCCTCAACGAAGATTTTTTTCGGTTCGGTTGTTCGTTTGTTGCTTTGCTGGTAATGTGAAAGGTTTTCATTTGTGCAAGTTAAATAACCACAAGAAAACTTTTAAACATAGCAGTATGCAATGCAATTTAAAAATAAAAGAGAAACATGCTCAGCAAAAAATATCAAGCATGGATTTCATAAGTTTTATCTTTATTTTTTTTTTTTTTTTGTAATAGCAAAATTAAGCACTTCTATAAACATTGCTGGATGGCTTGCCCCTGGTCTGACAGAACGTTTTCCAGCTGTTGATTCAAGTCAATGCTTCACTGACCACAGACAGACGACCCCAAATATCCCCTGAAAGTGTCTTTTCTCCTTCTTCTGATTCACCGCCCATACTGGATAAGCCGAAAGGCAAACGAAAGCGCACTAAACTCAAACGCCCCCTTGCGGATATCGCTGGTCAAGCGGGCGTTACGCAGTGAAAAAAAAAGCAAGGCCAACCGTGAATGAGAACTTCTGAACAAGACACTAGAAAGGAGGGACCTTGTTCAATACAGACATGAGGGGGAAAGAGAGGCTAGGCGTGGCTAAACTTCGACTGAACGTATTAGTAACGCATCAATGGACACCCCTTCGAAAAAAGAACAAAAAAAAAAAAAATTGGAATAACTCCAAGTAGCCTCGCTCCCCCAAACACAAAGTAGTTAAACGGGGCGAATGGACACAACAACAACGGCAATAGAAACAACAAAGCCTGTCGCATTTGATTAGAGTTCCATTCATTTAAAAAGGCATATTGATAAAGGCATAGCAATAACATTTCTCAATGGTTCAATGGAAAGGTGAGAGGATGCTGGCAACGACCTCCGCCTGAAATGCCTCGCGTGTGCGTGTGCCTGTGCCTGTGTCTGTGTCTGTTTCTGTTGGAGAGGTCGACGGTCGAGTCAAAGGCTCGTATTGACTTGCGATTAATTTGCTTTGTTTTATGCGCTTCAATAGATGCACACACGCACACTCAGTCAAGAAAAGGTAAGACTGACCCGCTGCTCCTTGCGAAGCTATTTCAGAATTTGGCCTTGCCCTTTGTGCTATTCTCGAACTAGTGGCCCATCTGCTGCCCCGGCAAATGGGCTTTTTGTTGGACGATAAATTATTTTATTAAGCCACTCGAGGCGGTCGCGAGGCACGCGCCTTGCCGCCCTCAAGTTATGTGAATTATTTTGCAAAAGTTAATTTTATGTAATAAATTCAAAAATTGCCATGGCCACCAACCAAAATGAGTTCGGATATAACGCGATGAGTTATCCAACTAAAGGCGTTGTTATTTGATGTTCTCAAGTGTAATTAGTTATGGAGAGACGAGCAAACAAGCACACAGATAAGCAAATAAACAGAAAAAGCCACTGCCGTCACTGCCGACGCCGGCGACGACGACGACGCCGCTTCCGCTTCAGTTGCCAGTAGCTCAGTCAGTTGCCCCCTCTTTGATGCGTGTGAAAATGTTCGTCTGCCCAAAAAGTATGCAACATAATTACATTTTCAGCAGGTGATTAAATGCGCTGTAATTGTTTTTGTTGCTCTAATAGCCGTAATTAGTAGACGGACCTGAAATTTGCCTCAGCCTAAAGACTTGTGCCCAATGGAGTCGACTTCAAGGAGCCTTGGAGCTTGCTTTTAATTTATGCCCGCGTGTCCCAAGGCAGTCTGTTGAGCCTATCCAAATGACTTGTTGTTCAGTGTGTTTGTGTGTGTGTGTGTGTGTATGTGTGCGTAATTAAAAGCCATAGCTATAAATTAAACAGCCTTTGGCAACATTTAAATAAAATTGGCTTTTTTTTGTTGTTGATTTTGTTGTTTTGGTTCCAAGCAACACAAGTGTTTGTTGTTGTGTCAAGCGATGCAATAAAACTTTTCATTCAAAACGATAATTGCCCGCATTTGTCTGTTTCTTTTTTACTGCCGCTAGCCAAAAGCAGCGAAAAAAAAAAACAAACAAAAAAAACCAACTTGATTTTGACTTCTTTTTTATCCGCCTCTTGGCGGCTTCCAAGAAGCGTAGGCGTCTTAACTTTTATATGAATGTGCCTCTGTGTGTGTGTGTGTGTGTGTGTGTGTGTGTGTTAGTGTTTGTCCTCTTCGGGCATCAATAAAAATCTCTTGATAAATGTCCAATTTAATTTTGCGCTTTTATCTCTGGATTGGCATTGCCGCTATCGTCGCCGCCCTCCCCTTCTTATTTTCTTTGCTTCAACTTTTCCTCCACACTCACACACTCCACTTTTCTGTATGTCTCTGCATGTATAAGTTTCATTTCTTTTATGCACAGTTTTCTTTATTTTTATTTCGATTCATTGCGCCTCCAATTTCTCGCACTTTGTCTGAGTCAGTTTTTATTCGATTCTTTATTTTTTTCCTTGCCTTTTTTTTTTTTTGGCTTGAGCTTTCGTAATTTCTTCTTCTTTTTGGTGGGTTTTCTTTTGCTGGCCAATTTTTGACTTGCGCTTTAAATGTAATTTAATTTGTCTTCCATTTTCCCACAGATTGCATCCAGATCTCTCGTCTGGCGACTGGCGCCACTGGCAATACTGTTGTGCGGGTAAGAAATATGCTTTTGGCTCTGATTTAATTGAACTTGCACCATTTACTTGTGGCTGAAGCGTTTCCAAAATGAAGATTGCCTTAAACTGAAAGTAAAGAGAAAAATTATGTAACGTGTTGATTGAAATTTAAAAAGAAATGAAGCCGAACGTTAAACTCGGACGCTACCGAGCATGTGATACCCTGTACCTAGTACACGGAATTTAAAAAGAAAAGGTGGGAATCCTAGTCGGGTGGCAACCCTGATAGGCTACATTCACACGAAACCTCTGGCCTTTCTTTGAATCTAACAACATATTGTTTATCTTAAAGCAAGCACGCCATCTATCGGACTGTTCATCCTACCGTTTGCTAGTGGGGCAAGGGGAATTAAAATCTTGAATCTGAAAATTAGTTTTTTGTGTACCTCATGTAAATATGGTCTGATTTTAGTTAAGATGTTTGATAACAATTGGAAGCCACTAATACCAAACCCCTAAAGCTGTAGAAATTAAAAAACATTTGAAAAGTGAGGGGGCCGAAGGAAAGGCGGGAAATCAAACTTGACTACTGTACACATATAAGAAGTCCAAACTCCTAGCTTTTCTAGTCTCTATGATCTAGGGGTTCACACAAACGGACGGACAGACAGACAGTCATGGCTATATCAATTTCTCTAGTCACCCTGATCATATTGTGGGTAACTTTGGGGGGTCTCCGACGTCTCCTTCTCTATGTTACATACATTTGCACAAACTTAATATTCCCTTAACCTTAGGGTACAGGATCTAAAGATACAAAATAGTTTATCTTTTGAAATACAAAATAGATCTTCAAAGCACATAGTGGTTTCTGGGTCATAAAATGTTCATATATGAATGCAGGAATACAAGTTTAATTTTATCGAAATTTCCATTAAATGTTCTGTTTTAATAAAGTTAAATTAATTATGCCCTTCATTTAATATGATTCATAAAAAAAGTAGACAATTGACTTATTTGACACACAATTCAGTTAGGCAATGGAGCAAACAAAAAAAGGATAGAAATCAACCAGTCCAACACGCAGTCAACTGTTCTCAATGTCCTCACTGTGGCAGTCTAATGGCCGAGTCAGCTTGACTGCACATGTGGCACGATACCCACCACATGAGGCAAAAAAGTCCACCTCATCTCATTTTTCCTCTCCTCCTGTTCGGCACCGTCACTTTTGACTGGCGTCGCAAATATTGTCTCATTTAGTATGCTCTATGCTGGAGACTAAAATCAATAAATCAAAGCCGCCAACCTATCACGTTGCTAGTTGCTTTTATATGCCTGCCACATCCTCTTGCGTCTTGCTTGTGTGTATCTTCTTGTGTTTCATGCGGCAATGGCTTCATGAGTGCAGCACTTGGACTGTCTGGCTGTCTGTTCGAGTCACTGGGTCTCTGACATATTCTTCCAGTCCACCCACAGACTTTCTCACAGGCAAGCAAACAAATTCACGCACACATTCCTGTCTTCAAGGCCACCTTATGGGCTGCAATTTGGCAATGTGAGTGTGTGATAGATCAGCTGGCCGAGCCGTTAATGTTTATGTATTCACACAGGTGTACGATGCACAAAAGAACAACGCCGCCAGGGGGAGCTGTGGCCACAGATGTGCCAAAAATCCTCTACTCGACTTAAGAATCGAAATGAAATACATATTTGTGAAACTTTTTTTTTTTAGTGACCGTTTTTCAAATAAAATCTAAAATATGCTCAGCTCAGATAAAGAAGTAACAAATAAATAAAATAAGCTCAGCAGTAGGGAGTTGGTTGTTCAGTTGGTCGATACCACTTGGAACTGCAAAACGGAAGGACAGACTCGACTTTTTGTTCCACTTTCGGATCTCCGAGGGACACACACGCAGAGGCAAATATATATGCCGTGTGCAAAACTTTGGATAGCCATTCACGACTCTAGGCTTGAGGTTCGAGTTCGACTGTTGGCATAAAAGTTTTACGCTTTAAAGGCTTAAGTTCGTCTCTTTCCGTCGTTGGTCCCACCGCACTACCTACTCCGTAATCGTCATCATCATCACAAAGCAGCATTCTGCCAAGCCCCTTTGGAGTTGTGTCGTTTGGTAGGGTTTAAAAAGCAATTCCGCAACTGTTTTTTCTAGGGTCCCCGGGTTGGCAATGCTTTGTGTGTGCCTCTCGTGGGTGAGCGACACACACTCCCCCTGACACACAATCAAATATACAATTTAGTATATATGAAACCCTCTGTATGTAAGTAGAAAAGTGTATAGGAATATATCCCAGCGGGTTGTTGGTAGCTCACAGAACCGGCAGCCTCTTCAGCAAAGCCAAAACACAAAGCCATCGCACCCTCACATACACTTCCAATCTCACATGCATACACACATGCACGGAATGCTGTCGTTATCGTCGTTTTCACTTCAATTAAAAGTTGGCAACTTTTCTTGCCTTGTTTACCTAACTTGCCCTTGCCTAACACACTCACGCAGGCCCGCGTAGATCCTTTTCAGGGAGTCGTCTTTCGCTCCAGCTATTCCAAAAAAAAAGCCTCCACTTGCCATTATGCAGATGCGTAAGTCTGATTACCAAATTACAAACTGTAATGGCAGCAATTGTTTTGTTGTATCGGTGGTGCAAGTCTTTAAGTGGGCAGGTGCAGGTCGGAGTGAGGGGATTTGCTTGAATGTGTGGCATATGCCAGTTAGAGGACGACGTCGAGGATGATAGCAATTGTAGCAACACAAAACAATTCGTAAAATGCGTCTTGACTCTGAGTTTCTTCGGAGCAGACAATCACACTGTCTTAAAATAAATTTGTAAAAATTCAAAGCTGCAAATATTCGACTGCAAAGTACTCTTTATTCAGTCTTGACTGTAATAGAGAAAACCTTGAAAATTTAATTCGATATTTATTTTTTGAAGTTTTTAAGAAAATTCCCATTTCTGGATAACGTGAAATGTGATTCGTCGACTTTAATCCTTTAAATATCGATACTTTTAGAGATCAGTGAATTCTCACTAACTTTTGATTCTATTGGGTTTTCTGAAAATCTGCAGGGTATTGAAAAGTAAGGAGTGCATGAAAACGGTAGTTGGCGTCAACTATTGTGACAGAAGGTCGCTTGCAGCTTAAATTGTTTTAAAGTTCCGCCTAACCGAGAATTTCTGCGCGTTGCAGTGCTAAGGGAACGTGCAAAACGCCAACTTCCGTGCAGTTTACGGGCTAACGCGCTTCGGGGCTTACACTCACTGGCTGTCAGGAATTTCCGCGCACGTTAATTGCGACAAGCTGGCTGCAGTAGAGGAAGCCAAACGTTCAGCAAGCAGAAAATAAAAGAGTAGCAGGGAGAAGAAGGGCGACCAAGTGCGTCGCAAGTGTAAGGAACTTTTTCCATTGCCATTGCTCATTCATTAAACTTTTTGTTTTTCTGTATTCTCAAAAAACCACAACAAAGGCGCAGTCAAAGTCAGCTGGCAGTATGCAGCATATGCTGACCTGCTCTCTGCCAACTCGCATACTCTTCGTCCAATTTTCCAGAGGTTCCAACTGTGCACATACTGTAAGGCGATTCCATTATTCTTGATTTTATTTTTATAGAAAATTTAGTACATCGTATCATTAAAATTGATTTTCCCCAACCAGTCATCTGGGGTAGCTACCTAGTCAGGCTAAGGGAATGGCCAGGAGTTTTCCAAATTGCTTCCCTTCTACTCTCTTCCTCCGCTTGCACACAGGCACGCACATCGATTCACCTTGCATGGCACTTGCGTTTGGTTTTGCAATTAGTTTTCGCTCTTAGATTATATTTTGAGCCCTCCCAGCAACAGCACCCAGCATCCGGTTCCGCCCAGATTTTATTGTGTTCTGCCTATTGTCAAGTTATTGTTTCGACTTTGGGTTTTATTTTTGCCCCATCGACCATACGAACTTCTTTTATTGTGCGCAACTGTAACAAAAGCGATTAAAACTCCCATAAACCTGAGCCCATTAATAGCGCAATAATATTATCAGCTTATGTTCAATGCCAACGTTGACGTTTCCAAATACGCACACACTCTCACATACACACACACTCAGACATAGTATAAACCCATCACGCAACTAAACTTTGTCTTTTGTATTTTCATTAACATTTATTGGTTTTTTACTAAGACATCAGGGCCGCCAATACTACTTAAGTTAAAGAAAATAAAGAAGAATATGGGAAACCAAAGAAGTCCTCCTCACCCAGATTGAATGTCAGGCCATTATAACAGGGCTGGTGGTTTTCGGGTCTGACTTGCTAAGCCAGTGAAGACTCGATGCTCTCACTTTCAGACTGTAAGGCTGACTTGGTTGACTAACTGGTTGACTGAGCTGGGTGGGCTGAGCTGGCTGGGAAGCTGTGCCACAATATTTCGCGGTTGGTATCAGCGTCATCATAAAATAACGTTAATGACGGCAACAAGGTCGTAAAATCAAAATTCTGCTATTTCAACATTGAAACCGCAAGAGCTCGTCGGCGACGTCGACGATGTCGGCGATGGCGGCAGCGGTGCGAGTGGCTTTGCTGGTTTGTAGCTGTGTCGGCATATCAGCAAGGCAAAACCCTCAAACAGGCGCCATTGTGGCCCCACTGTTTGACTGACAGAAGATCACATACATGCATAGGAGGCCATCAACGTGGCCGCTGCTGGCGTTGCCTTCATTGCTGAGATTGTCTCAAGTCACGGGGCGTATACGTAACGTGGATGAAATTTAATTACTTTAAGGCCAAGAAATTTTTTTAATGCCATCTAAGTGAATG
This sequence comes from Scaptodrosophila latifasciaeformis, assembly GCA_037075145.1. Taxonomy (NCBI): domain Eukaryota; kingdom Metazoa; phylum Arthropoda; class Insecta; order Diptera; family Drosophilidae; genus Scaptodrosophila; species Scaptodrosophila latifasciaeformis. The sequence goes on from JBAMCM010000019.1 coordinate 271,903, forward strand.
CAAAATAGATTAAGTAATTGGCAATTAAAAAATGTATTCACAAGTATATCAATTCAAAATATTAGGTTTTCCCATCTCTATTTGCTCACTGTTATTTTAAGTTAAATGGAACTTATTCGATTAAATCGCTGTTAATATTACTCATCCATTTAATAAGTCTGATTGCGGAGGGAGGGCAAAGCTTTTAAATCCGGTGTCTGTCATTCAGCTTCAAGTTTCGAATATCACTATTTTTGCCCATCACCAAAGTAGTTGTGTGTAAGCTAGCCGAATGCTTGTGGGTCTCAGGATCTATGGCAAACTTCAACCAAGCGGCAAATACATGCAGACACCCCACACACACATGCACATGCTCGGATATATATTTCACATCCAAAGATAAGGAGACAAACCGTCAAGAGAATGGAAATGATGGAGTAAGGCAGTAACCGAGTTAGAGAAGAAAACGAGAGAGGTAGAGAAGGGAAAAAGGAAGATGCTTTCAACCTAGATTTATCTATGCATTCAGCTCAGCGGTACGATTTTGGGTTATTTAAATAAATTTCACATTCAATATGTTGTAAATTTCATTTAATGCTTTGCCAGCAGTTGAGCTCTGAGACACGACCGAGCAAAAGACAGGCCGACAGACTGAAGAAACGAGAGGCCAGGCAACCGGCCAGATAGGTGCAAAGATTCTTTTTGTATCTGTATCTGTATCTGTATCTGTGGGAGTGAACCTAAAACTGTGTTACTGAGGCGTGCAGCATTTTAAATATTCATTAGACAGGAAAGCCTGGAAGCAAGCATACCGAGCCCGGTTCACACACATTCACATAGACAGGTCAGGGTCACCAATCCCGGTATCCGTTTCTATAACCTCTCCCACAGCCTTCATTTCCTCACGAGCGTGTCTATGTGTGTGCTTCAAGTGAGAAATGACATTTGAAATTAATTTAAATCACCCAAAATGTTGCCACCGAAAATGGAATGAATTGTGCCTGCAAATTGAAAAGGGATCAAAGTTGATGCCATAGTATCCCATCCCCGCTTTTCGCCTGGTTAGTGCATATTTGTCTAGTTTCCTATTAGAAAATCAATGAAATATACTGGGGAATAACTGAGAAAACCGCGACCCAAGCCAAGCGGACGGACCAATTTTCAGCTTTGGTTTCACAAATTTCATTCTCGGCGATTTTGGGTGTGTGCGTGTGTGACACTGTGTAATGGGTGTTCACATTTTATCACCCTCAAGTCCCGCCCAAGAGGTCGGCGTCATTGTAGTCTTCAAGCATTTTGTGGGCGGCCTGAGAGCATCGTAAAAAACAAGAGACACTCGCTTTGTTCGACTGGGTCGTGGCCTAAGTAAATCAGCATAAAACTTAACTAAATGAGGACAATCAAAAAGCGCAAAACTGCCAGAGACCACAAAGCAACACAAGGCAAACACGATATAGATCCTATCCGCCCAGCTCCCAGTAGCCAATTGCATAAATGAATGTCTCTGTCTCGCTTGACCATTCCTGAGAATGTTCATTTTGTTGTTGTTGTTGTGACCGTTGTTATTATTGTTGCTGTGTTTTCTCTGGTTTTATTTAGACATCAGTAGTAAGATTCCTAGTTCGACCATATTCCCACTCACCATCAATGGAATTGAGTTATACAACTACCAACACACTTGTTTGTTTTGTCATTGTGTTTTTGTTTTTGTTGTAGTGAGCTGCTGTATGGCATATTCCTCATCGTAGTGCTTTTTTGCACTCCATATTATGCTGGCGTTTTTATTTGCTACTCCGCCTAGACCGCTTTGCCTTTTGGCCTCATTCCTTGAAGCTGCTCTAAAAGCATTTTCACGGCATATGGCCAACTGAAATCCTATAGCAAGAGCGTACAAAAAGCCCCACAATATGGTAAACTATATAAAAATTTGTATATACATACATACATATTTCTATATAAATTTGTATGTATTTGGGCCAGCTCAGGCACATAGTCGAGAAAGCAGAGCGCAGCAGAAGGCAGAATGGCTGATGGATAAAAGGTCGACAAGCGAACCAAAACCAAAAGCAACGTCATTTTGTCCATCGTCGTCGTCGGCATCATCGTTGGTGTTATTGTTGTTGTTGCTGCTGTTGTTGTTATAGTTGCCTGGTCAAGTGGTTGGCTGGTTGGTCGGTTGGCTACACTGCTGTCCAGTAGCCACAACGACAACAACGAAACTGTCGACGACTTGAAGCTGAGGCAGCAGTGGCTACAGCCACGACGACGACAGGCACAACAACAATAAAGATTTTTACTGTCCTAATAAAAGACAAACAAAAGACTCACTGACTGACTGACTGGTATGGGCTGGGCTAGCTTGCTTCGACAAGCCCCGCTCGTTCCCCCGCTCTCGAAAATAAAACCAAGCCGAGTCATGCTTCCGACTTCGAGCGTTTTCGTCTAGCAATTTTCATTATTTTATTTGCCTATAAACGAAGCCATATTTCTGAAAGTGTATAGCTCGAATATGTACTTTACAACAGCTAAAACAAACAAACTCACACATACGCACACAAAACGACACACAGAGAGAGAGAGAGAGAGAGAGAGAGAGAGAGAGAGAGAGAGAGAAGAGTGGTTCTCTCAACGAATGTATCCATAAATCTATGGGCGCGCCTCTTAGTAGGCAACATTTTTTTTGTCTTTATTTGTTTATTTGCTGTCCGACAAGCAAACTGAATTTTAAGCAAAAATAAGTAATTAAAAAAAGCCATAAAGCGGTTCAGTCTGTCGCTTGTTCGTCAATCTGTGTGACTGCTTGCTATAAAATTTTATCTAGATGACGATTAAGAGAAAAGCAAAAACCAATCTCGGATTACAAAACCGAAGATTACACACTCTTTTGGCAAAAATAAATGCTCCCCATCTTATTTAAATAAGTCAAAAAAAATATTTAGGCATCTAAGTTAAGCAAAATCGAATGTACCGTCAAGCCCCTACGATTGGGAAATCCTCTATAATATTTCCTTTAAGTATGAGAAAGAAATATTTATTTTCTTATTTCTTCGTCTCTTCTGAACTTAACCGGATGATGAAAATTCGAAGGAGAAATATGTATTTCTCTTCGAAATTCTCTCTCAAACATAACAAAAAATATAAAATATGTTTTATAATTCTAAATAATATACATATTTATTCATATCAAATTTATTTATTTGTGTTTTTTAAGATGAATGTACTTTCTTAATTGTAAGCTCATTGCCTGCCTTAATGCTCGAAATCTAATGGCGCCAGTCTAGTCTATTTTTGATAATTAAAAGATTTATGTTTTCCAGAATTGTCGACTGAATATTCCTTTAAATTTATATCTTTTTTAATATAAGAATTTTGATTTCAAATCATGAATAAATTTATAGATCCTTCCCACAAAATTTCATAACTTTAGCTTCTGTTGATTCTGAGATCCTAACGTTCATACAGACGGACAGACATACGGACGGCCATATGGATTTTTCTAGTCACCCTAATCATATTGTGGGTAAATCTGATGCTGATTAAGCTAGCTGCACTTTTCTGTCTTAATTTTCCGACATAGTGAAATTGGTCCTTACATTTTCTTAGTAAAATCGGTCCTTGTATATGCTTGGCAAAAAGAGGGTTTTCTGAATGACTTAGTCCCCGCAGGACAACCACGCGATCATCCTTGGATTCACTCAAACGATAAACACAAATACAATCGAATAACCAGCGGAGTGGAGATGGCAAGAAACTGGCAAAAACAACTTGTAACCAATTAAGGCTACGTATTGACTTGCACTCTTCATGTGTTTTGTCTGCCAGCGTATGCGTGTGCGTGTGGCAGTGTGTGAATGTGTGACTGTTTATGTGCCTGTGTGTATTGTGTGTGTAATGGGCTGTCGCCATCGTTTGGCTGTCGTCATCGCAGTCATCGTATATTTGTCTGTTCATTTAACCAGGGGCTATCTGTTATTTTGTTATTGTTGTTTTCTGTGTTGTCGCTGTTCTTGATGTTTTGTTGTTGTTATCGTTGGTCAAAAAGCCGCCAGTGGGTTGCCAAGTGCTGATTGGGCTCAGGACAGCTCAAGTGCCATATATTTATGTTTATGTTGGGAAAGTAACATTATAAAAATAAACCATTCTTTTGTATGCCGGCAATGGCCAATTAAAATATATATGGATTTCAATGCGATATATATTTTGTTATTTTTTCGAATATTTGTTTTTTATATTTATTTATTTGTTTGCTTTCTGTTTAATTTCTGGGCGGATTTCTTTTTATTTATTTGTCAATTTATTTATTTTTATTATTTTGTTGGATTGCATAAACTTCGGTCATTGCATTTGCCACAATGTATTGAGAATTGGACGCTTGACTTTTTTTTTTTTTTTTTTTGGGATTTCGTAATCTTTTTGTTTTTAAATGACTTTTTCAATTTCTCTTTTTAAAGCACTTTTCCTGGTATTTTTTGGGAATAATTTTTTTATAATTTTTTTTTTTGTGATTTTGCTTACATAAAAATTTTTATGCGCCGGGGAATTGAGGTCGCGCCGTCATGGCTGCATTTATGCGATAAATATGTAGCTTTCTGTATGTGTGTGTGTCTATGTGTATGTTACCCGTTTTATGCATGCTGCGGCAACTTTTGGCTTTCGGCTGAAGTGCTGCTAAATGTTTGGCGACATGCAGCCAACAACAAAAACAGAAATATGCCAAAGTTGGTGCAGTTGGTTTTTAAATACTCTTGCAACCAAAATCAAATCCTATAATATTACCCTACAGCCTTGAAGCGGAAATTCGGGAGCTCTGTCTAAACAAAATCGTAAGAAAATATTCAAAGTTTTTTTAGTAAAAAAAAATAGCAGATAAAAACAAGTCGCTCTACTCGAAATATTCTCTCAGGTATTTTCTTAAATAATTTTGAACATGGAAGATCGTTATAAAAACCCTTATAGACTTTAATCCTCAAAAAACTTTAAAGCGTTCCAATAAGTGTTTCTCTGTGAAGCATTCATTTCAAATAACTAATGTACCCTTCACCAACAGGGTATAGGGGAATTTAAAAAATACTTGGTCTGTTTTTGTCTTGCTTTTGCTGCGATGCTTGTTCTTGTTGTTGGTGTTTTTGTTGTTGTGTGTTAATGAAATGCGTTGGGCTTTGAGCCAACCCAAAGCGGACAGAAGCGGCGAGAACAAGAAGCACAACACTGGAGAATTGTTGCCCGCTCGGCAACTGTAATTAAATGCAGCACACAATTCCACGTATGCTGCAACATTTACACACAAGAGTCCTCACTCTCAGGAGTTTGCCCATTTTTAAAGCTTTTTGAAGTATTTTGACCCAAAAAAATTCGGTTGTTGCCACAGCAAGCGAACGCTGCGCAACTGCAAGTGTGCTGACATTTTTGCACATAAGCTGCTGCCACCCACCAATTTGAAGCATTTTTTTTTTTTTTTTTTTGCTTTGTGAATTAGTGCAAAGCATATCCAGCTAGAATTTAAGCTTTCCGATTAGGCAAGAGTAGGCCCGACAGCTGCGTAAGTCACGCAAGTGCCAATAAATGCGGTTAATCAAGTAATGCTCATTTTACAAACAAGAAAAAAAAGAAAGGGAAAAGCTTAAGATGAATTTAATACAGCAAAAAAGAGAAAGACAAAGAGTGGGAAGAGTGAAAAATCATTGAGTGGCTGGGTAGAAGAGCGAGGAGTGCACAAGTCAAATGTGACATGTTAATTCCAGACGAACAAATAGCAAACAACCTTCCGCGCCGCGTGCTGATTGAAGTGCCACGCACCAGTGATAAGCACATTAAACTGAATACCGCACTCACACATACGGGGCCCTCTGGCCACCCATCTATTTGCCTTCAATCCAGAAGAGCAGGAAAGTGAGCATTTTGGCATCTTGAGGCGCTTCAAATCCTCTTAAAAGTCTTTCGTGCTCACATATGCGTAAAAGGTGCGACTTTATTTCTGGCTATATGGATACCTGTATTTTAAAGATTTTGTATGTGTGTGAGTGTGTCTCTTGGGAGGCAAATTGCGGTTTTATTGCACTCAACAGCTGTAAAGCGAGTAAGGCAAACAAGCGGTAAAGTAAAAAGCATAGCAACAGTCAAAAGGACACGCCTTCAATTTAGGAATAAAAGAGGCCACCAGCCCAAGTCAAACGTAAAATGAAATAAATTTTGGATGCCCCATGCGTGGCAATTTACAGGGGAAACAAATACACACTTCTTCACATATTCCAAAGAAAAAAATATATATAAAACAAGAAGAAATTGTAAACACTTTTAAAAGAATTTCAAAAAGAAACAGCAAAATTCTAATTCAAAAAGGGCAGCTTCAGACCGAAACAGGTAAAGAGATTGACGTGATTGAAGGGGGGCAAAAATGGAATCTACAAAATATATTTATTTTAATTTATTTGCAAGCTCAAACAGAGGAAAAACAAAAAAGACTGCAAGCAAAGCCAAACTCAACGGAAGATGTAAAACTTTCGCCTGGCTTTTTTCACTTTGTGCATAAAAGAAGCTAAAAGAACAACAACAACAAAAAAACATTTATCCTGCAAGTTTATCGTATGAGTATGAGCTGTTTGTGTATGCGTATGTGTGTGTGTGCTTCTGTGTGTTTCACAGCAGCCTGTCAAAAAGTTACTTATTTTCTTGCATGACTTTGGCTGCTCCTTACCCATTTGCCAGCTCCATTCTGACCGGCCCTCTCATTCACCTTCTACTGATTACGTGGAAAGCTACTTGCCGCTTTCTGCTGTTTACACTGCTTTTGCTTTTGATAAGGTTAATCAAAAGTTTTTTAATCCATTCTGCATACAGGCTGGCAAACACAGACTGGCAAGCTCACACATATTTCGCCACTCACTCTCTCTCTCACTCTGCCTGCCAGCTCATTATACATTAGCGCTTGAATTCGGCTCGCTTTACCAGGCTCCCGGCCATTACCACTTTTTTGCATCCGCTTTTGCCAGCGACTTTGAGGCATTTTTGCTTGGCTTGTGTGCTGCCTGTTTCATTCATTTGCTCGTTCGAACTTTGAACGCAAAAGAGAATTTCATTAATGCAAAATTATATTTATTTGTTTTCCAAAAGTTTTTTTTCGAGCCACCAGGCCTGTTAGCCCAGCCATATGAGCCATTCAACCAACGACCTACAAAAAAAGTCGGCGGTTTCACGCTAGTAAAAGAAAACCTTCTAAATCATGAGGTGAACGAAACAAAAACGTGTGAAAAGGGCCATCCTTCCATTGTCAAAGAGCTCATGCTCTTTTTGTATCTTCTGTATCTGCATATACTTATAGACTTGCTCTATTTCACAGGCATTCGATATATTTATCCAAGCTAGCTTGGAATTAGACAGATGGGCCGAGCAATATCCACTTCCAACTTATCAGGAGATAACCTTTGGCTGTTTGGGAAAAGCCCAGAGTTTTCAAAAAGAGTATAAAAAACACTCATTGGCCACATAATTTATACACCCAGCCAAAGTTGCACAACTCCAGCACCATCACAAAAATCAATTCCACAAAAAATAAACTTTGCAATTAATCGTCGAGACATTTGGCACGGTGAACCAGTGAACCACACTGGTTCCGCCATAGGGAATGGAGGAATCGCCGATGGTTTCTTCTGTTCTGTTCTGATTTTTTTGTCTGAAGGTGGTCTGGAAGCTGGGCAACTTTTGCGATAACTTTAAATCATCTAATTATGAGGTGAAGGTAGAGTTCTTCCTGCTCGCAAATCATATTGACCAGAGAGGGTAGATTTGTGGATTGGGGCAACATTTAATTTGCCTTACTCAGCCCCTTCTCATCGAGCTTCTTTCACTCTGACACTTTACTTCATTTCTGTTGACTGGAATTAATGGCTTTTGTTGGCATAGTTTTAACTCTGAAGTTGGCTATGGTGCTGTGTTAAAATTTATGTTCCAATTTATTGCAAAGTTTATTAGTATGTTGTTGTTTTTTTTTTTTTTTTATTATTTTCAAATTCGACTTCGTCGGCACTTGCTGGGTTGAAAAGAACGATATAGAGGCCAGGCGAGGTAGATAAAGAAAGCAGGAGCTTCTTGTGGGGTCGCAAAAATTTGTTCAAATTTATGACTTTCATAAATGACCAAAACATAAAACCGACCAGAATATTTTGGCCCTCTCAGATACTGAATAGTTGGGGCTACCAAAGGCAAATGCGAAAGCGAATGCGAGTGCTGACAGTCCAGCAATGTGCCAATTGCCTTGATTTCCATGTTTGAGTGTGCTTGTGTAAGCCTGGCTCCGTTGAGGAGGCATTTTTACTTTGGCATGCAACATTACATTACGAAATGATGTTGCCTGAATGCAAAAACAAGCTCCATAAATATGAATGAGATGAACAGGCCAACCAGCAAACCAGCCAGCCAACCAACCAGCCAACCCACGAGTCCAACCCAGTTAACCGAGTCATTTCAACTCATTTCAATTCAGCTCTCGACGACCCTCATTGCCGTTGTATTTTATTTGTTACAACATATTTAACTGTAGTTCTGGCCAGTGGGGCACCTGACACGTTCGTCTCACTTCTCACCAACTGCATCCTCAGTTCTTCAGTTCGAGTGTATGTTTATTCTTCTCCTTTAATATTTTTTGCTTCTGGCATGCTGAAATACATTTCAGGACTCTTAGCTACATTTCACCAGCTCGTCGGTCATTTCCCCCTGCTCAACAACCTTCGCTCGGCCGGTTTGGGGCTTGGATTTTGATTTATGAAATCATTTCTAAAGCAACTCAAGTGAGCCAGCAAAACAAACAACGCATCCCCATTTCGTCGCACGCTTTCATTCCACCTCGACTTGCCACTTGTTGTATCTCATCAAAAATATATTAACGAGCTTGCATGGCAAAAGATTTTCATCTGCCGCCGTTGATTTCATTTGGGTTTCGTTTCGCCACCCACAAAATGGCCAAGTTTGGTTTGGCTCAGATTCTTATCTGTTTGCTACTCGATTCTGGCAAACAGCTTACAACGCTTTCAACACGTGTATTTGCCTGCCTCGAGCTCTGGGGCAAAGCACCTCCAAAGAAGTTTTTCTTCAGGCAGCTGTGATTCTTCTCAAAACCCACTCTCGGCCTCAGCTCATTTCTGGGCCTACCACAAACGCTGCCTCAGCCTGCCTTCTTGGCATTCCGTTTTCCGGCAAACTTTTAATGGCGCATTATTTCATGTTATAAATTATGACTGAATCTGTGTGTATTAACTGCTCGAAGTCCCACCACCGCAGATAAAAACTGTTAACATTTGCGGAGATGGTATTTAGCAAAGTCAAAAGCATTGCGACATCACCATCGTCATCTCATTTTCATTGCTGGCGCCGCCGAGGGCCACACTTTTGATAATTTTCAAGAGAAACTCTTGAATTTTCTGTTGTGTGAAAACTTTGGTAACCTTCCTGCCTCTATAGTTTCACATGACCCCCGGAACGCCTTATTTTCAAAAGCTCTGCAAATCATACCTAGAAGTGAACGCCGTGGGCGGATGTGAGAACTGATAAAACAGAAATATTTAAAGCTAAACTGAAAACAACTAAAACTAGCCATAAAGTGGATTAGAGTTGGCAAGCCGAAGCCAAAGGCAGAGTGTAGTGTCTGTCAGTAATATTTTCCACGTGATCTTTGCAGTAAGGCAAAAAACGAAAAAATATAAGAGTGGAATTTTTTCCCAAAACCACTCAGATTCCTACTGATTCCCACACTTTAATTTAGTGTCTTCAAGGCTCTTTATTGCGGCTCTTGCATCCTCAGAAGCATTTGTTACGACAAAAATGTCCAGGACGTGTGTATATTTGCTATTTATGTGCAAGTTTCTGCAGCAAAATAAGCAGACAAAAGTTATGAAGCTCTTGTCATAAGTGAGCAAAATTGTGCACCAAAACTTGAGCGGTATCAGGGACGTCAACTGCGGGGCACCTGCTGCCAGCAAAGCTGCCAACTTGACAAAATATGCTTATGCATTGCACAAGCGAGGGCTGGCGACAAAATAGTGCGTATTAAATATATATATATATATATTTTTTTAGACTCTTTTCGAAGAAAAAGGAGTCTATTCACTTTGCTCTGATGTTTGTAACGCACAGAACCAAACATCGTAGACCCACAAAAGTTACATCTAGAATACTTAGAATCACTAGAGGAGTCGATATAGCCATGTCCGTCTGTCCGTCTGTCCGTCTGTCCGTCTGTACATATCAGATTTACTCCGTCAGTTTAAAAGCTATTTTGCTGAAACTTGGTATATAGCCTTCTTTTTTACCTAGGTAGTACACTAGTTTGAATCGGTCGGATCGGACCACTATATCATATAGCTGTCATACGAACCTAAATCGGTTTAGGCAATAACTTCCACATTTATTATCCGATTCTTTTCAAATTTGGCATGCGTGTTTTTTATATAACGATAGATAATTGTGCCAAATTTCGCCTGGATCGGATCACTATATCATATAGCTGTCATACGAACCTAAATCGGTTTAGCGAATAACTCACACATTTATTATCCGATCCTTTTGAAAATTGGCATGCGTGTGTTTTATATAACGATGGATAACTGTACCAAATTTTGCTCGGATCGGATGACTATATCTTATAGCTGTCATACGAACCTAAATCGGTTTAGGCAATAGCTCCCACATTTATTATCCGATCCTGTTCAAATTAAGCACGCATATGTTTTTTATAGCAATTAATATATATACCAAATTTTGTAAGGATCGGACTACTATATCATAAAGCTGCCATACGAACCTAAATCGGTTTAGGGAATAACTCGCACATTTATTGACTGATCTTTTCAAAACTCGGCCAACACGTTTTCTACATAAATATACGCGTTTGTACTCAATTTTATTAAAATCGGACTACTATATCATATAGCTGTCATACAAATCGAAATCGGCCCTATTAACTGACCAACCCCGTTCATGTGATTTACGGCAGAAACAACTTCGAAAAGAGTCTGTAATCTTCGGCACCCCGAAGATAACGTTGGGATTTTTTTTTTTTTTTTTGCTGTATCCTTATCAAGGATACATTTTTTTGGGCCTATGAACATCTTCAAGTATTTACATTAATGGTGCAAGTCCTGATCAGAATGATAATGCGGCTTATAGCTGTTAAGTAAGACTATATGATTCAATTTAAAGCAGTCCAACAGACTCTGTCAGTAGCCCAGCTTAGCGCTCGGATTCGCTATTCTATAATCACATGCTTGATTAAAACCCACACCACACGCAATCAATCTTTATTTCTGCAAACCTTAATAGAACTACCCTCGGGCATGTGTCCAGAATGGTGGGTATTGTTATTATTGCTGCATTTGTGTGGGTTCCAAAGTGTTTATGCAAAAAACTCATTTCACGCTTCCGATTTCGCTTCCGTTTTCTATTATGCAACCGAAGAATAAATAACAACAGCATTATTAGAAAGAAATATAGTAACACAAAAACAAGGCAATAACGAAAAGCCACGACAAGTTTGCAAACAGGCAACGTAATGTGGAAAAACAAAATCATAAATTCTTAATAAAAGAAATACACTTTTACAACAACATAATGTTCCATTTTGAAAGACCAGACAGTTTTCTGGTTCTGCTGGCTGAAAGGTATAAGCTTTTCAAAAATAAATATGTCAACTACTAGAATAGGATGGTACCGCAAGAATCACACGAAAAAATCCATGAAAATAGCTTTGATTGGAATGGGTGACACTGGGTGAGCTTCATGCAATGATGGGGCTTCTGAAAGTTTTCTGGGAAATGCGGCTTTAATTAAAACTACACTCAAGTGTTGACTCCGAAAGCATTACCAAGTAGACTACACTTAGTGGTAGCAGAGTCCGTAAGTTATACACAAAGAAATTAGCTTAAATTAAATTAAGAACGAGGCAACCGCGCCACCCCACTCTCATTCTCGCCTAATAAGCTTGAATATTTTTTAATGGAATTATATGAAGAACGACACAAACGCAGCTGCAATGATGGACGCCAAAGTACTGAAAACGATGAGCTGCAAGAGCTTCACTCTTTTATTGCACGTCACGCCAACATCAACCCAAAAGTAACTGGCGTACCAGAGAATTTCTTTGCTTCAATCTCGAAGGCAGCCACAAGCCGCCAATGCTGGTGGCCTTGTTGACGTTGTTGCTGCTGTCACCGTTTTTGTTGCTGTGGCATATCCTCTAACATGCCTAGCACGCGTTGTCTACAATGTGGAAACATAAAACTATTACCACAGCGACATGAACACAACTCCTAATTACCCAGGGATTTGCATTTGTCTCACACATACACAAATGCACGTAGTGGGAAAGAGGACGTATGTGAAGGAGGGCAGTTGCTTGGGATACGCCGAAGACTTGCGTTAGCTACAGCAGATTCTTTTGGTCTCTGTTGTGCTTTTTAACAACATTCAGAAAAAAACGTCCCAGACCACCAAAATTACCTAAAGTATGATCAGGATGACTAGAAAATTAATATAGTCTTGTCCGGCTGTCTGCCTATTTGTCCAGCCCTCAATCTGTATCTTAGAAGGATCGCAGACACTAGAGTTGTAAAATTTTGTATGAAGAATCTATCGAACATGAGAAAGGTTTCGTTTTTATGATTTTGGGGGACCCTTGACGTAATACATATTTATATAATCGGGAATTTCTCAAAGACAAAGAACAACCAGAGAGCTCGCATAACTAAACTTGGACCAAACAGTACGTCATGAGACCCACTCCCCATCACAGTATCGAGAAAGCTTAAATAGACCACTAGATGCCGCCCCGATATATGTTTTTATTCATGTACAAGTTCTTATGTGAGTAGAGGCTCCTACTTAGTGGTCCAGGGTATTTTAAGTTCGGAAACACCCGAATTTAGTACAGGAATAGAAAACTGTTTAAAAAAAAAAAAAGGGACTTATTCCGCAAACAAATTTCCACACACCCCAATTGAGTTCGAGCAATCAGTTGCGAAGACCCCCTGTTTCGTCTTGGGTTTTGTTAGCTGCTTGCATGATTCCTAGGCCTCACATCAAGTTTTTCACATATTAGAGGCAGTTTCTATAGATGCTTAGAATGTCTTGAAAGTGGGTGTGTTCTTGGATACACCACCGAAAATTAACATCGTCTCCGTTTAGCATGGGAGAGCAGAGATTCTTTTATTTTATGTCTTGTAACCAAGCTGCCGTCATTGCTTTTCACTTCATCGTCGCTCGTCTTGTTTTCAGCTTACTATTTAGCCCGAAAGTCATTAGCTTGTCTCGTTTATCTTTTAATGAGTTTTAAACAAAAGTGGTCTGGAAAACCTGAATAAGTTTCACTCAAGTATACGTGAAAACAGGGGTAAGTATCGTATCATGTTATCTTCCTGACAATCCCCATCGATATCAAGCTCAATTTTTTCAATACATATCTATTTTTTTTTTTTTTTTTTTTTTTTATTATGTCGAGAGATTACTCATTAAGATGAAGAGGAAATATTATTTTGCTCCAGACACCTCACTTTTCTTTTCACTGATGACACTGTGTATCTTCTGTACTGCGTTTTATTTACTACAAATTAAATGTATGCCGTGCTCCGAATCTCAGAAGCAATGACTAAATAAGACAACTCAGCTCCTCACTGCCAATGGGTATGGTTTGTCTTTTCACTTTGTACAGCTGAACAAATCCCCTGTGAATTCCATTGCGCTCCACTAAATCCGTTTAGGCAGCCACATTAAGATCCGGACTCGAGTGCTTGAATCAGTGAATTGTTTGTTTGTTTGTTGGAATTCCTGATCACATTTTTGTTGCTCTGCTGTCATTGGCACTGTTGGTGTGGCCTTTAATTAAATATTAAATACAGCTAATTGCGCATTTCATAACTTAGGCAGCGGCAACTAATTAATTATTTAAGTTGAACTAAATTGAACAATACCGAGCACGACACTGCCTAAACACGCAAACACACACATGTCGGACTTTTACAGTTTAGGACTGCTGGCGGCATTGATAAATATACCTGAATGTGGTTAAACAAGTATATATGCCTTTGCTTTATTAAATTGAGTTTACCTTGAGAGCGATGACTTTTTCTCATATACACAAACCCAGGCAGACGCAAATTTTCAAATTTAATAAACATATATTTCTCGGCTTTTCTTATGCTTTTTTTGAGCTTTCAACTGACATTCGAAAACTGACAAGACCTAAGAATAGCAAATTAATAATTACGCATTTTAAATTTTAATAAAGACGCGACTTTGAAGTCGAAAACTTATGCCTTTTGCGACCCAAGGCGTTTTTAATTAGACAAGAGTACAATTGAATACGTTTGAATAGTCTCGCGTATTGTTGTATTAGTTGATTATGGTTTTGGGACGATTTGTTGTTGCTGCAACCACAGTCAAGTCAGTACGACGAACTCACATGATTAGCTTGAAATATTTTGCAACAATCGAAATTAAAGCAAAGAGATATCACAACCTTATTCTCCAAACTAAAGCTTCTCCAAATCGTCCCCCTTGGTCTGTTCCACCACTGAATCAGCTATCCAGTATTTGCACAACTTTTGACTGCCAGTGGTTAGAAAAGTTTCAAAAAACACACGCACACATACAAGCATACAGAGTGGGAGAAAAACTTTGTGCCTTGGTCAAAACTATTTTCATAAATAGCTGCTCCAAAAAGTGGAAGCCAACTCTCTGTTCTTCACCGGCCACCTACGCACTCAAAATACTTCAAAGCGGACGCCAAAATAAACAGCCAAATGGGCGGGCTGAGTGTCTGGCTGACAGGCAGGCAGGCAGGCAGGCAAAACGTCGTCTGGTCCAGAATCCGGTCGTCATACCTAACGGGCTTGCTTCGAGGCCACCAAGTTGGGGGTTTTTGGTTTCGACTCTTGACAGTCCGACAGTCCGTGAATCCTTTAAGTTTCTTTGTTAAAATGTAATGCCGAGTTTTTCACTTTGTGATTTATCGGTTTCGAGGTTCACAGTTCGAGTTGCAAATGCATTTCCCATGTAAGCTTAGACGCCAACCCAGCCCAAATGCGGCTGTTGTGGACACCAAGAACGGCTCCCCGAAGCCACGGATGAGCCAAGTGAGTGCCAAACTAGAAGGTGGTTGGGGACAGGCAGATAAACTTTCTGCCTCTCAGAATGTCAACTTTGCTTGGCTATTTGCAAACCGAGATTGGTCTTAAATTTGGACATGCTGAAAGCCAAGCCAGTAGCAAATAAAGTGGGCCATCTTTTTTGCCTAATTTATGGTTAATCTGAGATATTTTTGACAGCATGCAAATGAATTATATATACAGTTCCAAATATACTACTTCACCACCCAACCGACCACTCAATGATCAGCCCTGGAATGACATTTTCTATGGAATTGTTTCTATTTCGGCCTAATGTCCACATTGTTCAAATACTCTCTTATCACTTTTGTGGGCAGACACATTTCGCAATTAGCGCAAAGGTTAACCGCCTCGGGAACTCACCACCTTGGTCTGTCAAGTCGCCGTCCGACCACAGCCTTCGGCTATTAATATAATATTTCAAAGGCTGTTGAGACAAAGATGCATCAGCTGCAAATAATCATGGTCAAATTCACTATGATAAGCGTCGATTTGCTGTGGTTACTGAAATTGGTCGAGGTCTCTGTGAGGCCGGAATTCTAAGTGACTGGCTGTCTTGTTAGCCGTGCGGCTCTGTGGTTTGGTGACCCACATCTCTCTAACTGAGCAGCTTTGTTTTTTTTTTTTGAAGTCTCCACTATAACGAATTGGGAGATGGCTTTTTGGAACTGCAAAAAAAATATCGAATTCAATGTAGTTCGACTATGAAGCCCTCAAACAGGAAGTGCGCCCGTTCAGCAATTCAACCAATTTGCAATCCTTTGTGTCATTACACAAAGCTTCCGTAGAGCATAAAAGGAGCAACCAGTAAAAATTCAAGCCTTGGGGCGACTGGGCAACCATTGAATTGGCAACTTTGGAACGCCGAACGTAGTTGGAGCGATGTTGGCATAGCCTGCGGCAACATGCGGCTTCAATCAATGCGATACCACCAGCAGTCGCATTAATCCTTTATTGGCAATCAACATGGATAAAGATGAGAAGGGCTTGGATATGGGCAAAGACTTGGGACACACTGGATGACTATTGCAATGAGAATAAGCTTAGAGATAGAATATCGCATAGGGTTGCTTATTTTGTTAACCTCAGTGCTGTTCCATGATGAACTCCAGCAGTTGTGTTTGTGTATCGGAAGCTGTAAAAACGCCAAAGCTAACACAAAGAAAAGGACCCAGATAAAAAGAATCGAACTTTTATATCCATGGCTGGTTCGTTCCAGCAGGTCTGGGTAGCAGCCTCAACAAAAATTATTTGCTTTTGCCTCTTCTGCTTTTAACAAGTGGCACGGAACCGATTATACTATTCGGATTTGGATATAGATTCAGAATTATGCGCAACCTGAAGGCATTCGTCAAGCGATTCGCCAGTGTAGCAGCTCTGGTGCCAAAATGGAGAAAGTGTAACCTTACCAGCAATATTCATACGCCTTACTGCTTCTGATTTCTCCTTTTTACTTTTCTTTATTATTTTTTTTTGTGCTGGCGTAGGCGAAAGCATAAACACTGATTGATTGATTAGAGAAAAACGGTGGGAGAGGTGTGGGTAAATGAAGTCTTTTGGAAGGCATATCCCTTGATGTGCTCGTCTGAGGTTCGTTATACACTTAATGAGACGCCCTCAAGCAAGTGTCGCATCAATCAAGCGCGTATTTAGTGCCCGAGCACAAGCTTATACAAATGAAACAAAGATTTCCCTTTATTTGCCATTATTGTTTTGGGCAAATCCATTCACGACCTGCAGAGTAAAATCAACGAGGTGTGTGCTTAGCTGACAGCTAACGATTAGCAAGTGATTCTTGCCTCACAACAATGAATCACTCGAATGAATGATGACTCTCCAAGCCCATACATTTATTATACATGATATATGCGGGCGAAAAAGTTTCCTCAGCTGCTAAAAGATTAAAGCCCGAAGCCTCACACTTGGAACGAAATCGATTCAGATATTTAAATCTTGACTTATATTGCAACTAACTAGCGCAATTGCCGGCTTAAGGATTTCACATGGAAAAGGGATACATAACAGCAAATTGACTACGTGGCCAGCTCAAATGTCATAGGGACCTGATTTTCTTTTCGTCTTTTTGTCTTTTTATGGAGTTTGCTTCTTGTGCTGCTTTCTTTTCCTTTTGATTGGCATGAAATAAACTGGAATCGATAGCAGCAATTGTCAGCTAGGATTATTCCTTGAGTATGGGTGGACAACAATCCATGTGGTGCTGGTGTGGGTATTTACCAACTGCCTGCTTGCTCAGCATTGTTGCACGTAGCAGTCAGACAACATCTGTCCAACTGTCTAGCTGCCATTCAACAAAATCATTCTATCAGTTGGCTTTGATGATGCAATATCCAAACTACCCAGCAACCCGGCTGTTCGATTCCAAGTGCCAAAGTAGCCCCTCTGGCCCGGTTTCAATACAAAGTTTGAACATAGCTCTCTCTCTCTTCCCAGGTCCCTTCCAGCACAGGTCTAATTCCTCGTACCCTTGTTTCTCTCGCAGAGTAAAGTGCTCATTATCAGTTGAAATGTTGTCAATTACGGATTTTCGTTTGTTTTGTTTTGATTTGACTTTCAATTGAATTTCGTAGTTGAGTTTCCACCAAACTCATTTTCCATTACCGTCGCTAACATTCCCCTGCTTTTCTTTGTGTTTGTCATTCTCGAGCCGACCCACTGAAAATATCTCATGTTCTCTTTGACTGTCTCATTTCCTATTAAGCTCCGTAGTTCGGACTAAACGGACTGAATAGCTTTCACTGCTTATGATGACTTGTTATGGCCAAAAAGAAAACGAAGTTAAAACTTTTTACATAAAAAATTAATTTGATTACTTTGAGAATCCAAGGAAATGTCCATGGGATGTCGCCACCTCCATCCTAAAATCAATTTTTTCTACAAATTCCATTAATGACAACATAATCAACTGTTTTATTACACTTAAAAAAAGAAAAAACAAAAAAAATACACTTGCAATCCCATTCCGTTTGTTTTTATTTAATACCCAGCATTTTGAACTTTTTTAATTACGCTTTGGGGTAGGGCTGGGTGATTGAGTTTGGAATATGTGTTGTCAACTTTTATGTAAACGGATTAGGGCAGTCAGTCAATGGGCGTCTGCTCAAATAATCTCAGCAAATACTGCCATGGCCTGGATGGTTTCACCATATATATATATATATATATATATATATATGTATATATGTATATATGTATAGATGTATATATGTATAGATGTATATATGTATAGATGTCTGTCTCATCTAATGGTGAAAAGGGAGTGCTTTCAACATTAGAGCACAAAATTTCAATTAAAAACATAATGAAATATTTTCCGAAATTTGTTTTTATTAAATTTATGCTTCGTACATATTTCCGAAATTCCTAAAGCAGCGCTACAACAGCAAAAACAATAACCACTATAACAAAGCCAAAAGCAAAAACAATGCCATCATAGAAGCCGCTTGCCCGGCTTCCCTCCTACTCCCGAGACTGTTCTATGTTTAGTCCTGCCTAAAATAACAATGAAAAGTGAACGGAACCAAAAGTCAAGTACCGCAAAGCATCCGCTTGTGTGCTTCATCATAACACACAACTCATCCCATCTTATCAAAGCACAACCCATGCCTTGGCATCAGAAAAGATTTCTCTATTTTGTTCGGTAGCTTACAACACTTCCATCCACACCCATTCCAAAACTTCCACAATACTACCTACCATTTGAGGACAAACGTTTAACAATAAAACAGACATTAAAGTTAAAATCATGACCGGACCTACTCTCAATATATGTGTCTGTGTATACTTGAATACATTCTGGTCCCTTCTATTCCTACATTCAGCTAGAAGTTCCATATTTGATGCACGGTATAATACTTAATCGACTTGGCTACAATAATATTTAAATTTAATTTAAATGCTCACATGAGAGCATTTAACATCTAATACACACACGCACCATCTAATACATATACACACATATATATACTCGTAGACAGTTTCATAAATATGACTGGACAGAGGCCTCTTACCAAAATATCGAATCGAAGGTTTCTCTTCATCGTCGAATGTCTCAATTTAGCTGGCAAAAGCACAAGTTTGCAAATGATGATAGTTGGAACTTGCCGAGTTCAGGGGGCTAGGAAGAGTTCTACAAAATGACACGCAAAAATGAACTGAAAAAGCCCAAAAACGCAAACAGAAATGCAAAATTTCAAATGCGCAGCTTTGTTAGTTGTTTAGTCGGCCATTTTGTTGGGTTAATGTTCCTGCCGCACGAAATGGACATTTCAAGATGATGATGATGACGGGATAAACGATGAAAGGGGGAGACATGGGACTGGAGGTAGAATTGGTGGGATTGGATAGGAATGAAACAAGCAAAACGTTTTGAATTGCTGCAAATAATTTTGAGTCCAGTGGTTTTGCCATGAATCCGACACTCGCTTACGCTTAAGAGCACAAAATGATTGGAGAGTTCAGCCAGACAGTCAGACATTCAGCAGTACAACCAGCCAGATATCTACGGTCAAAAGACAAGAGACTAACGACACTTTATGTTTATTGTATAAATATGTTTGGATGTGTTTGTTGTTTTGTTTGTTTGTGTGGTTACTACGGATGCGGAAATGGTATTTAAAATTAAAAGCAGTAAATGGCTGGGCATTACGGCATAAGAGGTTTATGTTTATGTTTTGGACAATACTAAGAATCTGCACCATGAATGCCCATGCTATTTTCTGGGCTTGAGGGTAAAGTCAAGAATTTTGCTTTCAGTTTTTTGATTATTTGATTCCAATGGAAGAATAAAAATAAAAATACAAAATAATAAATATATTCTGTTTGTTTTCGAAATTGCTGTACTAAATTCTATTTTCTGTAATGAATTGAATAAATCTTAGAAAAGGGGTTAAGGAATTGTGGTTCGTGTAGATATTCATGACTTTTGGCTTTCGTAACCAGCAACAATGACCATGTATACATAACTGTTGCTGATTTTGTGGCTTTATTGATACAACCAACAGCTGACAATGACAACAGAATGAAACACCATGAAAACAAAAACAATCCAAGAATGACAAGATAACCATGTCCACATGTTGTAGAAGCTAATTTAAATAAGAATTTAAAAATATAGGAAACTTGTCGATACACTTTTTCAATGCAAATTTCCGATAAATATTAAGTAAATTTAATTGTAAATGATATCATTACTTGGTTATGTAATTCAGTCATAATATTAACATAATCATAACATTTTCATAAAAGCAAATATTGATTTATTTTGTGCTCTCTAGATATCTTAGAGCTTTCAACTTTTAAAGCATTTAAATATTTTATAAGAATAAGAGAAAATAATAATAAATAAATAAAAAGTGAAAAAAAGGTTTATTGTTTCTCTGAGTGAGAGTTTCTCTTCGCTTTGTCAAATAATTTACTTATAATTATTTACAAAAAAAAAAGTTTGAAAAACTTAAATGGAGGCAACTGTACTTTCCCTTGGAAGCAAACAAATGGAATAAATTCATGAAATATGGAGAGTATTTACAAAGAAAAGTTTCACATACACAAGCTGCATCTAGAGAGCTGCCAAGGGAGCAAGGAAGTAGGAGATGATTGTCGTAACTGCAGCTGACAATTGTTGTCGTTGTTGTGGTCAGTGGTTGATTGCCTTTTCCATGCCTTGAATTCTTTTTCATTTTGCCTTTGCACATCAAATCAATTTCGCAGCGAAGACAACTAACGAGACTGACAAGAGTGTGTAAAATGAAGATGGCTGGGAATCCTACAGCCAGTCAATCAATTCGTGGGTCTCACACTCACACTCACTGCGATGTGTATATCTAATTCATCTGCTTATACTTAAAGGAAGAGTTTTTCCTTTTGTTTTTATATCAGCCAACCGACTCGATTTCTCGACATCTAACATATTGCCTTTGAGTCAAAAGTTTTAAGCACGTATCCGATTCTTTCCTTCAATCTACTTTGCTCTTTTGGTCGGCAGCTTAAGAGACAAGTCACAAAAATAACATCTCGCTCGCCGTCCACCTACTCGGTTTGCACCTCTTTTTCGAGTTCCTACCAACAAAGTTGTCACACACTTTGCTGAGCTGCTTTACTGTCAATTTGAAGGCACGGACAAGAAAAAAATCAGCCAAGACAAAAAAAAAAAAAACTGAGGAAATACTTTACCAAAGCAGAAACGAATCAGCAAAAAGCATTTCAATTTGTAGCATCTGTAGCATCGTCGACATATGGATTACTTCAGCACTCTTTGTTCCACTCAAAATGCAGTTATCAATAAGAGTAGGCTGATAGGCCACACAACGTGGACTTTAACATTTACAAAAGCACTTTAAGGACTTTAAAGTATCTTCCTGCTTCCCATTTATTATTATTATTATTATTTTTTTTTATATATTTCTTTGCAGTGTGTTCGACAGTACATTTGAATGCAATTCCTACATAGTCACAAGAAAATGGCCAGCAGTCCGCATAGCAACCCAACGACCCTGTCCCCTTCCAGACAGCCACGTCGATTTAAGCAACGCCAACAGCAACAACAACACCCCCAACAACAAAGACAACAGATCACAGTTGTACGCAGCATGTTTGCGAGCATTGCCAATTTACATAAAACATTTAATATGCTGGCTCTGGTCGTGATAATAATCTGCGAATTGTTGCTCAGTGGTAAGTAAATATCCCACCAATCGGAATTCAATCCTCACCAGTTCAGGGGACAATTGAATATACAGAGCCAAATATATATTAACTTGAATAAGAAAAAAAGATAAAGCGTCTACCAGGCTAAATTTTTATCCGATAACCCTATCGGTATTCAGTAATACAGGTGTTTCGAATATAAGAATGCACTTCTGTCTATTTGTTTACCATATAAGACCGCTTAGGATACATCCGGAAGGACAGGATTCAAGAGGACGGGAATATCTATTTCGCATAATAAATATTTGCTATTTTTTAATTGGACTTCTTAAAGTCTGTATTTAAAGATCGATAGTTGAGCATTTGCCATATTCTTTATTTTTTTAATTTTAATCTTTACATAAGAATGCACTTCTGTCTATTTGTTTACCATATAAGACCGCTTAGGATACATCCGGAAGGACAGGATTCAAGAGGACGGGAATATCTATTTCGCATAATAAATATTTGCTATTTTTTAATTGGACTTCTTAAAGTCTGTATTTAAAGATCGATAGTTGAGCATTTGCCATATTCTTTATTTTTTTAATTTTAATCTTTACATAACTTGGTTGATGAATGTTCGATTGCAGATTTAGCCTTGTCCAACAAGAGGAATTTATTATGCCGATTGCGTACAGTGTGGTTGAAATTGATTATTTAATTTGCCAAATAACTGTTAATATTATGCATCCCACCCAAACGCATACAGACAGAAACACAAGTTTATGCAATTACAAGCACACACAATTGCAGTAGTCAATTTATTAAATATAACCAGATTGTCCTTCTCTCGGTCCATCAGTCGGAGTGGTCCATTCTGACAGTTTTGTTGGTCGCTCGTTTGCCAATGCTTTTTGATTAATATCGGTTTTTCCAATTAAAGTTTCTATAATTTGGCACACCGCAAAGTGTCCACCACAGCAAATCCATAAGCCATTCCCCCCTTGTCCTGTATTCTATGTGTTCTGTGGGCGGCGAAAGGTCAGTTCATTTGAAACTATGCCGCTCAGTGGCATAAATACAGAGAGGGGTAGCCGCACATGTCAATGCACATTCATGTGACATTTATGATTTAAAGGCATTTTCCATTAAAAAAAAAAAACTGCTAGGATAACTTTGCATTCCCCTAGCTGTGGTGTAAATATTTTTCATTAAATAATTAAAGTAATCAAAAGCTTTACCAGAAATATGAACTTAAAACAAAGCTCTTCGACTTTTTAACTATAATTGTCATTTGGAGCTATTCTTCTTTTTCTTAACTTCCGTCTGTCTGTCGTGACCGTGTACAGTCCACTCCTCCAGCCATATCTGTCTTGTCCTCGTCGAAGCTAATATGTGTACTTACATCCGTTAGATTATGGTCTCCTTCATACACTTTTACTTCCTACTGGTATCGTATCAAAAACATTACTTCTTGCAACGTTCGGACCCGACCTCGTAATTTTAGTTGCCTATAGCCTATAGTTGCTCATCGTTCAGTTAGACTGGATCTTGATAACCGTTTTTGCGTTATTCAAACCAATCGTTAGGTATCAAAGCTAAGAGACTTATTAATTCCTTTTTATTGAAGTATCATATCATGGGTATTAAGGTCAACGAAACACCTCAAACACTTAGGTCTAAGGTTTGCTGCTACGACTGATAAGATAGTTATGGGTGTTATTGTGAATTAACCCATGCAGAGTAGTGACAAAATTCTCAGAAGTAACCAGTAAAATCGCCAATACTCAATTGTTCAACGCATTAATGGAAAAATAAAGACTAGAATAGAGGACTGTGTTTGTCTAATAAGGGCTTGAAGAATAGATTCGATTCCCGAAATTTTGCGAAAGATAGATTTTTTTAATCATTACAAAAATATATGAACATTTTAAAAATATATTATTAAATGATAAAATTCAGCTAAAACCCAATATTTAAAGTCATTCAAGTAATATGATTTGGTGTATACACTATATACTTAGTTGCTTTAAAATTGCTATTAAATATAATGCTTTAGGGTGGATTTAATAATTAATCATATAAATTTGGCAATCAAGATTTATTATGAATTCCACTACCCAAGGGGCATGTTAACAGCTCTCGTCTGCAAAGTTGCTATAAAATTATGATATTTACAATTTGTCTGCAAATTTAATATATCCAAAAAAAAAACCTACGACTTCAGGTTTCTACTCCACTTTTGGCAGTTCAAAGATTGCGGTAATCATTTTTAAACTTTTATACCGGTCCAGGTGACAGTTGCTCAGACATCTTTCGAGGGCACAAATGTGACCTCTTGTATCGTGTAGGGTATAAAAAGACACACGGCTCTGCTGAATTTCCAATTTGCAATGCCAGTTTTCCATTGTCATAAATTAACATGCGACCGTGAGCGCGTAATTAAGTTTTTGCAACGGCATAATCAAATTCGCATTGTTGCCACCACAGGCATTGTCTCTGTATTGTCCTGTGCATGAGTGTTGTGTGGCTCTCCAATTTAACTTTAATGTCGTATTCGCAATACGCTTTGAGTGCCAATCAAGGGCGTTGACCAGGGTCATTTCTATAAACGGCTTTAAAATGAAATAAAATGAAAGTAGCTCTCTCCTTATTCACTTTGGTTATTTTTCTTCTCGGTTACTCTGGACTTATATATGTATATATATAGTAAATTGCTTAAAGGATCTGAAGATATTTGTGCCAGAAGCTGTCATCATGGGAAATGCAGCGACATTGTCGTGTCAATACGATTTGGAGCAGGTAAGTGACACTTCCTGAAGTAGCAGCGGCAATGCAATCCAGAACAACGACCAGGACCAGCAGCATCTTCAGCGGAAGCTGTTCCATCAGTGGAACCATGAGGCTCGGCTTGCTTAATTATTATAATTACGAGCACTTTGTCTTGCCAAACTGGCACCACCATTGGATGGAGCAGTTCTGCAACGACTGCTGCTCTTCGTTCTGCCACTTTTCATTTTCACTTCTCATTAACGCATTCCACACTTCACTCAACATCTCATTCTTCGGCTCATCTCTTGCTCTCTCATTTTTCCATCTCCATCTCCCCCTTGCTACCTTCTTTCTCCTGCATTTGTATGTCTTTTATCATTCTTATTACACTTTTGCAGGCCGCTCTGTATTCGGTTCGCTGGTACTTTGGCAACGAGGAGTTCTATCGCTATGTTCCGCGAGAGGCTACACCGACGCTCGTCTTCCAAGTCTCGGGCATTAATGTTGATGTAAGTGGACTGTGTGTTTATGTGTTAAGTTAAATTATTTAATAGCCGGCTCATCCGTTAAGAGAACAGTAAGGAAAAACTTTTATCTATCCTCAATTTAACGATGAAACAATTTTCATGTATTTCCCTTGCTTTCTGTATCGGTCGTTGTGCAGTGGAACGTTAAAAGTGTCCGTGCTTCAATCGTTTGTATATTTCCTTTTGGTTTTGTCAATTTAATGAACAAATCATCAAACTTGCCAGCATCTAAACTTGACCAACGGGCTAAAAACCAGCCCGTTCCTTTCCAGAGCTCAAGAGTAACAAAAATTGGAACAATTTTTACCCACTGCTTGTGTATGTGATTTTCACTAAAGTTTGCATTTTAACAAATGAAAACGGGAAATATTCAAATATTGTGCAAATATTTAAATGTGGACAATGGTGGCTGCGACACACATGGTATGCAACCACCACCACAGCCAACAGCCATAAAGCGAGTTGCTGCATTTGCCGTTGTAGTTGCCTAGAGTAACGCCATCGTCATTGGCCATTCGGTGGCAATACTGGGCCACTTGTTTATTGTAAAACCAGCAACGAAAACTGGCAACTGCCAAACTCTGCATTCGCCTAACCCTACACAAGTAAAATGGCTACTTGTCTACCCAACTTCCCCGCTTTGTTTCGCTCTTTTCTCTGCGTTGGTGTCTGCCGTGACTGTGTTTTATTTCAACACCATTTTATTTACAATTTTTATATCCACAACTGGACGAGTGTGTGTACATGCATGTATGTGCAAAATATTCCACACAATTTCCAAAGTGCTATACTAGTAAACACAGAACTTAAATTATTGCACAAATTCAAATACTCGCTCACCGCCTCTGAGAAATGCAGTAAATTGTTTGTGGTGCCACCTAGCGAGGAATATTCATGCGGCGATCATTAATAAAAACAACAGCCGCAAAGTATGCAATACATTTTAAACATAATATTTTCTACCCGACAAGCCGAACTCATTGCCAAAATGTCTGCCCCACGGCTTTAAGGTTATGCTCAAGTCATGGAGAAATTATGAATTTATTTTATTAAATTTTTTTTTTTACATAATACCAAAATTGCGTTATAAAAATTACGAGCTATTTCGGTACCATTTCTCCAATTCTGGATACTTAAAAATAAGAAAAACAAAAGCACGCACGAAAACACTCTGACCACTCCATGAACCGGTCTCACCCTCGGCCAGTCAACCAAAACGCCATCTCGGATTGAAAAACAAAAACAGCAAAACAAAAAGAAAAAATATGAGAAACAAAAAATCGCTTGTCGTAATCATAAATAAATAAAATTGAATTTCTCCATGAAAAATTTTGTGTACGAATACAAATTGAAAACGCATTCGCCCGCACATAAAATTCAAACTCATTTACCAAACACTTCATGCAACATTTTTCAAATTTGCAAGGGACGTGCTATGCCTCGATATCTGTACACCGAATTTGGGGAGAGGTAGTAGCAAAGAAGAGAGCATTAAATAATAATAAATAATGGCCAAAAAGAGAGAACGCGCCAATCGTATCGATGTATATTTTATATACAAGCCGAAAAAACAACAAAGAAGAAAAAAAGGAGAAAGTTGGATGAAAGAGGAATAGAGAGCGAAATATCGGTGCTTGATAAAAATAATTTACAAGGCCATCGATAAATACACGATGAGAGGTTATAAGCCGGCCCTATCAATCACGACCGTCGCCTTGAGAGGGTGACTTGATTATTTCACTTTGATTTGCATAAGGCTTTTGTGTCTTTAATTCACTCAGATTTCCAAAAGAAATCGGGCAAAACAGAAAGGACTAGCAAAAGTAAAAAAAGTTCAAATTAAAAACGAACCCTTCTCAAACTCTGAATTTGCCACACTAATTAGCAAGCAAAGGCATTTCGAGCGTTGCACTAATTAAATATTTCGATTGCAGAGTACAACATTGCCATAGAATAGAGGGGAAATGCAAATAGTATTCTTTCCTTTATTTTTTTATTTCAATTATTATTATTTTTATTATTTGGACTGGAGCAATCAATGCTTGTTAATTATTTTTTGCAATCGCCTTATAGAGTCAGCGAATTGGAAACTATTCAAAGAGCACGAGCAGTTGTAAGTTGGACTGCCTGACTGGTCACACTACACCACACCACAGCACACCCCCTTTCGCAGTCTCCTTGACAAGCTCTTTGCTGTGGTTTAATATTGAGGTTAATGCGCAAATTTGTAGCCTACTTACGTGCGCAAAAAGAAAGAATAAATTTTAATTTAAGCAATTTTTTGTTATTACTTTTTTCTGCTCTGTGCAACAGCCACAGCCAGAGCCACGGCCACGGAAGCTGCTACGATCTTACCCATGAACTAAACTACTTGTGATTCAATGAGCTATGAACCGCAAAAGGTGAAACCCATAGAAAATTCAGTGCGAAAAGTAAAGAAAATATTCCAAAAACAGAGAATGAACTACCATCTTTGAAGAATGCAAATGATTTAGAATTTGCCCACCCAACTTAACTACGCCCGTTTGCAATTAAGTTTGAAGGTTGGATTGCCAACCGGACATAATAAGGAGAAGCGCTCACGAACCAAAGCACATACCAAAAGCAATTGCTGCCAACCTTCGATGAAACCACTTATTTAGCCGACATGGTAAAGAAATTAAAAAAAAAGTGAAGCCGAACGTTAAACTCGGGCGCGGCCGAGTTTGGGATACCCTGTACCTAGTGGACGGAATTTAAAAAAAAAGGTGGCAACCCTAGTCGGGTGGTAGCCCTGGTCGCCTTCATTCACATAAATCCTCTGGTCTTAATATTCCTTTGAATCCAAAAACATATTGTTCACAATATTGCAAGCACGCCATCTATCGGACTGCTCATTTGGCGGATTGCAGGTTACGCAAGGGGAATTAAAATCTTGACCCTCAAAATTTGTTTTTTGTATATCTCGAGTAAATATGGTCCAATTTTAGTCATGTTTGATATCAATCGAAAGATTTTTAGATTCCTAACAACTTTTTAGAAGCAACTAATACCTAAATCCGAAAGGTTTAGAAATAATGTGGCTTTGAAAAAATGAGTGAGTGGAAGGGGGGGCGGGGGGAGAAAAAAAAATAAACTTGACCAGCGTACACATATAAGGAGTCCGAATCCCAACTTTGGTTATCCTAGCTCTTATAGTCTCTAAGATCTAGGCGTACGCGCGGACAGACGGACAGACGGTCAGACGGACAGACGGACGGTCATGGCTATATCAATTTCTCTAGTCACCCTGATCATATTGTGGGTAACTTTGGGGGTTCTCCGACGTCTCCTTCTCTATGTTACATACATTTGCACAAACTTAATATACCCTTGTACCTTTTTAGGTACAGGGTATAAAAACAGGAAAAACTGAAGAAATAAAACTTGAATTAACACAGAGTAATTGAGAAAAATTAAGCTGAAACCATGGGATCGATGGTTATGGTTAACTAAACCAAATAGAGATACATTTCCAATTTAAATTGCTACCCGGGAATCAAAACTAATGAACGTAGATATTGAGAGTGAAAACGCACAAGATTCAAAAACTCATACAAATGAAACTCAAAGGCCACCATAGAAATGGAAATGAAAATGCCAATGGTCACAGGAATGAAAGTGGAATTCTTAAGTTATGCCCAAGTCAACTAAGTCAACTAGGACAGGCAAAGCCAAAACAATGCCCTCCCAAGCCGAATGAACCATTGCAGCAATGCGCAGAGAAAATGTGGCAGATATACTCCTCCCAGCTGAGGCCCGATCTGACCTAGGTAGCTGCTATTAAGGCGAAATTGTGGCAAGTGCCGTAATTGAGATTAAAACATTATAACTTGACTTGTTTTACTTTTGCTAAATCATTTCAACTGCTAAACACGCCTAATGAGAAAAGTTCACGCCCAATGAATGTCAGAGAGTATATGTGTATGTATATTATTATAGGAAAGCAGGTGAGGATGGCAAAAGGGTTGGACACTCGGCTCCCAACTCCTTGTTGCCTACCCAAACTTGCTTCACCTATTGAATAGCAGCAGCACTTTTAAAAGAGGCCAGACTGCCGGGAAGTAGAGAAAGATGTGCCCTCTGCTTGTGCAAGTGCAACAAAACAGCTGCGGCTGACATGGAACACACTTGTGACTACCCCTCCATCCAGGCAATGTTGTTAGGGTTGAAGACCGCCCCGCTAAGAGCACTCTTACGTCCACTTGAGCGTTATTGGAATGTAAATGTATGCATATTAAGGCAAAAAGATGTGAATCAGTCAACGGCGCGCCAACAAACTTCAAAAGCCATTCAGAGATGCTCAGGTGAGCTGGGAGGCGCATCTATATCCGCATCACCCACAATTCACTGCACTTAGAAAGGTGAACTCCGGACTGGCAACCCAGCCCGGCTCGACCGTCACACGTCAACCAGCAAGAGCGACAAAAACACTCATTTGCTGGCATTATGAAAATTGCAAGGAATCGTGTTAAATGCAATTAAATTTTTAATTTAGGCAACAACAAAAGGCAGACATATCTGTGGTGGGCGTGTCAATAGCTATAGCCGCCTTTATTTTACAGGCCAAGCTCTACCCCAACGTCACACTGGGTTGCGGTTAAAAGTCGTTTCAATTAAAAACACAATTACCAAGCGGTTGTCATCCGCTGGCCTGCCATTTCAACTCTGCAGTCCGTCCCCCCGCTGGGCTTGGCCTTGAGTTATCAGCTCCACTATGCCTTTGGCTAGAGGATGTGTCGCTGTGCAAAAGTTTTACTCGGCAATGAGAGGAGCAACTGTATAATCACGACCGGCCAACCAAAACTCTGGTTGGCTTTTAACATTCCCGGTGCCCACTCGAAACACCCAAAACAGCAACAACAATAAGATAGGGCGAAAAAAACTTTTCCACTGTCAACACGGAAGGAATTATTCCGCATTAAGTTTTGCGGTAATGGCGGCGGCACTCATACACTCATACTGTTGCGCTGTCGCACACTCTTCCAAAAATGTCACAGCCTGCCTTTGTTGGTATTTCTTTTACTCCCCATCATGGCTGGGATGAACGCCAGACAGATACAAAAATACAGAGTATGAGAGTGTTTTAATGTTTCTAGCTGTGCTTTTAACATTGTTAATAGCCCGGCACGCCCCGCATTTATGCGCAGCAATGTGCGCTTAAAATTAATGCACTCCCCCAAAAACTGAAAGCATCCGACTGCAGGCGGCACCAGCCCAACTTAAGCAAAAAAAAAAAAAAAAAAACAAAAAAGATTAAATTTGTTATCTAAGGACTCGTAGAATGTGAATAGGTGTAGGAGTTTCAATGTGCTTATGGAAGATAGTTGATTACTCTTTTCCTTTTGTTGCAGAATCTTATTAGCCAGTTAAATTAGTTGCTTATATTCTTGACTGTTGTTAATTATATCCATATGGCATGGACTTCAACAATGTAACTAGAAAAGGACTATAAGACATTAAGAATGGATATTTCTTTTAAGTTATCATTTTTTACCAACATCATCGTCGGGAAATCTTAGACATATAAGTACTTCTTCAATGCTCTAGAGGCACACCTTATAAATAATGTCAAAATGATTACAAGCAAACAAAACCAACTTCATGTTCGGGAACCATAAAATATACCTATATATCAAATCCTAAACAATGTATTACTAAAAGATTGGAGTATACAAATTACAGACCAATAGATTCTCGACTATCTACGTCATAAGCAAAATACACCAGAGTTACTCACACCCATCCAGCTGACCGTCTGCATAGACGCCTAGGTCTTGGGGACTATAGAGCTATCATTACCAAAATTGGCATTTCTTATGCTTGCCAGGAAGATGTTGTTTCTTCATTTCTTTCCACTCTCTTAAAGCTTTGTATTTGCTACATCTTAAAGATTGAAGTTTGCATTGGCTTCGGAAGTTTGTTAAAAATCAAGAAATATTTTACGTAAATGATATACGAAAACAGAATTTCAGAATCAAGATATTAAACGAATATTAGAGTAAGCACTTTAATATGAATTCACCCAATCATGGCTACCATCAGGGCCTCTCTTTAAAAATCGCCTATACTAGGTATAGGGTATACCCAGTTTAATATTCGTCTTCGTTTTAAGATGGCTTTTAATCGGCAAATGAAATAAAATCCTAAAAACCATCATCGTTATTTTAACTTTCCAACATTTCCACTCTATAGAAAAGTCTCGTTCCCAGAATAGAGTACTCAGTGACCATATGGCCTTATATTGTCGCTGCAGTTGGCACTGACTACGTTGTTGCAGCCATGCAAATTGACAAATGCCAATAAATCAAACCGCACTCACATTCCCCTGCACTCACTTCGTTCCACAACACACTCACAGACACTCCGAATACTCGCTGCCAATATAATAAATAAAACTGGCGTGCCATTTGTAGAAAAGTGCGGAATCGAATGTAACTGCAAAACTGGTCGTGCCTTTTTGGTTCATTCTCCTAGCTCGGTGCCCCTGCTTCAACAGCCACCCGCCACAATGGGATTCACATGACGTGTTCACAATGAGCACAATAAAAAGCCATGCATTTTCCAAACACCAAAAATTGTGCACAGTGGCGATGGCGATGGCGATGGCAACAACCGCACCGGAAACATCTCATTCACTAAATTTGTGGTCGGTTTTGTGCTCAGCATAGGGTAGAAGGGCGACAGAGAGCGCTAGAAATCCAGACTTAGATTTGGAGCCAATGGGATAAAGAGAAAGTGGGCGTACGAAGTTGCAAAATGCCTGCGACAACAATGCGAACAATACCAACAACAACAACAACAACAACAGCAGTAACAATATCAAGAGCAACAATATAACCTAAAGTCCAAAACAACCCAGCCCAGGGCAGGGCAGATTCGTGGACCAGCCGGCAGCTCTAGATCTAGCAATGCCGTTAGTTACAGCAAAGCTCCAGGCAACGGAAATTCTCCATGACATAATACGTGCCAATGTGTGTGTGTGTTAGTGACTGCATCTATATTCATGTGCTTATATGTACGCCAGTGCCAGTGCCTGCCTGGCTGCCGCGACTTGAGTTGATACAGCAATAATTCATAAAGTGTTGCATGCAAACGAGCTGCAAGCCAACAACAGCTGAGCCCCACACACACATGCTCAGGCAACATGCCTGTGTGCTTGCGTGTGTATGAGAGAGTGCACATGCGACAGTGTTTGCAAAATTAAAATTGCTGCACACAACAAACAGCGGAAACTCAACAATGATGCTAGAGTGCGGATAGGCAGGGCGCGAGAGAGAAGGAGAGAGAGAGATAGAGAGAGAGCGAGATCTACTTGCCGGCGAATTGGCTCAGTGGTGAGCAGTACAATTGCACAATGAAATCTACTATATGTACTTGCAACTTGGCGACAAAGCTGAGTAGTCCACCCTCCTAACCCTTTCCGTTTCTTGATCTCCTTCGTTGGCTTCTTCTGCCGCCCATTTTCTTCGTTCTTGGCAGTAAAGTTATTATTTCATAAAGCCAGAATTATTGAAACAATACTTTACTTGTGCATCTCTGCGAGTATACGCGTCATTGTGTGTGGCTGTGTATGGCTGTACTTCTTAGAAGCCCACATGCAAAATTGGGTTTTAGTAGCAAAATATATTCCGTCATTCTGCCACATGACTCGCCATGGAGTGGCCATATTCTGTATTCATTTTCTAAAGCAGCTGCGACAAAATGTTACAAACAAAAGGAAATATATACGAATAAAAAATTTTATACGTATATATAATATATGGAAATATATTTTATGTGGTACATACACAGAAATTAAAAGGCAACAAATAAATAAAAAGCCGGAAAATGGCAAAGGGAAAATAGGAACGCAAAAAAAGAAAATAGAGAAACAGGGAAACCAACTTTTGTGGCAACTTTAAGCGCAAGCTAAAAAAAAAAAAAAAATAGAAAAGAGGGAAGGTTGATTTGTTGAGTCGAGTTGACTCGAGTTGAGTTACGACCGCAGCTTCTAACGGTTCCATGTGTATGTGTGTTAGACTGATTGTGTTGGTTTGTGTGCGGCATAATTCTTCAAAACGGCAGACATTTGCGTTTGTTGGCTTCCTGGCGCTGCCACTTCCGTTTCCGACTCACTGCCACAAACAACAACCGTTGACTGTACAACAAAGTCACTTGCAATTAAACAAATATGACTAACCGCATCACATCGAGAACTAGAATAAAATAAGACAGAAAGCTGGGAACGGCAACTACTAAGCTACCCAAAGACACACAGGACGCAATTCCTTTATTGTTTATTGTATTTGATTACATAATTAGTGTCATTCTGCATCGGGTGGGTATATTTGTGGTAAGCTTTCAAATTGAATATTCATCTAGAAACGTCTCTTACTTATAAATAAATGGATTTCCTGCAATATAATTTTAAGCCAAAAGGAATGCGGAGACCAATCAGACCCCAACAATATATAAAACAAAAAACCTTATCAACACCTTTCACACCTACTTAAATTTTGTCATAATATAGGAAAATGTACAGTGGCAAATCCGAAAAACCAACAAAGGCAACAACCAAAACATAGACAAACAATCACACAATACACCGAATGACAACACAAAATACCTTCAGCAGCATCCCACCTGATCAAAATAAATGTACTCAGCAACTGTGGAAAAAAAAAAAAATTCGGAACGTTAAACTCGGGCGCAGCCGAGTTTGAGATACCCTGTACCTGTAGGGAGCGTAAATCAGTATTTCTGACAAAATAATAAAAATACCATCTGATATCGATTAAATTTTGCACAATTGATTGGTGTTCTAAAGCACGACTTATTCCCAAATTTAACAGAGATATCTTTAAGACCAAAGAAATTACGACGTTAAAACGATTTTTGCACTTCCAAGAGGCCATACGGAAACTATATATTATGGTCGTCCGATCAGATTAAAACTTCGCTTTTTGGGTTATTACAAAAGAAACTATCATATGGTATTTTTGGTTGCGATTCGTGCATAAAAAACCCGATTTCTGACAAAAAAAAAAAAAAAAACGGAGTTTTTGTCCGATTAGCCCTATGGGAGCTATATGATATAGCCATCTGATTTCAACAAAATTTTGTGCTATTCAAAACTTATACCAAAAACTGTCTTGTGCTTAATTTGGTTGCGATTGGGTCATAAATAACCCGTTTTCTGACAAAAAAAACACAGAAATCGGATTTTTTGACCGATTAGCCCTATGGAAGCTATATGATGTAGATCTCCAATTTTATTAAAACTTTGCACAGCTGCTGAGTATTTTTAAGTTCACATTTTTTCTTAATTTGAATAAAATATCTTTAAAGATAAAGAAATTATGACGTTAAAACGATTTTTGCACTTTCGATCGGCCCTATGGGAGCTATATGATATAGTTGTCTGATCAGATCGAAACTTCACATCCTTATTGCGAACATATAAAAACTTCTAACTGCAAGCTTTCGTAATAATATGATAGCAAACAGAAAAGTTATGGCCTATAAACTTTTTCCTTTTTGTTGAGGTTGTTGTGGTTTTATACTTTTTATTCCGAACCTAAATCGGATATTAAAAAAATATAATAAACTTGATCTAACCTGCAGAACAAATGATTATTAGCAACAAACCGGAACTTTCTAGGCCTTACCATCTCTGAGAACGAGGTGTTCATACAGACGGACAGACAGACAGACAGACAGACAGATAGACAGACAGACGGACATGGCTAGATCGATTTCTCTAGTCACCCTGACCATACATTAGGTAACTTTGGGGGGTCTCTGACGTCTCCTTCTCTATGTTACATACATTTGACAAACTTAATATACCCTTGTACCTTTTTAGGTACAGGGTATAAAAAAAAAAACAAGCCAACCCTTTCTCGCATTCTCTATCATCTCTTTGGCTGGTGCCAGCACTGTCATCCTTATCGACAGTGTTATCTGGAAATGAACTGACAAGCTAAAAAAAAAAAAAAACCTTGAATGGATTATCTCTTGGATGTCAAATGTCACATACTCTTTTCAGTGCTATTAGGTTTGATATTTTATTAATCTCTCTACTATAGGTTCACATACTTTTAATTTAATTTTTATTTATTTATATTAAGCTATATGTGAAGGTATAGCTTACCACCAAGTGCCTTTACTGACATTTACCCAAAGTATCACTTCTTCTGCAAGAGATACTCCATATTTTATATTTATGTGTCTTCAATGTTGCTTTTATACGTTACATAGTCGAGGGTAAATCCAAAATGCTCTACCATCTTCGAAAAAACTATTAGAATGAATACAAAGAGTCAAAGCAAATATCCCAACCAATTGAACAACAAATACGTAGCAAGTCATTCGGACCCAGGCTGCTGACACGGCTGGGCGAGAGACTCGCGAACGTGTTGAAACAATCGTAAAGAGCAGTTGGCATGCCTCGAGCGACCAAATTTCCCCGCTCGCCCATTTGCAACATGTATTCCGTTCTATATTCTACTACATTGACAGTGCCAATAACAACTACAACCGCAACAACAACGGAGGGATTAGAAGAGATGCAAATGAACAAAACGGAACCCATCTGAACTGAAGACTCTGGAGCGGCGGAGAGGCAAGTGCAGATACGTGAAATTGTGTACACCAAGTGGCATATGCAAAACTTTACCCAACTCAACGAGCCAGCCACTCTACATTCAACTTAAATACAAAAGACAGACGAACACATGCGCGAATTTCAATACGTTAATCGGTCGGATGGCCGTGCTGTTCCGTCGCCTCGAGTTGAGGTAAATGTAAAGGAGTAACGGATCTAGGAAGAGCTCCACGAGCTGCTTTAGCACAAGTTGCAGGTGGAAAGGATTTCCATACGATATGAGCGCAATGCGTCGCGGTGGCGGCAGTGGAGTAGAGGCTAAGTGGCAAGTGGATTGTGCACTGCCAGCGCAACCGTTGGCAATTATCAACAAATGCAAAATTGCGTCAACAACAGCAAACTCACCATCGCACACACACACTGACGCAAACTTCTGAATATGGCGAGCACTCGTTTCCGCCACTTACTTAACTAAGGGTTGATTAATTTCCGACCGGCTGACTGTTCTTTTCCAACGAGCCATTTTAATTTTTCTCTCATGTGCAGCTTCAACCATTTTACAGAAAATTTAATGAACTTCCCCTTTATATGCATTTCAGTTGACCAACTCGGATGCGACTTCGGTGACACTGAAAGGCGTGACACGCGAACTTACTGGTAGCTATCAGTGCGAGGTATCCGAAGATGCGCCGCTCTTCCACACGGACATACGTTCAGCACACATGCAGGTGATCGAGCTGCCTAAAGACGATCCGGCCATGCAAGTGGATAAGAAAGTGATAACGGTGAATGACAATTTCAAGGCAGTCTGCACAGTAGGTCCCTCCTATCCGCCTGCCAACGTTACCTGGTACATAAATGGACGCAAGGTGAGGCGATTCGTAAAACACCTTATTTCTACACATTCAAAATTTATTTATTTTTATTTTTTTCAACAATAAACATATTGGTTTATATTATGTCGTTTTAAAAAGAACTTTTTAAAACTAACGCAGGGAGCTTCAATCCGTGCTCTTTGGACGGTCTCCAACTTAAAATACTCTGAACATCTAGGGGCAGAAAGATATTTTGCAAATAGCTCACGACTTTCGAATCATAATCATCTCATATTCTGTTATGTTAAAACTGTGGAAAGTGAAAAAATCTTAAGAAATGTATTACCTATTTAATTAAAAAAAACGAATAAGCTCTGTCCATAAATACACATAAATCAGAAAATGTAATAATTTAAAAAACCGATAGTCAGAAGTGAATTCTTCTACTTTCTATAAAATATTTTTTCATTTATGCCTAAGTGTTTCAAGTGCATCCAAGATTGGGACACAAAGAAATCGTTAAAGTTGGAATCTCTGGATTCCCTTAAGAACTTAAAGCTTAAAGTTATGTAAAGACGCCCCAGAAGAATGCGTATTCTAGCCATGATTGAAAAGAGATCAAGTTATTGTGTTTGATGACGCACACTGGATACTGTTAGGTTTTCAAGAAATCACAACCAATATTCTTTTATTAACAACTTCACATAGTGTCTTTTCTAAATTACGTTTTTTTTCCATTTTCCAATTTTTGCAGATATATAAGACGCCACTGCAGCGCATCACGCAAGATGCCTTTGAAGGATCTGCCACCTACTCTTCTCTGGAAATCTATCCGCATAGCCAGGCGTTGCAAGGCTTTTTCAATGCCATCCCCAAATATCAGACGAGTAGTATCCAATTGCTCTGCGAAGTGTCCATTCTGCATGTCTTTCACAAGAGTGTCCAACAGCGAATTGCCCTTAGCATGGCGCCGGCCACCACAATTTCACCAAATCTCTTGGGCCTTGAGGGTTCCAAGCGGTATCTAAATGGGGATCCAGATAACTCTGCTTTGACTGGTGCAGCTCCTAGCAGTGCTGCCTGCTTAGTTACCCTGACGTTGGCTGCCTTGATCTCGGCGCAGCTGTGACCAGGTCCAAGCTCGTAAGCATGTCAACTTTCCTGCAAAGCCAACAACACAGACAGAAGAGCTTGAACAGCAACAGCAACAGGCTCAAATGTATTCAACCCGTAATATGTAATTAAAAAATAACAAAAGCGCACGGTATACATAAAAATCAAGAGTGCATCATACAAATTACAAAATAAAAAGAAAAAAAATATAGAAGTTAAATGGTTGGTACGCCTGTGTTGTCAACATTCTATGTTCAATCTCCTTCTGTGTCTGTGTGTGTGTGTGTGTGTTTGTGTTTGTGATTGTTTTCCCTATTTTACCCGTTGCTTGTTTGTGTTGTTGTGTTTGTGCACTTTATTGTTTGCTAAACAAACAATGAGCCTGGCCAGTTAAAAAAAAAAAATATAATTTCCCAGCAGTTATTAATTAATTTGCGGCCTCCACATTAAAAATTAAAAAGAGAAAATGATAATAAAAAATTATTTTAAGTGAAGCTTAATGAGACACTAAAAAGATCTTTTTTAACCTGAAAACTGAACGATTTTCAAAACGTTTAAGTCCTGTCAGTTGGAAATTTTTAACACAAAAATCAAAACCTCACCAAAACGCTAAATTAAAATTAAGAAACTTAAAAAAAAAATGGCATAAATTTAATACGTACTTGAGAGGCGTATCAGCAATGCTGATGGCATTTTGTGGACGTGTGATGTTAAAAAAAAAAAAATAAAAATAAAAGAAAAAGAAAAAGCAACGTTGCAAACTAATTACAATTAATAACTTTTAAGACATAAATAAAATACAAATAATTAAACACTAAGTACACCCTACCCTCCAACACCCGCAGCCTAGAAATCTAAGTCATGTAAATATTATTTGTAAAAAAAAAAGTAAAAACAACAAAAAAGCCAAAACAATTTGAATCAATAAATACTCAAATCAAAGGCAGACATAACTTAACTCAAATCGAGGAAACGAAATAAATAAATAATACAAATACTCACTCCAATTAAAATGATGTTAAAATAAAATTGAAAATTTCAATTAAACACAATTATGAAAAAAATAAAAATAATAACTAAATAAACTGGATGCTTGGCAGCACAGGCAGTTGAACATTAAAATATATGTGGGGCATAAGTTATTTTAATTGGATTCAAATTGTTTGTAATGCGGTGGTTTTATTTTTATTGTATTTATTTGTTAAACAACAATTTTTGTTATACATATATTATTATATTGAATGTCTAAAAGTAAGGCAAACTTTACTTGAGCTAACGCGACAATGGCAAATAAAAATAAAAATTCATATAAATGTGGAGAAATCTATAAGTTAGTAAATAAAACTTAGTCGATAAATGTTGCAGGTACTAATAAAAAATAAAAGCATTCAATAATTTTAGAAACACCATAAAGAAAGACGTTTAAGACATTGAGAAGAAAACTGAGCAGAACGAATTTATACCAAAGTTACTTTCGTGAAAAATTGTATCGAGTTGAAAATTTTGTCAATTCTGTTGGATTTCTTCTCATGGAATAAAATCAAATCGAATGCAGAAAACGAATCAAAAAATTGTAAATCAAAGTGGATAAGAAAACAAATGTCGAATAACATAAAATTACTTTAGCGATAATTTGAGAGACAGAAACCTAAAATCAAACCGAACTAAACTGGAAACTAATAAATAATATGTAAAATCAAACGAAATTACAGGAAACTGCAAGAAATAAGAAAACAAAAACACACTCACAAAAGTACGCAAAACAAACACAAAGCAAATTTAAGAATCCGTGCATGAAAATGCACAAGTAAATAAAAAAATTTATATAAAATAATACGCGAAACTACGATAATTAATAAGAGTTAAGCAAAGTCAAAGTATGAAAAATACTAATACGGTAAAAAAAATAAAAAGCACGCCATAAGGGCAATAAGCAAACAAAAATAAAGAGATTAAAAAAAAAAACTTGGCTCAAATAAAAACCGATAGACGCAAAATTATATGATGAAATAAAGAAGTAATACAAAATGAGCCCATGCCTTTTCATTATATCGGGTGCGGCCGAGTGTGGGATACCCTCTACCTAGTAGACGTAATTGAAAACGAAAAGGTGGCCATCCTAGTCGGGTGGTAACACTGGTCGTCTATATTCACATAAAACCTCTGATCTTTATATTCCTTTGAATTCTACAACAGATTGTTGGCAATAAGGCAAGCACGCCATCTATCGGACTGCAATTAGGCAAGGGAAATTAAAATCTTGACCTTCAATATTAGTTTTCTCTATGTCTTATGTAAATATGGTCCGTTTTTAGTCATATTTGATATCAATCGAAACAATTTTAGATTCCTAACAACTTATCAGATGCGACTTATACCGAAATCCTAAAGCTGTAGAAATTATAAGGCTTTGAAAAAGTGAGGAGGTGGTAGGAAGGGCAGGGTTAAGTAAACTTGACCAGCGTACACAGATAAAGAGTCCAAATAACAAGTTTGGTTATCCTACCTGTTAAAGTTTCTAAGATATATCGATTTCTCTAGTCACCCTGATCATATTGGGGGGTCTCCGACGTCTCCTACTCTATGATACATAAATTTGAACAAACTTAATTAATCCTTACCCTTAAAGTAAAGGGTATAAAAAGCTTTTATATAAGCATTTTCTTTTTTATAACCTTCCAATCTTGATCATGACTATTCTCTTCGCCTTAATTAATTTTCAGTTTGTTTTTTTTTTTTTATGAAATTAGCATTTCGGTTAGACTTTGGTTTTATTCAGTTAGGAAAAAATTGACAGCTAATTTTAGAAACAAGTTAGATAAAACTGAACACGCTTTGTGACAGGTTCTGTCCTGAGTGACTCTTAATGGATTTATTTAGACCACATTGGTATGGTCCTCACGATGGAAAATCTTTACATCGACAAACTTAAAGTTGTCCACATCAAAGTAGTAATCGTGTTTGATTGGGCGATTGAAGGGGAAGCCGAAGGGCAGATTGTCGATGTAGCGAGAGCCATGGCCAATGCCGCAGCTAACCACCGGATCGTAGCCTGTATACTGTGGCACAGCAGGCTCATGGTAAGGATAGACCATGTAGAAGAACTGATAAGTCTGACCACCCTTCTTACCCTTGGGCAGCATGAGGCGGTTTGGAACTCCACAATGTGTTTCCGACTGATCCAACTTGAATTTGTAGTCGCTGTTGGTGGCGTCCATCAGTTTCTGGTAGAGCTCCAAGTAGGTAGTGCGATCATTTACCCAGAAGCTGAAATCACCACTGCTGCGCTTGATGTGGTTCACGCCAGCTACCAAGTCAACCTTGAAATGCTCCAGCTCGAAGAAGTTCATGTAATTCTCGTCCAAGTAAATTTTGCGTCCATTTTCGTCGTATTTGGGGCCAATAAAGACCTTGACTATAGCAGTCTGGGCCTTGTCGGAAGTCACATCCATGGTGAAATCGAAGGGCTTATGATTCAGGCGGTACTGGCGGGCCTTGATCACATAACTTTCATGGTTGTAGTGGGAATTGCGACCGAATTTATACAAAACATCGCTACTAGATTCTGAATACTCCTCCACGTTGACGGCATTACTAATATCGGAATCAAAGTATTCAAAGTAAGTGGTAAGGTCGGGAATATGGACGGTATCAATTTTTACACCTTCGAACATGTAGTCCTTCTTGGTGTATTCAGGGAAAGTCTCCATTAATTGCCAATAATAGCTCAAAATGGTCTTGTACATTTCAAAGAATAGAGGGTCACGAATGGAGGTATCATAGTGCATGAAGGTGCTGGGCAGCGTCTCATGGTATTTGCCATGAGTTTGTCCCTCGTTGACAATGTGACGGTAGGCCATGTCCAGGCTGCCATAGAACTTCTTGTTGACACTGTCGGCATTACCTTGAATGATGT
Source organism: Scaptodrosophila latifasciaeformis (assembly GCA_037075145.1). NCBI lineage: Eukaryota > Metazoa > Arthropoda > Insecta > Diptera > Drosophilidae > Scaptodrosophila > Scaptodrosophila latifasciaeformis. The sequence goes on from JBAMCM010000019.1 coordinate 313,425, forward strand.
TACCCAACTCGTTTACCACATCCATGGTGAATTTCTCGTTCTTGTGGATCCAGTCCATAATGCGCTGGGTATAGACTTCTACGTTTTGAATCTCCCCATAGTTGTGCGTCTTATAGAAGTTGTAATGGTTGTCGCGATTGGGGAATGACTTTCCATTGTAGTGACGCAGGCCGCTGAAGTAACCGGAATCGACGTCCTCATACATATTGAAGTATGGAACTTCGCCAAGATCGTTGGAGAGACGCTCCAAGTAGTAACGGGCCAGCAACTGCCAATGCACATAAAGGTACAGCTCACCGCGGCGATCTTTGTTCAGGACGATCTTGTCGTCTCCTTTGGTCCAGAAGGGGTAGTCCAAGTTGAAATAGTAGTAGAAAGCATTGAAGCCAACATCCTCCAGCAAATAGGCCATGCTATGGTCGTAGTTTACATCACCGAAAATGTTCGAGTAGTTGGATTTCAGAACCACATTGTAGATGTTGTCCAACTTTTTAACATGATGGAATCCATGCATCTTGTAGTGTTCGGCCATTTCCAGGGTCTGTGCATCAAAGAAAGTCCAGGGATGGATTTCATACTGTGCTGGCAAGACAACACCCTTCAAGTCCTCGCGAACCAGGCTGACAATGGAGAAGGCATAGACAAACATCTGCTTGTTGACGTGCTGGCGAGCCCAGAACACAACGTGCTGGAAGGTTTCCCAGTTCTTGGCAAAGTAGAACAATCGGACCAGTCCAACGACATATTCTTCATGGCGTTCGTACATCACCGAGAAAACCTGATCATCATTGAAAGGATGCTTCTGCCACAACTCGAAGAAGTGTTCTAGTTTCTCAGGATGATGGAAATCACTGACATGATCCCAGGGCTTGTACTCATAAAAACTTGTGTCATACTTGGTCACAAACACGTCATCCTGGTAGATGTGTTGCAACATTTCAAACACAAATTTCTGCTTTACCAGGAAATCCTTGTCAGCCACCTTCGACTCGATGTGTTTACCAGAGCCGAGCGCCAGAAGCGCCAGCGAAAGCACTGCGACTGCCAAGAACGACTTCATCTTGAAAATCATAACACTACCTGCTATGCCGGGCTTATTTATACGCAGGCCTCGGCACTGCAGCTACCGAGATATTCATCACACACACGGACAAATACAATTTCAGACAGCCAAAGATGCGGCTGACAAGCAGCAATGACTGGGCATTGGCCACAAATTGCATTTGCCTTGACATTAACATAAAACTTTTCCACTTAGCACTTCATCACTCCTCACCATGGCCTGCATTTGTTTCACAAGTTGTACTTTGTTGCACACGACAGCTGATAAGACACATAGCAAGAGAGAAAAAAAATAGAATACCGGCATTCGAACTGTTGCCAATCGGACTAGCCTGCCCACCTTGCCAAACATTTTGATCTGTGGGATTGCTGTTCATGTAATCAGACGAGTTGCGTCACTCAGGTTTGCTGGGGTTGAGATTGAATAAAATTAAAACAGCTGATAATTTTGCATTTTCAAGCCTAGAACAAAAGTTTGTTTTTGTGTATAAGTGATGAAGCGTTTTTCTAGAAATGTTTACACTTTTCACTAGTATCGTAAAGTCAAATAGCGGTCAAGACAATAACAATAATTCTCCGGTCTCTTATCAAAACATGCCCAGGCCGAGTCTTTGAATGTTGGAGGTGCTGTTTTATTTATTTATTTATTTTTGATACGGTCTGGTGAGCCAAAGCTAAAAATAATTGGAAATAATTAATCATTAATTGAAATATGTTGTTAACAAAATCTCAAGTTGTCTTCGGGTGGGGATTCGTGAGGAAGCGCCGCAGATATTTCTAAGACCGGTTTTGGTTAGTATGGCAGCTATATGATATAGGTGTCCGATCCGAATATCCAATAAAATTTGCCACACTTAAGTCCTTAATACTAAATATAATTAATATCGATCAGTTAATAATGTTGGACAATGGTTTTATATATCAATATAGCATGAACTGGTTCAAGTTTATCTAAGATCATTAATTGATACACAAAACGCTTTTATATATGAACAAATTCAGACCTTAAAAAGATCTTTCTAAATACTTCCAAATCCTTTTAAGTGCCAGACTTGGCTTTGATTTATTTATGACTTTAAAACTACTTATATAAGAGTTGTCCCATGGAAGCATTATATACCAAATAGAGACCTTAAAAAGAATTTTGTACATCCGATCGGGTAGATGGGACTTAAACTATTCGTCCGGTCTTCTTTAAACTGGACAATTTTTTTAATGTTCAAATAGAACTTATAAATTTGGTTGCATTATTGTGGTAAATAACAAAATATTGAGATAATAATTTTTCTCTTCTTTTAATGTAGTTGTGTTTACAATTATTTATAATTATCAGATTGGCAAACTTTATTCATTGGTACAAACCTTATGTACCCTGTGTACCTTGAGGTTCAGACTACAAAATGATTTTTGGTTACTCTCCCGGAACTTACTTTGCAAAGAGACAACTGATTTCGTTTCCATAGAATTCAATAGAGAACTGTTTCACTTTCTCTGCAAATCAAAGACGAAAAATAAAAATAATCTAGAATCCATATAGTTAGCATTTTAGTAAATTTGATTATGACTAATGGCAAAAATAGTCTCACAAATTAATTTGATCTTTAATAGCATGTCTTATCAGTTCGCTCGGATCTTTTTTTCTTTCAATACTTTCCCAAATAGATTGGATGCAAAGTAACGAAATTCCAAGACCAAATTGCATGGTTTCACAAATGTGAAAACAATGACCTATCAACTTTTTGACTTAATTCAAAAAACTACGTCATTTGATAAACTTGCAAAATTTTACTTTCAAATCAACATTAATACATTTTAAAGCTACTGATAGCCCTAGAGGGGTCGCTTCCAAAATTTGTGTTTTAGAATATTTAAAATTATTTTGCTAGCAGATAATTAAGACAACAAAAGCGGTACAGAGTACAGCCCCAAACAAAACACTCACACCCTAAGACAGATGGGCCGCATTGCCAGGTGAACAACAGCTGCATTTACACATAGCAGCAGCTGACGTAGACGGGCAAATACCGAGCAAACATCCAGCAGGGAAGTAAGTTTAACATAGCCTGGCCAAATTTTGTGGCCCCGTCTACCAGCCAGGTTCCATCTCTGTCTTTCCGAGTCGCTTGCACGTCGACCTCGTCGTCTCATGTTTTGTAAATTAAGCAAACAAATTAAGTGCACTTGGCGCTCGGGCTCACAGAGCGCTGTTGCTTGTTGGCTGATGCTCGCCGCGCACAGGCGCTCCATGTAAACACATTGTGATTGTAACAAAGCCGTATATCAAAATACTTACACCCTGTTGAAACAAACACATGCATGCGTGTGTGTCGCTGCGAGAGAGTATGCTTGTGAGAAACGACCCTGAAGGGGTTTTTATTGGGGACCCGCTGTGAGTTGGCAGCAGCAACGCCAAGGACGAAAGCGCACACCTTCGGGACCACCCACCTAGAACGTTAGTTTGTCTTAATTAGTTGCAACAGCAACAAGCCATGCTGGGTTGGGCTGGGTGCGGAGTTCATGCATCAGTTACAGGCAACGCCACAAAGCGGCATTTCCAAATGAAACCAAAAGCAACAAGGCACACAGCAACAAAGTAAGCAACAACAAAGCCAACAGCAATATCAACAGCAGCAATAGTCAATTCAGAGCATTTGCAGGCTTACCTTGGCCAACCAACTGACTGCTTCATTTTTCCCAGCCATACCAGATATCCAAGTCAGCTCGCCCGATTCCTTGGTTTATTATACACACGCCATTGGCTGCTGTTGTTGCTGCCAAGTCTCACGCCTGACTGAAGCAGGGCAAAAAGCAAAGGAACACACGCCCAGCCATAATTGTGCAGTCATCGCGCTGTTTTAAAGTTTTGCACGTACGCGTGCTGAAAGAGTCTACCCCAACTTTCCCTCACACACCTATGTGGCGTATACGTAACTCAATATGACTGAGTAAAATTTTATAGACGATAGACAGAGAGGGCAGAGCCTGTTCAGCAGAGTCGGGTTAAGCACGTGCCGCAAAAAATTTCCTACACTCGTTTTACAATTCGACTAAATAAAACGTTTGCCATCGTGAGTTGGCGAAATTTTCTGATGGATCTAACAGGAGACTCGAGGGAACTCAAAATACCCTGGCAGGCACAGCGCAAATGGGAAATGCTGAAGAGTGGCTGTAAATGCGGTTTAGATATTACAGGAAATGTAGAAATGTAGCCGGGCCGCATTTATTTTAATTTCGTAGCTGACTAATGCAAATGTCGTAATCGTCATCGTTGTCGATGTTTGTAATTAAATGCGTATCGCTAAAAATGCGTGCACAACAAAAACAATAAAATTGTAAATAGTTTCCGCATAGTCTTTTTGTCAAAAATCTATAGCATATTTCTAGAATTTAAATTGTATGTGTGCGTTATGCCTTAGTTTATTGAGATTTTGTGGGTGTGGGTGTGTGTGTGTATATGCTGGTATATATGTATGCATGTGGGTTTGGCAGCTTTGAATGATTTGGTTTATGGCCTTTTTGAGCAAGAACAATAACAATAACAAAAGCTGCTGCATTGAGTGGAGCAAAAACATTGTGAAAATGTTGCAACATTTCTAGATTTATAGCGCGCTAATCGCGGCCAAACAGCAAACGAGTTGATAGAGGGAGAGGGTTCCATTGCTCAATGTGAATGTGTGTGTGTGTGTTGGCGGGCCAAAAATTGTAAAATGTAATGGAAATTGAAATGCAAATGCATAGCATGACATTTACAACAGCTAGTCAGACAGCCAGGCAGGCAGGCAGTAGGAAAAACAACAACAACAACAACAGCTATAGTAGAAAACACTGCCAAAAAGTCAACAATAAAATGTTGCAACTAAATGTGGCAGTCGCTTTAGAAGCCAACTCGGGCGAGAAGGCATTCGGTTGGAGTGGGCAAACGCTTGGGCGGCCATTGACATCATACTGCTTCATGCTGTCAACTCCAGCCTGCCCCTGCCTCTGCCGCTCTCATTCGCACTATGTTCTTACTGGCGTCAGTCGAGCGCGCCAACATATTTTCATTTTGCAAATGCAAAACAAGAAATGCCGAAGAAACATTACGCCCACAACCAAGCAAACAACCAACCGAATAGACCGGCCAACCAGTAACCCATAAATTTTCGAACTCAGTAAAGGCGGCAGCAATTAGTGGAAGAAACTATTTTTAATATTATTTCCTCTTCTTCTAAATACAAATGGAAATAGGGCAGTTGCATAATTTTAGGCGGGCTTTCAAAGATCTACGATTCCAAGACAATTAAAATTTTGCCCTCTTCCTCGCAGTTTAAGTTCAATCAAATTTTTGGTGATCATCCCTTTACGACTTCAGTGGCTTAATGAGCGGTTTTCAGATAGCACTTCAAGACCCATAACAAAGTTTCCTTTAACATATAAGAAGAAAACCACCGGACCACTCATCAGACTGACGTTAATGCAAGACGTCAGCTCATGGACAAGCTGTCTGCATGTGATGATGAATGCCTCTGTTCTATGGGCAAACGCCCCGAAACCTTGCAGTCAGTAACTGTCTTCACGACGACAGCATCATAAATTCGCCAGTGACATTTGATTCGATGAGGCTTCAACTAAGATCAGCTTCATTCTACTCAAAGAGAAATGTTATACTCAAATTCAGGGCAGGAAAAAATATATATTTTTGTTACTTTTTTCAAGATTTTCCTATTTAATTGGATGAAAACTTAAATAATGTTAAGTTTTATATGTGAAAGTTTGAGTAACTTTTCCAACCGAAACGTTGACGTCCATCAGTTGCGACCGCTACGCCTCATTATTGTCGGTGTTTTTGTTTCTGTTTGCCTTGGCAATTTGTTAATTTTACATCGAATTAAGATAAAATCAGCTTACAGTGGATTATGAAACTTAAAGCCAGCGAGTACGTAGCAAACCTTCTCTATGGCGGCCCTCGCCCTACAAAAGCCACAACAGAATCATTCAATTTCTGAGAACAGCGCTAAGCCTGAACACTGTTGTTGCTGTTGCTGTTGCTTTTACTGTTGCTGCTGGTGAATAGCTTCCATTTAGTCGGTTTTATGTCGACATTGACTTGATTGTTCTCACATCAACAGCAGCCACAACAAAAACAAAAACAACAGCAACTAGGCAACCAGAATTGCTGTCTTGTGAACTAACTCGACCAAATATTGTCTGCTCCGGCCGCCTTTGAAAGCCAAAAATAATGGCAACAACAACAACACCAGCCCTGCCGGTTGCAGTTTATTATTTTTGATCATCGGCTATAGCATGGTTTTCAATTCCTCCGCATCCGTAGACCGCCCACCAACACCTAACCATTGTCTTATACACAGAGGAGTTCGATGTTGTATACATTTTTTTAAGAAGCCCCATGTCTACCATCCCCTTGCCAACTTCCAACTGCCATTGTTGTCGTTGCCGAGTCTGAAATCCTTTTTTGAGCAACAATTTGTGCCGCAAAGATTAAAAGTTTTAATTTGCTTTTAATTAATTAAGTTGAAAATCGCGGCTAAAAGTCATTTGCTACAACCCATTCACTCACTCACTCACTCATTTACTTTCCCCATTAACTCACTAGCTTGCAACACTTTGCATACGACAACCTCGTTGGGTTCCACTTGCCTTCCGACTCTTCGTAGGACTTTGTGTTTGAACGGTTTTACCTTCATTTCCCCTGTGCTTTAACGACATGGTTCTTGACATTGTTCTTGGTTTTCTTGCAAATAGTGTTGACATTTTATGAAAGCCTAAAATTGTTTTATTTATATTCCAGAGTAGACAAATTTAATTATAATGCTTCACAATTTATCGAGGCAAAAGCATGTATTAAATTTTTTAAGAAAGCCGGCCCTAAAAAATTCTATTTCCACACAAACAATGAAGTCCTCGAAAATATGGATTTTTTTTTATAGATAATTTGTGTTATTCAAGCATTCATTTCTGATTAAATGAATGTAAGCGAATTACCCTAAAATGCCAAGCCAAATCAATAATTATTAATCCAACCAGGGTCGACGAGTAGTTAATCTGAACATACAAATTAGTATAAAAGACGAAAATGTGTATTATTGAACGTATTATTTTTATACCCTGTACTTTGCAAGGTACAAGAGTATATTAAGTTTTTCAAATATATGTAACATTGAGAAAGGGACATCGGAGACCCCCCCAAAGTTACCTAAAGTATGACCAGGGTGACTAGAGAAATCGATCTAGCCATGTCCGTCTGTATGAACGCCTCGTTCTCAGAGATGGTAAGGCCTAGAAAGTTTGGGTTTGTTGTTAATAATTACTTGTTCTGCAGGTTAAAACAAGTTTATTAAATTTTTCCGATATCCGGTCTAGGTTTGGAATAAAAGGCATAAAATCAACCTCAAAAAAAGTAAAAAGCTTATAGGTCATAAGTTTTTTGCATACCAATTTATTGCCACGAAAATTGACAGCTATAAATATTTATAGGTTTTTAATAAGGATATGAAGTATCGATCTGATGGGACTTCTATATAATATAGCTCCCATAGAGCCGATCGAAATTGCAAAAATCGTTTTAACGTCACAATTTTTTTGCTTTTTAAGATATTTTATTCAAATTAAGAAATAATGTGAATTTTAGAATACCCAGCAGCTGTGCATAGTTTTAAGAAAATTGGAGAGCTATATCATATAGCTTCCATTGGGCTAATCTGTCAAAAAAAATTCGATTTCTGTGGATTTTTGTCAGAAAACGGGTTATTTATGAAACAAGCCCAGTCAATTTAAGCGCAAGGCACTTTTTTGTATAAATTCTTAATAACACGAAATTTTATTAAAATCTGATGATTGTACCATATAGCTCCCATACATCTGTTTCACCAAAAAATCATTTAAAATTGTTTTTTTCACAAATTTTAGAGATATTTTTACTGAATTGGGAGGATTAATTGATATTACCGCGCGTTTTTTTAGGCTTAACTAGGAAAAATCGGTAGAAAATACCGATTTGGGTCCCTATAGGTACAGGGTATCTCAAACTCGGCTGCGCCCGAGCATAACGCTCCGAATTTTTTATAATTTGATTTATTTTATTTTAGTCTATACTCAAAGAGGAAGGATATACTAGAAAGCCACAAGCTAAAAAGACGTGGGCAGCAGCAAGCTTAAAATTCTATTTTGTTCTGATTCTGATGTAAGATTATACTTACTATAGCCTATATTCGAGATTATTTCAATTTAAATTTAATATATAAAATAATAATATATAAATAAATAATAATATAATAATAAATAATAATATATAAATATATAAAGTATTAATATATATAATATATAAAATAAAAATCAAAATTTCAGAATCAAGATTTTAATTTCCAGTCTAATAGATGGCGTGCTTGCCTTATTGTGAACAATGTGTTGCTGAATTCCAAGGGATATTAGAACTACTGGCTTTATACGAACGTAGCGGATCATGGTTAACAGCAAGCTAGGGCTTTCTTTTTAAGTCCCGTGTACTAGGTACTAGGATATCTCAAACTCGGCCAAGTCCGAGCTTAACGTTCGGCTTTCCTATAGAATAAGCTTGCTTAATAAAATATCATCAAATCATTGTGAGACCTCCTACCTTATCAAGCAAACATAGAATTACATGAATAGATTTTTATATAAAGTATCAAATGTTCTAAAACATTCATGTTTGTCTAAACGAATATTAATGAATATATATTTATATATATAAAAGAAAAACTTTATTACGAACAAGTAATAAATACTTATTGTTATTGTTACTTGGTTTTTAAAGAACTGAATAACTGTGCGGAATTTGAATAAAATCAGATGTAGCTCTCACAGTTTTAGAACTTTATGTAAAATATTTCAGTCAATTAATAAAGTTTTACATTTTTGATAAAGAGGAAACTGGCGCCGCCCTACTTTGTAGAGAGCTTTCTCATAACTAAGGCTTGAATAATATGATATTTATCAACACATTTATTAGTGTACTAAATTTTAGATTACGGTATTTCAAAAACATTTTATTACCACAATAACAAAAAAATCTATCAATCGAAAGTCTATAGTTCACATACTTATATACCGATACCTGGCTTTTTAAAAATTATATGCATTTAATTCTACTAGCGCCATCTATGAGTCAGGTGACTTTTCAGCTGATCTGTTTTAAACAAAAAGTGTCTAGGTTAGCACATAAACTTCAACAAACTTTATTGATTTGTGTTATTGTGTGGTCACTTAGTTAAGAAACAATTAAGGAAATTTTCTATTATTATAGAGAAGATATTCCGAGCAGCTTGGGTTTGATTTATATGGGTTGCTTAGAAGAGCTTGATGGTTTAAATTAATAATTTAACTGTTGGGAGCCAAAATGAATTAGAGTCCCCAAAGACTTGGCATAAAGCCACATAACGCAAATAACTTTAGAAATAACCGCACAATATCTCTAGTTTGTTAACCGCAGAGTTGGATTTCTTATCCACGTGAAAACGGGCGCGCATCAGGCAGGGCACTCTTAGGGTTTGGCTTTTCATTGCTGAAAATGTGCAGACTGATCGGAGAACGGGAACATTCTAACAAACAAATTCATCAAAGTCGAAGTGGAAAAGTTTTGACTGCCAAAGTAGATAAATTCAATTTGCATTTACTCACACTAGTCAGCAGCCGTTTAATTTGTTCAAACCCCAAGCAATTTGAGGCCAGTACCGAAAAACTCTGCTCAACGATAATAACAGCCGAAGTTAAACTCGGTCGCGCACGAGTTTGGAATACCCTGTACCTAGTAGACGGTACTTGGAAGGAAAAAATGACAACCCTAGCCTGGTCGTAACCATGATCGGCTACCTTCAAATTAAATGATTCTGAAATTTTGTCTTTCATATATCTCATGCAAATATGATCCAATTTCCGTTATACTAGTAATAGAAATCACAAGGCTTTGGAAAAGTGAGGGGGTAAAAGAGAGGACTGGGGGTGAAAAACAAAGGAGTCCGAATCCCAAGTTTGGATGTACTAGCCCTTATAATCTCCATGATCTAAGCGTTCATACGGACGAATAAACAGACGGACATGGCTTTATCGATTTCCCTAGTCACACTGATCATATTGTGTGTAACTTTGAAGGGTCTCCGCCCTCTCCTTCTCAATGTTACATAGACTTGCACAAACTTAATATACCCTTTATCTTAAGGTACAGGGTATAAGAAGAAATAAGATAAGCAACAACAGCAACAATACGAAGAAAAACAACATTAAAATGCAATTGAAAGGTAAACTTTTATGTTTGATTTCACAGAACTTTGCCTGGCCACTCCAGGCAATGTGTAGCAAAGCGCTGGAAAAATAAAGAACGATGGGATTGGAAGGGAAGCCGGTGTGTGGCATTGGTTTTAACCCAAAAGATAAACGAATGGTGGCAAGGTAAATGGTAACGGCTTAGAAATTGCAAATAATTGAAAAGCTCGCTCACTTCTTTGCTACTCCCACACCTCCTTTTCTCTCTATCTCTCTCTCTCACACTCTCTGTCTTCTCTTTTAAACTCTTAAACAGCGAGCTTTGGCACACGAGTCTTGAACCAACTCCCATTTCTGCTGTTGTTTCTGAAATGTGGCATGTGGCAACATGAAAGGCTTGCTATTTCTAATTCGAATACATATCAACCTGGAATTCCAGTTGCTTTTACCCCCTCTTCCCTAAGTATGTCTTTTGTTGCCCCTGCTAGATGGGCAATATTTCGGAATGAATATGGGAAAATTCGATGTCTCACGTTCTTTACATGTGGCTGTGTTTCTTTGTGTGCTCAACGTGACGGAAATTAGCATCGTATGTGCCTGTGCCGCTTTTTTGAGCGAGTGTGTGTGTATGCGTGTTCTATATTTATTTTTCCACTGCGTTGCAGTTATGATTGTGCAGACACACATTCGCTCACACAACTGCAAAAAATAAAGAAGGAAGGGGCAGACCTCAGTGCGGATCTTTTGAATTTTCTAAAAATTTCTCGGTACTTATTTATTTCGTTTTATGTCTTCTATGGCATTGACGAGCAGCAGCTTTTCCTCTGGGCTCGCTCTATCCCCTTGCTTCAAACCGTTAACAATTCTTCTTGGCCTTCTCTGATTGATGTGTGTGCACGTAGCTACCTCCTCAAATCATCTCCTCTTCTCATTCCATTGAATTTTTGGGCCGCAAACAAACATTTTACATCTGAGTACGCGGCTTGTGCTCTCTTCATTTTTATATTTATTTATATTTTTGTTCCCTTGTAAGTGTATGTGTGCTTTCTTCTTATATATTTTGTGCCAAAACACGAAATTGCGCATATTTACTTTTCAGCCCGTTTCCACAAAATTTTTGAGCCGCACCGTACAAGGGAAATGCATATAAGTATTTGTGAGTTTGTGTATAGTTCAATCTTTTATCATAATTTTATGGAGCTTTTCGAAACTTTGCGCCTCATAAATTTGTTGCCTCGCAAAATTTTCACTTAATTTATTAGAAAAGAGGAGGCAGAAATACGGCACTGAGAAAACCAGATGGCCAATAAGAAATTTAAACAACGGTTTGATACTCATCGATTGCATTTCCAAGCATCTGCAAGTTGCTCAGAATTTCTTCCTTTATGTCCTCACTCTATCAGTCAGAGCCTTGTGAGAAGAACTTCCTGACCACAGTCGTGCCACAAGTCATTTGCATATTCAATTGCAGCTGCCGCCATCATCATCTTCCCAACCAGCCACGTTTGTTTTGGTCCCTATTTTCTCCGTTTTCATTGGTTTCCTGCAGAACATACACTTTTTTTTGTTGTCTTCTTCTGTTAATTGCTGAAAATTGAAACATGAAATTAAATGAAAACAGCGCCGTCGATTGGCTCAGTCCAGGGCCAAGTGTCTCGCCATCACCACACATAATTCATACGCCACGTTGTCCGTGCTTGAGTCTTGCTCAGCGGTGTGCTTTCTTTTTCTTTTGCTGCTGCCGTTGGTGGTCCGTCTGTACTGGTGGTTGCCAAGCCCAGCGCATGCAGGTAATTAATAAAAGTTCAGCCTTCACCATGTTTCAAACCGCATTCGGGGCGTATGAGTTTGTGTGCGTGCGTGAGGCAGACAATCAAGTTAAATTTCTCAACAATGGCAGGCTCAATAGCCGCATCAGCCAGGCAATGGCAGAAGGCCGGATATTATAAAGCGCCATTGCGTACGCCCTGTGACAAGTGACAAATAAATGCGCTTTTATTCCCCCTCCCCATCAAGCATTCAATTTGGTTTAAGAATAACACTTCCCTTCGCTCGGACCACACCTATCACCCTGTATATTTTGTTTGTCTGTTCAACCCGCACCTCCCAGCTGACAGCGGCCCAGCGGTCAAACTGGTCAGATTGGACTCTGGCCTCGTGTATCTGTTGAATATTGCAGAATATTTCACGACGCAACGTTGAAAATTATGAAAAACGCGTTGCGCCATCTGAACCGAGATGGTTTGGTCTCTGAGTGTGTGTCTGTTTCTCCTTTTATGTGTTCGCCCAATGCATACAGGCCGGCTGTTGTCGGTCACTTTTATATAATTTCATATATGTGTTGTTATGCCGCAAAATTGCTTGCATATTTTAATGAATCGCCCACATGACGGCTGACATGCCCATCAGACGTGGGCGCGTACCTCTGCCAGCGGCATTGACTGACACAGCTATGGGCAAATACAAAAGTGTTTAAACGAACAAGCGCTTTTTATCCAAAGTCTCAATATTTAAAAAATACAACGTATAAAAAATAAACATTGAAATTGTTTTAATATACTTAAATCAACCGATAAATTTCATAGGTTTTTCTTTTAACTAAGTTGCCGTTTATCATAACAAATTTTTAGTCGAAAGTTGGAAATGGTCACATTGAGTTTTCAAAATATAATTTTTCTAAAAATAAACATGAGTTTCTGCGATATTTTTTTTTTTTTAGTTTTAAATTAAGACGAGGGGCCTTGGCCCCATGATTGGTTCTTTCGAAGTCTAAGCTGAGATCAGTTTTTTTGCAACACTTTTCTATCTGTGGATTAAGCTGGACGATCCCAACTTTAAAATACCCTGTGCCGGTAGAGACAGAAAAATAATTCCAATAGATAGGTAAGAAGGAGGGTGCGCCATCTCGTGGTCTTTTAATACAAGCTATAACTGCATGCTACTGCGATGGAGATGGGTCTCACAATGTGTTTGCTAAAAGCTCCTGTATTCATAGTTAGATTGAATTTGTCATTTTGTCAATCACCTATACTAGAAAGTATAGGGATCTGACGTAATAATTTTCTTTAGAGGGGTGTGGGGAGCTTCAAAGCATATTTTTCTAGCTAATAGAATAATAATCGCGACAAGTTTGGATATTCTTTCTCTTTGAGTCTTTGAGGTATTTATAGTTTCAGCTAATGGTTCGCCCGGGGGGGATTGGTGGACGGGTCAACATAAAAAATAAAATGCTCTTTCATATTTTCCACAGAAAATTTCATAACTTTAGCTTTTGTAATTTCTGAGATCTTTGCGTTCATAGAGACGGACATGGCCAGATCGGGGTCTCCGACGGTTCCTTCATCATTACATACATGCGCTGCTCTTCCAGCTTAAATACGCCAAGCAATTTATTTAGAAACAACTTAATCAATTCAAGTGATGCAGCTTAAAGGAAGCTTACAGACCGTCACGAGTTGACATAGAGAGATAGAGTGCGTTGTCCTGCATTCCAAAGATATCTGAAAAGCCAACATAAAGGTATCAATGCAATCACAGACTTTATTTATGAGTCAATGAAGTCTTCATTCGTTCAGTGCTGCCAAACGTGTTGAACTCGTTGGGAGTGACAATTCTTGAAAATAAAAGCAAGGGAGACCGAAAAGTTTCTCAAAAACAAATGAAACACGTGCCCTAACAATCATTCGGAATTGGTAAGCAATAAAGGTCCTATTTGAATTATGACAAAGCGGCGGCGGATGAAAATCCTACAAATCTTACTCCATACCATCAACACTTTCTGCTTACTTTCTGAATCTCCAAGCAAGTTGCACATCAGTTTGAATTTAAATTTTAGTTTGGCTCAGCTGATTCTTTTGTTCACTTTTCTAGGTACGGCGCTTTCTTGATTTATGTGCCTGACTGTACCATCTTGATAATATCATAAATCTATGATGAGTCAGGCGAATAAAGTTAATGCTCTGGTAATATGCAAACTGTGCCGTGATTGAGATTGCAAAAAGAAATCCACAGAAATACTATGCAACGTTTCAAATAAATTTATCGGAAATAAAACGATACAAAATTGATGCTCAAAGTGAAGCAATTAGTTTGCATATGAGCAGAAATCTTGACTCACTAATCGACCAAAAATATAGCATATAATGTGATTAATCAAAAAAATAGAAACTAAAACACGAGAATTCGAAAAGTGTGGTAAAGAAAACTTAATATATATAATCTATTCTATTTTAAATTGCTTACCAGTTTCATTTTCGTGTTAGTCAGAATCATAAAAATACCATTCATATTCTTTTATGTCATTGATGGCTCGGAAGTCTCTTCTAAAACATTATTAACGGAATTATTTTTTCGATCTTACCTTGTAAGACAAAGATAAAATATCAATTAATTAAAGTGAAATTGAGTTAACTCTGTCGAAAAGCACATTTAAAACACTAAATTCATGTGTAGTGATTTGATAGTCTCACAAAAAGCAATATTTTGGCGTTTGTTTGGTACCTAACAATTAGATAATAAGAAATTTAATAAAAATGTAAGGCGTAATATTCGTTTCATATAGCTACATTCGTTTTTATTATTTTATTGTATCTCGGATATTATCGACTTGCACCCGAAACCATAACTATATTATGTCTTTTAAATAGAAATAGAACTGGGAAAATAATATTAATGTCCAACCCGACTCAGCTGCTATTTGTGTTTATACGCTGAGATTTCGAATGGGATTATTGTGGATCCGTTTTGTTTTAAATTAGAGTTTGCTTTTCAGGCGCCAACTCATTAGATAACCGCAAAGCGCTTAATCTCTGGACAAGAGTCTGTTGGCATTTGATTGGCTACCTTTGTGCAATGAAATTGCATCGAAATCGTTGCGGTTATTGTTCCATTGCAGGCGTCGACTGGACTAGGCTTATTAATTAACACAACAAGCACAAAACGACTGGAGAAGAATGACAGAGAGCTGGATTTGCAAGCTAAAGAATCATACAGGCACATACACGTACAGCTGACAAAGGCCACAAAGAGAAATACAGAGCAGAAGAGGCCAGAATTCGATTGCATTCTGTACACATGCATGCGGAATTATGGGTAAATTTACTTGGTATTTGGGAATTTGCTTGCTTACAGCTTAAACAGTACACACCGGAAAACCATTGGCACACAGTTTAGTAAGAGAGCTGAACAAACCTATGATAAGCCCGAGACTCTGGATTCTGGACAGTGGCTGTGTCTGTCTCTGTCTCTGTCTCTGGGATCCTAATTGCCAGCATCTCCATATGGCAATTCCGACTGTAGAATGTACTTAGATTTTCCAAATAATATCATTAGTGAAACGAGGCAGTAATTGCCATAAATGGCAAATATGCCATACCCTTTTTGGCCCATTACTAAATATCGAAATAAGACGCTTTGACTATAATGGCTAGACGTATTCAAATGAAGGAAGCACTCGATTAAAAAACAGTATGTCGAAATTCAGAAAACTGACTTCATCTCCGATCTATGAATATGCAGGCCAAACTACAGGAAGACGATTCGTTTGCAACGACTTAACACAAATACAACAAATGTTGGAGTTCATAGTACCCAAAGTGAATGTGTGAAAATCTGCACTGCAGATGGGGTAGTGATAATAACATTGATGATTGCCATGTATAATTAAGTTCAAAGACCAAGTTTTAATATTTTCTAAAAAATATTTGTTTATTCCCATTGCAGAACAATATGAGGGTGAGCCATTGGCCGTTCAAATTTTTGCACCTGAATTCATCCAATGGCTTAAAATTTAAAGTAAATATTTTTTTTTTTCTCCAATTTCAGCTTCAATTATTTCTTAAGGAATCAAAAATTATTATGTTGTTGGGCTGGAAGGAATCTGTGAATAGATTGCTTATTTATATCTCCGTCTTATGAAATGATCAAAGTCATTAGAAGACTAATATTGCCGGCGGTTTATTTTGTATTGACACAGTTGCCTGTGCTCTGATTTTCCGCTTTGCCGCCCTCAAGCCGCTGTTCTCTCTCAAGTTATTAAGTACTAAAATAAATAAGGTAGAATTGATGTGGGCGAAGAAATGGCGCAATTTAAGACGCATAGAATTCCAAGGAGGCGCGAAGCCACAAGCCCAGCTGACACAACTGAATATGGCATGCAGAGGATTGGCAAAGCTCAACCGGAAGAAGCGTACTGTAAACATAGACACTTTGAACATCCCAAATACAAATACATATGCACTGAACTCAATAAATTTTCATTTTGAAAGTGCGTGCTTATCTGCATTGGGGCATGTGTATGGGTGTCGCCGTATTGAAAATTTTACCTGCAAATAAATTTCGTTCTGTGATGGTAAAGGCCACACGAAAGCGAGCTCAGAGACGATGGCGAAAGCAATAATAAATACAAATAAAAACATGACGCATAAAAATTACAACACTCATAGACATAGGGTAGAAACTGTATTATGTATACGCACTGTTTCCACCTCAGATGGTAAGCAACTGATTGACTGCACATCTATGTTGTCTTATATTCCAATGCCTAGGAGCCAGCAGCATTTATTTCAATTTGAATCAAGCAAAGAGCTAGCTGCTAGACACGGTTTATCATGATGATTGAAAGCTATGGGCAAAAATTACCAAGCGCTTCGCGGGAATAAGAAATTACTTCTTTTCGCAATAGTTTCTATTGAAATGCGTTTAGATATCTTGAAACTTAATCGACTGCCAGAAATAAATTAATATGGCAACTCTTCTCACACTCTCCACGCTCACTTTAATGACATTGACAGTTCCAGGGTTTCAAGTTGCCTCCAGGAAGCGGCAGACTCATTTCAAGCTGCGCGTTTGTTGTTGCTAGTATTTGTCTTCGGGTGCCTAGATGTGTGTGTTTGTGTTTGTTCACCAGGCAAGCTTTGCTGTTGCCGCAGAACTTTGATTGAATGCAAACAACCACTCAAGCCGGAGGCTTGTGCAGCTGACGATGGATTTCTGTGCAACAGACTTTGATTGCAGTCATCATTGGTAGATGTTGCTTTTGTTGGTGTTGTAAGCGAAGCATACTGAAGTTTAAAAGTAAACTCATCAGAAAAACTGCATTACAAAGGCATTTGCTAAGCATTTTCTAATATGAAAACGGATTTGCGCTTCCAACCACACCGTCCGTCTGTTTTACCATTTGCCTTTGATTCAACGAACATTGATATGGCAAACTGGAATGCACGCACCGACTACCCCAGCTGTGTAAATATTTCTATTTATGCACTTTCATAGTTACTAAGAGCCCACCCATTCAACTTCGGGTATGGCCCCAGAGCACTTGACTTATCCGCCAACTTAAAATGCTACTGCCAAAGCCACCGCCACAGCAATGCCACTCCTAGCAACGACCAGCCAACTATAATAATCCAACAATATTAAGGGCAGGGCGGGGCAAGGTCGACCTAGGAGCCTGCCTGGCACGTAGCTAATGCACTTGGCCATTAGCTGAGCTGCGTGTTTTGTTTACGCAACCGGCCAACTCAGTATTATTTTTTTCTTTTTTTTAAGTTGTTGCAACTGACAGGAGCAAAACTCAAAAGCTACTGTGATAACAAAAAAATAAAGGAAGGCGTGTGGTGAAAGCCCCATACAGAATCAAAGAACTTGTACGTTGCTTAGCTAAAAATTAACAACAGAAGCAACAATAATAACAGGTGCTAGTCAAGGCAACGGCAGACAAAAAAATAAATAAATAAATAAACATGAACAAATTAAAAAAAAAAAAAAAAACAAATTAAGTAAATCGAATGTAAAATACACTTTTACATTTTTAGCTCGGCGTGGGCAGTATACGTGAGAATCCAGAAGTGCTCGAATTTGGACTAATAAAATCCCTGGGCACCCAAATGCAGGGAGAGTACTATTGTTAAGTGATCGATTGAGTTAATGCATGGTCAAACCGGTTGAAGCCGATCGACACTCACTAACTACAATAAAGTCTTTAAAAATTTGGAAATACCAGGAATTTCCCAGACCTCGATAGAGTATTGTAAATGTAAAACAAAATCAGAGTACCGGTGACGTCAATGTGCAAAGCACAAACAGGAAGCCGGAAGTGGAGCCAGCAGGCAGTTAGTCGGAGAGTTATAGAAACAGACTGGGCTTTCAAATTTCGTTGCCGCTTACCAAATCAAAGTAACGTTCGAAATTATAAGGAGAAATGAATTTTTTTTTCATAAATGTATAGAATTTAAGCAACACACAAGTAAAAAAAACAGCAACAATCAAATGCTTTTAAACAGAGAGGAATATATAAAACTGTATTTCAAAATCAACGTTCAGCAAGGAGGCGAGTTTGGGAGGAGCAGTGCACCCCAGCCTGCGCAAACTGCCGTAGTGGTGACGCAATTCCGGGCTTGTGTGACAGGAGGTGAGCCCCAAGCGGGCTATGGTAACGGCAGGCAAAGTATTTGATTTTGGTATTTGACGTGGCAAGCCGCCACAACTGTTGTCCCGGGTTACACAAAAGGATTTGCAGGCGCATTTAACATACACATATGCTCATAAATTTAGACTCCTGTAACCCACACAGTTTTTGTGACTGCTGCAGCAGTTGCGCCACATCAGCAATCGGGGACGACAACAAAGGCGGAAGCGAGCTGCGCAACTCGAACTGAAATTGATTGAAAGAACCCCAGCAAGGACAATAAGCAAAGAATACACAGAGCCACAGGAATAGCCGGGCGCGAAGTAGCGACTACGAGGAGTCTAGAATTCCGGCAGCTTTTGATGTGCAACGGAGCAATACCACCAAAGTTAAACACAAATAAAAATATTTAGACGCACATGCAAATACAAAAACACACTCATGTACGCATTTATATCAAATAACAAACAGAATCGAAGCAGCGGAATCATTTCCAGCAAGATTTAAAATCTCCATCTCACGTAAATTAAACTGGGAACCCTGTTAAAGAGAACAAGTAATCACCTTCTTCCATAGTTAAGAAAACAAAATGTCCAAAACGGATTCCTCATCGACCCGTAGTACGGGATCGCGGCGCTTTGCCAGCCGCGATGCCACATACCTCTCCGTGGGATCAGTAAGCAACGATGAGCCTCGCATGGTTTGGCTCAAGTCCGTCATTGCGAACATGCTAGGCGTATATGAGCCTGTGTATGTGAACAGTTTGGTAGCGCAGAATATAACCCAGTTTGAGTCATTTTTTAATGATCGTTATGAGAGTCAAAGTCAATTGGATCGCGTCACTTTGTACGTGTGGCGTACTTTCTACGATAAGCTAATCGAAGAGGAGATAACTGTACTCGAGGAGGTACCGAGACCACCACCAGCAGTGCCTGACAAGAAGGATCGGAAATCAAAGCGAAGCAAGGGAGGCGAGGTCAAGGGAGCCACTAAAAGTAAAGCCGATAGTAAGGGTGGTGCCACAAAGGCAGTAAAGAGCAGGAAAAAAGGCGGAGCAGATGCTTCTGCTGCGGAAACGACCGAAGCAGACTCGGCCCGAGTCACCGATGAAATAACTGAAATGACTGAAGCTACCACTGGAGGAGAGACTACCGATATAGACTTGGAAGGTGAAGTCGAGGGCGATGCCGAGGAGGAGACCAATGCAGGCAGCGGCAAAAGTTCTGCTCGCTCAAAACGTGAGTAGAGTTTCTCCCATTAAAAAAAAAAAAATACTTGGTGCTCAACGCCTATTGCATCAATGGGTTTTCATGCTATCTTCTCGTTATTATGCAGCCAGCTCAGACTTGGAAGATGGTAAATATGATATAGAGAATTTTGGAGTGGGTATCTTTTTTCTCATTTCCGCTCTGCCCGATTTGTTCTTGAATTTTCTTTTGTTCAAGCCACGTTGATTTTTAATTTGGAAACTTTTCCAAGCTTCCGTCCATCCTCGCAAGCTACTGTTATCTCTTTTATTTCCCTCATGCACCGCTTCGCTTAATTTGGATCATAAATATTTAGAAGCCTAAAATTCATTTCTTTTGCAACTTTTAATTTGAAATAGCCGCATATATATCCTTGAGTCTCTTTCGTTTTCTGTGTGTATTGCGGCTTTCAGATTCATTGGGTTTTCCACAGATATAAGCAAAGTTTTCTGGCTCTTGCATTGCATTTAGATTGAAATTGGGCTGGGTAACAATGCAAATAACTTGCACGGCATCTAACTCAGTCTTCAATCACCGGTGCTCAACCGAATTAATTTACTTTGACACAGATTTTTATTTCCATATTCATCTGCAATGCCATTAAACTTGCTAATATTCACAAAAACAATTTTCATTCAGGTCGAAAGTTAAAAAAGAAAGCCAGTGTATATGAACCGGTCTATGTCGAAGTCAAGGTAAGTTTAGTACAGAATCTTATTTAATTTACTTTTGTCTTAAATATTTTTTTCGATTGAAGAAAATGGTTCCCGCCTATGTGAAGACTCCATTGCTGCATTGCCATTTCGGAGCCATGCAATCTGCGGATTTAGATGCCAAAATCAAATATGTCTATATCATACGGAAGAATGCTCGAGAATTGCGTAAGCAAAAGATTTCGATTAATTTATTTGAGATTTCCTAAATTATTGATTTGTTGTGATTACCCAGCCTGGTTCAGCGAGATGGCCCATTGCTTTGCACAAATGCCATTATATTTTTTGATTGGTTCCATACGCGGCTCGCCCATCAATTCTCTGCGGCAGGACTTGAATTTGGTAAGTTCCTTGATAACTCAGCCTAAAACACATACTCAGTCTCATTCTCATAAGGAATCATTCAAAGTTGCACTTGCCTGGGCGACTGATTTCGTCCGTCGCTTATTTCACACACCATAAACCGTTATTCAATCAATCAACGACTTGAAGTTGAGCTTTTGTTGTCGAAGGACGTTTTCGATGTCCGTCCGTATTAGAAGACCCCATTTCTCCTTTTACCCAATTGGGGTCCGTGGTCCGGGGTCCGGCCGGTCGCTCAACCACAAAACAAAATGTTGTGACGAATTGTAATTAATTCCACAACAAGGCAGTCATCTATCAAAATGCCCGTTGCGGCTACGACGATACATTTTTGCGCTCGACTGAACCCTCTACTCCCATTCACATTTGTGGATGTGAATCCGCAACCCTCTCCAAAAGAGCCAAATTCAACGACTAAGATGAGAGGCTGAGGCTAAAGTCGATGCCAATGGCGGCATCGTCATCGACTTAAATTGCTTCATCATAGCCCAAAATGTGCTGCGGTTTCCATTAAATTGCCCTTTCGTTTTACTCTTCACTCTAGTCATCGCCATTTGAGTAGATGTTGCTGTTGTTATTGTCATTGCCCTTTGGCGCTTGCAAATTTTGCGGTTTGAATGGGTAAATGGTTGTAAGGTGTCAGAGCGGACCAGGGGGCTCTGGTAAAAATATTTGTTTTTTGCTTGAAAATAAATGGAAATTTGTTGGAAATCAGTTCTTGTGCAGCAAATCAATTAGAAACTCGGCAAAACCGCGCCGGACGCACCAGCAAACCACTCAGACACACACACACACATACAAATAGAACCATGTATATAACATGGTACTATGTAAATATGTTTTAATATGAAGTACATGTAATTGATTATTTTATATGGGTTTTTAAATTTTGTTATTTCTGATTTCATTGATTGGATTCTGCTTTGTTGCAGGTTTATCGCAATGCCATTCAATTTCAATTTCGCGAGCCACACTCAGCAGACGACCAACAAATGGACAATTTTGAATCGGGTGGTGTTGGAGGCATGGGTCCCGGCGAGGATATTTCAAGCGAAGCCAAGGAATCAGGCCCGGGTCTATTGGAACTATCCAAACCATCGGAATTTCGTTTGAAAGCGCTTAAAGAACAAAAGTATTTAACTTTTTTAACAAAGGAAACGTGGCACACTGCGTCCGCTTGTTCGGTCAGTCGGTTGTTGGTTGGTGGGTTGGTTAGTTTGGACAGAGAGGGCAGGATGGTGGATGGCATGCGCCCGCGCTTTATTGGCTTCATGTTTTGCAATGGATGACTGGTTGGCTTTTGCACGCTTGTCTCTACTTGGTTTTTTTCATTTTTCCTTTTGAGGATTTCTCTTTTTTGTTATTTCTTTTTTTGCTTTGTTGCCTTACTGGTTGAGAAATTTTTTGTTTGCCTTTGTTTTGCGTTTATCGCTGGATACCATCAGCACCATTGCCACCATGGATCCTGGTGTTTTTTTTATTTTTACTTCTCCTTTCATTTTGGGTATTTGTTAGTGAATTTCAGCGCGGCCACGTCGACGCCGCATCGCATAACCCTTTTCGCACATAAATTACAGTCCATCCGATAAGAAATTTTTATTTTTAATCGGATTTCATGCGGCCATCACCGGCGCCACCAGCAGCATCAGCAACATCAACATCGCCAGCATCAGAAGAGGAGCAGTAGACCCTGCCAACCACCCCCATCTTTGGCAGATCCTCTACATTTATGGCACATCCGTTGTGCTTCAGTCCAGCTTTCTTCTGCTGTGCTCCACTTCACACCCATGGCTTGGCTTTCAATGCCTCTTGACCAGCATTTACGCGCTTTATGCAAAAATTTTAAAAACCCAGTTGAAAAAGGTTGGATAATGGAGGGCTGATTTTTCACATTCGCGTGTGCCAGCTCCCCATCCCAGCGCAAGTCTGCTTATACGCACTTGATGGTACTTTTTAGGCACGCACTCTTTGGCGCGCTGATAAAAATGCCTTCGTTACATGTTGCCAAGCTTCCAACAACCTCCTTCCTCTTCAAATCCCTTCCGAGTGACCGCCTTCACCCTTCCCTATATATGAGTTCTTTGTTTCAGTAAACGTTGTTGTACTTTTTTTGCTCATTTCGCTTATCAGTGAATTTTCATTACTTTTGCGTTAATTTTGAAGAATTCCCTTTTCATACATTTTCCTATGAAAAAGAGTATGCTAAGTATGAGCCCGAAAATATTAAGTAAACTTAAATTAAAAAGACAATAACTATTTACACCTTTTTTTAACACTCACTTTTATAAAAGACTTAAGGCCAGTTAGAAAAAAAAAAATTAATAAAAAATAAAAATAGTATTAATATTTGGTATATCAGGGAAGTGCAGATTGTAGCTTTTTTAAGTGTTCTAATTTTATATCTTTAATTGCGTTTACATTTATTCGGTTGTATATTATATCTCACAGAAAGCAAAAAGAATTGGAAGCTCAGGCCAAGAAAAAAGCGAAAGCAAATACTGAAGAAACGAAAAATCCTGACGAAGAAGAAGAAGAGGAAGGTGAACAGGACAATAAGAAGGCAGCGGATGAAGTATTTTCGTCATCTGAAGAAGAAGGTAATAAGGCAGAGTTTTTTTCCAGAATAACGAGCACTTCTAACATTTTCAACACTTTCAACATTTCCAATTAAGCGGAGCAAAAACCTGAAAAATTGACCATTGAAGAGCGGTGGGAGAAACTTCTAACTGAGACTAAGGCTAAAGTCGAGGCCGAACATGCTGCAGAGGAAGCTATACCACCGAGAATTACTCCTCATCAGCGAAGACTGTTTAAAGAGATTGATGAGTTTGATAAGGAGATTGGCTGGACGATCAACCACATTGTTTGGGCTTTTAGCTTACCCACGTCATATATACTCCCCGGTCAGGAAGAGACTGAATTTGAGGATGCTCTAGTGCGTGTTCCTGTGGATCCAAAGAAAATTGAATTGATTCCCAATTACACAAAGCAACAGTTGGAGGAGGTGGTTGGCGGCTGGATGAAATATCTGGAGCAGACAATGAAAACCCTCAAGGATAATAAACTAGATGAATTTACGCCCATGGCGGAGTATCGTTATTGGCATCGCATGGAAATTGAACTTTATTCAACTTTAGAGCAGCTTAAAACGGAATTCGTCCTTGCTGTTTTGGCACGATTAGCCTCCGAAAACTCAGATATCCTCCCAAAGTGGAATGCTGTCGTTGAAAGAACTAATGAAAAGTTCAAGTTGGCTAAAGAAAATTCCGACTATTTGGGAACTATAACCGACTATCTCGAGGTAAATAAAAAAGTGATTAAGCAGTAGCTGTTATTCTTAAAATTCTTATTTTGTAGAAAATACGAAGCTATGACAGCTTCAAAATGACTGCTCTTCAGATACCCAATGTAATGGTGGGCTTGCGCCACATTTGGACAATGTCGAGCTACTTCTGCCGTGATCCAAAAATGCAAGTTCTTCTCTGTGAAATATCGAATGTGTTTGTAGAAAAAGTAAAAAATATCATCCACTTTGAGAATATTTTTCGGTGAGCTAATATAAATATAGGATTAAGAATTAATATAACCTGCTTCAGAACTTACTAGATATTCATCCAACTACACTCATGAGACAGCTACCAGTTGTGCCAATTTATTGAAGTGCTGGAAACAAGCCTATAAGCTAAGCCGTCAGCACATTGAGGACTCAGGGGCTGGTTCCCGTTGGGAGTTCGATCGTGTGGCCCTTTTCAATGAAGTAAATCATATACATCGCGTAGCTGTGGACATTGCGTACATTGGACGAGTTTTCATTCAATATGAAAATCTATTTGGACATCGTCTGAAGGCCTTAATTACAGATCCTTCGATCATAGACAATCTAATGCGAAAAGTCTATCGAATGCTGGATGAGATGATAAGGAACATCGACTATGACATATTTCAGCCAAGCAACTGGGAGAACTGGGAATATTCCCTGGATCAGTTTAATCGGCGATTAGAGATATTGGAAAATGAGGCCAAAGTGGTGATAGATCAAAGCATCAACTCACTTCTCTCCTCAGAAAAAGGCCTTCAGCTAATAACCAATGCAAAAATGATAGATACTCGTACTAGTCTTCAGGAGTTCATATCCACTAAACACGAAAACCTGATGCGTTATTTTGTTACCGAAATCAATACTGTGGAAAATGTTTTCATGGTATTTTAAAATCAATTAATAATTTAACTATTGCAATTATTAAGACTCGCATTCTCTTGACAGAACAATAAGAAAACACCACCAATGGCAAAACATCAGCCAGCCAATATAAGCGCTATCGCTTGGGCTCGGCTTTTGGGAAGGAAATTGAAAAATTCTGTGTTGGCTTTTAAAAAACTTGAAGATGATCCAGCTTATCAAAACAGTTTTATCAAGCGTGGAGCCTTTAAGCAATATTTTGAACTGATGATCAAAATGTTTCAATTTGAAAAATCTTTATTCGAAAGATACCTGCAGTCGGCTACTTTCATTATAAATCATTCAAATCGCTCCAATATTCTAGCCATTCGCATATGCAACGACGACCTGGGTAAGTCACTTGTGTGAACGATTCGAATTCAAGTCAAATATTTTCTTTTCGCAGTCCAATATATTTCGGATGCTGCACAGACGCTCAAATCCAAGCTCCGCGAAACCAGCCTCGCTCCGAAATCAAATCAAGAGCCTATTGAAACTGTATCTGTTGTAGCATCTTCTGCAGGATCAATTGCCTTTAGTGGTTCGGAACTAGATGATTCCGATTCCCAGGCCGATATGGGACATGCTACTGCACAAGTTGGGTTCATGTGCAAAGTAAGCAAGTTTACCGTGGTGACTGCTCTGATTATGTGGATTGTCAGCAAGTCACGTCACGCAAATGTTCAGCTCCGAAAAGCCACACAATTTTTAACAGTCATGCAAAATAAAAAATCAAAGGATATAAGTGCATTGGACAAAATCTGTACTGTTATTTGCGAGCGTGAGTAAATAGTTTTATTGCAATGATATTCAGATACGATTTTTTCTATATCCAATATTTAGTCCTGGTTCGAGCTGAGTCCCAACGAATGCTGCCAATCTGGAGAGAGCTTGTTGGTGATCGTGTGCTAATAGAATACGATATGCACTTTGTTGTAAATTTGGAAAGGGACATATTCGATGTTATGTTTGAGGGGCAATTGTTTGAGCACATGGGATTTCAATTGCCTCCAGCTCTACGGACAGGCATAATGAAGAAGGATTTGCTCTTCAAGGACTTTGAAAAACTAACAGGGGTCGTGGAACGATATAATACCATCATAAGCAATTTGTCTCTATCTGAAGTAATATTTCTTCGTGATCATATATATGATACGGAAATGTTTATTCAAATGGGTGTTGGGCGTTACACCTGGATGTCGTTTAATATTAGCAAATTTTGTGATCAAGTCAATTCCCAGCTACGAAAACTCACATCAATAGTATCGCAAATTAATTTCATACGCTTGGACCTGCGTAATAGAATTGAGCAGATCAAGAGCTTTAATTTATTCAACTTAGATGAGTCGTATACCGAAGATGGTGTTCCTAGTGTGAACTTAAACGAAGTTAGTAATGTACAATCCCATTCCTATATACACCGTAGCTCTGGCGCAAGGTCTTTTACGTCTAAGACAGGCAAAACAGTAACTATGCTTATGGCCGAGCCAGAAATTAATGAGACAGAACAGCTTCAAGAAATGGAATGTGGTACTGGAATTTATCATTGTCATGGATATTTTGAGCGCTTGGAATCTTCTCGAAACCGTAAAGCAGCTCAAATGAAGAAACTGTATGACTCCTTGGGTCCAGTGCTAATAAAACTTGAGAGTCTAGTGCTTGGAACATTCACTGGAAGATCTGAAAAAATGCGCACTTATTATGAGTTTTGGGAAGAAGAGACCTACAAATGTATTATTGAGTAAGTATATTCTAGTCAGCCATCTTTGTAAATTATTTAAAAATCTAAATGTCCATAGCATGACTTACAATAACCTTAAATGCTATATAAATCGGCTACTTGCTGATAGCCCCATGTTCGAAGTGAACGCCGTGTTGCTTATGTCGGAAATCGTTCTGGATCCCTCAGTAAATGAATTGCAAAATATTATTGTAACAGCAGCCAAGGACTACCTGAGGCGGTAAGTATTTCTTTTATTTGAATTTAAAGACTTTCATATTTCAATAAAATTATTTTAGCATTCGAATATTCACTCGTTGGATGGTGGGTACATGTATTAATTGTCCTCTTATTGAAACAGGCGCACAATGGAAATTCAACTACACCTTCTATGAAGATATAGTTCAGATCAAATCAATTGTTGATTTGATATTACAAATTCATAATTTAGCACAAAAGCTTGTCAATGAGGCCAAATGTTTTGTGGTGCAGTAAGTAACCAACTCACGCATAGTGATTGCGTATTTAAAAAATTAAGTATTTTTTAAGGTATCGGAAATACATGAACTTATGGATTTTTGAGAAAAACATTATTTGTCAGAAGTTTGTGGAGAAACAGGTGACACTCATAGAAATTGATGAAAAATTCACCTTCTATTCTTCAATTGTGGAAACATTGGACTCCATGCAACCCCACCATGACGTCAAATGCATACGAGTTAATTTGCAGCCCTTAATCGAGGGTATTAAGCAGCATGCTAAGGATTGGTGCACTATTTTGGGGGAAGAGCTGGCTCGCCATGTCAATGAAAGTATGAAAGCAATGAGAAATGAAATCAAAGTGAGTAAATAAAAAATGAGTTTGATACTATCAAAAAATTACTTCGCCAATTGCTAGACTCTCAGCTTGAATCTCAACAAAACGACAAGAGAGCTCGAAGACTTCAAGTTAGTTATGCAAACGATTGCCACTATCCAATCGACCACATTGACAAATGAACAAAAAATACATGAAATGCAGGAGACCTTCACCGTACTGAGTGAGCATAAAATCAAGGTAAGTTAACATTCTTTATGCTTTAAGATAGAGCCCTCTTCCTCGATTCGGCCTCTAGTTTTAAGTACATTCTAAAGTTCTCTGCAATTTTGGACTCGAATGTACCATCGCTTATTTGTGGATTCATTCTATATTCAAATGAGAATGTTTTTTTTCACAAACACTCTAAATCCTCTAAGAGTTTCGTGGTTTTGGGTTTGGCTTTGTATTTGTCACCCCTTTAAGTTTACATATGCATATTTCGTCTCTCCACACCCACAACCAAAGCCAATGTACTTTTACCCACTCTAAAGTCCAATGCTCACTAACCACTGCCATTTTCAAATGGCTTTCTGCATTTTCCCCACACAACGTTACATAACTGACAAAATCAGCCCATCTGCATTTCATGCTGTCCCTTTCTTTTAAATACGCTTATTTGAATACCCTACAACGCAAGAAACGGAGAGTATATTAAATTAATAGGTAACTTTTCTAGTTGCGATTGTTTTCAGATAGTTTTTATCATTATTCCTTAGATCCACTGCGACGGGCCAATATTCCTAATTGAAGTGAATATTTTTATAGGGCATTTGAGAATCGAGCAAGCCCGAATGAGCAACATTTTTACTTGTCCTCTTTTGGTCTGTGACTGGGATTTCGGATGCTGCACATTCGTTCATTTATTGATGGCATTTCGTTGTGGTCCACCCCGCTTAGCTTTGGCCAGACAAAACGGAATTAACTTGCATTTTATATAAATTAATGAATGAATGGACAAAAAGCGAAAGACACACACTCACACGTCCTTCTACTCCCTGTTCCGACCGTTAACGTATGAAAATTTATGCAGCGACCGCAACGAAGTTGGTCATGAAAGCTGCGCTTGAGTTTTCTTTTTTTTTTTATTCTGTACTCTAAGGCACAAAGGGTACATTAAATTTGTAGAACCACACCTTATACTATGTCAAGTCTATAAGGATCCCACCGGACTTAAAATATAATTTTTGATGATTTCGGGGATATGGATCTGTTTTTACAGTCGTTGGATTTTATATAGCTGATTGCGATAAAGGTCGAAAATCCCAATACTTATTTTCTTTCGCATGCACGATTAAATATTTTTCCGATTCCTATATGCAGAGTGTATTCTAAGCTCGGTTATAACCGACATGAAAGTTCTGAGAGGTGTCTGACTCAGAATTGGTGGACATGGCTGAATGTTTGCTACTGCGATTCGGCACTTTTCATGATTATTATTTGCACTCAACTGTAATTGAATAGTACAGCTTAATTTAAATGGGTACTCTATTTTTTATCATTTTTTTTTTTTTTTTGCAGTTTCCATATGAGGATATGCTTATGGCTCATCACCTGGAAAAGCGCTGGAAAAGACTATTCTTATCGGCTCTTTATCGATCCGAAAAACTGCAACCTATAAAGCAAAAATTTGCAGAAATGACTTCTGTGGAAATTTCTGGATTTTGTGATGATGTAAGTCCACTATAGCTGGAAAACAATCTAAAAAGTTTAAGGTGCTGGTTATGTCAAGTGTTACCCAGTTGCTGTCCAAGTGCTCAGCTGCGAGTTGCTAGTGCCGACTTTTCATTTCCGCTATTTTGCGATTTTCTACGATTTTGTTTTGTTTCCTCTTATTATTATTTCCTTTAAATGGCATTTTAATTGGATTTTTCCGCCCGCTCAACCAACATTGTCAATTGTCAGTGGCAAAGCTCGTCTACACCACCAGCAATGGAAATGGAGGTTCTCTTCGTATTGCTGGCGACATCAACGTTCCCTGGTCGGCACTTGGAGCAAAATGAATTAACTTGAAGTGTTTATTATTTGAATTAAGGCGCATTTTGCATTTCCCCACAGCTAACTCCGTATAAACTGCAAAGACATCTTACTCATTGAATTTCTTCTACTTTTTTATTATTCATTTAGTTGGATGCATTTATCAAAGACTGGGACGAGAATGGACCCGGGGCAGTTGGACCCGATTTTGAATTAGAGCGTGGTGCCCGCCTAATGGATCCATACGGACAAAAAATAGAAGATCGTGAGCAACGTCGCATGGAGCTGGCTAACGCAGAAAGACTATTTGATATGCCCATGGTGGACTACCATGAGTTTAGTCGTGTACAAACTGAATTCGAAGGGCTCCAACAAGTGCGCCTGCCTTAAATTGAAAAAAAAATTTTTTTCATGTTGCCTTTTTTTTTTGCAGGTCTATAAGCTATACAAGGCTCAAAAGAATGCTCGAGAAATTTGGGGAAAGACATTGTGGGCCGATTTAGATCCCAACGTGCTCACTGAAGGTGTTGAAAGCTATCTAAAAGAATTTCGCAAATTGTCTAAGCCAGTAAGTCATAACTTTAGCAATTTCATAAACTTTTAAAGGCCTTTAAGGCCGCTTTCGGACAATATGAGCATCAGTCGGGAACTAATTTTTGGATGCGCCGGAGCGCCTGTTGTTTTCACTTTTCCTTAAAGAACGTAGAAAGTCGAAAATTGTGCTCCCTTCTAAAGATTGTACCCTCTTTTTACATCAAAACTGATTATGACAAATTGATTTATTTACTTGGCAAACAAGTTTTAAGGAATTTTTCACCGACTGCCCGAAAAGTTTTACGCGAAAGAAACTACAAAAGTTTCACACGACAAACTCAAATGGACACTGATTTCAAATGTGACGAAGAAGTGTAGGTATGACAATTAAGGCAAACTATTTTATCATTATCATTTATATAAATAATGAAAAATTGGAAATTTCAATATAATCGTCAGGCTGCACACATTTTAATACAGATTTTATCATGAATAATTTCGGTGATCTCCCAACGACGCAAAAACGCAGTTGAACAAACACTCTGAAATTCCATATAGGCACATAAGCCACTGCCGCTGTCACTGCTGCCTAATCAGCGTATTCCAACCCGTAAATCAATAAGCTTAATATTGAAAATAATTAAAATGCTAGCCAAGCCCACAGGCCAGCTCGAGCGACGACGCCGTCACATTTGGCAGCGTTGACAATCTGACAGTCTGTTGTCTAAATTCAAGCCTCCCGGGTACTGGAATTGTAGAGAGAATTGACCTGCATTTTGCATATGTAAACAAAAGCAGAGCACAACAGCTACAGTGACGAACGGTCAAACAAGCCGACACTTAAACACACACACACACACTGGGCAAACAGAAAATGCAACGGAACGAAAGTCACAGGACAAACAGACTGCGCTTTTTGGCTTGTGCTCACTGACCACGGCACAAACCGCGTACCCGACACGCATCCATCATAACTCTCCATGCGGGCGCATGATGGTTGACTAACCGCCGGACTCCCCACAACATACATAATCTCCCTATCTTCACACAAACCACACTATTGTTTTAACTGATTAGACCGGGTGACTGGTCTGGCGCAGCTTATCTATATCCATTTATATTGAACAGGTTCGGACGCTACCCGTGGGCCAGCAATTGGAGTTGCATATGAAACAATTCAAGGGCACTGTGCCACTGATGGTGAGCCTAAAGCACGAGGCCCTGCGGGAACGCCACTGGCTACAGTTGATGGAAAAGACTGGACAGTACTTTGATATGTCGCCGGCACGGTTCACGTTGGAGAATATGTTTGCAATGCAGTTGCACAAGTACCAGGAGATAGCCGAGCAAATATTGACCAATGCCATCAAGGAGCTGCAAATTGAGCGGGGAGTGCGGGCCGTAGAGGAGAACTGGGCTCTGACGGCTTTCAAAGTGTTGAAGCACTATAAGAGCGGCGAAGATCGAGGATGGGTGCTGGGACCCGTTGATGAAATAATGCAAGCTCTGGAGGATAATGCCATGAATTTACAATCCATGGGCGCCAGTCAGTGAGTAGCTATATTTAATATCTTCGACTATTTCAGTACTTCGATTTGTTTCACAATTGATGGACAGATTCATCGGCCCTTTCCTGGAGACGGTCAACAAATGGGAGCGCGCATTGGCGTTGGTATCGGAGATTATAGATGAGTGGTTGGTGGTTCAACGCAAATGGTTGTACTTGGAGGGCATATTTATTGGCGGAGATATACGCACCCAATTACCCGAGGAGGCTAAAAAATTTGATGATATCGACAAAGCGTACCGCAGGGTGAGTCAGATTCAATTGGCTGTGATGGTTGCTGGTTGCTTGTTCATGCTATTTGCTTATTTGGTTATTTGCTGGCCTTGCCAAAATATCTCTCTCTATTGAATTTATTTGAGTTTATTTAATGTGCGCCGACAAGATGGCGACGCCTTACTTAACGGTAAACATAATACACATGCAAACGACTACTTTGAGTATGCGTAATTGTGTTGCTACTACCACATCCGCCCCCGGTTACACTTTCACATGTTTAAGTATCCATATTAGACAGACGGCGTAGTTTTTAGAATTCTTGGGTCTTTTCTTAACACAGTTAACGTAGCCAATGCATTGAAGTGGTTGTGTAACAAATGGAATGAATGTTTGTGTTTCTTAAGGGAAGATTTGAGAAATACCGTGATTTTTAAAAATCTTTTCTTTTACAGCTAATCTAGACTTTTTTCAGTTTTTTAATTTTCCAATAACTAAGTCAACAATTATCATACGTGCTTATGCTTGAGAAGCCCCTTCATGAAGTACAAGAGACTCATATTTAGAATGCGAAACGTAACAAAAGATTCTTAAGACAGACGGTATATAAAGTCGATATTTAGACTTTCGAGCTTAACTTCGGTCATACCCAATATTTTTTAATTCCATAGGCGAATTGAAATTATGTAGGATTTAAATATATTTATTTTTCTTTATATAATGAATGTTTATTAATATTTTTGAATTTTGTAAAGCTTAATTACAAATTCAGTTTATATTAAAAGCGTTTCACAGTTCTTGTAATTATTAAATTAACACCCAACAATACGTCATCGAAAATCAGACTTATAGTCCTCCATACAAAACGAAAAACTTAGCTTTTCACTTCCCACAAATGTTTTCAACCTTTTTTCATTTATTATTTTTTTCAATTTATTATTTAGTTCAATATTTATTGAAACAATACAAAGATATTTATCGGTTCAATATTCATTTCAATTAAGATAATTAGAGGCACGCCTGCTTAGACATGGAGTATGATTCAATTCACACTGACTATTCTTTTTCTCTTTAGATTTACTCAGATCTCAGCCAAGTGCCGAAATCTGCGAAATCCGCTCTGGTCAGTAACCCGAGGCGACAACGTCGTAGCTTCGAACACATGCCGCTTTAGCATCATTATTTCTGACCATCTAAAGAATTCATTAGCACCTTATTAAGTGCTGATGTTAACTTATACATGGAATTAATCCTAATTACTGACCAATCCCATTCATGTAATTTACCGCAAAAAACAAAATCCGAAACTACTTTTTAATATTCGACACCGCAGAGATAATAAAAAGATTTTTTTATAAGACTGTAACACCCATAATATGTTGATTCATTTTGTCAATTAAATTATATGTAATTTTCTGCAAAATCAATCACTGTGATTTTTTGCTCATCTCTTCCCTTTGGACCGCATTTGTGTTATGCTTCTCACTTAACTCCACTTAACCTTGTCTTGCCAAGGCGCTTGTCGCTGGCTACGTTTAGTTTTTGGATCCCCTGACTCTATCTGACTTGGCCGAGTTCAGCGTCTTTGTTACATTTCATTTGCAACATTTGCCGCCATATTTGATGCCATTTTTGACATGATTTATTATTTTGATTTGCTCTCGACATATTTGTCCGGAATCCATAGCTTCATATACATAAGCATGTAACTTGTATTGTTGTTTTAGTTGTTATTATTGCTGCTCTTTTGTTATGTAGCGCTCATTGCTTTTCATAATAATTTACTGTTTGTTTTTCACAAATACACAATCAGACTTTATGTATGTTGTTGCCGTTGTTGTAGTCGTTACCTTGTGACTTTTGCTCTATATTCTTTTGGTTTTTTCTTTTTCTTTTTTCTTGCAGATTATGGTCGATTGTGCCAAAAATCCGTTAGTGGTGCCATTTTGTTCAATACCCGGACGCCTAGTCGATTTGCAAGGTCTGGGCATTGGCTTGGAAAATTGTCAGAAGTCGTTAAACGAATATTTGGACTCGAAGCGTCGCATTTTTCCGCGTTTTTATTTCATTTCCACCGATGAGCTACTTTCAATCTTGGGCAGCAGTGAGCCATCTGCAGTGCAGAACCACATCATTAAGGTGGGTTGTTTAATTCGAAGAGTTTGAGAAGTGGCAGAAAACGTTTGACGATTGACGATTATAACGGAATAGGACCGGACCAGACCGGCCAAACTTGAATGAAATCGGACGTGTGAAAGTGTGGGGCTTACGTATTGTGGGGAGTGTAGGAATGTGGGTGGGTGTGTCAGGGGCTGTCGCTAACAGTTGCACAACAGCAGATTTTCCAAACTGCTAGTGACATTATTTTTATGTGCGACTGGGCGTGCGTGTGTGTGCGACGGAGTTGGAAGGGAGTACACACACATACAGACACATTCATGAAATGTGAATCTGAGCTATAAAAGTTAATGTCACTGTTTATGCGTTCTGGCCAGTGTCCATTTGTAGCTTTTGGCTCTCTGGCTTATGGAACAGAGCGGAAATTACACTACCATTTTTGCAACAGTTGCAGAGCGTTGAGTCCAAAAAAGCAGCTAGCCCAACTCAACTGGACCCGCCCCGCTGTCTCCGACAGTCCCTGGTAAATTTTTATGAATTTATTTCGCTTATAAATAAAAATGTTTCTTTTTGCTACTCCCAACTCCCCCACCACACCGGTTTGTGCTACTCGTTGGACCTGGTTCCTACAATTTTCATTTGGCAGCTTCGACACACTCACACAACTTCATTTACTTAATTTTTTGTTTTTGCCTACAGATGTACGACAACATCAAGTCGCTGCGTTTGGTCAAGGAGGGCAACCTGACGCTGGTTACCGCCATGATATCTAGCGAGGGTGAGGTTATGGAATTTCGTCACTTTGGTAAGTAACTGAGCGTGGTGGCAGCTTTGGTGGTGGTATGAGAATACTGATTGCCAATTTTAAAATTGAACTTTTTTATGGGCACAGGCAGGCCGCAATAAAAGTACTTACAACAGAAAGAAACAGCGGAAGTGACAACACCAATCGATTTTCTCTTTGTTGTATTATTTTATTTATTTTCTTTCTTTTTGTTTTTTTTGTCTGTCTGCCTGTCCATGGAAAATTTCTTTTAATTAATTTCAAGCCAAGCAGCGCTGCTGCAGATTATTACAATTTTTCCTTTCTTTGTTGTTTTTGGCACTGTTGTATTTCTTTTCGTGCATCCTGCGACTTTTATTATTGTGTTGTGTAAAACACGAAGAGAAACAGCAACAATTCTTATTGGAGAGCAGCAAATTGGCGTATTTATGTTTTTGATATAATATTGTGGTTGTTCTCCCTCTCTTCTCTCTTACTAGCCCGGGCCCAGGGTCGTGTTGAGCACTGGATGAACGATGTGCTCGATGAAATGCGCCGCTCCAATCGCTATATAACGAAGACAGCCATCTACGACTTTGGCAGCGATCTGGTTATTGCAAGGTAAGTGAGTTCCACGGCCATTCTGGGCCGTTCCCCAGTGAGACCCAGTATTAAGTCAAAAAGGTAAAATAAAATAAATTTTATGAGGACCACCACTGAAACAATAACAGACAGATAGCGGACCTCTGCCTGTCTGATAATGTCTCAGTCCTCATTGAATGCCTTTTATGGCTAACGATTTACATTCGCGGGTGGCACGTGTGTGGGTGTGAGTGGGCTGACTTAAATGTGGAACTGGGTCGCGACGAGATGGTGGAGGACTTCTTTGTAGCTGTATAATTTTGTCATTTCGTGCGATTTATTATTTTTATAAGCTCTGACGCCAGCCGCAGCTTTCCAGACGCAGTTCCAACTCCGAGCAGCACTGGCTTAAAGGCCTTCACCCATATCTCCCACACCGCCACGACTACTGTTACCGCACATGCTGCGGCATTTTGATAGGAAATTGTATTAAATTGACAGTCATTGGGCACTTTCGATTCCTATTACTCAACCCGTAGGCCAGATTGGCTGATGAAGTACCAAGGCATGGTTGGTCTGGCAGCTAGTCAAGTTTGGTGGACAGCCGAGGTGGAGGAGGCCTTTGATCAAGCACAAAACCATGGCAATATGCGAGCAATGAAGGACTTTCTCAACAAAAGCAACTATCAAATCGAGGAAATTGTTCTCAAGGTGCGCTCGAATCTGTCACGCAACGACCGCCTCAAGTTCAAGGCTCTGTGCACCATTGATGTGCATGCTCGGGATATAATTGACGCCTTTGTACGCGACAATATATTAGATGCCAGCGAATTTAGCTGGGAGAGCCAGTTACGCTTCTACTGGATGAAGTTCTACGATAATCTCTACGTACTGCAGTGTTCCGGACAGTTTGAGTACGGATACGAGTACATGGGTCTAAATGGCCGGTTGGTCATCACACCATTGACTGATCGTATTTATCTGACTATCACACAAGCCTTACTCATGAACTTAGGCGGTGCTCCGGCTGGTCCGGCTGGTACAGGTAAGACGGAAACTGTTAAAGATTTGGCCAAGGCCATGGGACTCCTTTGCGTAGTCACCAATTGCGGCGAGGGCATGGATTACCGAGCCGTAGGCACTATTCTGTCTGGACTAGTACAGTGCGGTGCCTGGGGCTGTTTTGATGAGTTCAACCGAATCGATATTTCAGTGCTCAGTGTAATATCCACGCAGTTGCAAACCATACGAAATGGATTAATACGTAAACTAGAGCGTTTTGTGGTAAGACGTATTTTTTCTTTTCCTAAAAACCGATTAAGCCTTTACTTTACTTTCTTGCAGTTTGAAGGCGTTGAAATTAAACTGGATCCAAAATGCGGTGTATTTGTCACCATGAATCCAGGCTATGCTGGGCGCACAGAATTGCCGGAGTCCGTTAAGGCTCTGTTTCGACCTGTCACATGCATCAAGCCCGATCTAGAGTTGATTTGTCTAATCTCATTGTTCTCCGATGGCTTTCTCACAGCCAAAGTTCTCGCCAAAAAAATGACGGTGCTATATTCTCTAGCCGAGGCCCAACTCTCTAAGCAATGCCATTACGATTGGGGTCTGAGATCCCTAAATTCAGTGCTCCGCATGGCTGGAGTCATGAAACGCCAATCAGAAGATCTGCCCGAAGCAGTGGTCCTTATGCGAGTGTTGCGGGACATGAACTTTCCAAAGTTTATATTTGAAGATGTGCCCCTGTTCCTGGGTCTTATCAAAGATCTGTTTCCCGGCATAGACTGTCCACGCATTGGCTATCCTGACTTTAATGCTGCTGTGCGTCATGTTCTGGTCTTTGATGGCTACATTCTGTTGGCTGATCAGGTGCGTTTTAACGTTATTAAATTTCCTGCTATCACTATATTCCACATAACCAGTGAGCCAACAACTTTTTGTGGCAGTGTCATGACTATGCTGACAATCGAAAACTCTGATAGGACCAGCTCTAGGTGCTGTTTATCCCACCTAGTAGTTGGGCTGGCTGTTGTCAGCGTTGACACTTTGACACTTTGTAAATTGCGCTTTGTCGCATAATCGCAAATGAAGGAAATGTTACAAAGCATTTTACAACAACGGCAACGTAGTTGGAAACCTTTAGCTGAGCCTTTGCCATCGCTTCTACTCCTTCTACCTGGTTTTCTGTTTACTAGCCTTCTATCTAATTTTAACTTTACCCGACTCTACCTCGGCTCACTGGCTGTCCACTCTCATGGCAATTTTCACTAAAACAATTTTCTCTTTGTTCTTTTGTTCGTTTGTTTGTTTTCTTTTGCCTTCATTTTTGCAAGGAGAATTTTTGCCATTTTCATCAAACAAAACGTTGCACAAATGTCACACAATTCCACAAGCACGGACAACTCCGGACACTCCCCCCAAACTCTTTTATCTGAAACATCATTTATGACAACTAAATCCCACTGACTTCTTTTGCTCTCTTTCCGTGTCGACCCTTCCACAACGTCTAACAGGAGGACAAAGTGGTGCAAATGTACGAAACCATGATGACCCGGCACTCGACCATGATTGTGGGCCCAACAGGTGGTGGCAAAACTGTCGTCATAAATGCTTTGGTCAAAGCGCAAACCCACATGGGTCTGCCCACCAAGTGCCAGGTGCTTAACCCTAAGGTAAGTGGACTTTTTGCTTAACACAAACACACCCATGCTCACCCAAGTTGGCTTGTGTGCGTTTTATTTTTTCTTTTTTTATGTCAAGTTCGCCTATTAAACCCACATTGGTTGGCAGCTGCCCCTTTTGTCTGGCTTCGTTTCATCGTCATTGTGTACCTGTCCTTGGTCCGTGTATTTTCCGTTCATATTCCAACAAAAGGATGTAATTTAAGGTGCTTCAATAGGAATGTAGGGCATAATTAGATACTAAATTTGATATACAATTGTAAGGTACGAATGGGAGATCAAAGACAAATGTTTATTTTTTCGTTATGCGCTGTGGACTTTGACCAATTAATAGGAAAATACTTAATGTTGGTACATATGTAATTGTGTATTCGACTTGCACTAAAATAATGAATTCATAAATTCAGCGACATGTTTTGTTGTACCTAAAGGTCACCTGCACTCCAGCAAAAACAAATTGTGTTTGACATTGGATAGATTAAATAAATCTAGCCAAGTCAGTCCAAAAAGCAATCGTAAAGGTACTCAAACAATTAGACTTAACAAATTTTATTTTTGCTTAATAAGTATATCAAGCAATAAATAATATATTAATTACCTGTTAATCTTTAGATTAAAAAGAAATATTCAATCTATTTTATTCGATTTTATAATTGCATCTTAGGCCTGTTCCGTAATTGAATTGTATGGGTACTTAGATATGGAAACAAGAGATTGGATTGATGGCCTGTTTTCTAATATATTCAGAGAGATGAATAAGCCGATTGAACGAGAGGTGAGTAACATTTTACACCTGTACAATATGAGAATATGCTGCACTCCTGTCAGAGTCGAGA
The DNA here is from genome assembly GCA_037075145.1 of Scaptodrosophila latifasciaeformis. NCBI lineage: Eukaryota > Metazoa > Arthropoda > Insecta > Diptera > Drosophilidae > Scaptodrosophila > Scaptodrosophila latifasciaeformis. The sequence continues at coordinate 352,520 of JBAMCM010000019.1, forward strand.
CGATGTAGGTTGATGTGACTTAAACAGGTCACATGTCGCCTGGGAGCTGCTTTTGCTACCACAGTAATCCCATTTGAATTGAACTGCAGTGCCCTTATCCCACGGAACAACTGAGCCACGGACCTACCGATAAGGCTCAATGTCAATTCAGTTGCTTTCAGTGGCTTTTGTCACTATCAAATCGTGAATGAGAGAGATGGGAAGGGGTAGAGGTCTGGTGCCAGTAAGCTCCTGCAGTAGTGAATACCGAGAATAGACCGAATTGTGTTGCCGGCTTGAATGATTTTACTACCCTCGGCATCATTCATGCGGAAATCGCGCCATTCCCTAATAAATTTCATTGCACAAGCCGCATTGCCGGCAAGGCATATCCTAGTTGCCACACCCTCTAGGCTGCTAAACAAACTCTGGCCCATAGACAACTCAATCTGTTACTCAGTCATTTGACTTTGTACGGTTATCTTTGGCACCAGAAAAGTAATGGCGTGGCTTCCTCTTCCCCCCAGACATTGGATAACGCACTTAGCCTAATACAACCCACACACAGAGCTTCTCTTCTAACTCTTCAATATGCCTTTCAATAGGAACGCCGCTATGTTTGCTTTGACGGCGACGTCGATGCACTTTGGATAGAGAACATGAACTCCGTCATGGATGACAACAAGCTGCTGACATTGGCCAACGGTGAACGCATACGCCTGGAGAACTACTGTGCCCTGCTTTTTGAGGTCGGTAATTTGGCATATGCTTCGCCAGCCACAGTTTCGCGCGCAGGCATGGTCTACGTAGATCCGAAAAATTTGCGCTATAGTCCATATTGGCAACGCTGGGTGCTGACCCGGCCTGAAGTTCAGCGGGAGCTGCTCAATGAATTCTTTGAGAAGATTATAACCCAGGCAATAGCTTTCATATTGGAAGGCATCGATGGCACCACTCAGGGAAATCCGCTTAAGATGGTTATCATGCAAACGGATCTTAATATGGTGATTCAGTTTTGCACTCTTTACGATGCACTGTTGCCAGTGTATGGAATGCCAGACAAAATGACTCTAGACGAGCCCGTTTTGAAGGTCTACAATACGGACACACTGGAATGTTGTGTTATTCAAGCTGTGTACGGCTCATTGGGGGCTTGTCTTTTAGAGAAACATCAGATCGTATTCGATGAGTTCATGAAGCGCATTTCGGGCTTCCCTCTGTTTCAAGACTCAGTTGAGACTCCCGCCGGTGGAGGACAGCTTCCACAGTCCTTGCCTACCTTGTACGATTACTTTTGGGATGTGGATAAAAATTGTTGGATAGCCTGGGAATGGGTTGTAAAGCCATATACCCATGACCCTTCAGTGAAGTTTAGCGAGATTCTAGTGCCCACTGTGGACAACACAAGGGTAAATCGAATACTGGGCCTGATGAGTGATGTAAGTTTGAATATTTATGTGAACCATTTCTGGTTGCATATTAAGCAATCTTTTCTTTTGTTCCTTAGATTAAACGTCCAGTGCTGCTGGTTGGAGAGGCTGGTACTTCAAAGACGGCTACCATCATGCAATATTTGCGAAATCTCAATCCTAACGTCAACGTAATTGAAATTCTCTCACCATAGCAATTTACACCATCATCCACCAAGCTTTGAAATCCTTTACGTTCTTCTTTTTCAGATCATACTCAATATTAATTTTTCATCCAGAACGTCATCTATGGATGTGCAGCGCACGTTAGAAGCGTCCGTAGAGAAACGCACGAAAGATACTTATGGCCCACCGATGGGTAAGAAAATTGCCTGCTTTATTGATGACATGAATATGCCGCAGGTCGATGAGTGAGTAAACCGAAAGCCACAGCAAAAGCATTGGCTACATCAAAAACGAAAATTTCTGTCTGAGTGTTGAGCACCTGGGTCACCTTTATTTTCGATTCTTTCTTTAAAGGTACGGAACCCAACAGCCCATTGCTTTGTTGAAGCTGTTCTTCGAGCGCGGTGGAATGTATGATAGAGATAAGGATCTAAACTGGAAGAAAATCAAGGACATGACATTCTATGCTGCCATGGGCACTGCTGGGGGCGGTCGCAACGAGGTCGATCCGCGGTTCATCTCCATGTTCTCCACCTACAACATCGTTTTTCCCAACGACGCCTCACTCATTCAGATTTACTCATCCATTTTCAAGGGCCACTTGACGTATAGCCAGTTTCATTCCCGTTACGATATGATAGCCGACATGATTGTCGAAATTACTCTCAAATTGTTCAAGGTTGGTTTATGCAAAATGCACACTTCAAGCTTAAGTAAAATTCCTTTAAAGCAGCAATCAGAATTGCTCCTTCTGCCTCGTCTAGTACCGACTCTGCTGGTACACAAAAATTTATGAAATTCGATTTACATATGCAAATAACGACAATTTTTCATAATCTGCTTTTCTGCGCGCCGCTCCATCGCCAGCCTTGCCATCTCCTGTGGTACTAGCAAGCAATATACTATAAATACTTCTGTATATATTCGCCATACAATGGAAATTATTCAATGGTCTGTAATGCACTGTGAGCAAGTACCGAAACTGCTCCATTGGTTTTTCGAGAGTGTCATCGAGCGGTCGTGGCAGCGGCAGGAGCACTATTGAAATGGTCACCCCCAGCCTTATTGTGGCCATAGGGCTGCTCTGTCTGTATCTGCTGTGCGACTAACGGTGGAGCTGTATGGGTGAATGTCTGATATGCCTGCCTACCACCCACCACCTGCCACCTATCTAGCCTGCCCATCTTGGGTGCTTACAAATAGTCGAGTTTCTTGAAAAAATTTGATTATGTTCAAGTATTGAACTGTGGCACTTCTAAACTGGAGTTGGCTGCCTTGGCGGGTTCCTTGATTTCACAAGGGCACACAGTCAGCTAGGCAGTCCTGGCATTACTTTATGGTGCTTTTAACAATTGTTGACACTAAAATATTATCGCATTTCATTGCGTACTGATAAAAATGCATTTGTCGCCACAATTGCCGCTACAAGCACCCCAGGAAGACGCAAGGCAAGAGCAAAGCGGACTGGCCACTGCAATAGTAGTTCTTTCCAAAAATGATTTACTCACACCTGGAACAACTATTCCAACCACTTCCATGCCGTTACACAGAATGAGACTAGTTCGTATGTCTTTTTTACACACTCAACGCTTTGGGGCAAAGATATTAATGCGCCACGAAATGGAGTAAAATGAATTATTTGAATAGAATTGTCGTTACTCAATGCAACGCATAGCACGCAGTCGATAATGGCTGTGGCCTCCCCTTACCTGCAGTGCCTCTTCTGAGTTGCACTTAGGTGAAAGTTTGAAAATGTAGGAGCATTTGAATACATATTGCTAGTCAAGATAAAATTGATTTGTGTAGTGAAAATGGACGTTGAGAAGAGAGGAAATATTTACTGACCTATCTGACTCCTAATTGATATTGGGTTACTTTCAGATGGTGATTGTGGACCTGCCACCCACGCCCTCAAAGTTCCATTACATATTCAATTTGAAAGATTTATCTCGGATATTTGCGGGTATGATGCTGATACATCCGTCGTGCTTCAAAACTCTGCGAGAGTTGGTCCGAGTGTGGCGTAATGAATTTACCCGAATAATTTGCGATCGTCTCATATCTGACCAGGTTCATATGAAAACAATTTTGGAAAAAAGGATCTATTAATTGCTTTCTTTTGTATTTAGGATATAAATCTTGTTCGTCGTAATTTGGCTAATGAAGTTGAGGCTTACTTCCCACCTGAATTTGAAGAAGAGCATGGGTTCATCGATAATGAAGAAGCAGCAGCGGAGGCTCAAGCTCGCCTGCTGTACGAAGCATATGCAGATGATGCAGCTGCCGCTGCAGGTGAAGAAGAAGGCGAGGAGGAGGAGGAAGGCGATGAAGGGCCTCAAGCTATAATGTCACTCAAGGACTACGTTTTGCGCGATCCACTCTTATTTGGAGATTTCCGAAACTTTACAAATGAATCGGAGCCGCGTTTCTACGAAGATTTATTAGACTTTAATTCGGTTTTTCATCTTTACACTGAAATTTTAGAGGAATACTGCGATCGAAAGCAGAAGATGACTTTGGTGTTGTTCGAAGATTGCCTGGAACATTTAACGCGTGTTCATCGTACTCTACGCATGAATCGTGGTCACGTTCTCCTCATCGGAGTTGGTGGCAGTGGTAAGAAATGCATTACCAGGTTATCTTCTTTTGCTGCAGAGTGTGAAGTTTTCGAAATCACTATATCACGAGGTTACAATGAGACTTCCTTCCGAGAAGATCTGAAAATCTTGTATAACATGGCGGGTGTCAAGCGCAAAAAAGTTGTCTTTCTTTTCACAGCAGCTCAGGTAAGCAGGAAAATAGTTCAAGTTCAAGTGCATTGTTAACGGAGTTCTCATCGGTTTGCTTAGATCGCCGAAGAGGGCTTCTTGGAGCTTATTAATAACATTCTCACAGTGGGCTTGGTGCCGGCTCTCTTTCCTGATGAAGACAAGGATGCTATTATCAATCAAGTTCGAAAATTTGCCGAGGAAGAAGGAATTTCGGCGTCCAAGTGAGTTAACAAAACCACCTTATTTGGCTTAGAAAATCATAAGAGTTGGATTTTTCTTCTTAGGGACTCAGTGTGGGCCTACTTTTTGCGGACTTGTACTGAAAATATGCATGTTGTGCTCTGCATGTCGCCCGCTGGGGAAGCACTTCGCAATCGATGCCGTAATTTCCCTGGTCTCATTGGAAGCACCTATATCGACTGGGTGTTCCCCTGGCCTAAGCAAGCTCTATATGCAGTCGCTCGCCTTTTCCTTACAGAGCATGCCTTGATACCTCAGGCCCATAGAGATGGAATTGTCGAGCACGTGGTCCATGTACACACAACCATACAGGAATATTCGAAAGACTACCAAACTAAGTTGAGGCGTAACAATTTTGTTACTCCCAAGCACTACTTGGACTACATACACACCTACTTAGGATTGCTTGGTAAGATATTATTCTATTTTGGGATTTTGCTGAAATTAATGGAGTTTTTTACACAGAGGAAAAGTTTGCCTTTATAACTATGCAGCGTGAGAGATTAGGGGAGGGAATAAAAAAAATTGAAGAAGCTTCCGTACAAATCGATGAACTGCGTCTCATTGTCACAGAGCAAAAGAAAAATGTGGCCATAGCGGCAGAAGAATGCGAAGCCATGTTGGTGACTATAGAAGCTTCTACTCAAAAAGCTAATACCAAAAAGGCTGAGGCTTCTGAAAAGTCTGTTGAAGTAGAAATTAAAGGGAAACAAATTGCTGTAGAAAAAGAGGAGGCAGAAGAGATTCTGGCCGAAGCTATGCCTGCTTTAGAAGAAGCACGACGAGCTCTTTCCGAGCTAGACAAAGCTCAGATCACTGAGATCCGTTCGTTTGCCACACCTCCGGCAGCTGTGCAGGTTGTCTGCGAATGTGTGGCTATTCTGAAAGGCTACAAGGAAATAAGTTGGAAGACGGCAAAGGGCATGATGTCAGACGTGAGTTTTCTAAAGTCTCTAATGGAAATGGATTGCGAGGCTCTGACAGCTAAGCAGATCAATAGCTGTCGAGCTCATATGAAGACCCAGAATTTAGATGACATGGCCAAAATTTCAATAGCTGGCGCAGGCTTGTTAAAGTTTGTTAAAGCCGTTCTGGGATTCTTCGAAGTATATCGGGAAGTAAAACCTAAAAAGGAACGCGTGGACTTTTTGGTGGAGGAACAAGATATTCAAATAAAACTCCTTAATCATTTGAACTCAGAAATTCAAAAGCTCGAGGAGAAATTAGATCAACTGAACCAAAACTACGCCGTCTCTATGAAGCAAATGAAAGCGCTTACAGAGATGATGGAGCAGGCACAACGCCGCTTAACTGCTTCTGATAAACTTATAAGCGGTCTTAGCTCCGAGCTACAACGTTGGAGTCAAGAGATGAGTAATCTTGGACAGCAGCTCATCGACAGTATTGGCATTTGCCTCATTTGTGCCTCCTTTTTGGCGTACACAGGCGCCTTCACATGGGAATTCCGCAAGGCCATGATTTTCGAGGACTGGCTAGAGGATATCGTTTCTCTGGGAATACCCATCAAGCTGCCTTTTAAAATTGATCAGAACTTGACCACAGATGTGGAAGTATCTCAATGGTCTTCAGAAGGACTACCACCTGACGAGTTGTCCATTCAGAATGGTATTTTAACCATGCGTGCTTCCCGTTTCCCCTTATGTATAGACCCTCAGCTGCAAGCTTTACAATGGATTCGTAAAAAGGAATTTCGTAATAATTTGAAAGTGCTTTCTTTCAGTGATTCAGACTTTCTTAAGCAACTTGAAATGTCAATTATGTATGGGATACCAGTAATTTTTGAAGACGTAGACGATTACATTGACCCTGTCATTGATGACGTACTTCAAAAAAATTACCGAGTACAAGCAGGGCGAAAATTCATCATGCTCGGAGATAAGGAAGTTGACTGGGATCCTAATTTTCGCTTGTACTTGACCACGAAATTCTCCAATCCGAAATTCGATCCGGCTGTCTATGCCAAAGCCTTGGTTATTAACTATACTGTTACTCAGACAGGTCTAGAAGATCAACTACTCAGCGTAGTGGTGGGCACGGAGCGGCCAGACTTAGAGCAACAACGTGAATCTCTGATAGCACGTACCAGCGAGAATAAGCAGCTGCTGCAGCAACTGGAGGACTCTCTACTACGCGAACTGGCCACTTCCACGGGAAACATGTTAGACAATGTGGAGTTAGTGGAAACCCTCGAGAATACCAAGTCTAAGGCCAGTCTGGTTATGGAGCAACTGAAACTAGCTGCAGAAACAGCAGCCGATATCGAAGTGCTTCGCAACGGGTATCGACCAGCGGCCAAGCGCGGTGCGGTACTATTCTTTGCTCTGGCTGATATGGCAACTGTCAACAGCATGTATCAATATGCACTGGCGGCTTATCTGGAAGTGTTTGTTACTTCCCTACGAAAAGCTGTACCCGATACAGTGTTAGCCAAGCGGCTAAATAACATTATTAAGACTCTGACTGAGAACGTCTACTCATATGGATGTACCGGGATTTTCGAGCGACACAAGTTGCTCTTTTCCTTCCAAATCGCCACAAAGTTAGCGCAGCGTGATGGTATTCTCTCGCAGCAGGAACTAGACTTCTTCATAAAGGGCAGCATTGCCCTGACCAAAAGCGAACGCTCCAATCCCACCAAATGGCTGCCAGAAAAGAGCTGGGAAGATGTACTCAAATTGGCCTTTGATTTCCCCGAGACTTTCGGTACACTTCCCGACCATTTGCAAAGATTGCCTGATGATTGGAAAGCGGTGAGACCAATCTTTTTATATTTATCAACTTTAATATAATTTAATGTAATATTCTATATTTTGCGACCATTTTGAATCAACCTTTTACAACTGCGGCTGTTGTGAAATGTTTATGAAATGCACATCAACTTGACCTGGCATCGGTTTTGACTGGTATCTGGTATTCAACTGGCTTCCGCTGCACTTATTTGTCCGTAAAGTGGTATGATTTGGAGAATCCCGAAGAGGTACCTTGTCCGGGCGACTTCAACATCAATTGCAATCCATTCCAGGCAAGTACCCCCAACTGTCTTCTACTTTCAGCTTTCCACGCTTTCAACTTTGATTGGCTGCAGTTGCTCCTTCTCATTGAGTGTTATTAGATTCCTTCGTGTATTTCCACTCGTATACGATTATTATAAACAGACTCACGCATTACCCAATATGCAGTACTTAGTACAGATTTGACTTTGTCAATAGATTTCGAATACTTCACTAGATAAGCGACATGATTAAATTTAAAAACAAAGTAAACATAAATAAGGACAACCAGGAACTAACAGTTTGAGAGTTGACTCATTCAGTTTCGCATACAAATACAATCTTAACTGCCCATAAATCTTTGTATGATATATTTATGGCCTATAAACTCAGAGCGTTTATTAGTAAATCTTTAATGATCCATACAAAATTACAAAGTCCTCACATTTTAAAAGTTGCAGTTGCTCTTCGAAAGTGTGTAGAAAGATCTGGAGCTGTTTCTCATTGATTATTCACTCTCTAGAATCACACAAGCGGGCACAAAACTAGCAAAGTCTCCTTGCTGGGTGGTTTTAGTTTAGATTTGCTTGACTTTCGCTCGGCTCTCCTACAACTTGGGCGCACATTTTCTACTCAACTTATTAGCAGACTGTTTTTGTCAGCTACCAACGCAGTTGTCCTTTTGATATAGTTGTATGTGTGTCTGTGTTGGCATTACCATATTTTATCAATTTTCCAAGCCATTAGATGAGCAGCAATTTGCGCCCAATAGTCACACTTGAGGCCCAACAGCATTTCACTCGATAGTGGCTGTGGCAGTGGCAGTGGCAGAAAAAGCAAGCCTTATTTGCACTTGAGTTGCGCTTAACACCACAACAAAACCAACTATAGAGCAGGGCCAACTGTAATATAGCCTTGATGGAATCTTGGAGGAAATTGCAGTGTCTTTATCGTTTTTGTTGGCTTTTATATTACTGGTCCATCCAATGGCTTAGCCTGTCAACGCCCACAATATATATCACTTACAAAGTATAATTCCTTATCTTTGATAGAAATTAATGTTCTTGCGCTGTTTCCGAGTGGATCGCATCTTCCGTTGCATCAATCAATACATAGTTGACACTATGGACGAGTTCTATATTATGCCGCCAGTGGTGAGCTTTTCAGCCATCTATGATCAAACTACTTGCATGATACCGGTATGCTTTATACTGAGTGCCGGCTCGGATCCTACAAATGACCTTATCAAATTGGCTGACACCATCGTTGGAATGGGCAGCTTCTGTCACATTTCGTTAGGTCAGGGACAGGAAAAGGTAAGTCATTTTATTTCGCAGCATTGAGCTTACATTTATTTTTGAGCAAATTTAAGGCGGCATTGGCTCTATTGGATAATTCATTGCGAGTTGGCCATTGGCTTATGCTTCAAAATGGTCACCTTTTGATTCGGTTTGTGCGAGAACTCGAAAAGTATTTGGATAAAATTGAAACTCCGCATCCCGACTTCCGTTTATGGATAACCACTGACCCAACACCAACATTCCCCATTGGCATTCTACAGAAGTCTCTGAAGGGTCCGTAATTACAGCTTGGCATTTGATGTTCCATTATTTCTAACATCTACCTGATTTCCATTTACAGTGGTGACTGAGCCACCCAATGGCCTGAAACTAAATATCCGTTCCACTTATATTAAGGTGCGACAGGAGCGTCTCGAAGCTTGTTCCCATCCAGCTTTCCGGACTCTAATCTATGTATTGGCTTTCTTCCATGCTGTTGTTCAAGTAAGTTAACTTTAATTTTGCTATCCTTAATTTTTAGTTAGTCCTTACATAACTTGTCCTGGAGCAGCTGCATTTTCAGTTGCAGTTTTAGTTGTCTCAATCCAAACGCTTCGTTATTTATTAATTTTGTAATTTTTGGCCCGGAAAACATTTTAGTGACCCAATAGAACTTCAGCAACAACTGAGCCAAAAGCTCACGATTGATGAAGCCATCATGTCCTCCCAAGGGCTTGACAGTATTTTTACGGGTCTCGTTAGTAAATTGTTATTGATAGTCTACATTCTAGTTGGGCTTAAATGAATTGTTGCTGGAGCTGTCGGAGAAATAGTTTTCCTTCTAACTCTATCTTTTGCAGGAAAGACGGAAATACGATAAACTGGGGTGGAATATTGCATACGACTTCAACGACTCGGACTTTGAAGTGTGCACAGAAATCTTACGCACTTACTTGGTGCGCTGTGCTGAGGACCGAGTGCCCTGGAACAGTCTTAAGTATCTAATTGGAGAGGTTATGTACGGAGGTCGGGTTATCGATGACTTTGACCGACGGATCACAAACTGCTATATGAATGAATACATGGGAGATTTTCTGTTTGACACTTTTCAAACGTTCCACTTTTACCATGATGAAAATGTAGACTATTGTCTGCCGGAAGATGAAACTATTCTAAAGGAAGACTATATAGGTGAGAGACTTAGAGTACATTTGAGTGAATATAATCTGAAAATCTGACTGTGATTATAGCTCATATTGACAAACTGCCATTGGTCAATAAGCCGGATGTTTTCGGGTTGCATCCAAATGCGGAAATCGGTTATTATACAGCGGCAGCACGTGGCATTTGGAACAGTTTGATTGAATTGCAGCCACAAACTGGTAAGTATTTAATTTTTGGTTGCGCAATGTGTGTGTTAATGAGTTGCACGGATATGTACTTGTAGTCCTCGTAAATGCCTCACAGTAACTTATATACTCTATTTTCTTACATTATTATTTTCGTTAGGTTATTATTTTATTTAAGCAGCTTAATTTTTCTTCACTAACATTCAGATCACATTTTATTTTAAAACTTTATTTTTGAGAAAATTGTTTTCAATAAGTTCGAAAAAGTACTAAAGTTCATTGTTTGAAAGAAATACAAATTTTACCAATGCTGCAATGAGAATTGGCAATCGCTCCCATCAAATGCCCACATTGCCTAAAATATTCAAGCACTCAGTCACGCATACTCAACGGTAAATAGTTCAATTTAAATGCGCGTGTGCCAATTGTCAGACATTTATTACATTTTATCTTGTTGATTTTCATTGCTGTGGAATAACAAAATTGTTATTGTAAATTGTATTTATGTATGCTCTGTGCACATTTTTGCATTTTTTGGTATGTTAAATTTTTAATTTAATTAAATTAATTAGTTGTGGTTTTGCAATTAACTTTATTGCATGCGCCATTACCAACCCCGCACACCGAAAGTCCATCGGCACGCATTAAATATTAAAATAAATTCACGTATTCTATATATGCACAAACGGAATGAGTGAGACAGACTGAAGGCGAGAACGAGAGCGAAAATAATGCGCACACATAGTGCGGGGTACTTTCATTGAGTTTCACCCACTTCCACACGCCGCAAATCGCAACGAATTGAGTTCAAGCCACACCGCACTTGTCTGCTCTACTCATTCCACATTAGTCCCTGATGGCATGAAAACCAATCACAAGGAAAAATAGACAAAAATGCAAATACATATGCACGCTCACAGATACAGTATGAGAGAGAAAGCAAGCGTCACATAATAGTCGATAATTTTGCGTTACCAGTTTAAACGTGTTAAAGTCTCCTTCAAGCACACTTTTCCATTTCTCCCCACACCCACAGACACACATACACATACATACAGTTCAGTGTATTGGTGTGAGTTGGCATGTAAATAACTGTAAATACAAATGGTACAATTTTTTTTTACACTCCCTTCACACTAATTGCTGCGCACACCAAGTGACTAAATGGAAGCCCAACGATGCCACAACTGGTAAGGTCAACTTCCAGTGCAAATCTCGTTAAAAATGTTTCTTTATGTACATATTAATGATATTGAAAATATGAGCAAAAACAGTACCTTTGAATATAAAAAGAACAGGCATTTACCAAATTTTTTTTTATTTAAATGAGAAAGATCAACCAGCGCAAAAGACTTATACACTCTCCTTTTATAATTTTATATTTTACAACAAATTCCATGGGAAAAATATAAAAGTAACGTGCTTTCATCATTATTATTATTATTATTGATTTTTGTTTTGAATCTAAAAAAAAGTTCTTCCTATTTTCAAAAGTTTTTCAAACAGATTTTGGTAAAACTCAAAAGCCACATATTTCGTGTAGAGTCATGTTGATAATTTGAATATTCATGAGCATTATTTGCTAATTGACACTTAAAAATCTATTTAAAAAAAACCGATTGAGGATTCGCGCAGTGAAGTGTAAATGAAAACGTAAATTAATATAAAATTTACTATGAATAACAGTGCAAAATCATCGTAATTAAATAAAGAAATGCAATAATACGAAATGTACAGCGGCAGTCGCAGTCAGCATACATTATCAAGGATTTTCATATCCATCCCAATTTTACTTATATCTGCCTATATCTTATCCTGTCCAGGTGAGGGAACCGGAGGCATCAGTCGGGACGATTTCATTGACAGTGTAGCCGCTGGAATATTGAAGAAACTGCCGGCCGCCTTCGAGACTTGGCGCATACGGAAGCAAATTCAGATGAGCCTCTCCCCCACGGGTGTGGTGCTGCTGCAGGAGCTGGATCGCTTTAATTTGCTAGTGACACGTATCAAGAAGACTTTGGAGCTGCTCCGCAAGGTAAAATAAACTGATTGCACATTGCACAATCACTTTGTGGGAAGCCAGAGTCTATCCAGAGAACTGGCATATAAATCCTTCAGCTTTGTTTGCCATTTTGTTTATTTAACTTGGCAAAGAGCCACCACCATAAGCAAATTTGAATGTACCGCAGTGTCAAAGACGGCTGTGAAATTGTTGCCAAAATGAATTCTCCACATCAAATAAACTCCAAGTGGTCTTTCATCGATGGAGCTCCGAATCGGGGGCGGCATCCGGAATACGCCCACACATCCAGCATTGTTCTTTTTAATTTAATTGTATCGTAAAATCCACCTACTCACATACCCACTCTGCCCTCTCCTTCCACAGGCTATTGCCGGTGAAATCGGAATGGACACGGTGCTCGACAACATTGCCAACTCTCTGTTCAATGGACTGCTGCCAGCTGCCTGGAGTAAGCTGGCGCCAGCTACATGCAAGCTTTTAGCTAGTTGGCTGCAGCACTTGCAGGTTGGTTCCATCGCCCCTTGGAATCTCCGCGAACCCCTTTTCCGAACCGTTAATTTTATTAATTAGCTTACTCTGAATACCTTACAAGCTGACCACTAATCAGTCATTTAAATTTTGTTCCACCAAATTAGCAACGTGCCGTCCAATACAAGTATTGGTCTTTATCTGGAGAGCCGTTGGTGATGTGGCTTTCAGGTCTGCACATCCCACAGAGCTACCTAACCGCACTTGTCCAGGTAATTGGTATTGAGGCCACACTCACTTTACTTTCAGCGAACTGAACTTTCACATCGAAATTTCTTACAGATTGCATGTCGCCGTAATGCCTGGCCTCTGGATCGTTCTACGCTCTTCACGTATGTGACAGCCTATGGGGAACCCGATGATATTGAACAGCGCCCGGATACGGTAAGTGGCTCATTACAAGAGTCCGTTGCTACATAAGTGCATAACTATGGCCCACCTACTGCTACTAATTTTGCAATTAAGAATTCTGTTTGCTTTTTAAGCACTTGTCTAATTATTCTTTTTTTTTTTTTTGCTTTTTACTCCAAATGCTAGGGCTGTTATATCCATGGTCTATACATAGAAGGTGCACGGTTTGACATGAAAATTAACCAACTGGCGCGCTCGCAGCCGAAAGTGTTGGTCGAGGAGTTGGGCATTTTGGCTGTAGTTCCAATTGAAGCGCACCGACTTAAGCTACAGGTTTGTATTTGGGAGGTGAACTGGTTGGTCGGTCTGGTCATCTAGCAGCTGTAAGTGACAAGTACTAATGTATCCTTATATCTAAGCGCATAAGGTCCGGCGCTGCAAGTGTTTGTGCTGATATTTGTTTAAATACGAAACAAACCGACTAACTACCATTTAGATAGGATGCTTGCTTGATTGCTTCTATTTTAAATGTCTCGTTTTTTCTTTCTCTCTCTCTACAGAACACATACTTGGCGCCCGTTTATACCACATCCCTTCGGCGCAATGCCATGGGTGTGGGTCTAGTGTTCACAGCAAACTTGGCCACCTCTGAGGACTTAAGTCATTGGATTTTACAAGGAGTGTGCTTAACACTTAATACGGATACATAATGAAATATTTTATGACATTTTTTTTTTTACTATTATTGGTTTTATGTTGGTTTTTTTTTCTCTCTTTTGTTTTCTTTTCTTTTTTTCTTTAACATTTGATTGCAAATAAAATTGTGTTGCCTCTTTCCATAGATATTTTCGGCCCTCTTCTTCGGTTACTGCGAGTGCATCTTAATAACTTGTTTTGTGCCTTGACCAATTACTGATTTATTTCTACCTTCATCGCCAGCAACCAAAGCAATTTTTAAATTTATCTAAAATGGTCGACTTCATAGAAGGCAACAATAATTCTAAATTTTGGGTGCCACCACTGTCATCTGACTCCAAGTCCGACTCTATGGTCATTTCTTGTATGCTGAAGGTATCGGTTAGCTCGTGATTTTGTTGGCGACGTTTGGCTTGTTTTATCTGGGCCGGAAAAAACGAAATTTGCTCAGCCTCATCACTACTTTCTGACTTGTAGTCTACGAGTGGCTTCTGCTCTGGTTCACCGGGTATCGGTAAACGGTTAATGGGAATCAAAGTGGCCGATTGGCTTTTGATGACCTATCATAGAAAGGAAGTTCGTCAAAATACGGATAATTAATGAAAAACTTGACACTTACCTGCTCCTCCTGGTATTGTGTGTAGTTTCGTCTAGCCCGTTCCACCTTCAGTTCCAGCTTTCGTTGCAATATGCGGCAGGTGTTAGGTGGCTCAGTGCGCTCTTGCCCCAGGGGCTTGACCTCATCCTCTGCAATCTCTATGGTAGTGGGAGCATAAACCTTGTCAGCTCCGGATCCACGAAAAGCCACCTCAAACTCCAAGTCTGACATATGTTTGGGTGCTCCGTTGGCGGATTTCTACACAGATGAACAATGAATCGTTCAAGTGTGAATAAACTGTGCAAACTGTATAACTTACCAAAAGTCCGGTTGCTGCAGCACCATCTTCATAGATATTCGAAACACGGTCCTCACTATCAATACCGCTGTCCTCCATACCGAGCCTTAATGCTTGATTTTACTACTAAAATGTATTAAAAAAATATACGGCACAGTTGTTTTATTGTCGCATCATGTTTTAACTTCTATTTTTCTTTTGTATTCCCATTGAAACTCCATTCAACTGGCGTAGAAGAGAAATGCGCAGGCGCCAGATAACAGCTGCATGAGCTAACTTGTGGGAAAAATCAATAGGTGGTGCAAGAGAGCTGCCAGACTGTTTTAATATGCAAATTTTTTTATTATTTTAAATTATTTACAAAAAAAATTTTGCTTTTTAATTTTAAACTTAAATGCTTTACTCTATGTTTTAATTATTTTCGTTAGCTTTGCTCGGAGTCAATGCACAAATAGAATTTAACCATTTTAGTAACCATTTTATGCTGTGGATTGAATTCAACGTTAATCAAGAATAAATAGGAACAAAGAGTACAATGATGAAAACTAATACTATTTGATTTTGGAACTGGTAGCTTATAAAACCATAAGAAATATATGCTAAAGGGTAATGGGTTCACATGATCTCTAAGATTTGCTTGTAGCGGTTCGTTTTTTGGTTTATCTGCTTAAAAAAAGGCTAACTGACGGCCTGAGGATATTTTAGTTCTTGTAATTTTATTGTATTTTTTCTTGTATTACTCTTAGCTTCAATTCAATTCGATGAACACTCTAAGAAAAAAACCATGTTTTATTTGTATTCGCCTTCAAAATCTACCCCTAAAATTTACAGGGCATTCGGATGAGGCTGCATAATTTGCCCAGCCAGAGTGCAAGACCTGCAGCAGAATTTGGCATAGTATTGGTGGGAGCAGTATCGGCCGCCTACGATGAGCTTGCAGTTAGCAAAGTGGGGACTATCAATGCACTCAGGCGATACAGGAATGACAGCTGAAGAATCAAGAGCAAAATAAAGACAGTTAATAGTACATTAAAATTTGATGTAGAAAAACTTACTTTCAATTGCAATAGTTTCCTCATTACTTATGTCGTAGCTGTATGAGTTTCTTGCCGTGCAAGCGTAGACACCACTGTCCTGTGTGCTTACATTGGGTATGACCAATCGATGCGGTTGATCTAAAAGATATTTGTCAAAGGAGGTTCCACAGCTTATATATTTTTACTTACATGTTATCTGAATACGCTCGTTGTTGAACAGTGGAATCGAGTCCTTGGTCCAGGTAACATTTGGTGCAGGATAGCCTTGCACTGAACAGCTCATTACTAAAGTAGACCCAGGGGTGTAGCTGTTTTGAGGATCTAGAGCCATAACTGCTTGGGCAGGAACTAATCAAATAAAATATATTATTAATATTTTATTTTTAATAAAATTTGATAATGTAATTAGCCAAAATGTAACATTGAAATAAATACTCATAAATGTCATGCCATGCATTTACTTACGGTTCTGTCTTGGGGCTACAAAAGGTCTGACAGTGGCTGGATCTATCACATATTGTAAAAATTTGGCATCTTCGTTGTTTACAGCACGAGCTGGTCCTAGCGCCTTCAATATGATAGTTTTGCTGACAGGCCGGGGACCTGATGCCCTATTGTAAGCATCGCAGTTATAGGGGCCGAGATCAGTTAATTGCACAGACTTTAAGTACAAAGAGTCTTGATCGGCACTACTTTTTAATTGCTTGTTATTGTGCCACCAGGACAAATATGGCTTGGGATAACCACCGGCTGCACAGCGCAGCACTGTTGGCTGGTTGAGTTGCACAATTTGTGTAACGTTCTTATCGCCATATATGTAAGTTTTAAGAGGTTTCGCGGCTACTTGCACCAATATAAGCATACAATAATGTGAGTTTAAAAGCATGCAAAGAATTAAACATATGCCGAGCCCAGTTAGTAAAAAGGCCAACACCAAAAACAAAAATCATTCAAAAAATCGTACCTGTTACTTGTAGAGGGACATCCCGACGTACGGATCCTCCAATTCCGTTGCTGGCTACACAAACATAAGTGCCATCGTCAGTATGGGTCACATGGACTATGGTCAAATCGCCATTGGATGTAAGCACATAACGGCCTTGATTGGTGTCAATCTTTTAAAAGTCAGATAAATTAAGAGACTATTTCAAGAAGAGTCTTTTTATTCACAGAAACTCACCACGACGTCTCTGAAAGACCAGGTAATATTTGGAGTGGGATTACCAGTGGCGAAACAGCGCAAAACTGCAATGCCGCCCAAAGACGATTGAACAGCTAGCTCCTCGGGAGCCTTGGGTTCAAGAGCAGCTCTGGATTCTCCGGGGTATATGACAGTGGGGGCCTGCGTTGCAGGGCGTTGTGTAGGATGAATCGGACGCACACAAAGGAAACCACAACCATCGCTGCAGCATTTGTTGTCATCGCGACAGTCGGCATCGGTGTAGCATTCACGGTTACAGTTGCTAGCGTTGGCTACCAATTGTGGACACGATCCTGGCTTGTTAATACTGCGGCAGGATGGAGCAAATTGACGATCACCAGTGTTAGCCACTTCAACAATACACTGCTGATCCGCGGGACACTCGTATCCTTCACAGGGGTTGTCACAGAGACATTGAGTACATTGTGGATCGGAACGTGAAACCTCTTGCCGAATACCATATGGACAATGTAGATCTCGACACTTGAGCTCATAGCTTTCACAGCGTGACCGTGCAATTTCGTTTGTGTGGTCGCCAATGGGATCTGAGGAGAAAGTGAATTTATTCTTTAATATTTGGCAGATTCGGATTCATAGTCCGGTACCCGTGCAATCTTATGAGCTGTAAACGTGCATCAAATACTACTTTTCAAATCTAACTACTCTAATTTATCTAAAAGAAAAGCATTTTCAAGTGAACAGGGTGCATTGTGGTCATGAACTGGGTGCAGGCTGGGTGAATGTTAGAAGTTTAAAGACTGGGCTTACTTCCGCAATAGTTCGAGCATGCTTCAAATGAACGGAAGTTGTTCTGGTTACCCGAGCAACCCGAGAAAATAAATGATACACAGGTGCCGCGTTCATCATCATAATACCACCGACGTTCCGACACCGCAGCACCATTACAACGGCCAACGACCACCGGCAGACGGCAGATATCTACTTACATAATAAAAGCAAACCAAAACTTTGTATTAACCAGGAGGAGCCAACTAACAGCTATCCGAATTTGAAAGGGGTTACCTTTGGAATCACCGGTTGTCTCTGGCTCTCGACTTACAACGCAAAGTGATTCACATTCGTTGCGGTCACTGAAGCGATTACCGGTGCCATCACAACCTCCATAAGTGAAGGTCTTGCACGAATTTGATTCCGAACTGTAGTAGTAACGAGTTTGCCACTGCTTGCAGGGACCCGTCATAACCGGCTCATGGCAAACGTCTGACACAACAGATTAAACTCGCTAAAATTAACTGAAAATCATAGTAAAAACTTACCAACTCCCTTAAATTCTCCGCATTGGCGCTCGCATTGATCACGAGTCAAAAAGCGGTTGTCATTGCCCCCGCAGCCAGTGTAGGTGAATTCCAAGCACTTCATTTCATTATTATCATAATACCATGCTGCCGTCCTATTGTCGCACTCTCCAGCTTCAGGTTGTTGTTCACACACGGAATGGGTCTGTCCGGGGCAAAAAATCGAATCAATAGCTCCGAAGGGGAATACGAAAAACTTACTGGTGCTTGTGGCTCAGGTAGCTGCTCATTGCGGCAAAAGCTTAAGCATTCCGACTCGGTAAAGAAATTGTTGCGATTACCTCGACAACCAGTGAATTCGAACTCATGGCAGTTTCCGCTGCGTGTGTTATAGAACC
This sequence comes from Scaptodrosophila latifasciaeformis, assembly GCA_037075145.1. Classification (NCBI taxonomy): domain Eukaryota; kingdom Metazoa; phylum Arthropoda; class Insecta; order Diptera; family Drosophilidae; genus Scaptodrosophila; species Scaptodrosophila latifasciaeformis. The sequence goes on from JBAMCM010000019.1 coordinate 371,131, forward strand.
AACGTCTAGATATCTGATTGCAGCGTCCACGAACGGGCGGCAGATTACAGGTAGTCTGAGCGTCTTCGCACGCATTAGTGCATTCCTCTTCATTGGCAAAGTTGTTAGCATTGCCATTGCAGCCTCCATAGAGAAATTCGTCACACAAACCCTCTTGACTATTGTAATACCAGCGTGTTTCGTTGTATTGGCAGTCACCTTGCTCCACTCGCAAAAAGCATTTCGACAAGTCAGCCTTGTCTGCATTATCCGTTTGTGGTTCTTCGGGCTCCCCAAAGCGGGTATCTACATTTGGCTGGCAACGTGAGTTACAATCTTGCTCAGTCTCAAAACGATTGTCATTTCCTTGGCACCCGCCATAGTAAAACTGTTGACACTGGCCAATGGAAGAATTAAAGGCCCACTTGAGTTTATAGTCATCACAAGTACCAACATCAGCCGCCAAGCTACAAAGATCAGAGGAAGTTGGAAGACTTGGCTGTGGCTCGGGTTCCTGCGCTGGTGGCACTGGTTGGCCACATCTCTGTTGACAGTCGGACTCTGAGTCAAAGCGGTTATCATTTCCTTTGCAGCCACCATAGTAAAATTGTTGACATTGTCCAATTGTGGAATTGAAAGTCCACTTGATTTCATAGTTATCACAGTCACCGCGATCAGCCGCCATACTGCAGAGATCACCAGTCGGTTGAGGCTTTGGATAGTTAATTTCTGGTGGAGGAGCTGGTTGAGCGCATTTTTGTTGGCAAGCTGATTCGGAATCGAAGCGGTTATCGTTTCCTCCGCAACCACCATAGTAAAAGTGTTGGCAAGCTCCTGATTGCTGGTCGAAGTACCATTTGGATACATAGTCACTGCAGCCACCAGCATCGACGGCTTCTGCGCACACGTTGATAGGACGCGGAGTTGGTGGAGGTGGTGTAGGTTTCTTCTCACATCGGGACTTACAAGCCTCCTCAGTGATAAAGCGATTTTCATTACCGCCACAGCCGCCGTAGTAAAATTGACGGCAGGACTCATCTTTAGTATCGTAATACCAAAGAGCCTCGTAGTTGGTGCATTCTCCGACTTCAGCAGGTATTTCACATATATCTTTGGCTAAGATAAAAATTAAACAATTTAAAATTCAAATTCGAAAAAATATCCCTGAATACATTGAAAGCAGCTTATGGTAAATTCGCGTGTAGCCGCCACAACATTTAAAGCTTACCAACTTCTTGGGGACAATGATCCTCGCATGAATCCAATGAGGGGAAGTTATTTTTGTTGCCACCGCAACCCGTGTAGTAGAATGGTAAGCAGCGCTGCTCGGTGACCGAGAAGTGCCATCTGGCATGTTGTTCACTGCAATCACCGGTTTGCTTAGGTAGCGAGCAATGTTCTGAGTATTTTACACGAAGGGATCAAGGTGTAGGTGGAGGTTGCAAGTGGGTGGTATTTATTTGGTAGCAAGCAAATATTTCAAGCAGCAATCACGAATAGATAAAACACATGCAATAAACCAAAACCAACAAATTGTTTTAAGGGAGGATGGATAATATGGGATAGGATAAAGTTAAGCTACAATAAATTAAAGTAATAGAGCCCAAATCGAACCCACGCTTTAAAAATGCAAGTAATTTATCAACTATAGCTATACCATAACCAGGATAATTTTTGCAAAATAATTTAATCGATAATCGAAATGGCAAACCTTTGAGAACGCCGGGTTGGCGACAGTTATAGTTGCACGCATGCTCAGTGGGATAATTGTTTTTGTTGCCTTTGCAGCCACCATAGCTGAACGGGTGACAGACATCCGTCACGTTGTCGTAATACCAACGCTCGAAATTGCCAGCACATGGGCCTCTATCTTGAGGCTGTTCACAAGGTGCTGAATGGGAAAAACAATTGAGAAAAAAATACGGCAACGAAACAACAGTTTGATCAACTTACGAACAGACTCACTAACTGCACACCTAGACTGACACTCTTCAATACTGTCAAAGCGGTTTGAAGTGCCATAGCAACCGCTATAGCTGAATTCCTCACAACGATTACGCTCCGCATCGAAATACCACTTCTTAGTGTGGGAGGCACAAGCGCCGGAGCTCTTAGGCAGTAGACACAGATGCTCTCCTGTGTATTCTTGGCAACTGTCCTTGCATTCGGCTTCAGTGTCAAAGCGATTGTCATTACCGTCGCAGCCGCCATACCAGAATCTGGCGCAGGCCCCATAGGAAGTATCGAAGAAGTATTTGATTGTGTAATTGCCACAGGTGCCTTGATCCTTCGGAAGACCGCAAGATTTCTGAACCGGCTCCTGAACATTTTCACATCCACCGAACTTATCGTCGAGGGCACTGGTAACACCATCAGGGCAGCAGCCGTACTTGCTTTCCATACAAGAGCAACCTTCAAAGTTAGGTCCCTTGGCCGGCGTCTTTTCATCTTGACAGCACTTGTGTTCCGTCTGCGAACAGTGGCAGCCATAATGATGTGGTCCTTGAGCAATAGTAAGACCATCTGGACAGCATCCAAACTGCATGGTTTCACATGAGCAGCCTTCAAATTTGGGCCCCTTAGCCATAGTAATTTTATCAGGACAGCATCCATAAGTTGTCGAAGCGCAAGGACAGCCTTCATTGTCTGGTCCGCGGGCGGATGTCTTTTCATCAGGGCAACATCCGTATGGAGAATACTTGCAATCACAGTCTTGGAAGTTCGGTCCACGGGCACTGTTTAAGTTATCCGGACAGCAGCCATAAGGTGTGTTTATACAGCAACCCTCACGATTCGGACCATGTGCCGGTGTCTGATTATCAGGACAACAGCCGAACGGTTCCCGAGTACAGCCTGAACAACCTTGTTGCTCAGGACCAGCAGCAGGAGTTTGACCATCTGGGCAACAACCATGTTCAGTAGCAGCGCATCCACCAATCGATGGAATTTCGTCGCAGCCTTGATAGTTCTTTCCAGCAGCCGCTTTCTGTCCATCTGGGCAACATCCAAACTCGCTATGTGAACAAGCATCACTTTCACCAGAGCCTTCCAGCTCAGTGGGTGATAATTCGGTCGTTGTAGTTGGAGGTAATGTGGTTGGTTCGGGGCAACCTTCGTTGTCTTCTCCTTCTGCTGGTGTAAACTTGTCAGGACAACAGCCGAATAAGGTCTCTGCGCACTGCGACTTGGGACATCCCTTTTTATTTTTGCCTTCTGCTGGTGAAACACCATCCGGACAACAACCAAATCTGCTTTCAGCGCACGTTTTAATAATGGGGCAACCTTCATCGAAGGGTCCCTTAGGGGTTGATCTGCCATCGGGGCAGCAGCCATACTTCGACTTAGAGCAGTCCCTCTTCTTTTTGGGCTTACATTTACGAGTCTTTCCTCCCGTGATCGCTGTCTCAAATGTATTTGGAGTGCTAGTCTCTCCAGTTTCATGTGTGCTCCAAATATCCTCAGTAGTACCCTCTTCAGTTGATAAAGAGCTATCTGTTGATCCTTCAGATGTGCTTTCTTCTGTTGCGCTGCTCTCAGTAGATTCTGTTGTATCAGATGCATCAATGGTGGACGAGCTGGTATCGGAAATCGAGGTATCAGTAGAAATGTCTTCAGTAGATTCAGTTGGTTCTGTGGACACATCATTTGTTGATCCTGTTGACACGTCTTCAGTCGATTCTGTAGAGGCGTCAACTGTGGACTCTGTGGATATATAATCCGTGGACTCAGTTGAGATATAAGCTGTTGATTCTGTGGATATATCTGCTGTGGATTCTGTTGAAATGTCGGCTGTGGATTCTGTTGAAATATCAATTGTGGATTCTGTTAAGTCGGAAACTGTCGTCTCAGTGGAGCTATCAGACGTAGACTGAGAAGAAACATCAACAGTGGATTCTGTCGATATATCAGCAGTAGAGTCCGTGGAAACATCTGCAGTAGATTCGGTTGAAATATAAGCTGTAGACTCCGATGAAGCGTCAACTGTAGATTCTGAAGAATCAGCTGTTGTAGATCCGTCAGAAGCAGAAATAGTGCTTTCAGTTGATAGATTAGAGGTAGATTCAGATGAATCGATATCTGTGGATGCCGTTGATACATCGGATGTGGACTCTGTCGAACTATCAGATGTGGATTCCGTAGTCTCTGTCGTGATATCGGAAGTAGACTCGGTTGAGATGTCAGCCGTAGACTCTGTGGAAGCATCTGCAGTTGAACTTGTTGAAATATCAGAAGAAGACTGAGAGGATACGTCATCTGTAGATGCGGTAGAATCCTCTGTAGTGGACCCTGGTGAATTGGCATCAGTAGATAGAGATGACACTTCAACTGTAGATTCTGTAGAAGCATACACTGTGGAATCGGATGAAACATCGGCGGTCGAATCTGTTGAGACATCACCTGTTGACTCTGATGACACATCAATCGTAGAACCCGTAGAAACATCAACTGTGGAATCTGATGAAAATTCATTGGTGGACTCTGAAAGTCCAGAAACATCAGTGGCATCTGAACCACTTGTGACATCTGTCGAAGATTCACTGGAGTCCGATGAAGATACAGTTGTTTCGTCGTGGCTGTCCGATGTTTTGTCAGAATCAGTCGTATCTGAGGAATCTGTGGAATCTGATTCCTCTCCACTCGTTGTAGAACTGGTCACATCAATCGAACTTTCCGAGCCATCTCCACTACCTTCAGTTGAAAAGCTGGTCTCTGCAGTACTGTCCGTGCTATCACCTGAGCCTTCCACACTGCTGTCACTTGAATAAGTGGATGCAGATGAGTCCATTGTAGAATCACTGAACATTAAGTCTTCAGTAATTGGAGAACTTAATGTAGTCGAATCAACATCAAAGTCAACTGTTTCAGACGATGATATATCACTGGTTAAGCTATCGGTTACTAGCTCCATATCCTCATCAGCACAATCCTCATCTTCATCTTCTTCACCATCTATTGGCTTATCAGTACTGGTAAGTGGTAAAACTTCATCTTTGGTGCAAGCTTCAGAATTGCATTTCTCTGAGATGGGTTCTAGTTTGGATTCATCGCAATTCTCCGATTTGGTACCATTTGATAGACACAACACCTCTCTCTCACGTTCGCCACCTCCGCAAGGCTTGCTACATTCACCCCAGGGACCACTAAACCATTCCCCAGGACACTCCTTTTCCTCGCCTTCACATTCCTGTTCCAACTCGGGTTTTTTAGCAGCGTCACATTTTGATTCGTCAGCAGCTGCCTTGATTGTCTTGCCATCAAACTCTGCGCAGACGACAACGCGGGACTGAACACCCTTACCACAGGCAGCTGAACATTTGCTCCATTCAGATGCAAACCACTGGGTTTGACATTTTGACGAATTACATGGTCTGGTCAATAATGGTACTTCCGGACCACAAAACTCTTCTGCGTAGACTTTTCCGGACTTTGAACCGCAAATAGCTGTACGCGTCTCTGTAGTTTGACCACAGGCTTCACACTAACAGAAATTATATAAATTTAATTGTATAGCCAAGATAGAAATTATAGTGAATTCGCTACTTACACCACTCCATTGTGAAATGATCCAATCTACACCTTCACATGGAGCAAGAGTGCATGATTTCTCAACTTCTGGCTTGTCCTCAACGCAGTCCTCGTCAGGCAAAACGCGTTTGCGTCCATTTTCTTTTATGAAGCAAGTAACCTTTCTTGTTTGCTTACCCTCTCCACATAGCTTATCACATGGAGTCCAAGGACCTAAATGATATGAGGGACAATTTTTGATATCGCGATTACATTCTTTTTCAGTAGCGGGCTTATTTCCCACTTTTTGTAAGCAGACTTCATCATCTTCCTTTGTGTGCTCCCTGTAAAATATATGCAAAACCAATTTAAAATAGTCAATTTATAATGTGTATGAATTCGGAAACTTACCCTTTTGGAGATATACGCTCACAGGTTACTGTTCGATTTTGGACACCATCTGAACCGCAACCTTTGGAGCACTTGGTCCACTCCCCCTCCACCCAATGAGGAGCACAAGGCTCCATACCGCAGTTTTGCGTTTCAGCTGGCTTGGTTCGTGCATCACAAAGACTATCATCAACATCCTGTAGATTCAGCCGATTATTACATTTGACCAGACGGGACTGAGTACCTCCTCCGCAAGAAGCACTACATGGACCAAACTCTTGATGTGTCCACGTATGGGCATCCGGTTGACTATGACTCAATGATTGAGGAATACTGTATTCATAATCGATGCTCACGTTCTTATCTTGGACCAACATTACAATATAGATGGGTTCAGAGATTGGTCCACTACACGTCAACTGATCAGGGGCCTGAAAACCGTTCGGCTTGCGTTCGTAATTCCACCAAGCATTGGCATAAAACATTGGGCGTGGAAAATCGATACGCCAATTGCCATTCAAGTAATAGTGGCCGGTCAGATTGCGGCAAGCAAGGTAATTATTTGATGGAGCCGTCTCCTGTATACGAATATTGGTGGCTCCCTTGGGCAGCAAGAGAATATCATTGTAGCCGGGAGAGAGGTTATTTGTAGTAAATGTATCCGCTATGGTCTTGCAGGTACTACCGTCGCCACCGCAAGTGCGGCACTTGTCTTCCTTGGCATTAGAGCCCAGCATCATATCACATCCCACAGGCAAGCATTCACTATTCACACAAACGTCTAAGCTTTTTTCATTACACCGCGTTCCATCAACAACTTTTTTCTTTTGACCATAGTAAAATCGTTCGCCTTTCGGCATACAATACAGCTCGCAAGGATTTGGTCCTTTTGTGTATGGTACCCATTCGTACAGCATGCCTGTAAATTTAATATCGTCAAATCGCGAACACTGCAAGGCTCTGAAGTCTGGATCTTCATCTGGACAATCTTGAGTGTTACACGAGTAGTAACGTCGATCGCCGCCGCTACAAGCGGCATCACCCCTTTCACTGAGATGGAAATATGATTAATCGAATGTGCTGCCAATTGACTAGGCTTCAACTTACTCTTGGCGCAAACACTCACGTGTTTGGTAGGCCACACCGCCGCCGCATGTGCGGGAGCATTCTGAAGGTGAGCTCCAATCCGACCATTCACTCGGATCGTTACCCTCTCCGCCAGGAATTATAGAGCTCTCAGGCAAATACATATTCGCTCCATATTGTCTTTTTTGGCGAGTTCCATGCTAATGTAACAGAATCAATTTTTTTATTTCTCCAAAAATATATCAAATTATTTATATACTCACAAATCTAGTCTGTGAACTTTGTACTGATATTAGAACAATAAAGAGTACCAAGGCAGTTGATCTGTAAGATTAATAATGAAGCAAATTGTTAGCTTACATATTTCAACAAACAAAGATCAGCACGTGTTGGCTTGAAGTAAATAAAATTTTTATTTGTTTACATTAACACAAGCCGGAAATAACTAACATGGGAACGAAACCTTTACAGGGCAGTGGACCACGAATTGGTTTGGGGTTCCTAACATTAATATTAAATAATAAAAACTAAGTAATCATTTCTGATTAAAGTAGAAGTTAACTGAGTTAACTCGTTCAAATCAAATCTATAGTATACCATTTCCCATCAGAAATAGTACAAAATGCCTCACAGACAATGCAACTTTCAAGAGAGTACAGATGGGCCAACGAAGGTGGACAAATGAACTTTTGTAGGGCTTCGAACGCGAACTTGTTTATGCGCTGCATTCACTTGAGCATTGCAAGCAAACATTGAACTTGTGCTTTTTTTCTCTTACACACATACACTTATAAAAATGATTTGCAGAGTGGTCAACTGAAAGAAAAAAAGTAAAAATAAAAAAGAAACCCAAGAAAATTTGCAATCCGCTTGTAGAGTTCTTTTTATTATGTGTCTCCTTTGGGGTCATAAATATGCAATGCCATATAAACAAGACATAATTTAACAGCACTTCCTGCCGATTTGACAAAAAATGAAAAAAAAAAAAAGCAGAGGAAAAGAGTCGCTACGGAAGAACCGAAAACTACCCAAATAATAAGTACAAGCCAAAGAATATTAGATTATGCCACAGACAAGGCGACGCCACCACCGACAAGGCTACCAGAGCGGGGACGAGGAGAGTGCGTGATATGTCAAAAGCGTTCAATGTTGCACGCTGCTGTTGGCCGCCGTTTGCTGGGGACTTGCCAATTTAATTTTGAACGCTGCGTGTAAGCAGAACGCTGGCAGCAAGGAACTCAAAACAGAAGACCTTTACAACAGATACGGTGGAGTTTTGGAAACCGTCACCTTCCCCTCTCCATTTTGTTACACTTGGACGCCTTCGACAACTTGGTTGGCAGACAGGACCCGCAGCTTGCTGCTTATGACAGCCATGGCGTGCCCAAACGCAAACGAACAAAGCTGGGCTGAGCTAGGCCAAGTGTGGCCATAATTTTCATGCTTCTGTGTTGGCATTTTAATGCAATTTGAGCGCATTTCCCTTTTGGAACCAATGCCAGGACACCTATTGCTTTGGCACGCACCGCGTCACACCCCACTCCAAGCTCCAGGCCAGGCACACATTTCACAGTCCATTGAGCTTGGGAAGCACCACTGACAACAAAGAAAACTACAAGAACGGCGTCGGCCAGACGCGTACCCTGCGGCATACATTGCGTCACTGGGATGCATGGAGTCGTGATCGAGGACGGACAGACTGACCAGACCAATATTAATTGGTCAGTCTTGATGGAATTTGCTGAGTTATCAAAATCAAACAGCAATTGTATTTTTTTTTTTTTTTTTTTTGTCCAGTCTCCGACTGAATTTATCTACTGCTGATTATGCAAAATTCCTTCAAACGTAGAAAGACCTAAAAAACAGAACAGACCACTGTCTTATTTGCTGTGTTGTTATTATTTTTATTATCTACCACATATGGCTACCACGTATTCCAGCGGATGCCACGTGATTCAATAAACAGTTGGCGTAATCACTGACAGCATTTAAGCAATCACCCAAAAACACAACCACAACCACCAAAATGTCAAACAAATGGGAAAACGGAAATGCTGCTAGATTTAACGGAAACTTAACAATAACACAAAAAGAGGGCAGGCTGATCAGTGGTTCGTATTGTATGTGCCAAGACCTAAAATACTGACTTGTTTTGATGACCTTATCTGGACCAAGTCTGACGCTGGCTTCTCTGCACACCCCTTGTTTCCCTCTGAAGCACGAACAGTTAACATCAAGGAGCTTCAAGCTAAGTGTCAACAAGGTGGCCAATTAACAGGCCAACCCATCAAATAACCAGCTAACAATTTAGACAATGGCTGCTATTGTTCATTGTATCTTACCTGTCCTAAATCTCAGTTACACAATGGATGTAAAAATCAACTGCTGAGTTAGAGTATTTCAAAAGCCACTTCGTAGGAATATTTCAAACGTTTATATAACTTTAGACTATCTTCCCGAAACATCTACAAGGAAACCATGAAATTCTCAATTTAATTTACAAGAAATTCTGTGAAAGGATTATTCAATAATAAATGTTTTTTTTAATTTTTAGCAATCACTCAAGAAAACCTCTAAAGAATATAAATTCAGAATAGGAATAGTGTAAGCATCGTTCTGTCTATGATCGTTTCTTCACATAGCAAGTCGACAGCTTTTAGCGAGATTGTAAATTTTAGGTCATACCCTCTTTGGAGAGCCTACACGTTTCCTGATATATTTGTTACAAAGAATGATTGTATATTTTTATACTCTTCATTTGAAATATTTGAAAGGTGATCTTATAAGCTGGATCATTATTCAAACCGGATTCTGTGGATCTATACTTCATTGGAATCATTAGCATATAAGGACTCCAAATTATCTGAACCCTGAAAGTATACAACCACTTTTATCTTTCAAAACATTAGTCATAAAGTTTTTTTGGCTTTAATTCTTCGTTGGAATAAACTATTTTTAGCTTTAGCTTGGACTTTAAATAAATAATTAGACCTAAAACAGAGTTAGGTAAAATATTAAATGCTATTATAACATTATAAAATGAGTCTTCTTCAACTCATATCCAAAGTCACCAGACCTATTTGATTCCTAGTAGATCAAAAATTAGAAGAGTATTCAAAATTCAGCTCTTTCAAGAAAAGACATACTTTTGGCTTTCTTTATTCTTGGAAACAAAGCAACAAGTGAAGTGGAGGCCATCATTGCCAACTAAACTGTTGCAATAGCCACCATAAATAAAATGCCGCTAATGGCATCAACAACAACCAGAAGTATTCTTCAGCTCTCAACCACCCAGCTAAAATAAGAGCAATGGAAGAAACAACAACTATGTACATTTAAATTATATGCCAAACGGATTTAGGAATCAACAACATTTCCAAAATTCTTTAAAAATTGATTTCATAAAGGGGCAACTTCACACCTGAACTTTATTTTACATGCCATCAGCATTGCTTACATGACTCATCGCTTGCGTTTGCCCCGTTTTCTGCTTGCCACATCACATCTACCGCAAGCAATTCGTGTTTTTGGAGTACATTTTCCCATGCCACTTGATTAACCCGCCAACAGAGTGAAGTGCACTCCTACCACACTCACGCACTTGCCCTAAATGAAAACAAGCGGTGCCGCCCCAGCCAATCCTATTTGATGCAATGCAACCCAGGCGAGCACTTGCCATAAATTATGAACAAAACTGTTTTGCCAGGGTGAGCCAGCAACAAGCAACTGGCTATTTATAAATAAAGACAAATACAAATATAAAAAAAAAATGAGAAGCCAGAAAAAAAAATGAAGTTGGGCCGTAGCCGTAGTCGTATCATCGTTGCCGGCCTTTTACTGCAATTGAAAGACGAGCGCAATTCGATTGTGCTGCATGCAACATTCTTATGCCTGCCACGCAAAAACAAACAACCCAGCTGCTAAATGCCTGCAGCATCTGCCTTTGATGAGGATGGAATGCCCAACTTGCCCCACACCGCCAACCAATCATCCTAATCATTTGACTTTCGTGGCCCGTCTTTTTTATGCTGATTGTAAAAAATGTGAAACAAATAAGCGACTGAGCCTGAAATCCGCATATTCGTACACATTTATTTGTTTTCGCTTTCGTACCCACAATCACATTCACTGGAAATACCATCAAACTGATTTAATTGCATGCCAAATACAGTAAAACTGTTGGATGACCTCTCTTGCCTTTGCACCCAACTGTACACTGTCTTTTATAATCAGCTTCATTAGAGGAAGGCTCCGTAGCAACGTGCTTAAATGGGTATCTCCATATCAAAAGGATCGGCCTGGGCAAGCACACACACGTACGTTTATGCCACAAGAACACAGAGTAAGCACTTGGACGGAGGCGGAGACAGGTTGGAGGTGGGAGCATTAAAGTTGCAATTATTTAGTACGCACGCTTCACACCTGCCTCATTAGTTGTGGCTGGATTTGGTGCTTTGAAAGAATGATATATATGTTTAAATATGTTTAAATGCTTCTTGCCACTCTCCGCCAGTATCCATGCAATGCAAATATGTGACACACTCATAGATACATATACAATTAAACTTAGTCATACAATTATAACAGGACAAGCAAACCAATGCAAAGCGTCAAATTGTGGTTAAATTGTAAATATGATTGTGAATGCTGTTGCAACCTTCTTCCGTTTCAGCTTAATGGGAGGCAACCTTGGAAACAGGAAAACGCATAGCTTCATTATCATCACTCCATCGCCATTGCGATCGTGTTTGCCAGGCTCCGACATTCTGACTATGTTTCCAGCCACGAGGGCTACGAGACACGCTGACGACATTTGTTGCAACGGAAGTAAATGTTTGCATTGTTGAAATTTTAATTGCATTTGCATAAAGTGCTACACACTCATAGGCACACTGACACTCAAATACAAATGCATATCTACGTAGCACGTGGCTACAGAGGCTTCCCCTTTCACAGAGTGTGCCTGTCAAATGCACAAGGCGCAGTCTGCAATTATCAATTTCAAAATTAATTAAACTTAATTGAGTAGTGAAAATAATAAACATTAAAACACACGCACAACCGGTACATGCAAACTCACATACTTTGTCTTCATGTGTGCGTATGTGTGTGAGTGTTTACACAACCAAAACTCAGGCAAAGCAATCTATAGAAGTCTGTTGCTTTGGGAAAATGCTAATGGGGGAATAGAGCATTGGGCAGGGAGCAGGCAGTCAAGAGGCTATAGAAAATATTTTACGGGCTTATACGAGTCTGGGCTGACTAGGTCTAACAATGTTGCGATTGCAGCCTTTGACATTGCTTCGAGTTTGTTTAAATGGCAACGGCTAATGGAAATATTTATAACAGCGCCAAACTGAAGGGTCAAAATTTCACTCAGCTTTCTATGCATCAAGAAGAGTTGTAAACACTTGACAACATCAATTTTTATGGCAAATGTTGGAGAGGCGTCAATGACTGACAGCAGCAGCAATATTAATAGCTCCGACTTGAGTTAATAATTAGAGGCTTTCGTATTGCCACTTCCCCCTACCTTGAATAAACCATTCACCCATCTATTCGGTCTGTCCTTCCAACAGCTCATTCATAATTACGAGCATGCATGTGTTTTTATGTATATACAAGATGCAAATATTGGCAATTTTCTATTTGCCCAGCTCATTTAGTTCGAGATTGCAACAAGCTGTTTGAGTGTGCTTTTCAAGTAGTTGAACAAACAGAAACTACTTAAGAGACGACAAAGGAGACGAATAAGCTAAAAATAAAAATATATTAAGAGCGAAGAAGTCGTGATTTTCCAACTGTAACTTTTAAAAGCAAAACCAAGTGAGTTGCTAATATTAGGTCAATAAGGGAATGGAATACAGTCAAGAAAAAAATTATATATATTTTGATCTTTTAATCGGAAGTATAACAAAAAAAAGTGACTCGGCCCTAGAGAAGAACTTCTTTGGGTAAGAAAAATAAATCCAGTACTTCGTCTATAAGCTTTTTCGATCAACTTGAACAGGGACAGACCCGACTATATATCTATGTTTACCCAATATATTGAATATTCGTTTTAAGTAAATATCCAATAGATATATGTAAGCTTGGTTCAACTTTGCACTTCAAGAAATATAGATGTATTAGTCATAGTGTATTTCTATATGTTTGGAGGGAATTTTAAAGGTCCGAATCCTCTAGCATATTTCTGCACATAATTCAAATCATGCAGTGGGGAAGTTGCCCAGATACAAATGGTATAAACAAAATATTTTACTGACGTAAATTTTTTGCAATTTTTAATCATTATAATTTCGATTCATTAAAAAAAAAAAGTTCAAATAAAATTAAGCAACCTTTCTATTCTGAGAAATTCTCAAGAATATACATTTTATTTTATTATCTTTAATTTGAATTTTTTTGAATTTAGCAGATTTTCAATAGTCTTCATTTTTATAAAAAATGCGTTGACAGTTGGCAATTAAAATTGACGTGTGATATATTCTTGATTTTACTGTTTGCTTCTTTTTTTTTCTTTAATTCTTGCGAATTGTTATCCATCGTGAACGGAATTTATTAGCTCACAGACCCTCCGAACCACCTCTGACGAATTGCCAACTCATGCTAAACAATTTCAATTATTTGTGGATAATTGAGCGAGAAGGAAATTTCTCTGCACCGAATAGTTTGGCATGATGAGAGCGTACATATTTGCTCTGCAAGGAAAGGGTGGGCGGTTTGATGGTAAAATGTAGAACAGACATTGATTTATTGTGCAATTATTGTTAACGGCAACTTATCTTTGTTCTTTATTAGTAATACTGACAAGTGGCAGCCTCAACAGCAGCAACAATGGCTATGGAAAAATAATCGGGTAGCGGGGCTGTTCAACAGTTTATAGGATCAGCAAGATGCCATCTTACCTGCTGGTATCAGACCAAGTCTTCACATCACTCGATATCAATTTGAACTTGAATTCAACCCTACTGCGGTCGGCGACGAGCACAGTAACAGCTCCGAAGGCACCATCGAAATGCGTGGCACGTTGCGACAGCAACAACAACTAACCAAAATACACGAGCGGCAGTCAAAACATTTTTATGGCTTTTGCTCTGCAGCATTTGTTTTCAGGCCTCCTGTCGCTTTTTTGCTCTTTCATCTTCTCTTGTGCTCTTTGTCTTTCTTTTTCACTTGTTGCTTCTTTAGCCTTTTTTTTAATTTTGGGATGTTTCCCGTCATGCGTCTCTCTGTAGCTCTGTTGATGTTTGTCAGACTTTTGGTCAGACGCCTGTGCAATTTGATGGCATATTTTGTTGGTTAGTTTAATGCGCGTCCTCTTATTTTCCGCGTTTTAGAGTACAACGACCCCGAAATTCGGTCTTTGCACTCTTTTTATAAAAAAGAATATATATATAATAAGGGTTCGTAGCATGATTATGTGTCATGAAGGTAAGTATCAAACGGTCGAAAAAGAGGAACATGAGCTCAATTAGAGATCCCGGATCCATTAAAAATTGTGAAAAGGAAGTCCATTTCAAAGAGTATTCAGCCTTCGGCATTTCAAGCTGGCATTCTTTTCATATCTCTCAGTACTACCTAAAATATAATAAGCACGACGATCTCGCTATCAGTGTGCCGGCAAATGGAGATCCTTACCATGATTATGGGCCCTTCGAAATGTAGATCTCAATTTAAAATTTATTGAAAATAATTCTACCTACATTGAATCGGAACAAACGATGACAGTGACGGAATAACTTTTTTAGAGAAATAATTGTTATCCCGTAGAATTTTTGCACTTTCGCTATGTAGAGCATCAAAAGGCGACTAAGTTTGTGAGTGAGAATCTCATCATTAGCCTACAACACATGCTGCATGGGCGGCTGAATCAGCAGGCGCATCAGCAGCGCCAACAGCGGCATTTGCTAATTAACCATATCATATAAGTATATAAGAGCACACCCTGGACCCTGGGAATAAGTTAATTTTTCTGCCATGACCATAAATTTTTATTCTTGCAGATAATAGGGGAGCAATAAGAAACTTCACATGTGCTGTGTCAAATGCAGCATATCCCATAACTCCGGCGCAAGGAACGCCGTTTCGAACGTGGGACAGATTCGGAAGCCAGGACTACAGTGGCCACAGGCATTTCGTTTGTCTAATCGACTCCAGGCTTGGATTTAATTTGTTGCTAATTTACGATTCCCATTCGCATGAAATTCATGCCATTTCGATTCCATGGATCACATCACAAGTCAGTCACATTTCGTATGGCTCTGTAATAGAGAACAAAAACATGTCTGTGTGTTTGGTCTGCAGATGTGCTCGACGCTGTCGCGCCGTTTCCGGTGCATTTTCGCACCGAAAACTCTATCCACCAACGATCAAGTCCGATCGCCTACAGATTTATGTATTCTATTGTAATCAAATGCCCAATTATGCAATGTACTTGTGGTTGAGTCAGTGCGTGCGTTCGCCTGTATATTCCGAACTGTTTATGTTTTAACCGTGTTGCTACGGCTCGAATTTTCCAAGGCAAAAAAAGAGTCCAAGACGTTTTACCTCCCACTGGGCGTTTTTAGTTGAGAACATGTGCATTGATTTCCAACATACAATTTAAGATATTTTTTTGTTTATATTTAAACGCACACAAACACTTAATAAACAATTTAATGCGGTCCAATGGAAACTTCTGAAATATAGTGAATTCCGCTTAAGTTTATGTTTGGATTTAATGATTTTTCTTCGAAAATTATTGTAAAAACACAACAAACATTAAAATTAAGTAATCTTTATTTTTGGTTATGTTTTGGTTAGGAATGATTCGAATTTCCAACCTGTCAAGAGAGGGAAACAAAAAAATACACAAAACTATGAAAGACTTTGGAATCATTGCGCTACGTGGGGTATGTGAGTTGAATCAGCACCTGGAATTTTTGTATTCAAAGTGCTTGTGTTGGTGGTGGTGCTGGTGCTGGTGTGGCATGTCAAGTTCAAAGACGAAACGAGTCACAAAGATTAGCAAACGTAATGAGTTGAGAGCCAGTCAGTGAATTTATGGCCAAATACAAGCACTCACGTTAAAACGTTTAACTTTTACCATTAAATTTCGGACAGTATGTGTATGTCTATATAGACTTGCTATGATGTTAACCTTTGTGGTCGTATTTTATGTTTTCGGTTCATGTAGGCTCAAGAATCGAGCTGCATACTTTTGCGATATCATTTACAGTTGAAGTACCGTAATATTCGAGTGGGAATTTGTCATTCAATCCAGCAATAATGGTTGCTTTTTCACAGAAATGTTTGAGCCTGATAGTCTCACGAAAGCAAGGCCGTGGTCTTAAGATCTTATTGAAAAAGTTTAAAAATGTTTTCTGAGAAATTTGGTCGAATCAATCTGACTGTGCACGTGTTTCGATTTCTAGGCAAATCATGTGTTGGCCAGATATGAAAGCATTTCCGCAGAACAAATCAAGGCAACTACAACAACAACTACAACAAATGAAGATCCGCTGTTGCCGTTGACAACGCAAAATTTTCGCTTTCAAGTGGACAAAATAAAAATTATTCGCGAAAACTAAGACAACCTGACGAATGAATGCGCTAACTGCCACTCGGTCAAAGTCTGCCAGCCAGCAAGCCAGCCAGCCAGTCAGTGAGACAACTAAACAGTCTGTAGTCAACTCAAACGAGGAACAAGTTTTTAGGCTCTATTTTTTTTTTTTTTTTTTTTTTTTGGGAATTTTATGGATGTGTGTGCGTCTGGCGCAAAATTTTTGTTTAAAAGCAGAGACTTTATGACTATGACCAAAAATAAAACGCACGCAACGCTGCGGTCAACTCTCTGGGCTGGCACGCAGCTGCAGATTTACACAGATGATATGTCAAGTATCCAAGCAGTGGGCAAAATGAACTAAACTGAACTGAACTAAACTGCCTACCGCACAGATCTCTAAGCTAGCAAAGAAAATTGACGCTTGAACTTTGAACTGTAAAATGAACGTGGATTTGGTTGGATTAACAGCTGGTTGGCTATATCTATATATATATATATAGATACATTATGTATATATATTTATATGTATGTGTTTTTCTTTCTGCCTACTCTCTCACTTCATTTTCACTTGCTTGGAGGGATACAGGTGTCGGAGGAAGACACTTCAAAGCACACGCACTTCAACTACGCGGTCGGATCAATGCTCATTGAAATACAGAGTACTCTGGATAAATATTTACATTTCCATACGCAATTCGATTTTCGTTTTTGGATTTCTTCATTTTTTTTTAAACTGTGTATTTGTGTGTGTGTGGATGGATGAAAACGGGGATGGAAGGTGTTTGGCAAATAAAGTTGTTGCTTTCAGTTGATTTGATTTTTGAAAACTAACAAAAAAAAAAGTTGTGTTTGGCGAGGGTCGGGCGAGGAGGAGGGCTATGGTTGGCAGTTTTCAGGTAAAATGGATCGGAATGGATTAGTTGTGTTGATGATGTTGAGGTGATTTTTCTTTTTTTCTATTGTTTGACTCTTGGCCAATATTGCTTTTGATTGATTCAATATTTTAAAATCCAACAAAACAAAGTGAAATCAAACAAAGCTAAAAGTGTTTCTGTTTCTTTTTTTAGTGGCCACGCCCAAATAGTTAAAAGAATATAGTGTTCAATCAGTTAGTTATAAAATTAAATATCCTTTTTAAATAAAAAACAGTAACCCAGACTTCTATCTATACTCGAGCCAATGCAATTTGGCATGCAAACAAAATGGCGGGCAGGATAATTTGAGTAGCGATTTCATGATGTGGCTCTGAAAGGCAATGCCTGTTGCACTACCATCCCACAAACACACACACGCACACGTACACCCACACACACACTGATTCACTCACAGGACAATCACATACCAACCAGCCAATGAGTGAGCCAGCCAGCCAGCCAGCAAAGTGTTTGCCGATGTAGTTGAAGCGAAATTAAAATTCCCATTGATACTGTAATTTGTGGACCACACAAAGGGAATCAATTTCAAGCCAAATAAACTGATGGACGATGATTGCCGTTCAGTTACCACTGCTACCCTGCCCCATATCCTGGCAATGCTTATACTTAAAGCTAACATGCTCCTCTGTGCTTACCGAAACCGCCTCGATAAATCCATTTTGCCGTTGATAATAATCTACAGCGTTGACAACTGCAACCACAACGACGAGGTTGATGGCTTCGGCGATGGTGCTGAATGTTTACGATATGTGTCAAATTCTTTGAGTTTTTTCTCTTATCCTTTTTTTCGAAAAAGGAGGTGGCTGTGGAGTGGAGGATGCGCCAACCACTTGTTAAAGCACACAAATTTTAGTGAAACTGTTTGCTTTTCGAATTACAATTACTTGAGTTTTAATTATTTTCTCTCACACTTGTCCACGAAAACACACAAATACAAATTGATCTATTGAAACATTCTTTTTGTTGACACATTGCTTCGGTTTAATTCAAAATGTTCCGTATGGCTCATGCAAAAAGGATATGCAGAGGCTGGGTGCGGGTCCGGTTCGGTCCGGCCTAATAAGAATAGGAATGTCGGTGATTGCAGACTAACAATCGTTCTCGTTCAGAAATCAAAACTACACACACCCGTAGGGTTAGAGCGCCCGCCAGCAACTGATCGCCATATAGCACACACGATCGCTCTAATTCTGTGCCAGCAGCGTTGGTCCAGCGTCGTTGTTGGTGGCGCTGCGCGTAGTTCTCGTGGTTGTTGTTGTAACGATAAAACTATGCTATTCCGCTGCGGTCGAAAGTGCTTCTAATGCTGCCACTCAATGTGGTTACTCGAGCGGCTTTGGTTCTTAATGCTGTCTTATCAGTCACTTGGGCTCGATAAATTAACCCAAACAGAAGTCTTAATGCTGGGCAATGGCAATCAGAAATGTTCTTTCGGCGAGGCTGGCATAAATATGTAAAGATCGATTTGAGTTTTTATTGTCTTCTTTAATGCGATCAATTCCGATCGGTTCTGCCAAGCAACCGGCTTGACGTAGCTCCCACACGAGACTGACTAACTTCAATGAAGATTGGCGAAACGCATCTTTTTGATCTTCCACACTCTTTCCCCAAACTTGTTGCTACGGCTTCTGCTTCTCTTTATCTGCTGCGCTCTGCTCACTCAAGCTAAACTCTCTGCCTTCCCTTGCCCACTCCCTTTCGCTCTGCCTGAACTTTGCAGCTCTGCCGATCAGGCCCTGCGCATTGCAGCGATGACTCGACCAAGAGCTCTTGTTGTTGTTGTTTTCCAACAACTGATTTACTGTCACATGTGGCTAGCCTGAAAGTGCACAAGGAAACCGGAGAAAACACATGTCGCCCAGAGAGAACCAGGAGCTTGGCTTGAGAAGTTATTCTCGAAAGAACCCGAAACCACACGTGTTTCTGTTTTCAACACCCCCGACTCAGACAGGGCTGGGCTATCCAGAGGCTATCATTAGAGGCAATGAACATTCATTTTTAGTCAGACAGAATGGCTGGCCGGTCATTCAATGGCCGAGTAATTCATTCTGAGTCTGGCAGAAGACCCCCTGATTTTGCCCAGACATATCAAATCGCTTCACAGCCTCGGCTTGGCTCAGGATCAATTACTCTCAAATCCGGTATTCATGAAATACCAAACAGTCTGCTTGGTTTCAAGTATTTGTGTATATTTGAGTACATACTAAAGTATGTACAATTAAAATATATTTCCCAGACACAAGTGTTACTTCCGCATTTCTATGGTTTTGTCAAAAATAGTTGTTATCAAATCTTATGGTACAGAACAACAAGCTATTCGTGGTATTATTTCCGGTTAATTTGATTTTGTCCTATGAGAAATACGTGAATGGACTCCATCTTAGATCTTAGGGCATAACAACAATAAATTTTGCTAATTTTGTAGATCAACGTCAAGTTTCGTAGGCCTAGAATTTTATCAAATGCCAGAAAGCTCTATGAAATTCTAATTTTAAATTCCTTCATCTATTAATTTGTTGCGCCGGAAAAATCTAAGAAAGTTGCAAAAAATAGAATGTTTGAACTAATTTCAAGGCGAATTCGCGATTAAAAGGTCCATTGAGTGGGTTGTAATTCTGCTTTCGAACTGATAAGAGAAATCCGAAATCATAAAGTGACTACTATTTTATATAAAAATTTTGATTCTAGCCTGGTCACACTGAACGGAAACCATTATCAGTAGAAGTACAAGCCAGCAGAGTTGCTAGCTACGGCAATCCCATTATTAAAATGTACAAGAAACCACTACAAATAACCTAAGCCTTAGTATAGTTCTGCACTCTTGACAGCTTATGAACTCTAATTAACGCTGCTTTGACCCATTTCGAAGACGTCCGTTGTCGCTCTCACTCGGAATTGATGTCCGGTTTGGCACTGCCCCGAACCGGCCCCGGCTACTGCGCCAACGTCAGCATCAGCGTCAGCGTCGGCGTCAGCCTCAGTCCCAGTTTCAATCATAGAGAGACGAATCCAAAACAAAATATAATAAAAACATTAAACTAAATTTGCTTATCTAAGTTGGTTCCGCTCGCAATGTTCGCGCGCAACTTTATCCTAAGTCGTCTAAGGCATGTGGGTGAAGGGTGGCCGTAGTGAGATCAAACGGAAGTTGTTCACAGTGGCTTCGGTTTTTATATACAAATATATAATACAAAAAACAATTAGATATATGTGTATATTTAGTTGAAGCGATAAGCGATGCGAAGAGCCCCTTGAGGGATCACTGGTGTGTCAATGACGAGCTAAAAACCTGGGTCCCAATCCGTTTGTTGGTTCTCCATGTGCGTTGTGTAGCAAATTATGACATCACCAGCTTCTGGAATCACTTCACTGTCTTTGAAACGAAGACCGCATTCCACATCCTTTTTGATTGAATCGACCTCATTTTTCAGATGTCTCATGGATACCAATGGACCCTCGTGGACCAACTCGCCGTTGCGTAACAATCGAAAATTCTGGGCCTTTTTCAGAATGCCCTTCGTGCAGCGACATCCAGCCACTGGAACTTCCTTGCGTCCCTCGTTAATAAAGATCTTTTGGAGAACGTTAGCTTCGCCAATCGTCTCCTCCACCTCCACTGCTGGCAATTTGCTACTGATTTCCTCTTTGAGGTCGTCGATTAATCGGTAAATGATATTGTAGGTACGCACATTAACTTCTTGGGCAGCCTTTATTTTGGGGGTCTCCACGGCAAAGGCGTAAATTATGGCATTAAAGGCCTTGGCCAACTCTAGATCGCCCTCTGTCACATTCCCCACACCATAGTGAACTATATCCAAGCGACAGCGATCATTGCTGTTGTAAGTGTCTAACACATCCAGTATGGCCTCCACTGAGCCATGCACATCGCCCTTGAGTATAACACTGACTCGGGGTAGACCATCATCTTTGGTATTCTGCTTGACACGTGGACCGCTGCGCATACGAAATCTTCCGGCTAGACGACGGGCCTCGCGCTCGGCGCGATACTTTGCCTGGTGCTCTTCTTCTTTCTTCTTTATATCTTCGCTTGTAGACTCCACTTTCTCGCGCTGAGCCTCGTGCTCTCGATACTTCAGGACAGCATGTGCTTTTTTCTATATAATATATAAAAATTGTGAATATACTATATGTATTTTTTTAAACATCTCACTGACCTCAGACTCCACTTCTAGAATAAGTTCACCTGCAAGGGGGAGTTCTCGCCAACCCAATATTTCCACTGGCGTGCCGGGTGGTGCCTCCGTTACAGGGTGACCATTGTGATCAAAAAGCCCACGAACTTTGGCATGAGCCAAGCCACTTAGTAGGACAGAGCCCTTGCGCAGCGTGCCACGTGATACGATTGCAGTAGATAGCTTGCCACGTCTAGGATCAGTCTTAGATTCCACCACAATGCCCTCCATCAAACCCGTTGGATCAGCTTTTAGACCCATTAAAGTGGCCTGCGTGCTAACAGCCTCTGCCAGGAGCTGAAGATTGGTGCCCTTAAGGGCCGAAATCGGTATAACCTGAACATCGCCACCATATTCTTCCAATGCCAATCCCATTTGGCCCAATTGCTGTTTGCTTTTCTCCTGCATAGAAAATATCTTAAATATGAACTGAAACTTTCGAATTCATACTCACAATGTTCGCCTCGGGCTTGTCAATTTTATTGAGAGCTACAATTATCGGCACTTTAGCATCTTTGGCTAGGTGTATGACCTCCTTTGTTTGAGCCATTACTCCGTCTTCAGCAGCCACGACAAGCACAATTATATCGGTAGCCACAGCTCCTCGAGCACGCATAGCACTAAACGCTGCATGCCCAGGTGTGTCCAAAAATGTCACCTGTTCCCCATTTTCCAAGGTGACTGTGAAAGCTCCAATATGCTGGGTGATACCACCAGCTTCTCCAGCAGCCACATCCGCACCGCGCAGCGAGTCCAATAGTGTTGTCTTGCCATGATCGACATGTCCCATTACAGTAACAACAGGTGGTCTGGGGCGCAATTGCTCAGGTTTGGCTGGCGGCCGAGGTACTACATCGCGATCCTTGTGATCTTCTTCATGATTTGACTCAGGTGTGGCCACTACACGAGTTTTTGTGCCTAGTTTTTTAGCGATTTCCTGAATTATCTTTAAGTCTTCCAGACGAGCAGTGGGTTCAATGTTATCCGCACCACGCACGTAGAGCATGGCTTCTTGAACATCATCTAGGGAATAATTCTATTTAGTATTCGAAAATTAAATATTCAAAGCTATATTCATCTTACCCAATGGACGATTTAAGGTTTTCGCCAACTGTTCCACACTTATGTGCCGCCAAATGTCTACGGATGTACTACTGCCAGCATTTTGCACTTTTTTAGGTGAATACTCAATTATTCTGGGGGATTTCTATAAGTTTATTGGGTAGATTCTTTGTATGAAAACAGGAAACATTCTTTTTATAAAAACAATTTTTAAATTGAAATACAAATTTTTAAAATGCTTCATTAAATTGTTTTCCAATAAATACAAATGCACATAGCATTTTAAATTTTTATGAATTTAGGAACATTGTTTTTTTTTTTTTAATAAATTCTATTGCCATACACATTCAATTAAATTGTCGTGTCGAAATACAAGTAAAATGTAAATATTGTAGATACCAAGAAAAGAGACTAGCAAGGCTTGGAAAGCGGCAGACTTCTTCCTTATTTTTATTTATCCAGAACATTGTGTAATAAAACAGTTTAGACACAAAAATATATTTACATATTGCTCACCTTTTCCACGGCAGTTTTTCTTCGTTTTGGACGGATGTTACTAATTTGAATTAACCTTATAGGTTGGTTAAATCGAAATAGGTATTTAACTTTCAGCATTTCACTTTATTTTCATTCATTCATTTAAATTCGCGAACAACCCAAACAACTTTGCATAAGAAAAACATTTAAACATAACCCTAAAAACTCGGCAAACTAAAAATCAGCTGAGTTCTTGTAAATTGCATTTCCAGAAAGGTTGGCAGTTCTTATCTATTCCTCAGTACCAAACACATCTGCGACAAAACCATTGAACGAAAGATGGCGCTTTCTAATAAAAATAAACAGTAATATATCATTTAAAATAATATAAATAAGATAATATATGATACTTATCCATAGAAAATCTTAAGTTTTATTTAAAAGAAGTTCCGTCTTTATTTCTCTCTCTTCTTTGATTAAGAAAAGTTTTTATATCATACTAAATAACATCGAGTTTGACTTTTAACAATTAAGAAATAGGTGGCGCATTAGCACCCTTTTCTCGGTAAAACTGACAAGAGCTTCTTTCTACGAATTAGTTTTTGACACTTAGAGGGCACTTTTGAGTTTCATAGAACGGGAACGGAACGGAACGGAACGAATATCACTGGACTGACTGGCAGCACTAAATTCAAATTCAAGTTCAAAATCCAAAACCATTACGTTATAGAATGGAAACCCAAAGCGAAATAAGAAGACTTAACTTGTTTAAATTTACGAAAAGTTTTCGAGCAGGCAAAAAAAATATTCACATAATTGCCTCTCTTGTTCTCAGCTCTGTTCTTGAAATAATAATAATAAAAAAGAATAAATTGTATAGCCTAGATCGTGAAAGTCAGCATTTCGATTACGTGATTCTCGATGCGACCCTGTCTCATATCGTTGGGCTGCATTTTTCCCGCTCAACTAAAGCAAATTAAGTAAATAAAACTTTTAAAGCCAACTATATGGTTGCACTTTAAAATTAATTAATTGTGCTCCCCGAATGTTTCGTTTGCTCGTTACGCTACGGTGTCTATGCCATCAACATCAATCAGTTAACAGTGCTCCCGTTGCGTTGCCAGTACTTGGACACACATGGAGGCACTTCGTGACTGGGCTGAATGCCACTTAATTCGGTTTTGAAGCGAGTTGCATGTCAAAATGATTGCTCTTCTGCAAACAGCGCATCTGTGTTTGAATTATGATGGAGCGCGTAAATATTCCAGATGCAAATATTTGCGCAAAACTATACTCATCGACACACACACACACACACACACACGCCACAACTTCAAGTGCAACACACATTGCAGGCAGAAACACTCATTCCGGCCACCCAAAAGAGCACCGGACGA
Organism: Scaptodrosophila latifasciaeformis; assembly: GCA_037075145.1. NCBI lineage: Eukaryota > Metazoa > Arthropoda > Insecta > Diptera > Drosophilidae > Scaptodrosophila > Scaptodrosophila latifasciaeformis. Next base: position 395,702 of record JBAMCM010000019.1, read on the forward strand.
ATCAGTACGAAACACTCTGCCCTTCGATCCCAACAACTAATGGCAGTGCACTTTATATTCGGCGGACCATGAGTTACTCGGGCCCCATTTGGCCGGAGAAAACATTTGTTGGCGTTGTTGCCGTGCAGACATCCGTAGCCGGAAATATGCTTACAAGCTTTTCTAGGTGGTAAGGTTTAGGACGCCACCACCCATCCGTCTCTAAACTCACCCACTTTGTCTATCTGTATGAATGTCTTTGGGTTTGTTTGTTCAGCAGCGCAGAAGACGCCGGCGACGACGACGACAACAGAGACGACGATGCCGAGAACGCACAGAACTCAAACAAAATATATGTAAGCAGGGGAAGGGTGCGGGACGACAACTGCAATGGGAGCATCTTTCGCACAGTAAAAGTTTACAATTTATCTAGTAAAATGTAATTAGGATCCTGGTGCAGGCGCTCAAACTCGCAAAATCAACACCCACAGGGATGAGGAGAAGACTTAAAGGTCTAAAAAAGAAAAAAACATACCATGAATTTAAAAGTTTTATAACTGGGAAAAGCAATTGAAAGTGGAGGAGAGGGTGAGAAAGATTCTTGAAAGTTGTTTGAATATCAGAATGAGATCTTTCAAACTTTCCTCAGTTTCCTCTGGAAAACCCATCAAATCCAAGCTATTTCTAAGCCATTGGATGGCTATTTATCTAATATCTTTGATGGATGCCCCACCATGTAGCAAGTATAAATTGATTTTTGGTCATTTGTGCTCATGAAAATGGCGTTTCGCTAGGGCAGTTTTAGGTTCTTCCGAATTCTCTCGCACAGCGTATTGTAAAACTCATTAAACGGCCTACGCTGAAGACATGCGCAAGAGAGACTGCCAAGCAGCTGAGATAAACACACACACACATACACACACACGCAAGCAACCGTTCACTCACGCATACACACGCACATCGAAGTCGACGAGGCGGAGCAAAGCAAACAAACATGGCCGAAAATGTTTAGCTGCTCATAATCTGATACAAATGCAAATGTCTGAGCATCTCCACAAAACTATTTTCTACAAGAATATCAAATATTTTTAATAACCAATTAGTTTATTTAGAGTTTTGAGAATTAAGAAAATTTGATTTATATAACTTTAAGATCATCATAATTATAGTTTATATATTGACCTGAAAAAATCGAATAATTTAGATCCAATTTTTTTCTTAATCTTAGGGAAATTAGTATAGGAAGAAATTAAATAATTTGTTGGTTTCACTATTTCTGTATTTTTCGTGGACAACTCAAATTTTTAACACTCAACGACAGATATATTAAGATAAATTTGTCTATATGTATTTTTGAAATTCTAAATAGACAGAGAAGAAAACAATAATCTGAAATTATTTTCGCAATTAATCAGCTTTTCAAATATTTAATTAAGGTTATAGATTACAAATTTTCAGAATTGGTATACTCATACATAAAATTATACTGGTAACAAATTTAACTAACAAATATTATATTTGAATTTATTTACATTTCAAGGAAACAGATCGGAATTTTTGAAAACCCATAATGAAACTGAATTAAGTTTGCACAAGATAGGCTTTCCATAACTATTAAATAATTGTAATGTTATATTTATATTTATGTTTTTATATGATTTATAAGCCTTTTAATCAGTAAAAAGTAGGAAAACATTAATGGGAAAATTGCTTCAAGTATAAAGAAACTTTTTGTTCCATTTCTTCTCATTAGCATTTCACACCCACTCGGAAAGTTTTTAATTGCCGGAAATTCATTTGCTTGGCAATTAATCAGTCACCTATTTGAAGAACTTTGAAGCCCATCACGTCCTGGCCATCCAAGCCAAATGACTTTATATGGACTTCAAAACTGCCGCCCCAAACGAGAGAACTACAAAAATACTTGAAGGTGTTCCAAAAAGCACTGCACTTTGCCACTTGAGCCGAGTTGAGTCGAGTTGTGTCACCTACCACAGCGTTTTCTTTTTTGGCACAGACAGGTAATCATCGGCATCGTCATCATTGCCATCAACATGGCAGTACTGAGTGGGAAATATAAAACAATATTGACAGAGCGGCAAAGACCACAAGACCGCAATATATGGAAAAGTACAAGTACAAAAATTTTAGTTTATGTATCTGCATATTTCGGACGATAAATATGGGTATAGGCCTGAACCTGGATGTGGATGAGCAGACATATGACTTGGCCGTTTCCGAGGGATGCAGGTAATATCCAACGCACCGGCTCTACGATTTTGCTGTTTACACACATTAGGGACCGACATCCGTCGTCTCGCAGTCAGCGTCACCGTCAGCGTCATCGTCATCGTCTCTGATTTCGTGGACTTTAGCGTCGTGGTTGTGATCGTGGACATGGAGGTTGTCGATTGTCGCATTCAAATGTTGTTTTTAGCCATTCAAGTGGTAAATTTCACCTGTGTGTACGAAGCGCAGTGCACTATTAGGCCGGACCCGGCCCTGGGATTCGGTTGCCTAGCGAGGTGATGAGAGGTGGCGGCGCGGTATGACAAAAGAAGCGGCCACTTACAACAAATGCATTTGGTCAGCATTGGCTTGGCAATTGGCGGCCTCGCTCTTTGATTATCTGCTTTGGACCACACACACACACATACAAATTTATATATATACAACCAAAGAGCAGAGGAGTTAGCATTCAGCGGACATTGCACACTTGAGTTGATTGATTTGAAGAAGCGTCCAGCGAAAATTCAACGTTGGTGGTCCATCAACCGCGAATCGTTCATTGCCATTGCCATTGTTGTTAATTCCCTGCAGGAAGTTTCATTTAGCACTTTAGCAAATAGCCGAGCTCGTCTAGAAGCTGCCAAAGACCATGTTTAGATCGGATGGGATCGGATCGGGTGGTCTTCAAATTGTCACTAGCAGCGTCAATCTCTTTGGCCACTCCATCAGGTCATTTGCCATCCGCCCCGCTTACCTTCTGTTGTTGGGTTTTTATTTTATTATTATTGTTGAAAAAATATTCTTGAGAATGAGGCGGAAAAAGTTTATTGTTGCGGTTTTTATTGAAGGGTGGTGAGAGGGTGCTCGCTGAACTATTCTGATCCAGACAAGGGGAGTGAGCGTTCGGTTATTGTGTTCCACTCTTTGCTCTTAAGTGCCCATCCAGGCTAAATTGTTTGTATGTCAATCAAAGATGAAAACGCGCAATGGAAAATGCGAAAATTAAACAGAACGCGGGTGGCGCTATTCTGGGGTGGTGGTGGTAGTATGGTGGTTATTGCCACTTAAAGTTCATTGAGGTGACGTGCGCGTGGTGAAGAAGAAAAACAAAAACAAAAAAAAACACTACAACAAATTGTTTAGTACAATGAAATATGTCAAAGTGCATTGAGTTTATTCAAAGTAGACTGTATAGGCAGAGCCGGTAGGGTGGGAGGGGCGCAAGAGGCCACTTAAATTATTTTGTAACAATAAGCGAAACAAGCTCAACAACAACACTTGATCAATTTTATAGAAACATTTTGCACATCCCGCTGTTTCCACTTGGACCAATATGATGGACCCGGGACACAAGCTAGCCCTTTGAGGGAACCTTCTAATTAGTGCAACGCCCCTTAAGACAAAGGCTCAAGCGAAGCTTTACAACGTGCAAGTCATTTTATCCTTGCTGTTTGTGTTGCTGCTGGGTTTGTCGCCTTGTAAATTTACATTGAAATGCGAGACTCGAAACAGTTCGAAAGTTTGATTTTAATTTGTTGTCATTTCGCATTAGTGTGGACTGCTTTGTGTGTGTGTGTCAGTGTGTGTTGGTGTGAGCTTGCTTTCTCCTTGGCTTTTTGGGGTTTTCTGATTTGTTTTGTCCGTTCAAAACATGTCCTTCCGTCTCAGGATTTCGCTCAACTTTTCGTTTTTGATTCCGATTTAAATATTGTCCCGTTTAACTCACATTCAGCCGCCCATCCATTCTTCTGTTTTCCGAGTTGTTGTTGTTGTTGCTGGCAATCTTTTGCCTGATTTTGTGTGCTTTTTACAGTTTTAATCAAATAATTGCACATGTGCTAAATGTAAACATATTTGTTCGATTCTCACAACACCATCCAAGAGACAGAGCCAACGAGACAAGACACGCCCAATTGTAACAAAAACAACAACAACAACAAGAGTAACTTGTTTCTGAGCCGTTGCAAATTGTACAAAAAATGTTAACAAGAATTACAACAACAAATACCGCTCTCTTTTCCTGTCTGCTCCTTCCCCTTTTGTCAGACTTCCATGGAGTCAGTCAGTCAGTCAGTCAGGCAGCTCCAATTCCAGCGCCCAGGAATATTTGCAAATGCAAACGAAAAGGAGAAAGTTCAAACATACAAACAAATGAGCGTGCACACAGACTAAAGCAAAAAAAAAAAAAAACAACAACAACAACTAACAGACGAAAGAAAAGTGGGAAAAAGCAGGGAAGAAAATACGACGAATGACTGACAAGCCGGACTAACGGTGAAAATGACGCCTTGGACCACCCACCCCCTCCCCCTCACTCCTTCTCTCTGCACAAACACGCGTTCGTGTTGTTGTTGTTGTTTCATGTGCATTTTAAATATTTTTAATTTCTTGTCGAAGATTGAAAATAGCACACAAGCCCGGGGAGATCAGCGCATCAGCCCTCTAGCGGATATAATAGAAGCCTTGTCCAAATCCACTCAATATAACCTAAAACGAAAAAAACAATATACTGCACACAACAAAAAATGTAAAAACAACAATAAAAAAAAATAAATAAATAAAAAAAAAGCTCTGAGCCGTCGCGTGCCTTTTATTTACACGATTCACGTGCGCCTGGGATGCCCTGCGCTGGATACACGGCTGACTGGCTGGGGCTGGGCAATCTCTTCTGCGAATTCTAGTGGATGGTGGATTAATCCAAACGGTTGGGCGGCTGAGCTCAACTTGAAAATATTAAAACATTTTGCGACAAGTTGGCAAATGAAAGCTACCAACTCAAAGACAGACAGGCAGGCAGGGCAGAGAAGTCTCATCCAACCAACCATCCAGCAATCATGTCAACAGCCAACACACCAACATACCAAGCTCAACAACAACAAGAACAGCAGGAATAGCAACAAAAGCCAGAGGAACAACGGCAACAGTAGCAGGAAGGAATGATTTCTTGTGCCAATATTTTTCCAGCGCACACAATTTCGATTTGTCGAGTGCAACTTTGGCGCTCATCGTATTCATCATGGCAGTGCCTGCTCCCAGGTCTCTCTTTCTCTCTCCTTATCGCTCGCTCTCTCTCTCCCTCTCGCTCTGTTTCTATCTATTTTTCTCTGTTTCTCATTCTGGGTGCCTTTCTTTTCTGTCAGTGTCTCCATTGCCATAGCAGTTGTCCTGCCTTGTCGTCCTTGACACCCAAGTTTGCAATGGGGATACCAACTGGCGGGGAATGTGAAAAGCGCACGAATGTCAACGTTTGAGGTGACATGGGGCCAGGGGAGGGGGTTGTTGTTTTTGCTACTCTTGCGTCGTGTGTGGGCGGGCAATGTTAAAAAATATTCCCAGAATAAACGCACACACACTCTCACACAAGCAGGCAGGCAGACAGCCTGGCTGGTTGACTGACTGACTGACTGACTGACTGGGCGACTGTGTGGGTGATTTTGTTAGGGGTTAGATGAGAGAGCGGCTGGGTGGTTATTTCTGGTGGCTCTTTGCTTGCTTCTACTCGCTTGCAAATCAAGTGAAATGTTTGCAAATAGAATTTGTCTGTGCTTGCTCGAGTGTTTGACTGAAATCTATATACATACAGGCACATACACATAAATTTTGCACACACACACACACACACACCCACATTCTCACATGCATCCCCATGCATATAGAATAGTCAGTATAATGGGAGCAAGATTCTTTCCCGTCCTCCTCTGGTCTCTCTGTCTGTCTGTGCCGGTGTTTGTGAGTGTGTGTGAGTGTGTGTGTGTGTGTATGTGTGTACATTATGATCAGTACAAATGTGAACATAACTGCACAAATATGTACATAGCAAGTCGCTCACTAGTCGCCTCGGTGGCCCCAGTTAGCCTAGCCTAGTCAGAAACGGATGCCTTCCGCCATCCACTCTCAGCTGCGTTTTTACTCTAACTTTTATAAAGTTTTCCTTTTTTTGTGTTTGTGCATTTGCCACTTTTGCCCCTCACACTTTCTCCTTCTATCCATCAGCGTTTGCCCGGGACTTTCCCTCATTTTCACTCTGTTTGCCTGTTTGTTTGTTTGTTTGTTTTCAACGGCATAAGGATTAATTAGCCTGGAAGTGCGGCAAAAAATCATTCATTCAATTGCCTCATTTTCCAAATGAAACTTAATTACTAACACCTTTCAAATAATTTTTTGTTTTCGCCAAGTGGATCGATAAAGGTGTAGTGGGTTTCATTCAATGAAAGCAGCCTTACAGACAATGATAACCTGCTTTAAGGACTCCGCTCTGCACAATGAAGAACGGTGAATTATTAAAAATAAAATTGCATTAGTTTTCATACAATGCAATGCAAATTTAATAGCTTTTTAGTCAGTAAAGCCAAAGCCCGCAAAAACATGCCAATGATGAAAACACAATAATCAATATATTTATTAACCGCAGTAATGATTTTAGAATGTGTTCCTGATTATCAATTAAATTAGTTCAAAATGTTTGGTATTTACAATAAATTTCCAATTTTTCGAAACATACAAATTTTTTGTTAGAAAATAAAAATATTTCGAATATTTCATTTCATAAAATAATAAATGTTTTTATTATTGTAATGAAAACTTCTTAGTTAATATTTTTTTAAGTGGAGAATTGCACAGTTCAAGATTTAGCACATATAATACAAGGAGCTTGAGAATGAATTAGATTAGATTAAGCTTAACTCTAACTTTGATGACCTATAAGACCCTTTTACTTTATTTGAAATCACGATGTCAAGTAATTTCTCTAATTAAGTCGTTCGTAATCGTCGCTTAGAGATTATAATAATTAATTACAAAATCATCAAACTTACAACGCTGTATCTGAGCAGAGCAAAATAAAGCCAAATAGAACATTACAGCAAAAAAAGAACTCAGAAATGGCAAACCCTACATTTTGGAATAGGCGGCATATCAAGAACTAGACGCAATTCTGAATGGAATTGAATACACCTAAAAATTCCATAAAGAAGGAAACTGATGGTTATTATGTAACCCAGGATTGAAAACGTCTACTATATATGATAAATGGATATGTAAAGTAAGATATCACCTCAGATAATTCGATAGAGCGACAGTAAACTGTGATTTTTTTTTTAGGATTCTGTTATTACTTTAAAATCTGTTTGGGCTCTAGAAATAAAGCTCAGTATCCTCACAATTGAATATATGTATTTATTCTTCAATTGTAAAATCTGAGTTGTTTCAATAATTCCGATATTGAATTCAAATACGAAGTACATAATTGTATCCCTCGCTTTATGGATAGATTATAATGTATATCGATTCTCAAATGATTCTCTATTTCATCGATTAGCTTTCTTCCTTGTCTTATATGTATCCCTTGCCCTTTAGAGTTCCTTGAATTAGAAATTGATGTGAGATTTTCTTATTTAGTTTTGTTTAGAAAGGCCTCTTATAATGTTAATATTTTGAATTCAAATCATTGTTTATAATTACTTGAAAGTATCTAATTGTAAAGGGAAAAATAAGTAAAATAATTTTAAGTTTAAGAGATGGGCCAGGTTTTAAATAAGGCCCAAAGCTTTTGAGCTTATATTTATTTCTTAAAACAGTGACTATTTTTAATTATAATCACTAACGTTCATGCATAATTAAGGGTCTGAAGGACCTTCACTTGAGCTCTTGAATTGCATGTGGCCCCATTCGGTATGACTCGACCCATTAGCACAGCAAATTACATACAAATTTGGTTGTTCGTTTTTTCTTTTAGTTCTTCTTGTTGTTGTGGAACGTTGCTCGTTGTCTGTTGTTGGCATTTCTGTTAGTTAATTGTGCCTGACAATCTTGCAAAATATGCAAACGTTTGAATATGACATGCACACACGAAACGGTAGGCAAATAGCATCACTACACTGAGAGAAAAAATTACGAGTTAACCGCATCGAACTGCAGGACTTCCCTCTGAGTGTGAGACAAACATGTCTTAGTGCGTTTAATTAAAAAAAAAAAAACTATTTTTAATATTCAACCCAAAGCTTAACATTGGATGTCAACAAGTACTCAATAAGAAAAAAAAATTAATTTATGCAGACATTAAAAACAAATAATTCCATATTTAATTGCACGAAAAGAGAGAAGTAAATATTTAAATACAGCAAATCAAGGAAATAATGAGGTTTTCAAGGTGAAATTTCGTGAGCGACTGCGATTCAGCACCACAATTAAAATAATACACAAATACATTTGGCTATTGTTTTCTATGAATATGATATTAACAGTCCTTCAAGAGGTCTGACGGTGTTGACCTTTCAGTAAAATAAGAGCAAGTATGAAATTAGAAATTTTTAAAATCGGAAATACTTGCTTGGTAATGTTTCTATCCCAAAATTATTTTTTCCCATTTGATATAAGGAATTGTTTTTTTTTTTTCAAAAATTATAAAATTAAATGACTCCCTAATTCCGCACTGTGTATAGCTACCAACACAGTCACCAAGCACACATGGCAGTCGCCTCTGCCAGGCAAATGCAAATTACTGCAATGGCAGCAAAGGCAACAACAACGGCAACTGCAACTGCACCTGCATGGCTGTGCACACAAAGCGGAGTGATGCTCTGGCAGTTTTTCAGTTTCCCTGCCTTTTGCATAGCCTTTTAAGATAGCTGGCCACTCACACGGAAAACTGCATATCACAGCAGAGCAGAGCAGAGCAGAGCTGGGCTCGACGGACTCAAGATGCTGCCTGACGAGCGAATGACTTTGAAGTGGTTGATGGTGGAGGGTTGCGGACGCATTCGCAATGTAGGGCAGACAGGCAGGCCTAGGCATCCTTAAAAATTCATTTCATTGTCCTGGCCGATTTTCCGCCGTTTCTGCTTGGCATTGTGTTTTGTCTGGGGGGAGGGGTGAGCAAGGCAAATACAGCTTTCTGCAGCCGCTGTAGGTCTGGTCTTGCCGGCGTTGTTGTCGCCATCATTTCCTGGCCTGCCCGTTGCCTACCAAGGGGGCAGCAGTAGCGATAGAGGAGAACGGCAAAAGGCAAATGCAATGGAAAAGGAAAGAAAAGACAGCTAAACAAACATCATCAGCACAAAGATGGCAGCATTTGCAGGGGCAAGGAGCACATCGCACGGTGGTGTACTCCATTTTTCCGTATCGCACGCGCACAACCACACATACACACACAAGCCAACCTATTTTCATGTCTGCCTTCTTGGTCGCTCTTGTTCATTCCTTTGGAAGTCTCCCTTCTGGGTATTTGCTTATCGCAGGACCAAGACGGATATTGTGCCGCTGTTTAGGATGTGAGTGCGGCTGCTGCAACTGCCACGGTGCAGCGAAAGCAGCCGTTGAGTTTTCGGTTACTGGTCTCTTGGATGCTTGGTTCTCGTCGGTGAGAAACCGAAAGTCTCTGTTTCTATTGCCACAGTCAAGCGTTTTGGCAAACATGCCGCTGGGCAGCACGGCACTGGCAAAAGCACGAAGTTGTCACATATGTCCACTTAGTCCGACCGGCTAACTTTGCAAGTTGCAGTCCTTGCCTGTAGCCCAAATAAGAATGGTAGATTTGCCAGCTGCCGTGGGGCAAACTGAAAAGCCCGAGCCTCAACCGATGTTAACGCAATTTGAGGGCGGCCGCGTTTCAGATGCCCACCTCAATCTCAACCAGAACCAAGTGCGTTGGCAAATAAGCCGCCGGCTGATCCAAATGCTCCGGCTTTGGCCTGAGTCTTTGTAGTTTGCGTGAGTCTGTCACAATTAAGAGAAGCTGTCTTCCTGGCTCAACAATTTATAAATATTTAGCCAGCAGTTACCTTGCAACAAAAAGTCGCACACAATCGCAATTCCATTCTTTGGTACGAGTTTAGAAAAGGAAATGATGAGCCGGTAAAAATGTGTAACCAAAACGAATTTGTCATTGTTACAAGCCCCTTTCTTATTTTCAAAAAAAAAAAAAAAAACAAAACATTTTTTATTGGTAATGATCTTGGGACGAGGATCATAAATATTTTTGCGAATCCTGACATGCCGACAAGACTACAGAACACTGCCACAGATCAGGCCCCTCTCATTTCGATTGTAATGAGGCATGGAATGTGTCTTTATGTAATTCCACTGCTCACCCGCTATGCGACCTTAGACTTAGACAATGATGCCATAGAAGTCACAGTTGGGCATTCACACAGGCCCAGCATACAAATCGTATCACATGACTTTTTGACTGGGTATTCACCTCTAATTACCCGGTAGTTGATTGTTGGTTGTGTTCCCTTTTGTCAGGATGCCTGTGATGCCTCTGACTTGCTATTGTATTCAGCTGTTGGGCTTGTCCTTGTCCAATTTTACAGCACACCAGCAAATCTGTTAGGACCTTCATTCTTTGCTAGTAAATCTTGTTAAGCTGTTGCTGAATGTTCTTTTTTTTTGAATTTGTTGGCCAATTTGTCTACACTTTCATGGCAAATTTTGCCAACAACTTTCACACGACCAGAGCCACAAGGAAACCCATTTACAGATTAATTTTGACCTTAGGACCCCCTAATTTTTCATCCCTTTTTGCCTCTCTCCACTGGCCCCTTCGGCATGCCTTTAAAATTATCGACAGACAGCCGACAGACGAGAGACAAATGAAGAAATTTTAAATTGAATCTATTGTCTTTCTGCCTTAAATGTGTACTATAAACGTTCAACGACTGTGAGCGGCAAGTGGCACAGAAATTCAAAATTGAGACAACTGTTTGGCCTGATCAAATAATAAATTTTAAAGCGTGCTAAATGAAAATATGTGTACTCCAGCTAAGCAAACAGCGGGCTACAAAATTATTTTATACATCAATGTATATATGTATGTATATAATTTATATTTATGTATAAATTGAATAGAAATAAAATGTAAAGACAACGATAGCGATAGCGAGCAAAAGTCAAATGGGGCAGACCGATCTCATCAGTGTTTTGGGACAGACAATCGATCGATCGCGCCTTCTAAGCTGCTGCTGCGATCCTCTTGTTGTTCTTGTTGGACTCGTTTTTGTTGGGCGATTGAAATTGTTGTAGTGGTGATGTTGTTGGCGCTGATGTCGCCTGCTATTTGCACAGTTGTTGCATTGTTACCGACTCAACAATAAAAGAGCAAAATTCCATATAGCAAAACAAAAGCAAATAATATTAGACAAACGTACGCGATCGACAGACGTTTAGAGCCTATGACAATTGCTGTTCCAATTTTCAGGGAAACAACAGCAACTGCTGCAACACTTGAAAGACGTTTTCAGAATGTGTGTTTACATTGGCCAAATGACTGGCTATAATTAAAGAGGCCCTAACTGAAACGAGACGAATTTAAGAAACGATCATGGCCAGTTAGATCAGTTGATCCCGTATTTTTTGACTTGCGTCAAAACACACGTCAAATGTTTGCACACCCTCACACCCATAAAGACGAAAATATATATTGGAAAAACAAAACTGATACATAAAGAAAAACTTCTGCTTCCGCAATCTCATTCAATTCAATTCAAATCCATTCAATAGTCGATTGAATTTAATGTTTGCCTTTGACTTTGAGCCAGCCCTTGGGCCAGGTCTCCGAAGTACAAGACAGTCTTTAGGGCGTCTACCTGTTCAGTGTCATTTTTTGGGCTAGACAATGTCACACAAAACACATCCGGTAAAATGACAAATTTCTGAGACTACACTCCTAGCATCCAAAATGCGCAAAAACATACCAGAACCGTCAGATAGCCTTTTCCGTTTTCTTCCTATTGTTACTGAAATCCCCATTTGTTCGATATTATTACGAAATAAATATTCGTCTTCTGTCCCAGCAAGGCCTGAACAATGGTCCATTCAAGTTTCTCAAGTCTGCGTAATTTGTGCCGCTGGCTTTCGTTTCATTTCCGTTGGCCTGAAAGATCATTCATACTGGCTGAGGTATTGGTTATATCGGCAATGCTAACCTTCATTTATACTCTGACGGACGGTTAATTTGTAAGTGCCACTCTGGCGCTCACGTTTAAACAGTAGCGGATGCTGTATGCAAATTTCTATTGTGGCAAGGGCCGTCAAAGCGGACCGCTCCAATTTTGTATGCAGGTATAGGTGTCGGCGGTCTTTGGGCGAATCCATTGAAGTCTTATGCTGAGTGCTTGGCATACTAAATTAGCTCATAAGTTATATAGTAGAAGAGTATTGCACCCGTAATAAATATATATATATATATATATATATATATATATTTTTTTTTTTTTTTTTTTTTTTTTTTTTTTTTTTGAGTTTTCGGTTACTGAAGATCTCGAATTAATTCAATTGAATCTTGAGACATGAACAAATTATGAATTAATCACTTATGAATTGATTTTCATACAGTTAGAATCTGATTTTAAGCTGTGATCGCAAGTCTTGTTGTTTTCGGTTTCTTTACTTTATTTCTCATAGACTGAATCTTGAGATTAAAACCTCGAAATATGGCATTTAATTCTAATCTTTTCCTTATATCTTTATGGTTATTGTAAGTTTTGAATATCACTTGATTTATTTTTAGAGTTGAATAAAATTTCTGCGTATCAAGTTTAAGCATTCCATGAAATAATTTAACTCAGATATCAAGTGATGAATCAGAATACCAGAGGAATATAAAGTAGGCCAAAATTTTGCTGTTTTTACAAGGCTTTGCAAATATTTGAAGACTCAGATTTCACATGCATATTTAATATTCTATTTTGTATACCTTTCAGAAAAATGTAAGTCATATATTTAAAGATGTTATTATCTCATTTCGTTTAGTATCTCATCTGTGCAGTGGCAACGTGACAATTTGTTTATCAGACTCGCAAGTCTGAGGCTTACTTAAGCAAAGACTCTGCATTTTGTGATTTCTCCATCATTTTTTTTCACATGCAAATCAAATATTGCAAGAAACATATTGACAAAATAATTAAAAGATCTTAAATGTAAAACTTTGAACTGTTGCATTTTTCTTCTCAATTTATTTCTTGGCATCTCCTTTTTTAATTGGGAGCATTTGTGACTTTTTATATTTTGGTTGACCACAGATTTTTCTTGTATATGTAAGTGTATGTGTTTATGTGTGATTACAAATGTTGATTAATATTATTGTCACAATGCATTGAGGCGGCTTAATTCCCCATAACGGCTGACAGCGCGTATTGATTGCTATTTTACATACACATATGCACGGTGTTGAATGGCCCAGGCGGTGGACCGGCACTGCTTGCCCAACAGTTGTTCAGCTCTCGTATTTGTGTTTGCGAAATAATTTTAAAAATTAATTATATAAATATACGAAAATCTGTAAAATAAATTTTAAAATAATTTATTTATTGATGCACTTTAAAGAGCACAAAATACATGCACACACAATCACAACACACAAATGCAAATGCACTTTCATATTTTTACCGAAACAAAACGTTAAAAGACCGTTGCCCGGAACATTAATGGCAATTATTTACATTTGCGAAAGTTGCGGAATGCTGACATGTGGAATTGTTCTGCTCTACTCAGTTTTGAATTGAATTGAACTGAATTGGGTTGGCTGGTTGGCGGGTTCTTTGAGCATGCACCCAATTAGCAATAACTGTAAATGAAAAACATTTGCACAAAGGCAAGCCAGAAAAGCCTTTGGCTGCCATTTTCATATGTCAATTGTTGGGCAAATAAATACTAAATGACTCAAAAATAAAAAAATAATAATGAAAACAAAAAAAAATCCCTTTTGTGTTCTGCAACTTAGCTGGCAGCGTTGGATTGAATTCAACTTGAAGTGATGTTTCTAAAAAATATTAAAGAAAAGTCACTAAAATAGAAAAACTACAAATTCCCAACTGTATGCAAAATTCCATCAAAAATCGCAAAACTCTTGGCTGAAAATTGAGTTTGCCTTGGTCGGAACAACTGTAGCCAGTACAACAACAAAGTCCATCGTGTTGTTTTATATTCATACATGCCGTGTAAATATTGTCCAGTTGCAATTCTGGCTTTCAGTGGCATAGCAGTGCAGTAGCTCTTCTTCTTACTGCCAATGCCCGAAAATCAAATTTCAATTCCAACACTGCGTATACGCAACGCAAGTTTTCGCTGCCTTTATTTGTTCTCTTTTTTGTGCACATACACACCCACTTACTCGAACTGCAATCCGGCTTATTTGCTTACACAATTTCAACTGTTTGTTGGTGTAACACCCTTTACTCTTTTCACTTGTTGTTGCCATTGCTCTGCTGGGGGATTGTTCATTATGTCGGCGTCTTGTAGATTTTCGCCCTTTATCGGTGCACTTGCCTGCGTGTGTGCATAGACTTAATTGTACATATTTTGGGAATAGTGTGGAGGATGGAGAAGGCGGTGGATTTTTCTTTGACACTGGACCTGCTCAATTTCAAGAAAAGCTGCTTACCAACAATGCCAGCGTCTGTGCCGTTACACTAATCAAGCCGTTTTGACTAGCTGTCAGGCGTCTATGCAAGCAGACTGCATACTCTTTTTGATAAAAGCCATATAGTGATTTTGGGCTAAAGCATGTAGTGTAAAGATTTCTATATGATACTTGCTAGACCGCATAATTCAGAACACTATATCAATGACTTGCAACTAATATTCCTTGGGGGCGCCATTCGGGTCTAAGTTTCCCTATCAACAAGCAAAAATAAAAGTATATTTTATATAGAAAACTATTTAAACTAGACTTCGTGAATATAACAGAAAGTATTTAAAAAGGGTATGCTAGCTTCGGTATTAGCATTCTAATTTTTAGTCGCGCTTTTTAATTTTGTTTTTTTGGAAAGGCACAGAGCACTTAATTTTTATTTATTTTGCCACGAAAAACTCTTACTGGCCAGCCATTTGACTGTTGCGGCAATATTTGCTTAATTTCCAGGCTCAGCTTAACTCATTTTCTCATGCCATCTGCTCTGTGCTCTTGTCTGTGTGTATCTCCCTGCCAAAGGACTAGGACTTCATTCGGTTCATAAAAGTGACAATGAAACTGTTTGCCTATTTGAAAACCCAATTTAGCCGATCCAACTATACACATACTCAAACCTTATACCAATATGCCCATTGAACTTTTTATCCCCCCTGCCCCACTAGATCGTGACTATTGTTTTTTCTCTCTTCCCCGTCTCTCTTTGCCAGACTGGAGTGGAGTGGGCAACAAAACTTGATGACAAGCCATCAATTTGGCTTGTGAATTTTTTAAAATGCTAAATTGCTGTGGCCATTGTTGTGTTTAGTGGACGATAAGCGAGTTCCCGAATACACCTTGAAAAAGTACACCCAAAGGCGGCTCCGATTCTGGTCAACTATTGCCGCTTGAATGAGAAAGAGTGGTACAGGGGATATTGAACAGTTGCAAGAACCCAGTCAGAGGAGGGGGAAGAGGAAATGGAGATGCGGTGACGCTTGGGCATAGAAATGCATTCAAGTGTGAGTTTTTGGTTAAATATTTTATAATTAAAAAGCTAACACCAGACTAACACTACGCGAGGTGTGTGTGCAAACAATAAACAAACAAAATCCTTTTCAAATATTTACCGTTGGTATATACCAACAAGGCTTCGCAGAAAGAGACAGAGAGAGAGAGAGAGAGAGAGAGAGAGAGAGAGAGAGAGAAAGACAGAGAGAGAGAAGTAGAACTGTCATGCTGAAGTGGGAAAGAGTTCGAAACACGCTGTTGGCATCGTCATCGTCAACTAGTTAAATCAACAACAACAGCAAAGCACAACCTGTTAAAATGCTAAATTTTATGTATATATAGATATATATACATATATATATATATATATAAAAATAACATATAAAAACAAAATTCTGTATGCACAAAAAAAAACCTGAAAATACAATTGAAATAAAAAAATCGCAACGGCTATTTCAAGTGCGGGCTTGTGTATTTGACTGCCTTTGGGTCATTTAATTTTGCATAATAATTTATTTAGAAAAAAAATTTTGGTATATTGCAGTTTATGTTTTAATTTTTTAAGACTTCCACACATATGCAGCTAAAATAATGTCAATGATTGAAGCCGATGATGTCACGTCTGCTTTGATTTGTGGGAATTTGAGAAGAGTCCGAGTAAATATATATATATATATATATATATATATATATATATATATATATATATATATATATATATATATATATTTGTGCTTTGATTTGTGGGAATTTGAGAAGAGTCCGAGTAAATATATATATATATATATATATATATATATATATATATATATATATATATATATATATATATATATATATATATATATATATATATTATTTGCTAACCGGAGCTACGAAGCGGACCAGTGAAAAACTCGGTTTTGCTTTTGTTTTACTTCTTAGATTCTAAATGAACTAAATAATTATTTTACTTTCAACTTATTTTATTCTGTTTATAATTGTTGGATTAATATTATCTATTTCAGGATAATTTTGTTATAATTGGGAACATTATTGAAATTTTTAAGCAAAGTTTTCTACTTAATTAGCTTTTCAGCGAACTGATCAGGCTTATTTAGATTGAAGTAAATCTTTTGTCCATTTTCTAAGCTATAGACTATGGATTCAAAAAAAAAAAAAAACCCAACGTTATCTTCGGGGTGCCGAAGATTACAGACTCTTTTCGAAGTTGTTTCTGCCGTAAATCACATGAACGGGGTTGGTCAGTTAATAGGGCCGATTTCGATTTGTATGACGGCTATATGATATAGTAGTCCGATTTTAATAAAATTTAGCACAAACGCGTATATATATGTAGAAAACGTGTTAGCCGAGTTTTGAAAAGGTCAGTCAATAAATGTGCGAGTTATTCCCTAAACCGATTTAGGTTCGTATGGCAGCTATAAGATATAGTGATCCGATCCGGGCAAAATTTGGTACAATTATCTAAAGTGGTCCGATCCGACCGATTCAAACTAGTGTACTACCTAGGTAAAAAAGAAGGCTAAATACCAAGTTTCAGCAAAATAGCTTTTAAGACGACGGAGTAAATCGCATAGAAACAGACGGACAGACTGACAGACGGACATGGCTATATCGACTCCTCTAGTGATTCTAAGTATTCTAGATGTAACTTTTGTGGGTCTACGATGTTTGGTTCTGTGCGTTACAAACATCAGAGCAAAGTGAATAGACTCCTCTTTCTTCGAAAAGAGTCTAAAAATAAATAAACAAAAAGAACTCTGGAATCTTCATATTAACTTCCAAGCCTTTAAAAGAAAGGTTGAAGGGCCAATTTCAAAAAATCTCAAAATGAAGCTCCAGTTAAGACTTTTTAGCTCTTACCGTTTGGACTGTAGCGTGATTGCCAATCAGTCTGTCAATCAGTCAGGGCAAACCGATTCATATATATTAATTATGTAACATATCGATTATGTATAATATTTCTCCTAAATAAAATAAAAATATTTTTTAAGTGTGTGCAAGCATCTGTGACTCGCCAAAGTTACCCATAATATGATCAGAGTGCATAGAGAAATCTGTATTGAAATGTCCGTCCGTATGTCTGACTGTTCGCCTTTCGGACTATCTGTACGTCCACCTAGATCTACGACACTATAAGAACTAGGAGGACCAAACTGGGATCTCGGACTCCTTATGCTGAAAAGTGGGACCATATTTGAGATATACGAATAACAAAATTTCAGACTCAAGGTTTTAATTCCCTTAAGTGGCGAACGGGATGTGTTTTTGATTTCAAAGGCATATTAAAACTAGAGTTTTTATAAGAATGCAACCGATTATGGTTACCACAAAGTCAGGAATGGCATTTTTTTAATGTTAATCTTCATCTTGCTCTGATTATTGTAAGGTACTGAACCAGGTAACCACGGTAAATCCCAATACGTTGTCTTTATAATAGTCAGTATTAGTATACGAATGGATTGAAACATGTTCGTCTACTTCTCTAATCTTTTCTTACATATACACCAAGATATACGCATATGTACAGACTATTAAAAGGATCGGACTTCTATATCTTAAAGTAATCATACCAATCTGAATTATTACCTTAATGTGTATTATTTAATAAAAATTGGAACTTTAGTTTAAAAGCTAAAGCGACTACAAGCGGACAGATTCATTCAAGTAGCACTTAGTATCTTAATATAAAACTGTAATAGGTTGCACAATTTTTCAAGCCCTTTGGAGATATAATAAAATATAAATTAGTCTCCAACTTAGGAGTGGAATGAAAAAAAATAGAGATCCCTGAAATGTAAATTTCTCACATTCCTAAATAAAATTTCTTTGTATACGTACTTTTTCTAACGTTTTAAGCTCTTCTCATTTTGAATCGAGGATTCTATGGTCTTTCATGCAGCGCACTGTTAGTCACATTTTATTGCAGGACACAAGGAAGAGCTGGTGAAAATCATAATAATTTTGTGCGCACTCCAGGCACAAACCGAATCCATCATAAATCTCGGGCCTGCTCGATGACAATACATCATCCGTGTGCAAACAAAATGCTAAATCTCTTATAATATCCTTTATGTCCGGGATGCGCCATATGCGTGTATAGAGACTAAAGCAGCAACCATTGTAAACACACACACTCGCACACAGCATAGCACAGTACGCCCAGTTTTAGGCAAGTTAAGCCCTTCAGGGCTTTAAATTTCAAAATTAAATGCTGGAAAATGTTTGCCACCAGCACGAAATAAAAGTACTTTAAAAATTTTGCTCTCTTTCTACATACAGAAAAAAAATATATTAAACAAAGGCAGATGAATAAAAAAATAGAAGAGAATGATAGCGTTTGATATATCTACCAGATACAATAATACTTCATATAGAGTGGATGCTACACTTGAAAAGTAGCCGAAAAAGTGCCGACAAAGTATCAACAAACATGGCAAAACCAAGAAGGAGGGCCTGAAACAAATGAAAGTCTTGTAAGCTTCCTTACCAACATGCAAGGACCGAAAACAACATGAAAAGCAGAGCAGAATGTTTTTCGAGACGAATCCCAAGAAAAAGAAAATGTTTCAAGTACAATATCAAGCCAGAAACAAGAAAATCATCAAAAGAAGCTAAAAACAACAACAGTCTGTAGTGGCCAAAAATATATGAGCCAAAGTGAGTGTGGAGGTAAAGTCTTTCTGAAATGATTCCCAGGCATGTGTGAGTGTGTAAAGTGTTTGCAATTTGTAATAGTTGTGCAGGAGACGGGGCAGATAGTAGGCCAGGCATCTTCAGTACTGCTTGAGCAGTAAACAACTGGAAGCTGGCTGAAAAGCAAGCCAGAATTTAAGTCCTAGTCATCCGATGAACTATAACAGAGAGTTGTGAAAAAAAGAGTACAGTAGATACACACAGACAGAGCGAGAGAGATACATAATAAAATGAAATGAATGCAAAAAACAAAAAAAAAGTTGCTAAAATGAAAAGGGGGTTCAGGGGCAAGGGTAAGGGTCAATCGAGTACATGACTATGGTGGAAGCCGAATAAAATTTCTCTCTGTGCTGCGGGCATTTTAACAAACGAATATTTCGAATCAATTCAAAACAACTACAAACGCAATTTAATAAAATCCGTGTACGAGTGAAATTTTTCCAAGACAACATGCCAGCAGTATAACTGACTCACTACCTATCTGGGTGGTGGGTTGGCTGGCTCTGGGGCAAGAAGCAGCATGCCATCCGTACAAACACACACACACACACACACAGAAAAGCCGGGAAAGGCAGTCAGTCAGTCAGCCAGCCAGCGCAAAACAATAAAGCGCGCTTGTGTACACAAGGGATATGCGCCTGTCTTTCAACTGGCATACACACAAACACACACACACATTCTGTGTGTGTGTGTGAGTGTGCCGCCATATTGGCAATGCTTGACTCTCGTTGTTTGCCGAGCCTCGTTAATTTGGCAATACCTGCTTTCAATTATCTTATAAATATGAAAATGCAGTAGCAAACGCTGCCAGGCAAATTCAACTAAAAACAAAATGAAAAAGAACACAGGAGAAACGAAAGCGTTTCATTTTTATTAAGCACACAAGGAAACGCCAAAGATGACGGAAAACGTCAATTGGCATGACGTGAGTGTGGACAGTGTGTGGAGTTGGCTGGACAAAGGCAACTGAACTGTGTGCCTTACAGATCAATCAAAAAATCATGACATACTGAGTGGCCAATGCGTTTAAAAACCTCACCCCTCTCACTCTTTCGCTGGTCCCATCTTAACAGGTCCATTAAGAATCAGAGTCCTAAAGGAAGCCAACAAGGTGAAAGTGGCAAGAGTTGACGGGTTTTACGTGATGTTCGTTGCTTGTTTGGACCACACGTGTGCAATTTAAATACCGCAAAGAGAGAATCACCAACAAAAGCAAGAAAAACATTAACCCAACATTCAAGTTCCAATATCCTTTCTGGAAATTTGTGTGTGTCTGTGATGCAATTGCGCGCATTATGAGTGGACTCCGAAAACCTTTAAATAACCATAATGCTACAGCTGAGAATTTCTAGTTGTTTCAAGGCGTTACCACAGTGGGACAGCAGATGCCTCCGGGCCTTAAATTTTAATAAGCCAAGATCATCCATCATTTCTAAATAAAAGATAGTTCTGATATGTTGTGATATCCTAAAAAAAAATTATTATTTTTTTTTTAATTTGAATAAAATGGAATTGTATGTATATTGAATTTAGGATTTCGTTATTATGAATCAATCTTCGAAAACAAAGAAAATTGTAATTGAAAATTTAAACTTAAGAATAGATATCCATGCCAGAGTGTTGAGTCAAAAATAAAGTCCATGGAGAGGTCGTAGCGTCCGTTGCGCATCTCTGACAACAGCAAATACTTGAGTAGTATTTTACTGTTCGTGTGTGTTTGTATGTACAGTCAACCGCTGGCGACACTATTTCAATTAGCAACTGCAATGCACGCGCTAAAATATGCAAAGTGCCCATCCGCACTTCAGCTTTTCACGTCATGCCGATGATAAAGCTTGCTTGGTTGCTTGGAGGCTTGGGTGCTTGGGTGCTTGGGTGCTTGGGTGCTTGACTTGACTTGGCTGAGCTTGGCTGACTGAATCGATCAGCACTTGACCCCGTCGTCGACACCGTTGCACGGCTGGCACACTTTGTGTCCAACACTGCTTATTGGGCGTGTACTATCCTCTTGTGTGTGTATGAGTAAATATTTAACGCGAAATGCCTGAGTCGCTGTCTGAATGATCAGCCCAGAAGTCGGGAGATGGTTGGAAGATGTGGTTTCTGTGCCGCTCCTCCGGCGAAAATGTTTAGCAACGTATGCGCTGATCAGTTTCTTGTTGTTGTTGTTATTTACCTATGAAATACCATATACATTTTTTTATTCACGTTTTTGCAATGATTGCTGATTGCTGATTGCCGACATTGAAAGCAAATCTTCACAACCAATTTTGTTTGGGTGCGGCAATCTCTGCGCCTCTCACAAGGCTAGGCTGAAAGGAGAAAGACGTGGTATCGACTCTACCTATTTTTTGTAGCTAGAGGAAATTGGACCTTGCAGGCCGAGCAGCGCTCTAGTCAATTAAAAGCTCTGGGGAATGATCTATGTTAGCTGCTAAGCTTGATCATTCAAAGAGCTAAAGTCAAGTGACGACAGATAAAAAATTTCGAAAAATTCAAGCCTCTCCATTCACCATTTAAAGCCAACCGACCGAAGAATTTTGTGGCTGTTGTTGGGTTTGTTGTACACCTTTACGCATAGACGACCACACTTACCGATTTTCAAAATAGTCGCCCTAACAGGGTACTTTTTGACTAAGTTTTGTTTGTCGTTGTTGTTGGGTTTCGGAGATTGTTGCTGGTGCGGGTTGTCGAGTTGTCGTGTTGGCCAGTTGGGCAGTTGGCTTGTTGGTGATAATGACACTCGAGCAGAGCCAATTCAACGTTAATCACGACTTTTACTTGTCTTTAATTTTTTTGGCAAATAAGAAAACAAAAATACTCAAAACGAAATGAAACGAACATTTAAACATCTCATCGCACAAATGGGCGCGGACCTGACCATCAGCCCCGACAATCCCTCTCGCTCCGCATCTGTGTGTCCATGAGGCTTACATATATATTCGTATATGGGCATTTTGGGTTCCTCTGTCGGCCGCCCTCCCTATCTCTCTCTCTCTCTCTCTCTCTCTCTCTCTCTCTCTCTCTCTGAGTCCCGAATGTAACCAAGTGTGAGTGTATGTGTGATTTTTTTCGAATTCAATTTAAAATGCACGTAGTTATAACTGTTTACTTAAGTTTTTGACGGATATTTTAACGATGTGAGCTCAACACAAATTCACTTTAAATGTTTTTTTTTTCATAGATACAACGGAAAAGAGCGGAGAAACGTGGAAGCAGGTGAGTGAGGGCGACAACAGACCAACCGACCGAGCTGCGATGACGAACGACAACAACAGCGACACGGACGGACAACAAACATGTCGAGATATTCACGTCCGAGTGATAATGAGATGCGCGCCTTTTTTCTTTCTAGGGTTTTCCCATATGTTGTTGCTATTGTTGTTGTTGTTGTTGTCATTGCTTTTACTATAGTTGTTGTTCTGTTGTGTTTTCGCTAATAAACAAGATGGAGTTACATTTTTAGGTTAATTGTGCGCTAAAGTCTGTGTGAGTATGTGTGTGAGTGTGTGTGTGGCGGATATGGCAACCCCCATAATAACAACGTTGGTGGCGACCCGAGGCCTTCGAGACGGGATTTTTTGTAGTATTTTTTAAGACTCATAATCTAAATTTAAGCATGATATTATGAGCTATAAAAGCTCTTTATAAAAATGTATAAACTCTTTTGAATTCTTTTCTTACTCAAGAAATTGATCTAGGCCTAGCGAAATCGAGAATTTTCAAACTAGGAAAAACTCGAAAATTTCTGATTTGTTTATTTTGTCTTTACTTCACAAACTTTCTCTATTTTATCACTTTCATAGAAAGCACAAATGTTTCTCTAGTTCTTTTATACCATATCCCAACGCTATGTATGCCGGAACCTAAAGTCTTCAAAGTTTATTTTTTGAAAGCTGAAACCTTAAAACGATTTAAGTCAGATATGCTCAATCTTTTTATTTAGTAATATTGATCCGTGTGCATTACAAATATCAAAAGGGGATAAAAACAGAATATATATTCCCAACCTGTACCTTTTTATTAAAAGCTTAAAGCTTAAATAAAATATCTTCACAAATTTGTATTTTTTTTATATTTTTTTAGAACTGCTTATAAGCTTTTGGAGTAAATTTGAACCAAGGAAATATCGAAGAATTTAGTTTGCTTACGAAGGAAAGTTTGGATCTAAGTTTTATAATGCGTTCGTACATAATTCGCCATCAATTTATAATCTGGTCATAATTTAACTCAAATAATTTGCATGCGGATGAGTCTAAGATATTTTGCCATACATCAATGCCTGACACGTTTGCTTAAGGGAGGAGACAGCCAATTTGAGATCAAACAAGAGTCCTTTGTCTTGGTCCTGCCTAAGACAACAAATGTCCCCTACACACTAATAAATATTCTATAAATTAAGCCTGAATTGGCCAAGAGATTTTTTGATTTACGGGTTGCATTTGAGATAATTTATCAATGTGACTCCAGATACATTCTTGTTCAGTCCGGTTGGGGAATAGTGTCGCCTAAGCTGTCTGCAAGGTGGTGACATGCAAGCTTGCTGATGTGGCAAGTTGAGTCGGCAAAGTTGGGAGTCAGTTGAGTGGCTCTGACCGAACCAGTTGCTGATTCATTAAATCTGTTCCTGTTTCTGCTTCATTTTCGTTGTTGCCTAGTTTATGGCCAAGGTTCTGACTCAAAGCAAAAGCGCCACAAAACCGAAACAACCCACAAAGTCGTACAGCCCAGTCTACCCCCATCGTTCAAAAAGCTCGTTGCACACTAGCCAAAAGCTGTGCAAATATTTTATGCAAATGCACAGGACCCGGACGCTTGGCAATGGCTACCGGTTGGGGCCACTGAAACGAAATTAATTTGTGTTTATACATAATATGCTGCCTGCTAACCAGTCCAGCATAAGGCTGTTTACACACATACACAGCCATACACGTATATATATGAGAGTTTGTGGATGTGTGTGTTTGGTCACGCCGCAATGAAATTTCATTATGAATATGCCGGCCAGCATCATTATCAGAGCGACGGTGGCAACAGCGGTGGCAGCAAAACAACGCTTTGCGCCAAAGGACACATTTTGCCAAGCACTCAGAACAGAGACAGAGCGAGATGAGGTGAAATGAGCAGAACATAGCCGAGCAGAACAGAGCAGAGCAGAGAGTTGATGCTGATGCTGCGGTGGCTTTGGTTTTGCGACTATTTGTTGTTGTTGGTGGCGCTGTTGTTGCGGTTGGATAGAGGAAGCCTGCAGTTGCTTCTGCTGTTGCAATAATGCATATGTGTCTAAAATTGAGTTTAAATACACACACACACGCCCACACAAACACAGATACAGACACAGGCACATTGAGATACACAAATACATATAAAGCAAGACCAAAATCTAAAGTTAAATATTTCGTATTGCAGAGCAAACTTTGCTTGTTCTGCGGGTGGTTGGCTGTGTGTATCTGTTGGTGCGTGTGTTTGTGTGCGGGACTCCTCTCCATCGTCCGTACAAAGCCGAAAACTACTCAGTGTATACAGACGGACAAAGATGGCAGTCCCCGGCACACTATAATTTGTTGATTTTCCCACTTAAAGTCACCAACAGCAAGGCATCTCACACACACACACACACACACACACACCCCCTCACATACAATTCGTTTTCATTTCTGGCTCTTTGCGCCAAACCCACTCCTATTTCTGTTGGCATAGCCAGCTCCTTCTTGAAGTAAGCCAAACACTCAGTGAATGTCGCCTTGCATGCGTGTGCCCTGCCATTTCTGAACTGCTCGGCAGGGCTGGATTTGCCGTGTGTGCGTGTATGTAAATTTTTTGGAAATTATGCCGGCACAGCAGAAAATCGTTGATTCATACGGTTGACTCCGCTATGCAAACTCGACTGCCAGTAAATCGGGTAAACTGTTGATGCATGCGCCGTCAATATGCTCCCACTTGTATGCTCTCCACATCACATCTACGTTAACCCATTGCAGTCCCCACCCGCAGCCCCCATGGCACTCAGAGTAATCAGCCGTTGGCCGTGTGCATATGCAGGCGGCTCCGGTTCCACTGCAGGAACAGAAACAACTTCCTCTGATGATGTTGCTGCTTCTTCTGCTGCAGTGCACCTCAATTTTCACCCATTCTGCTCTGCCGCTCTGCCACTCTGCTTCTGCTGCTGTTGAGCAATCAATCAGCGAGCAAAAGTCAAACATTGACTTACAATCCAATCCACGGATTTAAATTGACGTATTTACCTGGCCAATGCCGAGCGGCAGCATTTGGTTCAGATGATGGCCCAGACGATCGACAGGGGCATGACCAGCAGTTGGCTCGGTCCATGATGGACGATTGCCTGTTTGCCCCTAGACAATGAGTGCCCCATAACCCAGTCCCCCTAGCCGAGCCCAGTATTAAATTGGGCGACTCGCAAATTATTGAGTTGCTGTCGCCGCTAGAGTCGCCATCAACATCGACATCAGCAATGCATCAAAATGTGTCCATTCCATCCGGCGATCCAATGAGCTGTGTGACAGCGGTGAAAGCGGGGGGGGAGCAGCAGATCAAGTCGTTGAAGGTGGCTGACCAAGTCGACTTTTCGTTTTGGCTTTGGCTGGCTGCCATTTCAGGATACACTGTTTGGCCATTAAAGCTTCATATTTGTCTTTTGAATAATTCAAATTACTAATATTGATTCGAGGGGATAAGGGGTAGGCCATAAAAGCAACAACAACAAAAAATGCCTCGATAGGAGAAGAAAAATGGAAAGCGCATTGTTGTCCTCGTTGTTGCTGTTACTGCTGCTACTGCTGCTGTTGACGCATAGAAAAATGCTGAATTGTCGAATTTAGCATTCAACGCAAAAAAAAAAAAAAAATAGAAACAACAGCAGCAACACCAACAAAGTGTATGACAAATGCCAGAACTCACGTTGACATTTGGTTGATTGGCGCCCAGCCGCCCGGTCGTATACGTAATCAACGATTGTTGACCACGCGTTCCCAAAAAAAAAAAAAAAAAAAAAAATGAAACAAATACGCTTACAACTACATAAACACATGGACATACACACATATATATTTGGCTTATATGCTTGATTGGATACGCGCGTATACGGAAAATAACATACTCAACGCCTCGCTCTCCTCTGCCTCGAGCACACCGTGAACTGTCACCAAATGGACGTTTGTCATGCGAGTGTTGGACCCGCTAGCTTTGTCAGTTCGACAGATCCAGTTCCAGCAGTTCTTTTTGCTTACGTTCTTTTTAATGACAGCAACCCCAACGAGAACAAGAGACTTTGTTTTGTGGGGCCATGGCACATTGAGCTTTAAACTAGTGTAAATAACGTCCTTATCAAATTGTCATAAGGACTCTCTCACACAGCCATGTAAATAGACTCATATTGAAAAAAGAAGAAAAAGAAATAGCAGGAGGCAATGGCAACTAGACACGCTAACCATTTTGACACTGTTTACGTAATCATTTCAGTTTTGGTGTGTCTCTGGGGAACTAGTCAACGGTTTTTCGAGCGGTCACCACCATTTCCCAAAACCCCACCAGCACCACCTGATTAATGGCAGATAAGCAGAGGCCAACGTGGTCACTTGTTTGCCAACTTGTTCTTAATTAAGCCAGCTTGTTGGTCTATTGGTCACCGGGGCGTTTCTTGCCTCCTCCATCTCCAGCATACCCCAACCCACCTATCCGATACTCCTGCTCTGATTCTAATGGCACATAATACCCAAACGAGCTGGGTCATTAAACGCCCAAAGTTCACTGCGCCGTTTCTGTGTCTGCTATTCGTATGGTCGTGGCCATTTTGTTTTCTCAATTTAATCAGCAGCCATAGCCATATTTGCCGAGACGCCGATAACGGAACGAGACAAGATTGAATCTGCCGACTATGCATATAAAGACTACAGACTACAAGAGGCCATATAAAGACTGTGGCTCTGCAAGCGATGACCTTTTTTTGCCGCTCGCGCTTATCTTAAAACTTGAGCTCTGCTGAAACGAAGAAGAAAGAATTTGTTCTGTTCTTGTCTTTGTTTACACTGGCGGATGCATACTCCTGGGGGCTGGCTTATCGGCTAACCACAGCGGTTCCAGCTCGCGTCATTTGCTATCATTGTCTCGGAACCCAAAGTCCCGACGATCTTTCGTTATTTGCATTAATGCAGCGTGAGATTAGATAAGCCGAAAAAAGACAGAGTCTCTTTTGAGTTGTCTTCGATTTATGTGGTACGAGTCTTCCTGTATACCAGGTATCATTACCACAGAGAGATAATTCCATACACAATCGCGAGACCTTATCAGAAACCCAGAGATAAAAGATAACAACAACTTCGCTATCTTCGCGAGTCTTAGGGCCTTCAATTTCGTCTTCTTTTTCTGCTGGTTTTTATTTCATATTTACTCAGTGCAATTTACAACTTTTCCAAGAATCTGTATGAAAATATGCCGACCTCTATACACACATATGGTTCATAAATATATATATATATATATGTATATATATAAAAAAAAAATTGAATATGTATATAAGTGAGAAAAGGGAAACCCTTAATGAACGGTGTAAAAATGAACACACCCAGTAAACTTAGCTGCACCCAGCCCCATAAAACCACTTGTAGGTATAAGTACAATATAAGACATTTTTTTACTATAAATTGAAAATTCAGACATGAAACGAGTATAACTAACTGAAATTAATTGTTTGATAATGAAAGAAGTTTATTTAAAAAAGAATCAAAGTACATACCATAAGTAGTTTTGGATATCCGTAAGCAAACAATCTCTACAAGGGAGAAGACTTCGGAGACCATCCAAAATTCCCTAAAGTATGATCAGGGTGACTAGAGAAACTGACCTGATGGACATGACCATCAAGTTTATTAAATTTTTTTTATTCGACTTAGGTTCGGACTAAAAGCATAAAACCACACTATCTCAAACAAGTGAAAGGATTATAGGTCATAACATTTTTTTTCTTTAGGATTATATTGCAACCAAATTCAACAGGCTTAAGATTTTTCGTAACAAAAGTCATTAGTTGCAATCTGATCGTACTACTATCAAATAAAGCTCCTATTGGGCCGATCCAAAGGGCAAAATCCGCTTAAATACTTAAACTTCTTCGTTTCAAATTAAAAAAAAAAATGTTTTGACTTAGAGCACCAAACAGTTGTCCAAAACTAGCTTTCATAAGGCTAATCGGACAAAGAATCCTATTTTTGATTTTATTTTTTTTAAAACAGGTTTTTTTGTACGCATCACAGCAAAATAAGGCAAAAGACAGTTTTCCATTATAATTTTTAATGACACCATATTTTATTGAAATCGGATGACTATATGATATAGAAGGAAGGGCGGGAGGAGAAAAAATTAACTTGACCAGCGTACACACATAAGGAGTCTGAATCCCAAGTTTGGTTGTCCTAACTCTAAGAGTCTCTACGATCTAGGAGTTCATACAGACAGACAGACAGACAGACGGATTGACGGACTTGGCTATATCGATTTCTCTAGTCACCCTAATCATATTGGGGGTAACTTTGGGGGGTCTTCGACGTGTGCTTCTCTATACCACTACTCTATACCCATTTCCCTAAGGTACAGGAAATAAATAAATAGTAAATAATATTTCGGGAAAGTCGATATGGAAATGTGATCAAATTAACGGAAAATTATTGCTTTTCCATTGCTTATTCTTTAAGTTTATACAAACAAGATTACATAAAAAAGACCACTTAATAATAATTAATTTGGCAAAGTTTTCTAAACAAAAAGGATATCAGCAATTCAAATAAAGCCCTGGAACCAAAACTAACAGTTGGAAGATAAAAGACGCATTCAAAGTCCCAAGTCAATTCCTTCTGGATAAGTTATTTCCTTCTCATGATTTGCCGTTTGCAGTCCACATGTACTCCTCTGTTTCTTTGGTTTGGTTAATGCTTTAGCAAATAGTCAACAAATATCCAGTGGTTTTCAATGGGGTGTGGTACGACGTGAGCGGATATATTCACAGATTCACTTGCGCTCAAACTCAAAATATTAGCTGGACGCAAATAAAACATTTCTTGTGCATTAAGTCATAATATTTTTTGTACAATTTTTATTTAAGCCATTTGTAATGGTTTGATAGCTCTTTGACTCTTTTGTGGCCGTTTTTTGTATTTGTTTTGTCGCCTTTTAAAGTCAACAAATTAAGGCAGACACACACGACAGAGTGAATAGTCAAATTTTGCTTAAGTGGTTTTAGGATTGTTCGAATTTTGAAGCAAAATATAAAGTTAAAAAAAGGCTCGGTTTCTTCGTAACCAACTACCCAAGTTCATATACACTTTTTTAAATTATTTGGTATAAACTTTAATCCTTATAACTAAATATTTGGGTATAAAACCCAAATTTGCATCCATGTATTACTATGTATTACATGATTTAAAATCGAATAGTCTGATATTGGTATAGCTAAGAAGTCCTCGCAACTAATAGTTAACGGTAAAGAATATATAGCTCCAATCGTCGTAAATATACTTTTTGGTTGGGAAAAATATAAGAAGTGAAATTAATGTACAAAGTAAGAAGATACTCAATATAGCAAATATTTTGTTGCCGGTGCCGTAAAAGATTGACTAACAAAATTGGTGTGAAAGTTCGAGCTAAATTCTCAGAAATAATGGATCCACATTGAGGTATTTTTCTTAGCTTCATTTGGATTAACGAAATCTGAAACGCATCCAAAAACTTAACAGTTTTTTAATCACATCACATTTTGCTTTACAATTCAAAAAGCCTCAATTGTTTCTTTATATTGTCTTGAGCACAGTCATCGCCTCCTCAGCTACTCCGTAGCTAATTGTGCACAAATAAATTCACATACGCACACACAATGACGAGCACAGCACAAATAATAAATTTACATATGTAGAGCAACTCCTACTGCCTTTTAAGCAATTTAGAGTACGAAAATGCCTTATTCGATTGGCAGTCATGCTTCGATTGTTTATTATTATCACCTACAGGTGTCGCTTCATAAACATTTTCAAACAAATCGACTACGATGATGATGATGATGACGTCGACTGCGGCTGTTGTTGCTCGCTCCTGTTGCCACTACGACTGCCAGAGCCACTGCCAGTGCCACTACCACTACCATCGCCATTGCCGCCTGCATGGAATTGAACAATTGCTGGCTTCGTTTGCGCAGGGTAAATATTTTACAAATCAAGCGCTTTTCTGATTTTGTAAATGTGGGCTACCAATTTCCCTTGGCACACACTCACACACACACACACACATAGAGAAACGAATAAGCATATATTGACACACTCAAACACTCACCAACTTGCCAACACTTGCAAGCGCCAACGAAAGCGCAAGTCATTGGAAATACAGTCCAAAGCAACCGTTGTTGGAGACTCTGGAGTCGCAGGCGTCGCCGCCTCTCACAACCACAACTACGCTCATCGTATGTGTATCCAAAGATCTACATAAAACAGTGAGAGCTCTGAGCTTTTCACTTGTCGGAGAAAAAGCAGAAGCGCAGACATGTGTTAGAGGAGTGTGAGTGGGAGTGAGGCATGTGGCTCGTGCCGCGTCGCATTCCTGCAGCACATCCAAAAAAAAAAATAAAAATAACAGGCAAGACAAGTTAGACTACTAACAATATTTGACTGAAAAATATTTATTATTTACCAATTTGTTTGCTTGACTAATAACAATAATCACAACAATAACCACAACACCAGCCATAGCAATAGCAAAGGCAAGGCAGAAAAGAATGAACTGAAAAAGTCAGCTATAAAAGCAGAAAGCAAAGAAAGAAATAATCAAAGGCTCTCTGTCCTTCTCTCTCTCTCTCTCTCTCTCTCTCTCTCTCTCTCTCTTTCTGAGAGGAGAAGAGAATCTCTTAATATACATTTTTGTTGACTCTCTGTTCCTTTCTTTCAAGGACGTTGTGTGCTTGCTTCAAAATCGAATACGAAACAATCACAAATATTACCCATAGCAACAGAAATATGGGAAACACGGGATTTGCCAAGGTATGACCGGCCTTAGGATACTCTGTACTCACCAAAAAATATATTTTTTTCCGATCGATACCATGGATTGATAAAGGCTTTAAGCAATCAAAAAGCGAAGGAATAATCTTTTATCAGCTTCTTTACAGAAATGCGGATGAGGCAATTGTCAGAAAGGAGTTCACATATCTAAGTTGCTGAAATATCTGGAAGCTTAATGTACTTTACGAAATTTAAGGATCAGAGTATAACAAAAATGTCTGCCAATGCAAGTCGATAAAAACAACAACCACATAAATGCCTGGGCGGTCCAATCAACTCCCCACACCATTCATGTCCCCTACTGTCGATTTTCTCCTGTTCGTTTTTCTTCATCCGCCCCCGCACACTTTGAAATCATTTTGCACTTGGCAGACGCGCTCTAGACACCCAGACTTGTGTACATTCTGTGGCGTTTGCCTCTCCATTGACTGTGCCTTCTTAGCTGACGTTCTCCATCTTCCCTTCCATAGCTTTTCATTTCAATCGCCCTCATTCACAGCCGCTCTAGAGTATTGTGCTCCTTTTCTTCCTCTACTTGTTTTTGTGTATACATTTTTTATTTGTCTTTTTGTATTTCTATTTGCGCGCAGTTCAGTTTGAGCTTAAATTTATTCCTTGCATGCCAGCTCAATCCAGCATGCTGGGTAACTCTCAGGCTTCACGTTCGATTTCTTGTTGATTCCGTTTTCGATTTGATTCCAATGTTTCGTCCCCTGTCTGGCCTGCCAGCCAAGTGTCTGACTGATTTACTGAATTTGGTGCACGGCCTTGCCACCTACACCTGCTCCGCGCCCCACAACCACTCTCCAGCATTTGTCCCTGCATTAGTCAATGCCGATGCTGATGCCGATACCTCCGAGCCCAAGAGCACAACATTTGCAGCTGAAGTTGTTAAGCAGCGCTAGATAAGTGCTCGAATAAACATAAATAATAAATGACATTTACTAAATAAAAATATTTGCGCTCGCATAATATTTGAGCAGCAAACTCAAACTCAACAGTCATCTGGCCATGCCGCTTGGAGGTTCATGCTTGCAGGTTCAGGTTTGGTTTAGCTTGACTTTTCAGGGAAAGCATAGAACAGGGCAGAATTGGCATAGTTGTAGTGCTGGTAGGGATGGTTCTGGTGGCTCTGGTGGTCCTCCCCTTCTTATTCATGTGAGATCCGGCAATGCCGACGACAACACCAACAGCCGCCACATGGAAGCCAACTCGCCAGAGACTACAAAACACACTCTCAAGCTGTACTTACTCTCTCTCTCTCTCTCTCTCTCTCTCCGTTCCATTTTACTTACTGTCTCCCTCCCTGTATGTCCTCAGAGCTGCGGTTTTTGTTTTCCTTTTTGATGATTTTGGAAGCAATTTTGGCACCAGCGAACGTCGCGCCTTTCAGGGCTTCCTTCTTGTAAGTGTGTTTGTGAGTGTGTACTCACAGAAAAAATATCAACAAAATAGAAAATAAAAAAATAGCAACACTGGCAGTAAAATTTGTGTTTTCACTTTCATTTGTTTGCAAAAATAACAAGGCTTACGATGGCAGCAATGAGTGGAGAAGTGATGAAAGGCAGAAAACTGATCCATTTGAAAAGTGTATACAAATGCGAATTTGAGTGAGAGGCAAACAAGATTTTGTGTGTTTTGCTTTGTTATTAAGTTATATTGAGGTATTTTTTATTTTAATGCTTATTGTATTGCTAAGGGAAGTATTGCTGTTTTTGTTGTTGATGGGGTTGTGTTCTTTTGTATTTTTAGGTATGTTGTACAGTTTGTTGTTCCGAATGTACACAAATACTTCGATTTTATAATGATTTCATTCATGTTTCTCAAAGTGCTGTTATTGATTTACCTATTAGCTACTTAGCTGAAAGGTATGCTATAGCCAACCCAACTAACTGGAAAATTATAAAGTAAATCATAAAACCATCGAATTTTTCTTATGTGAAGAATTGAAATAGTTTGAAGTGGAGCAGGAAATACTTATAATATTATGGTTGGAGATAACGCCTTGAATAATGATTATACTTTTATTCATTGAATAATGAGTTCCAATGGTTACGCCAAACAAATTTGTATCTAAGAAGTAAATCATACAATAACACTGTAACCGAAGGGAATGGGTATAGTGAAGAGTTGAGCGTGTATGCAACACCCAGAAGGAGATGCCGGAGACCCCAAAATGTTGCCCACAATATGAAATCGATCTGCCTATGTCCGTCTGTATGATCGCAAGGATCTCAAAAAATATAAAAACTAGAGCTATGAAGTTTGGTGTATATAATGTAGAGGATACGAGAAATGGCAAGTATATTGATCCGGGAAAGCCCGAATTTAGTGCAAGTATACTAAAATATTGCAGAAAAACTGATCTCATCCCGTACAGAAATTCCCACTCACCCCACTGGGGGTGAGTTATACATAGAAAAACTAGTTATACATAGATAAACTTATGTGAGCTAAATTCGATGTTTATTGTTTATTATTGTTTGTCAAATTTTTTTTTATTAAATTATTATTTTTGCTTATTAAATAGGACTAACATTTGATTATCTCAAGAATAGAGTCGGATTGTTATGTTCTCAAAAATTTTATATTACAATTTCAAAAAAAAATTTTTTTGAAATATATCAATAAAATCATATTTACGGCATAAAAAACAATATATGTATATGTTATATATACAAATACATTAGATAATTTAATTTTGCCTCTAAAAATAAAATATATTTAAGCTTAACACCCAGCTAAAAAAGTGTTCTTAAAATATTGATGATCTCACAATTACATTCTCGATCAAAAATGGAAAATTATAAATATAGAAATTGGTAAGATTTATGGATATATTTAAGATATAATTTATAACTTTATAAAAAATCCACTGGTTCTATTATAGTTACATAGCAATGTCTAATTTTGTTAAAATCACATCAATTTGTGTTAAAAAGAACGTTTCGCTATTAAAAACCATTACTCCATCAGCGACTTTCTTGGAGAGGATACCTTGCCCACTTACCATTGATTTAATCAACACAATTAATTATGCAAGCTCAATTAACATTTTTGAATTCCTTTTTATCCTGCAAGGGAATAAAATCACTAAAGAAGAAAAAAAAAAGAGCTCTTCCTTGAAGTTTCTTGCGGTATTTGCCCGCTCAATTATAATTATTTCAAGCAATTCCGATTTTCCTTGAATTTCGCCCCTCGACACTTGGCTTTCCGAATTGATTGGTGACCCAAGCCTTCGGCAATTAGTCAAATTGACCAAGTCAAGTGAATTTCAAAAGGAGACTTCAATAGAAAGAAGATAGACTGCAATTAAAAAGTATTTAAAACGGTTCGAATTTGCGAATCAGTAAAAGGATGAAGATAAAAGGGACTCAGTACAATACAACTGAAATTACAAAAAAAAAAAAATAAATAATTTTCTACTGTTTGACAGTTCCGAACAACTGTCATAATTTATTGGTCGCTCTAGTTTTTTATTAAAAATAATTGTCACAATTTTCCGAACAAATGATCAGCTTAAGCTGTATTCCAACAACCCAAAACAAATCGTAAAAAAACTCGGCTTCTTTATTAGCCTAGCCCTGCACTCAAATAGAAATTGTATTAACGTCGCATAATCAAATCAAGATCATCAGAATCATCACGCCTCCTGCCCACAAACACCCCCGCCCAACAACATTGCCAGCAAAGTGTCATGGAAATCAAAGTCCTTGGCAGTTGATTCAATAGTCCAGAGGAAAAACTATTAACTGTGAAAACAGCAAAGCCCTTCAAAACCAACATTGAACAGTTTTGGCTTAACTTGGCTTAACATCGGACCAAGAATCCCCTTGCACCACCTCGGCAATCACAGTCGCTGCTGGCATTGTCATTGCCCTCATCCCCCACCGATCCGAACCGACTCTCCCCCTGAATTAAATCGTCACCACATCACAAAATGAATAATGAAACGTTTATTGTCGCAATTATTTTATTGCCCTGATATCTCTAGCCTCTCAACGGCATCAAAATTGGGAACGGTGCGTCGACCTACTGCTCTGGGCTGACTCTGTTTTCCCCTCTCTATCTCTGTCCCTTTCTCTCTCTCTCTCTCTCGCTGTCTGTGTTTTAAGAGTTCGATGTGTGATTCACGAAATTTGTAAGGCAGGCATCAGCAACCAGCCAGGCTGGCCCAGCCGGTCCCTTGTATGTGCCAGGACAATGCACTCATTCATTCATTCTGCTGCTCACATAGTCAGTCAGTCGCTCATTCAGTTTGCCCTTAATTTTTGGGCATTGGTTTTTGGTGCGCCGTCGTCGTTTTGTTGCCGGTAATCCTGACTATTATTTGGGGTTGATTGCTTGTGAATGTCTGGTCGGTAGATATATACATATATATATATGTGTGTTGCCTTCAAATGAAAAGGGGTTGGCGAATGGATTTCTTGTAACACTGTAAGCCCAATAATAACAACAATGCATTAGGCACTTTTAATGCGGCTAGTGAGCATAAAATGCAAAAACAAATGCCCAGTTGTCCTCAAGCCCGTGCTCGGAAATACGCACGTACACACACAAACACACACACACATACAGATACATTTCAATTTGCCTCACAATTAAAGTTGCATGGGCATCAGCATCAGAAACAACAATAACAACAGCAACAACAACAGCAAAACTGTTTGGCAATTTGTTTTTCGAGGGTGTTGATGGGCGGTTTTGTTTTCATTGGATTTTTGTTGCTGTTTTTCTAATACCCTCACCTCCGCACCACCACCCACCCGCCCACAATATTCTACCGCCGTGGCAAATCAACCACCAACACAATAAGCAACAACAACTACAACACCAGCAGAACAAACGGTCCCCTGCCGCCCCCGTTTTGTGGGTCTGGTCCCTGCGCCGGCGCTATCGTGTTAAATGCCAGCATATGTGAAAATAAGCTGTGACAAATGGCTTAATTTAGTTGTCAAACCGAGCCGCAGGGTCGTGTTTAACATGCATTTATTAAAAGCGACGAAAACACAACAACAACAAAACGATGAAAAAAAATATTGGCACATTAACTAAAAATAACAATGATTTTGATAGGCTTGGGGCCCATCTGAAACTCGGTTTATGAGTGTGTTTTTTCTGTTCGTATCTTAAGTGAACCAAAGCATAGCTTTCCAGCCAATAGTTGACCTGCTGTTAGCATTTTGCACGACCTTAAGACCCAAAGAAAAAAAAAAGTGAACTCAGCCAACCTTCCACTTGACTGGCGGCCATACACCTGTTAAAGCCCTGTCACTGTCTCTGCCAAGAACTGAGTATTTTGTGATGTTGATAAACGAAAAGTTGAAAGTTGAAAATTTATTTCATTTGCATGTCAGGTTGGTCCTGCTGCCATAGAACATCTGCCAGTATTCCAAAATGAATACGCTTTGAGAAGGAAAATTCTGGCTGGCGGCGGTGCTTATTTGATTCAACCCCTCAATGCCCCACTGGAAATGTCTGCCTTTCATAGAGCTCAGCGATTAGCCAAGTTTTTATTTTTGATTGACATTTTTAGAAGGATTTACCACGTTATGAGTGAAAGGGCGCCCTTTGTTATTTATCTTTTAGGCCATTCAAAACACAAAATTGAAAGCCCTTCAAATTGCAGCAGCCGTGCCAGCAGGTACTTAGCTTGGCGACAATCGACAATCCATTCGGCTTTCAGCTCGGAAAACTTGCCGCTCTCTAATGTGGGGTTTGAGTTTTTTTATTAGTATTGCACCCGCGGCGACACTGAGCTCTCTTCAGCTCACTGGGAGCGATCAATTACAGAGGATTTGAACTGCTTGACATTTACATGCATAGTGGGTGACTGAGATATGGAGTGTTCTATGGAGTCTACTGTGTTAGACTTGTTGTTCCATTTAAGCTGTTGTCAACAAGTTCACTCATTCTCTGCGTTGCGGCGATCATCGAGTTGCTCTTTTTAAGGTGGTGAGGGAGTGCCTACAATGGTTTAGTTGTGTGTGCTCAATTGGCCAGAAAAACTGTTTGAACACAACCACTTGAACACATGACCACATAACAAGAAACCTAGAGAAAAAGACAAGCAAAGAGAATTACAGTTGGTGTGCTCTTTGCTATAGGTTGATTTCTTCTTCCAGCTGTGCCAGAAGCATCGGGAATTCCGCCTGCTTAAATCTCTTTGACTTGGCAATCGGAAATGCTGGCTTATCCTGTTTTCTTTATTGGTTAAAGATTTTTTGCTTAATGGCCCAGTCGCCTTTGTTTTCTGGCTTTGTCAGATTAGGGCTTAGCAATCTAAAACTGCAAAAATTTTATTTTGCCCGGCAGGCAAAAGTACATTGATTTGAGATTTCCTGCTCTCTCTCTCTCTCTCTCTCTCTCTCTCTCTGGGCCGGTGTCTAAATGATTGTGCCTGTCGAACATAATAAATGTTTCTTTCATCATTTGTCAATGATTTGAATGAGAAACTGTTTGGAGCATCTGCTCATATGAGATATGTTTGTTTAGGCAAAACTTTCGGCTCGGACCCGCTCTTGGGGAAACCCTCAATATATTTCAATATATCTAAGTATTTAAAGAGCTTGGGCACAATTGGGCCAGGCGGTTTCTGTGTCAAAGTCTGTCGTAGCAGTGGAAAATTTTTGCAGCCCTTTGGACAAGAACAACCAATACATGCATACGGTCAAACGGTTGCTGAGCTATGCAAATCCAAATATAGAAAGAACGAGAATACAGAGACGCCCAGAAACAGACCCAGACCCAGGGAATCCCCAAACCTACCCAAGAAGGGATGGAGGAAGGACAAACAGAGCGCCCACTTGACAAATACCATTTTCGAAATTGAAAGACAAACTTTTAAGGAGTCGTCGTCGTCATCGTCATCAGCGGCAAAGTAGTCGACGTTGTCGTCGTCATCGTCATTCTTGTTGTCTGCTCTGGTAAATGGAAATGAGACAATGCAAAATGCAGGATTCTTGCAGGCAGGCAAATTTGTCGGTGCCTGTGAATATGTGCTGGGGGGAGGGAGAAGGGAGTGGACCGGCAAGAGGGTTGATGAATTTGCTGAGTATGTTGATTTGTTGATTCGTTTCGCCTAATCGCACCAGCACCATCAGTCAGCCAGGCAACTAGCCAGCCAGCCAGCCAGCCAGCCAGGCAGCTAGGCAGACAAACTTGTCCAGTTTGCGCATCCAATTTTAGCCAGCGAGCCAGAGCCCAAACTTTCCGGCGTCCTCCCCTCATGGTGCGGTCACATTCGCCATTGTCCCATACGCAAATGTGTTTGTCTGTGCATCTGTCCGGTCCCAGCACGAGCTGTGTGTGGGTGTGAATGTATTTGAAAGTTTTGCTTTAGTTTCTGACTGCCAACATGATGCTGGAAATGTGTTGAAAATTTATTGACATTATTCAATTAATTATTGTGCAAATATTTTCACACACGTACACGTAAGTGGCAGAGAATTTGCCATTAATTGTGAATTAGATTGTACGAATATTTTGCCTATACCAGAAATACATTTGGCTACCCAGATTTGTTGCTGTTTTTGTTATATGTAATTCCTGCAGTCGCTGTAAAATCCATTCACTCAAACGTTCATTCATTCATTCAATTGTTCAGTGAAGCATTTTTCGTAAACAATCAGAACTACCAAAACCTAACCAAATCAATTGAAGCCAATTCAATCCAAACCAAACTAAACCAACCAAACAACTATCAGCCTGGTCTGGGTTGAAGAGATGCAGGCCTAGCCATGTCCATTTCCGTTATTCAATAAACCGGAAACAGCTACCACACTATATCATTCATGGTCACCAAATGCCGCTGCGTCTGTTGCTCTTGTTATTGAGATGATTTTGATGATGATTTCGCATTAATTTCGGCTGTGTATGCAAATACGTTTTCAAAATGAATTGAATTAATTTAATACGCTTCGAATTTGTTTTGTTTGATTTGATTTGATTTGCTAAAAACCTAAAAATTCTTTTACCCATCATAAGCAAAAACAATAAACAACATGATCAGCCTTTGTTTTTATACGCGAAACGGTTGAATTAACTTAATTGGTTTTAAATTGAAAGTGAATTGCAATTGCAAAAGTCCAATTTAGTTTAATTAAAAAGATTGAAAATTGTGTTTAGTTCTAGCAAATTTGTTATATGCGAAACATCTGAAAACCTGAAATAATTATTTATTTTAACTTTTATATATTTTTACAAAAATCTAGTGGATATATTAAGCCCTGATTTTTTGGTATCCAGTTACCAATGTGAAGGATTTCCAATATGATTCTACTTAAATGATGCATATATGAAATTTAGTTTTTATACCCTGTACCTTAAGGGTAAGGGTATATTAAGTTTGTGCTAATGTATGTAACATAGAGAAGGAAACGTCGTATACCCCCTAAAGTCACCCATAATATGATCAGGGTGTCTAGAGAAATTTATATAGCCATGTCCGTCCGTCTGTCCGTTCGTCATTGTGAACGTTAGATCTTAGAGACTATCAAAGCTAGGAGAACCAAACTTGGGATTCGGACTCCTTATGTGTGTACGCTGGTTAAGTTTATTTTTTTTTTTTTCAATATTATAGTTCCCCTTGCCTAGAAGGCAAACGGTCGAATGAACAGTCCGATAGATGGCCTGCTTTCATTATTGTGAACAATGTGTTGTTGCATTCTAAGGAATATTAAGACCAGACGTGTCATGTGAATTTAGACGATCAGGGCTACCACCCGACTAGGGCTGCCACCTTTTCTTTTTCAATTCCGTCTACTAGATACAGGGTATCCCAAATTCGGTCTCGCCCGAGTTTAAGGTTCAGCTTCATTTCTATATATATCCTGCAATCAATCGATTTCATATCTCCATACCCTATATCTGCTGAAAATACGAGGCACTGTACCAGTGATTTTTTATAAACTAAATGTACCCTTAACCTTAAATTATGAAGTATAATAATTTCATTCCATTTCAATTTAGTAAAATACCCAAAATTAAAATACCCTGTACCCCGTGAATAAAATAATTCCAATAGATCAGCACTTCCAATGAAACTCCACCAACGGCTAGGGTGGCAAGTCTGATCTACTCACATATTTTAAACACGTCCGGCCGCGTGGTCTATTTATATATTTTATACCAGTTTGACACTGTAAAGGGTAGGGGATAACACAACGTAATTGTTAATAGCATTTATGGTCCGATTTGATCACCTTGAGTTCAATCGAAATTAGCGAATTCGAAAATTGCGTATATTTAAAAAAGTTTGGCCCAAGTTTGGTGATCATAGCTCTCTTAGTCCTTGAGATATTTAAGATTATTTAAATTTTAACTAATGGTTTACCTGGGAGGGCGGGGGAGGGTCGGATCAGCTTAAAAAACAAACTTGCTTTTTCCCACGTCCTATTGATTCTTCAAACTAAATTTCATAACTCTAGCTTTTGTAGTTTCTGAGATCCTTGCGTTCATACAGACCAGATCGATTTCTCTAGTCAGCTAATCATAATTTAGGTAACTTTGGGGAGGTCTTTAACGTCGCCTTCACATGCGTAGCTTTCCAGTATAACCTTTCCTTTTGGGTACAGGGTATAAAAATATAGCTTCTGATAGCTTTTGCAGAGTCTTAGATACTTTTCAATTTCTTAAAATCAATGACATGATATTTTTTTAAAAAGATTCAAAAAAATTGCGAAATTAGAACCTGCAGTTTTTTAGTTGATCCAATTAATAACTTGTATAAAATATTTTTAAAATATTTAATATTTATTTTAAATGAATCAATCCCTAAATAATAACAAATTTCATTCTACGTTTAGGTAAAGATCAGCCACTTAAATAAATTGGACGCCTTGGAGAACCCGTTCATAATTCTGAGTTCCCTATAGTCTCTACAGATTAATAGTTTCATGGACCTTGCATTCTATCAAAAATAATTGTGTTTGCTATTCATAAATTTGCGTTAATTAAATAAAAATATACGAAAATGTATTCCTAAATTCCCTACACATATTCATTCATCATCTGTGAGTGGGTCACAAATACATTCTTCTTCATATCCGTCATCGTTTCAGACAGAGCCAGCGCCCCGACTTGTATCGCCCCCGATGTCCATTGCTTACCACTCGCTGTTCGCCTGTCTAGTGCTTGTCAAAACACAATTTGGTTATTAGCCTCGTTTGGCATATGAAATTTCATCCAATCAAATGCAACTGCGGCGTCAGATGCTCCGCTCCGGCTGCTCAATGCTTGATAAAAAGTATTCGTTTCTTTGTGTGTACGAGTGTTTGACGACCAATCGATAAGAGACCGCTGGTGCCTGCCACAGCCGCTGCCATTGCGGCACATCAGTCACTGTCATCCAGCACGAACCAACCAGAAATGCCTTGGATCGGCCACCACCGTCTGCTCCAATCGCGCCCTCTCAGCTTTTTCCCCATTCTAAATTAAGCCCACTGCCGAACGTGATTAATGCGTTGGACGCTGGTGTGTTATTGCCCTTGCCTTTGCCGCTCCTTTGTTGCCTCTCTGCCAACGTAAGCTCGCAACCACAAAGCTTGTTGATGACCAGATAGAGGTGGTTTGTCCCACAACTGCAGAACATGGCAAAACGTATGCCATTGTCTGGGTAACGACTTTTTAGATAATGCCGTAGAAATTTCACACCCGCCCTGATGATTTGTAATGTTTTGATTGCCGAAAGTAAAAAAAAAAAAATAGAATGATTTCGAGGATGCTGAGAGAAGCACGGCTGGCGTGTGACCAGGGCACGTGTCCGCATTTTATGGCTTACAACACGGCACAGAGAGCTGCGTAGGGCTTCTTGGATTATTTTCAATTTAACTGCGACTGCGATGGCAATCCGACTGCTAATTATGTGTGGAATGTTTTAGATAAACAAACTGCAGCTCGCCTGCATTGAGAGCGATGGCAAAAAGGACAACGGTCTAAGATGCCAACAGCCAACAATAAGTGGGCAGCGAAGAGTTGGTTGAGGTGAAATCATTTTCTACCCTTCGAGGGGGCGACTTTGGCAGTTGTTGCTCTTTCTGCCTAATCCGTAAGTGTCGCTCACAGGCACGCAACAAGCGGCGGCATCAGTCGCTGATAGAGCACAGAGGCACATTCACATTCACACTCCCACTCACACAAACACACACACACACACACATACTTGGCATACCGGCATAAGCTCCAGCATAATGATGTTGGAGCTGTCGACACGACACGTCATCATCGACAGGGCAGGACAGGACAGAACAGAACAGGACAGGACAGCTCCATGAACAAATCCCATGGCAGGTCGTTTCATTGCCCGATACCCAAAGCCAATGAAGCCTGTGTGGCAGCCAGAGTGACTCAGTCTGCTGCCATTGCTGTTGGTCAAAGATAACAGCAATTTATTTTCAAGTCATCATTTTAATTATCCCGTTCGTATGTTGTTGCCAACGTTGTGCCGAGGCGCGCCACACAGCGCATTAAACGTGACAACAACAACAACAGCCCAAAAGTAGCCAGAAACTTTGGGGCAGCAGCCGTTTTGCTCATTAAAATATAATATGTATTTTTTAATTTAACAGAAATGTTTGCACAAAAATTTCTCTCCCAACCAGAAACGGGCAAAAATGTTTCCCATGTCTCCTCTGATTTCGGCCTTCTTTCGCCCGGTGCGTATGTGTGTGTGTATGTGTCTATGCCTTTGTCTTGTGCAGCTCATCATTCTCATCCATATCCACATCCAAGAGAGGGTGTGCCGGCACAAAAACTGGGGGCTCGGCCTACCAAATCGTTGGGCATGCAGCGTTTTTACACAAAAAAAAAGAAAAAACGGCAAATAGAAAAAACCCTTTTCGCTTTTTATTTTCATTTGCCTAACAAGCGCCATTGCAAAAGACCTCGCTCTTAAACCGCACCTCCATCCCCATCCAGCTATCCGGTAACCCACATCCAACCAACCGCACGCGCCTTTATGCGTTCGTTCTCTGCTCTGTGTTCTCTGCTTTCTGTTACCGGAAGCGTTCATGAGAAAGTTTCCGCTTTCATAACCGAATTTTAATTAACTTTCGAAAACCTAATTACAAAGTATTATTATAATGAAAAAGCAGTGCACAAAGCGCGTACTGCAGACACTGCTCCTGGTTTGCGAGTGGAAGTGGGAGTGGGAGTCGGTGTAGATGTGAGTGTGGATCAGTATGGGTGGAGCCATCATCCTTTTGCTTCCATCTCTCCATCCACTGTTTCATCATTCTTGCAGTCAAATAAAAAGTGCGACGACGACTTTGCCTTTGCTTGAGCTTCGCCTTACCAGTGCCCGTCCTTGCTGTCTTTGTTGAGTGCTGGAAATGGGTTGGAGCACACACACACATATACTATTTCCTGTGTATCCATCCGGTATAAGCCCGGGCTCTTTGGCCCTGACTACGGTTCTAGCTTTGCCTGTAACATTGCCGCCCTCGGCGCCGGTTGTGTGCGATGCGGCACCGTAAAAAAAGGGTTGCCATTTTTATTATAGCGAAAAGTTCTTTTATACCCTCCAAGCTCATACAATTTGCACGGGCTGGCTTGGTTTGCCTCATACCACCAAAAACCCCAAGCTCGACCCCCAGTCGACAGCCCAGAGTCTGGGGCGAGCTGTACGTGTATATCTCTCTGTGTGTGTCTCTCGTTTTAAAATTAAATATTCCATT
Source organism: Scaptodrosophila latifasciaeformis (assembly GCA_037075145.1). Classification (NCBI taxonomy): domain Eukaryota; kingdom Metazoa; phylum Arthropoda; class Insecta; order Diptera; family Drosophilidae; genus Scaptodrosophila; species Scaptodrosophila latifasciaeformis. Next base: position 439,735 of record JBAMCM010000019.1, read on the forward strand.
AGAAAATTACTAGAAGATTGTGGGTTTTTTAGCTGCATACAACTGCGTGGTAATTGACTGCCGAGTTCTCTAACTCTCTGTGCTCTTTAACCTAGACAAAGTCACTTGTATACATACGAGAATATATAGAAATGTGTACTAGATATATATACAATATATATATATATGTATATATTTTTTTTCTTAGCGACTTGGGCAGCTTTATTTTACCAGACATTTCCCAAAGTCGAGAAATTTTTTTTTAGTTTTGTACATAAACATGAAAATTTAATAGGCCACTGAAGTTGTGTTCACCTTTCTCCAGTTCCGAAAGTATTTACTTGCTTTATTACTAGTTAATAGAATTTTAGATAGCCCCAACAATAAGTTAATATATTCTCTTACCTAGTTTGTCTGTCTCTAAGGGTGGTAGCCCCACCATCACAGTCCTCCTATCCATCTATCCGTCTATCTGTCTGTCATGTAAAAAATAATTACATATTGATGGCGTGTGGAGTGCTTGGCATTTATGAGCAGATAACTGGGCTCACAAACACTACTAAAAAAAAAAGACGCATACACATCCACATAGAAGCTCACCCCACCCCGTCCCACCAGCAAGTGTCCTTAAAGCGCATGTCTAGAAAGGGGCTGAGGACCACTAAAACAGTTTGGGGAGGCTAACACGGCAACCAACCCCAAAATAAAAATGAACCTTCATATACCCAACCAGGGTTGTTGTTTGAAAAATGAAGAAAATCTAACATAATATACGTCATGCCAGACGCAATGTCAAGCTAAACTAAAATAAATAAATCGAAATCTTCTGTTAAGGCGCTTTCGACTTCGACTAGCAGAAACCATTTGCTAATAAATGTAGTCATAGAGTCAAAAATGTATCCATTTAATTATTAAAGTAGGAAAAAGTTTTTGGAACGAGTCAATTTGTGGCTTAAAAATGAAAGGTAGATGGAACGATCTAAAAAAAAGTAATATTTTTGAATCTTAGATAAGAAATTGACTGAGAATTCGTCAGACTAAATGAGTAGGAGAAGGAGGGAAGAGTAAGAAACCGGCAGACCGGAAAGTCATTTTGCTGCCACAGTTTAAATGATTTGTCGTTCATTATGGCAGTGTTTGAGTTTGGGGTTAGTCAAGTTTTGTTTACCAGTTTATTTTTCCATTGCAATTTATGAGTACCTCAGTGCTTGCTATATGTAGAGCATTCGCCTGATAAGAATAGTGGAAAACTGCATTCTGCATCCTATTAATTTGATAAGATAAGGCATATGTGCACACATACATATATCGTGAAATGCAGTAGATACCCCGCAAACTCTAGAAGCCTCGACAAGGGTGCACTAAGCACTCTGGGAATGGGTAATACAATTTGCTATCGGTCGTTTATTGGTTCGCTGATGCAGATAGGAACTGTAGATACTGGAGTAGTTGTAGATGTGAGGTAGATAGGAGAAGACCAATCAATATAGAAATACTTGTTGGAGGTCAGTTGTTTAAGTCAACAAGAAAATCGAAATGGAGGATATGCTCAATGTTTTGATTGCTACAAGTTTTTCTGTCTGTTTGTTTGTTTGCTAGCAAATGAAAACAATTTATGGTTTGTAATTTTTTTTCTTTTCTGTATTTCAAACATTAAAATAGTTTTGGTTTTTTTTTTTTTGATTTCTTTTTTTTATTATTATTTATAATATTATTTTAACTAGCATTAGATTTCGGTTTCTTGTGTTTTTTTTTTCAATTTTTTAGCTGATTTTTTTTTGAGTTTTGTGTGTGTGTATGTGTGTGTGTTTGTATATATTACATTATATATATAATAAAACATGTTTGTATGTATATTTTGAATACTGTCGTCTGCTCATGAATAAACTTCTTTCTTATGCATTACACATACGCACCATTGGACTACCTTAATAAATTGATGAGACGACAGCAAACAGTTTAAAGTATTTATATTACATTTTTTTTCTCTTGGTTCGCATGTGAGAGTGTGAGTGTGGGTCTTTTTTTATTTTTTCTTTTATTTAAACTATTAACTATGGTATATTCATTTTATTATTATTTTATTTAATTAATTAGCTTAGCTCATTTAAAAATGTGTGTTTGTTTTTCGAATGATCTTATACAATTTGTTTTTTTATTTTATTTTTAGTTTTTGCACAGATTTTGTTGCTTCTGTTGTTGTTTTGCATAATAAAATTAATATTAAAAATTATTGAATAATAATTGCATTTTTCACTTTGCGCTTAGATCTTTAAGTTATTTTATAAATATTTTTTTGTTTTTTTTTTTTTTTTTGTTTTCCATTTTGCAGAGTTTTCCTTTATGCTAATTAAATGTTAAATGCTATACAAGATATTATATTTTTTTTATGTGGCATAATTTCGTACAATTTGATTAATTCTCGAGTTAGTTATTAAATACATATATATATATATATATTTTTAATTTTTTTTTTTTTTTTAATTTTTTTTGCAAGTTTATAAGAAATTTACAGGCTTCGGCTCGAGTTTATAAATCTTTTTATAAGCGCCGTAAATCTTAAATAAAATATATTTTCAAATATTTACAATACATATGCGCTTTTCAAGAAGAAATATAAAAACACACATTGATTAAAAAAAAAAATGATTTAAAGTAATTTATAAATCTAAAAATTAAGCTTTTTAATTTGGCCAAGGTATGATTTGATTTCTTTGTTTTAATTATTATTTATAAAATATTTTGAAGATTCGCTTTTTTTAAAGAAAATAAACATCAGGCTCAGTTTTGGTTTTTGATCATATTCAATTCGAATTAAAGTGTTTGCGGTAGAATTTAAAATGGGTCCTATATTTTGGTTTTCATTACACATATGCCCGCCTGTGCCCTTATTCAGTCCTTCTCACTCAAATTTTTACTCATCCCGCCCCTATAAATCTGTCTATGCTAAAGCTGATTTAACCAAGCACATTTAGAATGTTTAATGAATTTTGTTATAAAAAGGATTTATAGTATTTATATTTATATATAATATTTATATTTCTTATTTTGTGTTTATGTATTTATTTATTTATTTTTTTATTTTCTTCTCAATGATTTCATTTTTGTTGCATAGTAAAATGGCATTGAAAAAAACAAATTTACAAAACAACAACAAATGGCACGGAATTTTTCGGCATACATAAAAATGCAAGATAAAAGAGAACCTAAATATTTTTACAACTACACAAAATGAAATCATAAGCATTAATTTAAACCTGCCGAACTCAATATATTTTTATATGTTTTATTTTTATTTTTTTTTCTTTTTTTTTTAATTCTTACAGCTACATCACTTTTTGAGAAACACCCTGTACCAACCAGAGTCTGGTTGGCAATTCAGGCGTCCACGTCTTGAATCCCCAACAATTTGAACAATATTTTAAACAATTGCAAAAATTGCTTAAATTGTTTTCTTCTCTTTTCTTTTTGTCTTTTCTTTTTCTTATTACATGTATACAAATAACGGTATTGTTATCCATTGTTCTTGTTCAAATTCCCTCAAAAGTTCCAAGATGAAGATGAATACTACGCCAAGTGCTCGTGCATACGATTTTAAACAATAAACTATACGAATATATATAAAAATTTAATAATAAAAAGAAACAAACTATTTACAACATTCTTTCTTTCTTTCCTCCTTCCTTCCTTCCTTTCTTCTTTCTGTCTGTGTAATTGAGATTAACGCGGCTTGGACTGTTACTCACTCGACAGCAGCGGCCATCCTCTTCTTCTTCTCATGCACTCCTCTGCTTTCTGCTTCGTTTTCATTGAGAAACAAAAGAAAAGGATGCGGCTTCCAACGTGCTAAAAGGTTGGCGGCAAGCTCACTCGCCCTCTACCAGGCTCACGCTCAAATACCAAAAACAGAAAAATAAAAACCAAAAACACCGACGGCGGCACAGCGATTGAAGGCCCGTAACGCTAATTGGACCACGCGGCCACACAATGGCCTGCCTTGTTTAGTAACCGCCACTGCCGCCATCGGCACTGGTTTGCTACAGAAGATTTTGCAGAGCCGCCGCTCCATTCAGCGTGAGGCTGTGGTTCCAGTTGCGATACGAGGCCGCCGCTGCGTATTGCTGATAATTGTTGTAGAGCTGTTGCTGCTGCTGGTGGGCCTGCTGCAATTGCTCCTCGTTGAGGTCGGTAGTAATGTTGGAAGAGTCCTCCTGCAGCTCCGGTGAGAGTTGGCTCTGCAATAACTGCTGCTGGTGGACAGCCGCCAGTTTCTGTGTGTAGTTGGCGGCCGCGGCCACTTTGGAATAGGCGGCAGCAGCTGCTGCTGCCTTGCGTTGCTGATGTTGCTGCTGCTGGACTGTGGAGCTAGTGGTACCGCCGGTACTTGTCGTTCCCTCTGGCTGCTGCTGCTGTTGAAGTGAGCTGGTTGTTGTTGATGTTGTTGTTGCGGATGTCAGTTGCTGCGCCGCGTCCTGTTGTTGATGGAGATGCTGTTGTTGCTGCTGCTGCTGCTGCTGATTATGAAGGGGCTGCTGCTGCTGTTGCTGGTGCTGCTGCTGCTGCTGGTGATGGTGGTGGTGGTGATGCGTGGTGCCGAAGAGGCTACTCGCGGTCGCATTAGAGCGCAGCATCTGGTCCGCTCGCCCTTAAGCCAGAGGGTACTGGTGATGTCACAAGCTGGTAGTGCCGGCAGGCCCATGGTAGCCGAGGCTCTGGTAGTACGAGTCCTGGCCTAAGGCAGCATGTGAATTAGTCAACGGGCTGAGAGCGTTGTAGCCGGCATATTGGCTCATATCGTACATCTTTATGTCCGCCTTGGACTCAGTGGGCAAAAGGCGGTTGATCGAGAACGGATGGCTGGAGGGTGTGTAGCCAGAGGGCTCCTGTTTTAGTGAATGCATCGATGGGTGATAGTCACTGATCAGTGAAGGATGACACCGGTTGGCCATCATGGCCGATAGTTCCTCCTGCTGGAGCTGGTGGTGATGCTGGGCATGGTGGTGGGTGGGCACGTGCTGTGGCTGCTGGCCCAGGCAGAGCTCGGCATTGGCATGCAGCATGGCCAGGGCCTCGGCATCTTTGCTGTGAGCGGCACTAAGAACATTCACATTAACTCCAGCTAGGCCAGCCGGACCACTGTCCTTGATGTGTTGGTGGTGATCGTGCCTACTGTGGTGATGGTGGTGCATGAGATGTGAATCCTCATGATCCTTTTTGCCGGGGCTAGTGGCCTCCAGGCTGCTGTGAGACGGACTCTTGTGAAGCTGGCGAATTGCCTCCTTCTTTTCATCTTTGAAGCGCTTCTGCCGACGCAAATAGCATCCATTCTCAAACATATTGCCCGAGTCCGGATGCAGAGTCCAAAACGAGCCTTTGCCTGGCTTGTCAGGGGTTCGCGGAATCTTCACAAAGCAGTCATTGAAAGACAATGAGTGCCGTATCGAGTTCTGCCAACGCTGCTGATTTTGGCGATAGAAAGGAAACAAGTCCATAATGAACTGATAGATCTCAGAGAGAGTTAGCATCCGCGTTGGATTGTTCTGGATGGCCATGGTGATTAGCGAAATGTATGAATAGGGGGGCTTTGCATGTGTATAGCTCCGTCTGTAGGTTGTGGGCTTGTCGACTCCTCCACGCGATCTGCCCATGGAATTAGGTGAGCCCGGCTCGCAGTCCCGAGAGCTGGGCGGCATTTGTGGGTAACCGCCGGGTATGCTGCCCGACATGTTGGCTGAAAGACTCATACAACCACCCATATTCCCGAGTGGAGAGCCCATTGAAGCGTAGCTCATGGATCCGGGGGTCATACAATTGGCCATGCTGTTCATGGTCGCTGCCGCTCCCACACCCATGCTGCCACTCATGCTGGCCACAGCAGCTGCGGAGTCCAGGACACTTGAGCCGAAGGTAGGTGCACCCTGAGGGGAAACGGATGACATGGCGCCCACCGGCAAGCCCATGCTGTTCATGGTGTAGGCCGCTGTTCGAGCCAGCGGGCTCATGCTGCCGCCGCCATTTGATGTGGGATTGGGATTTGCGCTGTTACCGGCACTGCCGCCACCTCCAGCGCTGCCGCCGCCTCCACCTGCCGGATTACCACCGCCACCAGCTCCAGCACTGCTCGGTGCTCCGCCAGCGCTGGTCATGCTGACCGGACCACTGGTCGGCGGCTCCGAGTAGAGCTTTTGCATTATGTCGATCGTCGTCTGGTGGGGTGAACCCTTCAGGAAACTATTCAATAATTGCGCCGTTATGTTGCTGGCTTGCTGCACTGCTCACAGTTGAGGGAGGAGAAATGTTTTGTGAAAAGGTTCGCGTCAAAATGGCGCGAATTTTTAAGAAAAAAAAAATTAAAGCTTCTGCTTCTTTTTAATCCTTTGTGAATGTTTCTCTTGTTTTTGGCATTCGTTGTTTATATCTGCGATTATTTTCAGCACTCCTCATAAATTCAGTTTTTTTTAAGACTTGAAAGATTTTAATTATCTTGTCATTGTTGTATATGTAATTATTGTGACACTTTTATTATATTTGATTTCCAATTTTTAGCATTGTTAGAAATTAATTTTAATCTTTTCTCACTCACAATCACTTGATTGATTTATTGATTGATTGATTGATTGATTCATTGATTGTTGTTATTGTTGTTGTTGTTGTTGGTAAATGGATTTGGATTATTAGCTTTTCTCTGTGTTTTTGTTTAAATTTTACTACGCGGCACGATTAGTTTGCGCGCCAAATCAAACATTCTGATTAAATTATTAGTTCTTCGCGATTGTAGTTTTTCTTGCCACTGCCGTCGCCTGGGTAAATTTGTAAAATGTACAAGCAATTCTGAGCAAATCTCTAACAATTAAACTGTCTTGATGTCGAGACAAACCGCCGCACGAACCGACACTAACGAGTACAAGAATGCCCGGCTTGCCCAGACAGACTCATGGAATCACACGCCACACTCTCACAGACACGGCCAAAACGAACAAAAAACTAGGAACCGATAATGGCCTCCACGGGCTGGGCCAGTATTCTATGCTACGCTAAACCTTCTCAAAGGTATCGATCGATCGGTGTCTCTGGTGGCTTACAATGTTGTCACTGTATATTGGCACTAGCACTGGCACTGGCACTGGCTCTGGTACTGAGACTGAGACTCTGCTACTGCTTCTGCTGCTAATTCTGCTGCCTTATGGTCCGCTCGAGTACTCTTTGGCTTGAGCTCTTGAATGTGACTGTTTGCAGAGGGGAACGCTTGCCTACTATTTGGCTTGCGCTTGCTGCCAACAAATATTGTTCGAGCCGCGCTCAAGTACGTCGCTGCCGCTGCCACAGTCACAGCCGCTGCTGTAGTCGTCACAGTCGAGAGAAACAGAAAAACACTCGGCAACCTGGCTGAAATGTTGTGTAGCTCGCTCACTCATATGCAGCACGTACACATACAGCTACACTCGCCTTGCCTGGCCAGTCAACCATCTATCCATCCGTCTGTCTCTCACACACTCTCAGGGACAGAACCGGTATCGGTATACCGATTTTCAAATCCACCACCATCGCCGTCTTGCCGCCAATGACAGCTCGTTGCTCTCTTACGCACACAGCTTGTCTGCTCGGGCAGAGCGCAAGCGCATTGGCTGAACGCTGGCACTGTTATTTGCTCTTGTATCAACATAGCGCATGGTTGCCAAGACGACGTGGGCGGAGCCAAATAGCCAAATGAGTAACGCCTTCGCCTCAGTCAAGTGGGTGATTAGTGTGAGACCCAAGCCAACGCCAACGCCACCACCACTTCTACAAAGATTCTGTTAGGGCACAGCTGCTCCAACACACACACACACACTCGTACACTCGCACACAACACTCTCACTCACACAGTCAAGCTAATGCCGTTGTCTGCTTTTGATTGAGACCGACGCCATGTTACAGTAACGATTTTCTCTAATGCGATCAATAATCGCTCGCACAGTCGTCTGCTCCCTTTGCCCCTACCTCTGTCTCTGCTACTGCCTCTCCGTCTCTCATTATATAGTATTTGTGTGGGCAACTGGGAGTGGCAGTTGCCCAGCCCCACCAAGCTCCATTCTTTGCTTCCCAGAAATTGTCGCTGTCGCCCGCCTTGGCGTCATGTTTTTCCAGAGAACCAACAGCCGCTGCAGCTGCGACGATGGCAGAGTTGATTTTTGACAAAAACAAAAAACAAATTGAATGTTACTGCAAAACTGAACCGAACCGAATTGAATGAGACATTATTAATTTTTTTAAAGCTTTTTCCGTCTCTCTATGTGTGAGTGCATGTATGAACGTCTATGTATGTATGTGTGTGTATTTTCTAGTTGTTTTTTCACGCTGTGCTTTCTGTTATGTTACTTTTTCACACACATACACGCACACACACACTCGCCACGCACACCCATTTCGAATGCACATTTGAGGTTAAGGTACGCCAATGTCACATTTATTCACATTCGTTGCCGGCTGATGGCAAAGCAGAGAACGCGTAGCGCGCCGCTCGCACAAACTGAAACCAGTGGATTGGAGAGTCACAAAAACAGATTTGACTTTTACAACAAGCCACGCATATTTTTTAAGAATTCGAGGAAAAAACTGGGGAGTCCCAAATAAGTTCTTGAAATTCTACTTCAAAATGAAAAATGGCCCCAGCTACTGGGTTGAATGTCCGTCGCCAGATTCCTCTTTAACACATTACAATGACAGCCTCATCAGAGACCACCAACCAGGTCAGAGCTCTGGACGACGGAACTACGATATCGGCACCGCCATTTATGACCACACGGATTAAGCGTATTTTAATTTCGGTTGTAAAAGTTGAAACAAGCCGGAATTCGTTTGCTTGACGCCTTCCAATGTGTGTGTCTTTCGATGCATGTGTATGTGTTATTTGTGTTTTTGTGCCTAACCCTTTCGTCTCCGTTCAATAATAGCGGAAAATTACAAAAACAAGCTATTTGTTTTTGTTACCGTCGAAAATTGTGCGTGGCTCTGTGCGAGTGTGGCTCATCATCATGGTCATAAGAATTTTATGGCATTTAATTTGCTCTCGTGCTCAGTTCTGAATGAAACGCTTTTCTCAATTGAGAAATTTTACCTGAATGCATAAATAAAAATCTGTGGAATTTCCTTTTGTCTGCGTGTTTTCATAGCTCACCAAAATTACCAAAACTACAATGAAAATGAACAACTCTCTTGGGCAAAAACCAAATAAAACAAACTATTGTACAGATTTTTATTTAAGATTCAAAATGAATGTAGCTCGTAGACCCATTTTAACAATTATTGATTATCATATATCCTTCTCGATAAAAAGTAAGACTAGATAGGAATTGCTACCGTTTCGTTTTCAACTATTGATAAACATTTTAAAGTGCTTTTATCTTTATCAATTCGATCAATCAAAGAATCAATAAATCTAGTTTCCTTCCACAAGTTGACAATTCAAAGAACCTCTTGAGAATGCTTTGATAACTTCAAGTATTTATTATATTTATTATCTTTTGACAATTAAATTTAATTCCACAAGACTATTTGTTTTACAAAGTTATCATGTTAATTTAGAAAACATCTCCGCTTATATATATTTCTGGATAATTTTTGGTAATCCAAAAACTATGTCATTTAAAGTTCTCACAATATTGTAAGCACTTAAAGAGGTAAATATTGTTTTCGTGGCTCATCAAACCACCATTTGGTTTCCATTATTTGCTTCTCTCTCACTCTCACTCTTTGCCATCGAAATGACTATCAGAGTTGTATAGTTTACTCACACTTTTTTTTATATATTGTATCCATAAATATAAATATATAAATGAAATTACGAGCTCTGTGTGTGCGTTTCTAATATGTACAATCCTTAAATATTTATGTGTTCTGCTTTGTATATTTATTTTTATATTTATTTCACAAGCACTTCAAGTGGCTCATTTAAGTTTGTTGGGGGCCAATAATATTATTTAATTTTGTTTGGCATTTTATGTGACATTGAGTAAATATATGTTTAAAACCAAAAAAAAAAATACATATATACAAGATGACTATTACCCATCGGCTAGGTTGACTTTGGAATACCCTAAACTCAGCGGAATATTTTTCGGGATTTTAATCATTTACTTTACTTTGTCTATAGTCTATATTGTAGATGTTAATCTTTCAAGAACCTTTGATTTTGACAATTAAAAATTAAGTACTTAAGCACCTCAGAGTTTATTTATACAGCTTTTATTGCTTCCAACTTTTTAAGGTCGAATATAATGTAAAAATCACATCTATGTGGAGATTGCTGTCAGCCTTATAAACATTGCCTATAAAGTAGGCAAGTCCCTGGGGACTGTGGCGTATTCAAGTCGAAAAGTGATATACCCTTTTAGTTTGAAACGGCGAATCTAAAATGGGAATCATTTATGTGTGCCTTTTGTCGGTATACGAAATGCCTAACAAATATTTTTTGTTTTTATTTACTCTTAGTCATTTATCTATTTATTTATTTACTTTTAAAAGCGCGACCATCTAAGCTGTGCTCAAACTTTTTAATTAGTTTTAATTTGTTGTTGTTGTTGTTGTTATTGTTTTATTTGTGCCGCTGCTTTAATTGTGGCTCGCGTGCTCCTATAGATAGACACAATTATTTATTTGTATGCAAAAAATATTTGGTCTATATAAATGAATGAGAGGAGTGTGCGAGAATGTTTTGTTTGTACCACTTTAAACATTTTGCGTTTTTTTCTCTCTTCTTCTTCTTCTTCTTCTTCTTTTTGGCTTTGTTTTATAACGCATGCGCGATGTGGCCGTGACTTTCCAAAAAAAAAAATCCATCTACGAGCTTCGAATAAAACAAATTTGACCAACATTTCACAGATACTCTGAAATAAACCGTAGACTGAATAATAAGAAAGATAAATGGATAAGTTGATGGGTGGATAAATACAGCTACTGTTTTCAGAGAGGGGGGCGGGAATTTAGTTTGAAAGTATTTATATATGTGTGTGTGTGTGTGTGCGTAATCAATGAGTATAATATAATATTTATTTTTATTGTTATTATTTGTTATTGTTGATTTATTTGTTTGTACAATATTTTCACACAAATTAAAATACTTTGCCAGCCAACCAAGTAAAAACGCAATGCGGCCCATGAAACGAGAATTTCATTTTTTTTTTTTTTTTAGGTTAACCCAATTATCGAAGCTCATTAGTGATTATTTAATTATTTAGCAATTTCACAAATAATAAAACAAAATGAAACCCTAAAAGCATTATCAATTGCATGCTCGCTCTCCCTTCCTCTAATATATTGCACAAATAAAGACGTATTTTCAGTTTTTTTTTTTTTTTCGTTAGGAAATGTTTTTACTTAAAATCTTGTTGCTTCTCATTTACCTAGTTGGCTATGTATGTGTGTATCTGTGTTTATTTAACATTAAGTTCAATGCCGGATACACGCGCCACACAACTTCGGTGGGCGGAGATATGTTAATCATTTTTTATTTGATAAGATACATAAAATATAGATATGTGTGCTATATTGCGAACATTTCGATATACGCTCATTTATGGGGGAATTAATTTATTCGCTTACTAAATTATACTGTAATATAAAATAAATGAAATCTCTTGTTTTGATTAAATAATTTATGAAAATCACCAAACCAAAAGTCTTCCGATATTTCACAAGGTTTCTGGATTTCATAGCTCTGAGCTGAGCTGGGCTGAGCTCCTTCAAATTTATATATATACACCTATTTCTAAATTGGTGCGCAACTTAATAAGTGTAAATTGGATAGCGTTTTAAACAAATTTATTTCTGTAGGAAAAGTTTTAAATTTCAACAAATTATAAAGTTGAATAAAAAATATTGCATTTTCCAAACCATTTCGTCTACTTAAATTTTTCAATACTGCTGCCATGGAAGATGTCTTTCGTGTTCAGTGATGGTGTACATCTTTCAGTGTGGATTTGCCAGATTGTATCTGTTGCGTGTGCCGTAATGAGCAGGCCATAAAAGTGTCTTTTGTTTTACGACCGCATTGCGCGTGTGTACATAACAATGCCGTTTATGACCGACACGGCTTTCCACGCAGACAATACACCTCTCGCATTCGGCCAGAACAAGGAGACAGACACTCGGACGGACAGAAAATTGCAGCATTCGCAAACAAGAGACCAGCCAAGAACGCTGACGGCGAAACTAGAGCAAAATTGATTTGCCGTGTGTCCAGGACCAAAGATATAAAAACTCACACTTCCTCTTGCACTCACACCGACTTCTTCTGTATTTGCCTGTGTTGGTCGAGTACCTCAGTTCTGGCAGTTTGCTGACCTCCGATGCGCTCGCGCACTAATTAGACGGGGCGGCAGAGGATGTGATACGAAGACATTTTCTTTGGTTTTTACTGCTCACATTTGTCTTAGCTAGAGTATTTCAGTTTTAGTCTTGTCGAGGGGTATACAAATCTGAGCGAGTTAGTACAGTCCAAGAGGCAGTCTTGGCTCTTATCTAAATTAGGATGTTGTTTATCTGTGTGTGTCAGTGTGTGTGTGTGTGTGAATGTGTGAGAGAGTAAGCGTCATTTGCATTTATTTACGTAGGTGTTTCATTTCCGTTTCACAATTTATCTGAAAATGTTTACTCTGCTGTTTTACCTTTGGCTCCTCAAAAAGTCTTGACTGTTATTTTTTCACTTTTCTTCATTTTGTTTTTTTTTTTTTTGTTTTAGTTTTTATTTTTAAAGATTTTCTGTAATTCTCACACATGTGACTAGCGTTGCTTTATTATTAAATGTTCCTTATCAATTAGGTGACACTTTAGTGATTCACAACCATTTCAAGCAATCGCAAATTCCACCTAGTATGCAAGTTGATGAAACTGCAAGGGCGAAGGCAGGGTTTAATGACGCTTGGCGGTATTTCTGGGCGTGCCTTATCGCACGGGTTAACTGCATACAGACTGAGAAATATAAAAGCCATTGCTATCGCATAAATCACAGCCCCTCTACAACCATACCCTCTCTCACAAAGAAAGTGGACGGAGAATCACAGGTTGGATATTTTTATCTATCTTGGTTATAAAATTGTTATCTGTATATGAATGCAAACACCCATAAGACCCGAGCCAGCGACCTTAATATCCAGTATTTTTTTCTCTATAATTTCGTTTCATTATTTTGGCATAAAATTTTTAATTCACATTTTCAGCTTATTTGTGTTGTCTTTAATTAAAATTCCAAATTGGATTTTTTTCTGCTTGACATTTGCAGGTCATGGCAATGTTTTTCATTTAACTTACAATCTGTTCTCCGTTTCAACTTACCGGTAAATGTATATGAAAGTTTCTTACTCAAATTGATCATGCGAAAGAATTTTTTCTTCTTTCTTTTCTCCCAAATCGACTGATGAATACGAAAAAAAAACGAAGAAAACGAAAAAAAAAAATCAAAATGAAAAGAAATACTTATGCAATTTAGCACTAGGCTGCTAATTATTTATTCGTTGCCTCAAAAATTAATTTTCTGGCTGTACCTGTGCATGTGTATCTCCAGCATACCCTCAACTCTACAACGAATCTAACCCATCCCCAGTTTTAGAGTGTTCAAGCTGCTACTGCTGCTTCTCTACTCTTCCTCTTCCTCTTTTCGTTCCGCTTGTCTTGCCAACTAAAATATAAATACAAAAAAAAAAAAAAAAATCGAAAATAAAATACCTAGGCAATTCCATGATAGTGGCCCGACAATCCCAACCACACTGTCAGAGGCAAAGAGCCGTTGAGCCACTGAGCCATAGAGCCATAGAGCCATAGAGCCATAGAGCCGAAAAAAGCTGTCAAATTGTCAAATTTTATCGCACTCATGTTATTGAGTGCCATGAAACAAATTGTATTCACACGCAGCTTGTAGATACATTTGTATCTACACATGTTCTTCTCATTGTTTTTCTCCCAGTTTATTTTTTCGTGCTTGGCGGAGAAGTTGGGGCGCTCCGATATAAACAATTCAATTAATTGTTGTTGCTGCGGTTAGCCGAGTGAGTATATGTGACATTTTTGGTAGTTATTGATTTACAATCGTTTCGAGCGTATCAGAAAGCGTCCACTCGGCTAGCGACTTTATCGCTCGCACTGATTTCGAGTGGCGAGTGGCGTTCGCCTACTAGCTAAAAAACAGAGAAAACAGCCACGCCAATCAGTTGTCTCCAACTGCGTAACGCCTAAGTAAATATGATTGGAGTTTTGTTTGCATGCGATTGGGTTTTAATTACTTCCGAAAACAAATGCCCAATCCAAAGCACAGAAGCTCTCACACACACACATACTCACACACATACACAAAGACAGTCAATCAGGCAGTCTGGCAATCAGCGAAAACAAGCGAACTGAAACTGAAATTGAAACTGACCAACTCGATGAGGTGGCTGTTGATTTTGTTTTTAGCTCATTTATTATGATGGCAGCTGGACAGTCTGTCTGACTTACTGTATTGCCTTCGCCTATCTTTGTAAATAATTTATAAATAAATGTTTAAACAAATGCCAAATAATTGTGGAATATCTTTACTGTTACTGTTACTGACTTGCCTATCTACGTGGATCAAACCTTATGCTCAACATTACTTGACTTGGCTTGGCTTGGCTTGGCTTGGCTTGGCTTGAGCTCAACCTCAACCTGGTTATCATTCATAAACATTTGTAGCTGCGATTGACATGAAAATTAGCTCTTCAGCCAACGCCAGACAGGGTGCTCTCGGATCTCCTACCTATGTATAAGTACGTGTGTGTGGAGAGCAGCTGCATTTTTTGTTTGGAGCCTCTGTCTCAGGCTTGGTCTGATGACTGTGTGGAAATTGTGCGCCAAGTTTAAAGCAACTACAATATTCATACTCTTTTCAAATACAAAAAAGGGCATATTTTTTTTTCTAAGATTTGTCATATCTATAGGAAGAGTTTTGTAGATATATCTGAGTCAACCGGATCAAATCAAATCTAATTGAATTTTAAGAATGTATCCCTGATTTTGGCAATATTTGTATTACTTTTTCAAAAAGTAAATATTTTGTATGCCTAAAAGATTACCTTGCCTGATATGGTTAGACCAATAAAAAAGGTGAACCCAAATAGAGTATGCAATCTTGAGCAATACTAAGATAACTTTCTGTACTTTTGATTTTTATTTTTGTTTTTTTTTTTGTTTTTTCTTATACCGCTTGAGATGTGTTGGACGTTTGTGTTAATCCCATCAACATATTATGAAGAAGCGAGCTAAAATTGGAGCCACCATACAATATCATTTTGTTATTGTTGGTGCTTTCTGTAGTGGCCTTAGGTCTCGATCTTTCCAGTCAACTCCAAGCTGAACTCTATGAGCTCCAAGCGGCATCTCTACATCATCCGTCCCAAGTGACATAAGTGGCGCTTACATGACGATGCGTGCACAAGAAGCCCCGGGACTCGAGTCGACTCCACTGAACTCAACTCGATTCGACTTGAATCGGCTTCTCCACACTCTGCTTTCTGGTTTATCTTCATCGCAGCCCAACCGTATTTTCAGTCAAGTCATTGTCGGCGTCTTCTCGTTAAGGTCCAGCAATACTGATAAGAACAAGCTGGTGAAGGTGATGGTTATGGTTATGGCTATGGTTATGGTTCTAGCTGTGGCTGCGCTGATGTTATGGTGATGAAGAAAAGTGTGAGCCTGGCCAGCTGATGAGCTGTGAATTGAAGCTTAAACAACGGTCTGGAGTTGTCAAAAGCCACGCCGCTCTCCGCATCAAACCAGAAGCAAAGTGTGGTATGGAAAACCTCGCCATGTGTGGTCCGACAGTCAAAATCGGGTTGCCCTATTTGATAAGGAGTTCGAATTCAGTTTGAAATGAGTTCCTTTTTTCAAGCCACATCTGGCTGGTTATGTTGGCTGACAACCTTTGGCCATATATCGTACCACTAACTGACTGACTAACTGACAGGACTGCCTGACGTGCCAAGTGTCATTGAAAATGTCCAAGTCATTCACACACACACACACTCACTTTGCAACTGGACATTCCACATAGCAAGGTTTGGTTACCGTATGGAAACATCCTTCTGCATAAAACGAACAGCAAACGCCAAAAAAAATAACCTGAAAAAATCCTGAATGACATGGCAGTTTTTAGCGTTAATTTAATAAATGTAAAAGGCATGTAAAACATAATTTGGTGACTTATGAGCATTCAAACGATATTTTTGGTGACTGTTTGGCAGTTGGTATGACTATCACAGTTGCCCAGGGGCGTGCGGTGGGCGTGAAATGTCATAGTTGACTGACTCCAAGTCAAAGCTGACAAGTCAATGACCAACTAGAAAAGAGTCCAACAAAAAATATAACTAAGCCATATCTATTCAATAAAATATAAAAATGGAATAAGGAAAATAATTAATACACGATTTCGATTAGCTTGTCTATGTATTTACGAAAATTGTATGAATTGGCCATTGTGAGTTCAAGGAATTAAGCTATTTTTCTTGTAAGTTTCTGAAATCAAATTAAGTGTTCATCAATTGGGAGTTTTCACACGAAATATGTATTAAAAATTAATCAAAACAAATACCAAAAACAAAAGTTTTCCAAATGTGTTTCAATGAAAGTAAAAACTATAAGTTCGGTGCATTTCTTACTCTTTTTGAAGAAAAAAAATAGTATATTAATTTTGTTTTGATGTCCTCATCGTAGGACCCCTAAAAGTTACCCCACATTGGTCAGAATAAATAAAAATCGATTGAGCCATGTCTGTCCGTGTGTCTGACCGTCTGATTCTTTGAGATTTACTCGTTCAATTTAAAAGCTTTCGTAATGAAACTTGGTATACAGACTTCTCTTAGTTGAATTAGCCGAATTAGAATTAGCCGAATCGAACCATATCATATAGCTGTCATATGAACCACAATTGGTTTAAGGAATAACTGAAATAATAATAATATGATTATATTATTATTTAATATAATTATATTATTATTCACAAAAAATATGAGAAACGGCAAGTTTCGAATAGAGTTTGTAATCTTCGGAGCCCTGAAGATAAAGTTGACATTTTTTTCACTTCAATTTTTGTTGTCAAGCCCGGTTTTATTTTGATCTTTAAGTGGACAACATATTTGTTCTCTTTCATGTATATTGCATTTTCGAACCCATTATAGGATAGGTTAGATTAAAAAGTCTAGCAACCCTGAGGGAAGTCACACATAAACTAATATTGAGTCAAAATGAGGTCGGCGCTGGAGTTTGAAAAAGTTGCTAGTTCTGCGTAGTTGGAGAATTCTTAATAAATGTCAGGCTGCACTTATCTTTACTAACATCCTTAAGTGCTCCAAGGCATATATCAATTGTTATAACAGCTTGATCAATTGAGTCTTTTGCCAAAATTTTTCATTTTGATTTTGAGCTTGACTTTGAAGGGTTAAATCGCATAGGAGCTAAAATTCATTAAACACTAAAACGATTTTTTTATTGAAAAGAACAAAAACTTAAATATTTGTAACCCCTTTTGTGAAACTGAAATGAAACCATCCACGGCAGCCGCATCGACTTACTAGACAAACAAAGATTTCAGCTCGAGTCGTCTGATGGCCAAAATAGAGAACACCATAAATAGTTGGCATTCGAACGTGGTGGCAATCTGAAGGTCAAGAAGAGTGTGAAGTGGGGGACTATTAATTGAAGACCCTAAGTGTGAAGTGAATTGAAGTTCCTCTGATTCATTCGCTTTCGTTATTGATACTCCCTGTGGTCGGTGCAAAATCAAAGGCTGAACGCTCAATACAATTTCATATTCTGCCGGTTTGCCACCGGTCTCAGGCCAAGAGCATCATAAAATTTTCTATATTCTGGCGAGTTCATTGATTTTCTTGGCAACTCAATCAAACTGGAAGCCGAACCCGCGGTGGCACTCTATTAGCACCTTTACCTGCATTTACAACTGTCAATTGGCAACAAAGCAGCAAGGAAAACCAAATAACCTGAAGCCAGTGCGGATGCCGCAAAGAGTTCTATACTATATATAGGGGATTTTTATATCGGCTCGAAAGACTCTGTTGAGTAGTTTTTAAGACTTCACAAATTGCTTGCAATTTGTTACCATCAAATTCATGAAGAATTTATTTTTTGGATTGAAAGAATTGAATATTTGGGAACTCTCTCAGATCACTCACGTAATATGTTTGTATCTTTAGATACATGTGTGTGTGTGTGTTTTTTTTTTTTTTTTTTTGTATTTTTCATTATTGTTTTCATTCGCTGCAGTAAAATGAAATTAATAAAAATTTCACTTGAATTGACAAAGTGGCCAACGCCGTGACGTTCGACTGACGACAAGTGCCACTTGACAAGCTGCCGAACTTGAAATAGTTGTTGTTGCTGTTGTTGCTGGCATTTATAAAGAAGCTGACTCAATGGCCGAAAGACTAACTGACTGACTGACTGACTGATTGACTGACTTACTTATAGCTCGACAAACCAACTCTCTTTTGTTTTTTCGCTGCTGCCTTTACCTGACTGTCCGTATTGGCAACCTCATCGCACAGCTGGCAATTAATCTTGACATTGGGAAAAAGTAAAATAAGACCCTGACGCATAGAGCACAATAAATTTATAAACTGTCCACAAGCACAACAGAAATATCGATGAAATGTTCTCACGTCTTGAAAACGTACTCAAATCTTAATCTATCCATCTTTCGATCCAACCATCTATTTGTCTACTTCAGCACCGTTCAACGATCATTATCAAAAGAGTTCACGTGCAGGGCACGCGGCAAGTGCAATTGCAAGTGGATTGTCCAGGACCTGGGAACAAGTGTTTACCACTGGACTAAGCAAAATTGAACTGAACGGAACACATCAGAATGCATCACTAAACGGGCAACCTCAACACTACTCAGCTACTCTAATTACACATTTGCCTCGCGGCATTATTTGAGGTTAATAACTGTGGCAAGTTGCCGTTGCTGTTACCAAGTCAGCACAGAGCTGGGGATGATTGGGAATTTGTTAAGCCATTGTAATGCAAAGCATATGAGTGTGCGAGTGTGTGTGTGCTAGTATTGCCTGCCGCGGGCGCATTGCAAAATTCAAGCAACGTTCAAGTGGTAGCAGCCTAACGCCCCAGGGCATGCCACCAACCCAGCCAACCCAAGCAACCCAAATAACCCAACCAGCTCAACTCGACCAACCATCCACCTTGCCAGTCATAAGACTGGTCTATTGACAGAAATCAAAACGCACCCAACAAACAAATGGCAAACGCTTTTTTCCGGAACATTGAACAGACGGCTTATCACGGCATCAAAACAAATTCGTTTGAAATTAATGCGCAGATTTGCTTTCATTAGTTGGCTTATTCGCTTGGTACTTCTCTCCATTGTCGAGCTGCAGGCTGACAAATCTGTAACAGTAAACAAACAAAAAGAGTATAAAACCTAGCCAAGCTGAATCCGCTGCAAGTTGACAGCTTTGTTAATCCCTAGATGGAACTTTTCCATCACTTCCAGGGGCTAAACTGGCCTTAGCCACGTGACCGTACTTCCGTATGTGGGCCACGTTAAAGTTCAGTGAGAAACGCTTGCTCATCCCTGTATGCCTATGCCAGGAGTTGCGTGTTCTTGTCTTTCTAATGTGACAGTTTAATTGCAGGTGAGGCGCGTGTCGGTCTATTCTGATGCAATTAGGCAGCCGACGACTTCACCGTTGTCCAGCGATGACTTTCTTTCTCCTCGCATTGTGGTGACTGCTGGCTGGAACTATTGGAACAATTCATATTCAAAATACTCAAAAAAAAAATAGTTCAAAAAGTAATGAAAATTTTCAATCCACCCCAAATAAAATTGAAGTTTCTCATATTACAAAAATATGACTCGCTGGCCGCTCTCTTAATTGACACAAAATTCGTTTGATATCGATGTCCCAGTTTGATTTCTTTTTTAGGATGGCCCAGGGCATACTATCGCTCTATTTTTTCAGTTATGTTGTTTTATTTTCTCATTCTTTTTCAAGTGAATATTTAATTAAATTGTTTTCTAATAACCACGTTCAGCTTTTCTTCAGCCACCGCCACTGGTATTGCCAAAGCACGCGCCCGTCAGGGGCGAACGACGTCAGAGCACGCGGCCAACCAAAACTACCAACCAGTACAAAACTGGATGGCACAGGACACACCTTGTTGTGCCAACAACATTAGCAAAAGCGTTTGGGAGTCAGACAAAATAAAAAAAAGGGAATAATACAAAAAATAATATGAGACGAGGCCAAGCCCGAAAGAACCACCCAAACCCTTGCCACTGCCTATTCCGATTTGCTTTCCCATACTCTGGGCTATATGTTTCTAATTTTCCAAATTACGCACCATCAATCATCGCCCAGCGCCAGCGCCATCGCCATCGCTATCGCAAGGCAAAGCAACTCCTGACATCCCTTTAGTTTGACGAACGTCGAAGGTTGGCAATCATCATCATCATCACGATGACGCTTTCTTTATCGTTTCTGCCACCCACTCCGGCCCAGCTCCCAGGGCGCAGGCACTTGAACTAAGCGACGTTGTGGCAGCCGCAGAGCAAGAGAAAAAATTAAATTAAACTTCAAGTGGCCGCAATGTTGCGTGTGCACCAGCCACAACCACCAAAGGACGAGTGTGTGGGAATCTGTTGTTGTCTAGTTGAGCCACGTCGCGTAATTAACGCTAATTGTGTTGAGGCTCTAAGCCGGGGTTTTGACTTTTCCCCTTGGGTTTTTCTTCTACGTGGATTTTCCACTCCAGGCACAGGCACAGGCACCGGCACAAAAAAATACCTTTGGATTATTGAAAAGTTAGTCTTAGTTTTGTCCAGTTTGTTATTCTTACTTTGACGTTGTGACTCTTGGCAAACATCCGTTAAGACTTAGGACCGATATTTGTTTGGATTTACAAGACCAAAATCAAATTCACAATTTTCACATAGCACCAAAGTTGATTTATGTCCAACCAACCAGGCATACACACACACACACTCTAACTAATGAAAATGGCTGTCCACTTTCTTGAATCCAACTTGAATCCAATTCAGGCAAATTGACCACTGGGCGCCTTCATATCACTCAAGGATTAATATCGATGTCCAATTAAGAGCTCAATCACTGACGGTCACGGGGTAGGGTAGCAGAAAGCTGAGACTAAAACAGCCCAGGCTGATTACATTTATGAAATTATTATTGACCATCCCAACTAACCAACCATACCCATCGACATAAAACTCCAAAAATACACACACACACACACACACATATTTCTAATTTTGTTGAGTAGCGTCCACTCCATCCAGGGAGAAATATTGTATATATCGAAAAGAGGGAGGAGAGAAGACTCTGCAGTAAAATAAAGTCCGGCCTGTCCATTTGATTGAAAATGCAGCCCGATATGAAGCGTTGCCACCGCATTGAATGCTGGCAGCCATTTGAGTTGCCCACCAGAACTTCGTATCAGTGTACACGTGATCTTGGACTAGTTGGATTTTGGTATGAGTATTTTCGGACACCCATACTAATCTGTATTATGTACACAGTTGATTTGCTTGCTACTCACTCGGGCATCGAACATATCCAAGTCATTCAGAACGCATCTCTATCTGCGCATCATCAGTTTGTCAGTTTTTCAATTTTTCCATAGGCTCAGCATATTCAGACTAAAAGAGAGAGGCACTCACACACACACACACACACACACACACACACACAGAAACACAAAAGTAACTGGGGGCATATGATTTCATTCATGCATGGATGCCACGATATATACTATTCTATAAGCTTCAGATTCATCCTAGGCTGGAAAAATTGCTCATCATTGATTTGCCAAAATACAAAATAGGCAGACGGGATGAAAATGGGTTCTGCTTCTCGACATCTCTTCTCCTCCACTTTCCCCCTTTTTAGTTGGCTTAGCATAACTGCCAAATATCCAAAGCAGCCTGCGTAGATTCTTTCTATCTGAGTGCGTATGTGTGCGTGAGTGTTTGCATGTGTGTGCTAGTGTATTGGTGTGTGTTTACCATCGTTTTTGGAAATATTATATGCTCATACCTCCGTTTTCAAGTAAATTGTGTAAATATTTGCGCTCGTAAGTGGATTGGAGATGGATGAGTTTATCAACAGCGTCGTTGCTGTTCCTGTTGTTGTTGTTGTTATTATTATTGTTGTTGCTGTATTCATCGGCAAGGCAATAACAGCAACAAGAGCAGGAACTGCGACTGCCATCAGTATGCGTATCTGGGCGGCTTGATTGCCTGCCCCACTTTCTATCCCAAAACTTTTCCCGACTGTCTGACCATCTGACTGACTGACAGAATGACTGCCAGTCTTTTAGTCAATCGATGAGTGCATTTCATGCTCTCATTGATTTTCTACTTATAATTGGCACAATGGATTGGCTATCTCAGTCAATTCACTTCATTTGGATTGATTGCAATTTGCTAAAATAAAAAACAAAAAAAATTGAAAATTTTCATTTCGTTGCATGCAAATAACAAATAACCACGAATTTACAATTATTAATTCTTAAATAAAAATTTAATATTATACACGTTTATATACATATAATACATATAATTAATTAAAGACTCTCAAGGCTTACATTAAGCCAACTAAAGTTAACCTTCATTTGCTTAAAAATCATAGTAACTCAAACTTCTAAGTTTGTGTATTTTGATCTATAAATATAGATTATTTATTCTGTAGTATTTTTCAAAATTATATTACTTAATAATATGATTTACAGTTGTAAATGATTTTAATATAAAAAAATATATATATAATTCTTATTGACCATTTTATTTTTAATGAACGCAGTGTTAAAATTAAATAAATAAAATTTACAAAAATAATTAAAAATAAATGAAGTAAGTCAATAACTCAGTTTAGATTTTTCTGACTTTTTTTCTGGAAATTGCAATTTTAGAAAGCGCCATCTATTTTTCGTTTCATAAATATCCTCATTTTATTTTTAAGCCCTAAATCAGACTATATTGAAAGTAGCTGCTGAGTGGTGCTAAAAAATAAAATCTAGAAATATAATTGCGGGTATTGCATCGAAGTCAAACGTTTCATGATTGTGTGACATTTTAAATTTTAAAAGAACTCACCTTACTGGATTTTGCCCCTTAAAGTGCTCGTGAAAGTTTTTTAATTGTCATATTAACATATTGTCATATTGACCAATTAATATAGCCTAGCTTTTCGTATTTATGTGACCTTGTCACGGTAAAAGCCTGGAAAAGTCTTAATTCAAATTTCCATGACAGAGTTCATTTTTTGAATTGGCGCCCAAACTACATGTTTGGTATTTTTTAGGAATAAAAAAGATTTTGCAGTCTGGTAGCACTTTGCAGGTTCTCCCTGCTCGGACGGGCTTCGACATTACTGAAGGATAGATGGCTCTGAAGAACGAAATTTAACAATTAAAATAAACTAGATGGGGCTTTTGGTATTTGTTGGCCCGGAAAAGTACTTTCTAAAACATTTGTCGAAAATGAATCTACTCTTATTTATTAAGTAAATTGTGGCTCTAAGCCATCATTTTTGTAAATTTTAAGTAGGAAATCCGAAATATATCTGTCATGCGAACTTAAACGGGTTAAGGAATAATTCCCATAATTATTAACGGATCCTTTTTAAATTGGCAGGATACTGAGAAAAACTTTGGGAGCTACATATTTTGTAATCTTCGACAACTCGATAATAACGTCGGGATTTTTTCAAATCTTTCTATTGACATCAAACATGAGTCAAATCGACCATAATCACAGGAGATACTTGCAAAATAAAATCTTAAGACTAATATTTCGATGCCTTTACCTAATTTGCAAACATGCACATATTTCGACTGACAAAATATACAACAATCCTAATCCAAGATCTCACTCAGACAAAGCAACACAGATTTTGTCAACTTTGGTCAACAAAATTGGAATCAATAAAGGCGGAGAAGCGAAGTTTCCAATGATCTAACATAAAAATGTTTTAAATAGAATAGCGCCATCTAGCTTTGTTTCGAAAATGTCAAATTATATATTGTGACTTAGAGCCAAAATAAGTTCGAATACATTTATTTAAAGTCGCCGTGCCCGATAATTTAAAATTATTTAAGTTTTGGCCTATTATATAGAATTAATACAAGCCATATGTTACTACAAAATTTCCGAGACAGTCAGAGGTTCTTCGAAATCATCAGCCTCTCTTCGACTTAGCAAATTCCAGAGTTGTATTTGAGCATGAGCTGTTAAAAATTTCACTAGGTGCGCTTTGGCCTCAGCCGGCATACAATTTGTTTGGAATGAATTGGAAAATGGAACAAGAGGATATTCAAATAAATAAACGTTATTGTCGGGGTTCTGAAGATTAGAAAATTCTCTCCATGTTTTTCCGGCCGGGTCAGGTCTTCCTGAGTCCCATTTCGGTTGTTATTTAGTCAACACAATTGAATTTCTATACAAAAATCGAAAATGCCAAATTTAAGTAAAATCGCTCAATAAATGTTAGAAATACATATTTCCAAGACCATAGTTAAAGAAACACACGGAAACTGACGGTTAGACTGTAATGTCTAATGATGCTGACAACTCTAGAGGAATCCTTTTGGAATCTACGATGAATGAATCTATACATTGGAATACAGGCAACAGAATAATTACAAGAAAAAATAACTGCAGGCAGAAAAGTTAGCTTTATATACCAAGAGTGCCTCGAGGAAGACATTACCATTTCTTTGCTATAGCTGCACCTTTTAAATATTTTGGAAATCTTTAAAATTTTATGAATATGGCTCTCACGAAAAAAAAAATATTTTGAAAAGAATAGGTTTTATATTTTTGATTTTATTCACATGTAACCGGTCAAATTTTACACTACAACGAGCACATTAATCCGCAAATACAAAAAGAGGAAAAAATGAAGCCGAACGTTAAACTCGGGCGCGGCCGAGTTTGGGATACCCTGTACCTAGTGGACGGAATTAAAAAAAAAAGGTGGCAACTCTAGTCGGGTGGTAGCCCTGGTCGCCTTCATTCACATAAATCCTCTGGTCTTAATATTCCTTTGAATCCAAAAACATATTGTTCACAATATTGCAAGCACGCCATCTATCGGACTGTTCATTTGGCGGATTGCAGGTTACGCAAGGGGAATTAAAATCTTGACCCTCAAAATTTGTTTTTTGTATATCTCGAGTAAATATGGTCCAATTTTAGTCATGTTTGATATCAAACGAACGATTTTTAGATTCCTAACAACTTTTCAGGAGCAACTAATACTTAAATCCGAAAGGTTTAGAAATTATGTGGTTTTGAAAAAATGAGTGGGTGGAAGGGGGGGCGGGGGGAGAAAAAAAATAAACTTGACCAGCGTACACACATAAGGAGTCCGAATCCCAAGTTTGGTTATCCTCGCTCTTATAGTCTCTAAGATCTAGGCGTACGCGCGGACAGACGGACAGACGGACGGACATGGCTATATCAATTTCTCTAGTCACCCTGATCATAGTGTGGGTAACTTTGGGGGGTCTCCGACGTCTCCTTCTCTATGTTACATACATTTCCACAAACTTAATATACCCTTGTACCTTTTTAGGTACAGGGTATAAAAAGTGGGATGCTTCTGAGAGCTTGCAAGTCTTCTGAACGGAGTTTGCTTTGCCTATTAAAAACCTTGTAAATTTGTCGTAAAAACTGTTAATGTCATGGGTTCCTCAAGGCAACCTTACGTGTCAGAGGGTTAACTTAGGAAATGGCCAACGGAAAAGTAAAATAAACCAATTGCCAAAACAAAAAACTATTGACACACACCGCTTTATACAAAACACATCTAATGTATAATTTTAAGATATAACAAATTTATCAAGCTAAGGCACACACATTTACCGACAAGTATACAAAAAATCTAAGAAATTGGGATTACAGGAAAAGACGCTTGTTTGATTGATTTGTCGTCTAAATAATTAAACTAACTAAAAACTATCACAGGCAGAACATTAATTGTATACTAGACCCTAAAAAGAACATAAAGTATACATAGACTTAAAAATTAGCAGCTAAACGGCGAACCCATCTCTTCCTTTTGCTTTGCTCATGCAATCTAGGAACTATCTATTAGTTGATCAATTTATAAGTAGCCTGGTCTGGTATTCGCTATCCTGGATGATTTTGTGGCATATTCAGCTCCCACAATTTCATGTTGTTATCGAGTACCTCGTGGAACCAGTTCTGCTTATCGGGCTGTTCTCGAAAGACCACATTGAGAGATTTGAGATCTAACTGCAAAATGGCATCATTGCCCAGTAAACTGTCCAGAGAGCGCAAGAGTGTGCTATTTCCATGAAGCTTCAGCAACGTCACATATTTGAATAGGTAATATTCATATTGTAGCTTCCGACGGGCCCAGCGCTCTACAGTAGCGTTGGCACTGGCTGACCGAATCTGACCCAAGTGCTCGGCAAACCACGGTGCAAAATAATTGTAGAGGTCCAGTTTGGAAAGGCCCATCAGACCTTTACTCTTGATTCGATTCTTGATCATCAAATAGTTCGTGCGATTGTAGACAAAAATCTGATACAAGGAATTCCCGGTAGTATATGAGTTGACATAGTGCGTCCCAATCGACTCCATAAAGGCCATGGCCGAAGTAACATTTCCCAATTGCATATGTTCTGCACGTGACCTCACATCCGCCTCCATAGGCTGGTGTAGGGGAATCTCTGAATTCAGTTTTCCAGTCTCTCGAAATCGAACCACTCGAACGAGCACATATGCATAGTCACCCTGTATAAAGGATGTATTAATACCCATCTTTTTGGCCGCATTATCCGGAAACCATCCAGCGGTAAAGGCTTCCCAGGGCTTGTCTAAGCGTTCGATAGTAAAATCTCGAAAATATGCCTGCGAAATAAAGCTCAATGAATTCTGGTTTCCTCAGAAGAACTGTCAGCGAGGCTCACCTGAAAGAGCTGCCGTCGATTGTCGCAGAACTCCATATGAAAGTCGCCATGGAATATTCCTGGAGTAGTGTCCTCCTTACTCTCACTCAATTCGCTCATATTCTGTAAGGAACTCGGAATGATAAATGCTTCTTTTTCTCGCCATTCTCACTCACCTTATAAATGCTTTTAGTTGGCTCTTTGAATATCCAAGGCTCCGTCTCAACATTGTCATTGTAGGGTATCACCCGCATCGATATACCCAAATAGCCATAACGTAAAAATATATTTATCGCCTTGCCAATGCGCAACTGCGACTCGCGACTGCCGCAGGCTGCCAACAATAAAAGTGTCAACAGCCAAAATAAGCCCAGTCGCGGGGGGCTCATGCTCAACGCTCAGCAGGTGTAGCGACCGTCAGCTTGGCATGAAAGGAACTACTAAAATAAAAACAAATGCAAATATCTTCCATCAATTTAAAACAAACACACAGGTAGAATTAGATAGGTAACTCAATATATAACGCGCTGTATAATTACAGTTCATTTATGGCTGAGTGCTATGAGCTTTTTGCCAACAATTATTTCAAGATACATTCGTATAGGTCTGTGTGTGAGTGCGGCGATAATTTATGCTTGCTTACTAATTGACCGTGAACTGGGCGCACTGAACTTGAACCATCAATAGCAGTGGCCGAGGCAAGTCAGAGAAAACAGCAACAACACTAAGGCAGGTGGAGGTGAGACTGAAATGCCAGTTGCAGGTGAGCTCGCAAGTGTCACCAGATGCTTGGGTGTAGGTACGGCAATGTGGACCAGATACATATGGACGAGAGGAAATGCAACTCATTTCCATTTCCACTTCTCAGCTGCTTCTGCTCGGGTTGCTGCCTTGCGATTTTTATAACAGTTTTTCGGTATACGAGACAACGCAGCAACAGCAACAACAGCAGCAGCAGCCACTTGACAGGCCACTTCAAACCGGTTCGGTATTGGCAAGGAAACAACAACAACTACAAAATAACAAGCCAAACCATTGCGGCAGACCCAGAGACGAAAAGCAGCCTCAACAAACTGGAACAGCCCACAAAGCAAAAATAAAATCACTTAAAATAATAATAATAACAAGAAAAATATTTCGAGACACAGTACTGTCTCGTCTTACCAGCAACTTGTTGCGCAAGCAGTCGATTAGAATTCAAAATGCATTAGTTGCAAACCGTTATCAAATTGCTACGTGTTCTTTTGGGTCAAAACAGAAAGGTTAGCCACACAGACACCCACACCAGCAATGAGTCACACCTGTGACCAATTAATGCTGGGGGCTCCAGATGGCTAGCACTGGAGCGGAACCTTCGTCGACAGTGCTCAAAATTGTGGTTGGCTTTGGGTGAGCTACGAAAAAAGATAGAGGCGCGCAGAAGTTTAGCTTTGGCTAGAAGATTTTTTTTCTTTAAATCTTAAGGCACAGTTACTGTTAAGTTTTCCTGATCTTAGAGTTCGGTCCTGACTTAGTCTTCGGATTAAGCAATCAATAACTAAAGAATCGGATTGAGCAAAAAAAAAAAATTAAGTGACGTTGTCTGAACAATGAAAAAAAGTCTGTGAGAGATTTCATATACAAAAATCTACGCAAGTGTTAAAAGTAATGGTAGAACGGATTTTGACATAGGAAGAAGCAAGAGATGGTGGATAGTGTGAGACACACACAAACAGTTGGCCAACTCCATTGAATACGGCTTAAACGCCATCGAAAAACATAACTCGGCGCCCTCTTCACTTATTAACCATTAACAATTAGCCTTGTGCAAAAGGCCGAAAACCCGAAACCAAATTTAAAAGCGAATTGAAAAAAGAGCACAAATGAATCAAAAATTCAAAACGCGCGCTCACATACACAGAAAGCGTTATTATGTCGTTGTTGCTGTTGTTGTTTGATTACTGGTCGGCAGCAAAGCTTGACTGAATATAAGTATGTCTGCCTGTTGCGTCCGCCAAAGAGTCAGACCCAAACAAGTATGGCATTATATGTTAGTCGCTGGTAGTCTCATAGTGGGTCGTCTTCAAGTCAATTGGAGATTCTTTATGTGAATTTTATGTGCTCTTTGTTTCTCAGCAGCAGCTCAGACAGATGCGAAGGGCAGCAGTCCGTCCAAAAGTCAGACTGTAAGTGGAGTATAAACTATAAGCCAAAAGGTCTTGTGTGGTGCACTTGAGAGTATTTCGTTTCCTTGAGAAGCGCTATGTTGTTCTTGTTGTTGCTATTGTGTGTGTGTGTGTTTTTTTTTTTTTTTTTTTTGTTATTTTTAACCTGTTGCTCACGCCCCCGACCGCGGACAGCTGTTTTGTGTAGTTTAAGTTGGAATGCTATAAACTGAAGCTGAGACTAACTTTTTAACATTTCAAAGCCGACGACAATAACGAGGTGATGGCACGAGATTTTGTTTTCACGTACTCGGCCATACGATCGCTAAGCTTTGACACAACGAATTCTCAACTTGCTCACACCACTCCATTTCACTCCGCTCCACACTACCGACGACCTGAGTAACAGCAGCCGTAGAACTGCTCACGACCAGGCAGTGGGGCGAGCTGGCGGCCATTCGATTTGGCCGGCTGATCAGTAGTCCACTGACTTGATTGCTACTGGTTTGCCTTATCGCGCTGCTGCCACTTATTGCACAAGGCAGTCGCTCAGCATCTTTTGATGGATGGCGTTAAAGGTCATCCAGAGATGATTCTGAAGGCAAGATAGCCAGAAACTGAGAGCAACAGATCTGAAAACTGAACGCATAAAACTACGCACTGATTACGAGTTGAGGTTGAATTTACTCGCGACCTTTGGCTATTTTTAATTCATTAGGACTGTTACAGAGTTTGCTCTGTTTTCAGTTCCTGTTTAACCAAAGAGATTCAATTTTAGAGTGACCATCTCACAGACTTTTTACGCTCGATCTCTCTCTCTCTCTCTCTAGCAAGCTATGCCTTCAATCAACTCCCACTCTCCTGCTCTTTATATGTGGAGTCAAAAAAATTCCGGTCAACACACGTTAAAACACACAATCACAACCGGCAGCAAACAAAAACACTCACACACGTGCCTGAATTTTCAATGATTGAGCCGGAATTTTACGTCAATTGCTTGTGGGAAGCCCTCGCATGGTAGTATGGTCCAATAACCAAGATCCATCAACACTCTCACTCACACTTAAGGCACGAGCAAATTTGACAGCGACAACTTTATGCGCGCAAACTCGAAACGAAACCTTTGATTTGGCCGGCTGATCACTATTATTATTTTAAATTCTATTTATATTGATTGCTAATAGTTTGTGACATTATTAATTGGCATTTTGAAGTATTTTGTCATTTGGAACGAGAATACAGACACTGCACTGGGATTATCTTTTCTTCTGTTATTTATTTCTTGGTGTTTCTTCTCACTACACTGCCTGCTTCTTCTCCGCGCAGACAACCTTCCAATTCAAAAGCCAAATTCGAACTTTTTTCGGAAATTCGAACTTTGTTTATATTTTACGATTCTTTCAAATTCCAACTCGAACCTGTTAGACCAAACAAGTTGGACTAAGACTGAAAAAATTCGAGGGCTTGCGCGACATGCTTGCACGTTCGATTCACACGACGTCGAACATCGACTCCTAACGTCGGAAGGAAACTCGTCGGGATAGTACTCGTTGGGAGGGTACTCGCCGGAAGGAAACTCGTCGGGACGATATTCGTCAAGAGGATACTCATCGGACTCGGTGAATTGAGTGAAAACTTATTGGAGATAGTAAAAAAATAAGAGAGATCAACTGTTTAATGTAAACAAAAAGTATTTAAATTTCAAAAAGTTCTTAAGAAGCAAATAAAAAATGTGAATTTAAATAAATAAATGTAATTTACTTTCATAGTTGCTTTTGCTGTGATGCTGATGATAATATTTTGTGCCTGTCCATGTACCGCATTGCATGTACGCCTCAATACTATGAAGGTCTACGATCAAAGTAATATGGATGCCGTACAATTCGAAGGGGCACATTATTCACATGTTCACTTAATTATGGAACGCAGAAACAGGCAAGCGAAATGCAATGTTGTTACTAACTGTTTTCTTCGAATTTAAAGCAAATGATATGCAACTTTGAAGCTTGTTATATTTAATTCTGTTTTATTTATTTTCTGTTTTGGTTTCAGTACAAATTGAATTGTTATATATTAATTGTTATTTATTATTTAGTTAGTATTACAGAAATTTTGAATTTGATTTTTTGTTAGAAAGAAACTTAAATATCTTTAAAATTGTATTTGAAAGAAACTTAAATCTCTTTCATATTCTACATATTCTACTTGTAAGAGAAACAGAGTTCTGTTTTTCGTTGACGTAAAATTTGAGTGGCTTAAAGGAAAGTAGTCGCAGTTAAAAAAAGAAAAAAATAAAATTCGAACTAAAAATAGCTAGTTTCATGAAAAAGGTAAAATTTAAAAAATGCTGTTATCTTTTCTTGTTCGGTCAAACAGACTCGAGCTCGACGTCGAACAGGCTTGATTTCGAGATCGATCAGTCTTACTTGAATGGAGTGGTTTTTGTCGAAATTGATTGAGTGGTTTTCGGATGGACCTTTTCAGTGAAAGTAGAGTCCTTATTTGTGGATCGAAATTTAAGTAGAAACCCTACTTGTTCGTCCGAATTTAAGAAGAACCACTATTTGAATCTATCGGTTGTGGCTGCGAGTCTTTGCAGAGCACTCTAACGTATTTTGCGAGTGATTTAGCTTGGATGTGGGTTAATATAATTGGTTGGCTTTCCCTTTCGCCACCGCAAAATCTTAGTTTTGACAAGACCTATAAGGGAAGGAAAGACAAGTATGCCAAAAATTCGATCGCTCAAACAGTTCAGCTCGAAATGCTAGTACAAGTTTTGTATGCGAATTGGTTAGGTTAATGTTGTGGCACAGAATTTTTCATTGAATCCATTTTATTATTAATTTATAATGTATTGCACTAATCTGTTGCCGGGGTCCTGAGCTTATGAATAATGGGCACCAACGATATACATTTCTAATTAAGTGCTTCATTAGTTCATTGGCTTGACGGAATGGAATCCATTTTCCCTAAGAATGACTTTGCTCATTGCGCTTATTCGTATTCTATTTGAATGTAGTGTCTATATGCATGGCTTAAGATGATTTACAGTCGGTTTCACTAAATTATTATAAATACATTTTTATTTATTTTCGGCTGCAAGGCAGGAATTTTTTTCCAAGGTCTGAACAAAAATATCAGCATTAATAGTTAGATTCCGATAATATGGGAAAGTTGCTGTTGGGTTTGCAGAGGAAGAAATTGTAAAAAAGTATATATATTTCTTCTTATTACTTAAGTTTAAGAAAAAAAAAATCAGTGGTAACAAATCAAGGCAGCCAGTTTCGCCCTTTTCCCGTCAACTCTTGCTCATTTCAGCTGTGGGTAAAAACTGAAAATTTCGGGAAGCTGGATTTAGTTTAATTTAGGTATTAGTTGCTTCCGAAAAGTTGTTTGGATTTGCAAATTCTTTCGATAGCGTGAGATATACGAAAATAAAAATTTGACAGTCAGAATTGTAATTCCCCTTGCCTAAGAGGCAACGACTCCGATAAACGGCGTGCTTGACATATTGTGAACAATGTTTCGATCATGACTGCCACCAGCCTAGGACTGCCACTTTTTTAATCTGTTCCAGAACTCTAGAAGAAGTCCTTAAGATCCATTACTGGCTATGGGTATCATGTCCGAAACAAAACTCTTCACTGGAGAAACATGGAAACCGACTGGCAAGCCCGGTTACCCATATATGAGTGACAAGGTGCCTAAAGAGACGCCACTGCACTGATCTATTAACGTAAACATAAAGTAAAAGAAATTGTAAATATTGTAAATATCTAACTCTGTAAATATTTAGTCTAATAGCTTTTTTATTTATTTTTTAATCTTCACAGAGTTTTTTAATTTGCGATTCTTTTGAACTTGAAATTTGCCAAATCAAATCTGATTTAGCAGAGGAGGAATATAAGTTGTGTATAAGAGTAAGTTTAGTATGAATTGTAAAGTTGCCGAAGCTGTCTGAAAATCTTTTCAAAACTAATAAAGTTTTTCATAAAATCAAATATTTATTTAATTATTTTTCATAATAAAAGTTTATGGACTTTCAGTCTTTTCGCCCTTGCACTTACCAGCTTCATATGCGGTACAAAAAAATATAAATTTAGAACTTTTTAATTGGTGGAAATTACTCAAAAGAATTCTCTTTCTAATTTTGGCTGAGGTCATTGGCATGTGTCTGCTTTACTTTTGGTAGAGACTTTGGTTTCAAAATAGCAGAGGCTGAAGAACTTTAATCGCTAATCGAATAAGTTGACAACTTGAGTTTTATTCCATAATTTATTTACAAGTCGAAGAACGGGAATTGCGTGACACATACATAAAATGGTTTGGGTTGTTTGGTTCTTTGCCTCCGTTTTGAAATCCGTTTGCGCTTTTCCGCTTATTAATATTTCCCGGCACGTTTTGTGTTTGCCTTGGCATACGAAAAAATAGCATAAATATTACATAGGTGAGAGCGAAAAAGCGAGGGGTTTGGTGGGGGTTGTATTGCCAAATTGAAATGATTGCAATTTAAGTAAAGCTTGAAGTCTTGCGCAAGACTTCAGTAGAATAGACTGACTTGTGTTCACAGTATTGTCGTTTTGTTTTTTCTTTTTGCCTTGGCATTTCTTTTTTTGTTTTGTTTTGTTTTTTCTTTCTTTTGAAAGGGCTTTTAGCAAAGTCATAAGCAAAAGTAAAAAAGAGAAACAAACACATACACACAAGTATCAAATTCACATTACCTTGAGACACAAAAAATACAAATAAAATTGGGTCACATTTTGGAGCGAATGCTAGCATTGGCATGACATTTGAAATTGAAAATCGGTATAAGATTTCAATTAGGAGCTGATGCCTCACTTCTTGATATACGATGGGTGCCGAGGACTTTGCTAAAATTGTAAGAGCTTTCGATGACAGTGTTGCTGCCCCTCCTAACCTCTTTAATATTTCATGTTCCTTTTATACTCTTTTCGCAAAAAAAAAGAGTATATTCATTTTGCTCTGATGTTTGTAACGCACAGAACCAAACATCGTAGACCCACACAAGTTACATCTAGAATACTTAGAATCACTAGAGAAGTCGATATAGCCATGTCCGCCTGTCCGCCTGTCCGTCTGTTTCGGGAATAACTCCTACATTTATTATCCGATCCTGTTCAAATTTAGCATGCGTATGTTTTTTATAGCGGTAAGAATCGGACTACTATATCATACAGATGTCATACAAACCTAAATCGGCCCTATTTAATGACCAACCCCGTTCATGTGATTTACGGCACCTCGAAGATAACGTTGGGATTTCTTTTTATTTCGATTTTATATTAACAAGAAAATAGAACTCAAAGTGGGTTATATCATAGTTTTTGTGATACATGAACTAAAGCCAAACCCCATTAATGGGCCTTACAATATGACAGATAAAGCTCCACAACTGAAGAAGATCCAGGTGGGTTATGGTATGGGCCGTGGCTAATGGTCGAGCTAACCTGCCGTCATGTATTTGTAGTCGCTCGACTACGAAACATACGGGAACGTACCAGTCACAATCAGTAAAAATTCTAAAAGCTTTTTACTGAAGTTCTTAAGCCCGCTATATTGTTTTTAAGATATAAAATATTACAATTGAATAAGAGAGTTCTTATCTATAACCAAAACATTTTAGGCAACACTTACTCACATGTGTTACGATTTAGTCCCACGTACATCTAGAGTTTAAGAACTTAGAGAATCGACCAGAACCTTAAGAAAAAGACCTCAAAAATTGTATTTTTATTTGTTAATTGGGTTTTTATTTAATTTGCATTTCCCTTTTCATTTTTTTGTTTTTATATTTTTTTTTCTGTCTTCATTTTCAATCATTCTTTAAACTAGATTAATATAATGTCTGTTTTTTTTATCATTTTATTAAATGATATTTACTAACGGTTTCGACTGTTTAGCGTCTTGGCCAGCTTTGGGCCCTTATACAATTTATAGATTTATATGTTAATAACAATTCACTCAAATAGCTCAAATCATGCCAACCTAACTAGACCGGCATTGGAGATCATAAGCATCGTCTTAATCTTCAACTTCTTTCGTACCTTAATCATCAATATTCTCATAATTATCGTAATTTTCAACTTATCAATAAAACATTATGTCTTTTGATTTGAGCATTGGTGTTTTGTGGCACACACCCAGCCAATAGATAAGGTTGGGGGAGGCTGCAAAATATACACATTCAAATACATACATATCATTTTTTTTTTCTTCTTCTTTTATTTTTAATTTTAAGAGTTTCGATTTTTCTATATATTTGTTGTTTCTTTTTTCGTTCATTTTTGCTTCATTTAAAATAGTTAGTTCGATTTGGCCTCTTGACTGCGGTTTAATTGTTCTTGTTGCTGGCTTTATGGGTAGGTAGTTTATGGTTTTTATCTACGATTTCCGTATCATTTCTGCTCATCTTACTTCTCTCTGCTCATCGATCAATTAGTTTGATCGATTCTCCTGCAAAAGTGCAACAAGCTAGAATTATTCGTGTAGCGTGTGGTTATATTTTTTTTATGATTTTGCCGCTTGATCAGAATTATATATATTTGTGAGTTTATAAGGTCGAACTAATCGAAAAGAAAAAAAGAGAGAGAGAGAGATAGATAGAGGGAGTGACATTCTCTTTGTGTTTCATTTGTCTTGTCTCATTTTATAAATTCTCTTGCATAATAAAAAGTACCATACATTTTTTGTTTTTTTTTTTTGCATAGTTCAACCGTTTTGAAACCATAGAATTTACGTGTTGTTGTAGTTGTTGTTTTTGTTGTTTTCGAGGTATAACTATTACAATAAAAACAACAGCTCGCTATTGTGGGGAAATTGTTAAACTAGTCGTGGTTGCTTCTTGCTGTTGGCTTAAGAATCGTACAAAACTTTATCATAAAAATAAGCTCAAAAATTTGGGTGAGATTTGCTTTATAGGTCATAGGTCTACCGGCGCTAAAAAGACCTTCTTGGAGGTGGATGTGGAGCTGAAAGAATCGAGGGAGGAACAGGAACTGGAATTGGATTTTTTTTTTTAATTAGCTGATGCATGTACCGAATGTGCAGTACTTATACAAGTTATACAAATTGTTTTATTTTTAGATTACAAATCTAATATTTTGCCTTTTCAGGTTATTTTTTTTTAATGCTTTTATTTAATCTAAATTTTAAATTGTGTTCGCTTGCCCAACAGAAGAGTGTGTCCTTTTTTTTAGTTGTTATTGGTGGCTCAATATAGTGGCCTAAAGTAAGTGTTCCTGTTGCCTGTTTTTGCCCCAAAAATATTTGTATATCTTTCGGTTGGTCTTTAGGAAGACAGACCAAATTAAATTTACTACTTAACTTCGAAACGTTCCTTTGGCAAAATGTTTCCTTCGTCTTATTTGCATTACATATTTAAATTTAATGTATCTCTTAGTAAAATGTTCTTAGTCTGAGCGTGTATGAGAGTGTGAATGTGTTCGTATATAAGAGTGTAGTTCTGTGTCTAAAAGTGCTACTGCCTTCTCCACATTGACTGTTTCTGACTAAGATCCAAGGTTTTTATACATATATTTTTTTATATAAAAAACCCGGATCAATTGATGCCGTTGTTAATTTGTCTGTTCTTTCCATAAAATTGACTTGAATGGTAGCCCTGCTGTCTACCCCAAATAAATGGGACAGGGGACAGGTGAGTGGGACAGGTAAACGCCTGGGTGTGTGCATATCAATTTTGCTTAGCTAAGTTCAGTGCCAAAAAGAGTTCGATAAGTTGCTTGCATTTTTGGCTCTCACCACAGAACAAATAAGACTTAATATATTTTGATTTCGTGAAGGGTAAAGCGGCGGCGACACGCTAATTTTGTTGGTGGTTAACTTGGTTTCTCTTCGATTTTTTGTTTTTCGTTTTTTTTTTCGCTACTTTTAATAATAAGTTTCTCTTTTCGTAGATTATTTTCGTTCGGTTTGCTAGCAGTGGGATGGTTCAAGGAAGCGCTCGCTATTTAGCTGGATTGCTTGTGTACACTTTCAAAAAATTAACAAATAAAAAAAATAAAAATAAAAAAAACTATTATTAGCATTATTATTAATTTCTGCTTTCAATGTGTTATTTTCAGCGTGACTGATTTACAATTTATCCAACCTGAGTTCGAGTTGTTCAAAAATATATCTCTATGCATGCTGTAATTTGCGCAAGTGTGTGTATCTGGGGGTTTGTGTTATTTGTTATTCGGTGCCTGGATTTGCGCTTTTCTCTAAAGTTTCGTTCATTTTATTCAAAAGGTTCGATCGAGTTATATTTTAAAAAGTATGTGTATGTGTGTGTGTGTGTTAATTGTGCTCACTCTGGTGTGTTTGTTCAAATCAATGAAAGCTTTTGCTTATTACGTTTACTTTTTATTGATTTTATTTTTATATGATTGCATTGTTTGCGCAATTTTTATTCTTTTCTCTTTCAGAATTTTTGCTTTTATTTTTATTTTTTTATTTTAAACTTTAACAATTTAGTATTCTATTTTATTACTAATACAATTTTCTCGCTTCTATTATCAATTGTTTTAATTTGCTTTTTTCGTTTGAGTGTATTGTGATTTATTTTCTTTTACTTTATTTATTGCATTTAAAAACGTGCACTTTTTTGTTTGGTTTGTTTTGTAAAGGTTTATATTTTGTTGTTGTTGTTTGTGTTGACTTTGTTTTCATAAATTTTGTAATTATTTAGCGTTTTGCTTTGAAACACTCGAAATTACTCACATAATACTCTTTTCAGCTTTATTTGCATTTTTAATTTATTTTTCTTGCTTTTGCTGTTGTGGTTGTTTTTGTTGCTGCTGCTGTATCATGCCTTTTGTATTTAATTTGTTTCTATTTTGCTTTAATTATAATTAATTACGTAGTTCTCTAAAATTTACTAACTTGCTTGATGCTTTTCAAAAGACCTTTCATTTAGCTTGTTTGCTTTCCTCGTTTACTTTAATTGAAGTCAGTTTACATATTTATCTATTTTGTCCTTGTCGTATGCAAGTGGAGTGTTGCAGAATGCTTTTAAATGTAAATTAAACACTAACAAGTGCAAGGTTTTCATAAGCGTTTAATGCCGTAAAAACGAGTTCTATAAACAATAAATAAAAAATAAAAACAAAACTGAACGACAAATGCGACTGACTACATAAAACAATAAACACATATGACGCACTCGCACTTCGATTGGCAATAATATTTTAACAAATTTCTGGAATGATAAATGAAATTCTTATATTAACATACACAATTTAAAACGAACACAAAAAAGAAACAGGAAAAATCTCGCTCACACATCAATAAATACTCAAAGGGCACTATGAGCCCCATGCGCCCCAAGCGGATTAATTGAAAACCACCTCGAATTTGAGAGTCTGAGCATCGGTAGTGCCGGCGAGGCTGTGATGTGTGTATGTGTGTGTGAGGTGTGTTTTGTGTTGTCATTCTTTTAATTTGCTTTTGCAATTTGGGTATGCTTAATTAATGTTTCTCTGGCTGTTTTGGCTTCCTATCTCCTTGTGCCTTGATAATACTTGGTAATGACTCAGTAGAGTGCCGCGTTTGACGCCTGCGTGTATGCATCCCACTCGCAATCGCACCCTTCCAGACAGTCGGGGCATTCCAGCTCACTGTCTTGTCAGTAGAGCCATGATACAGGCACCCATTGCGGAGTGGTGTGAACCCGTTCGATGGCTGTTTCCAATGTGGAAATCGTCTCGCTAATATCGTTGTTCACAATGGTCAAGTCAAAGAAATGGCCGTAAAGTTGGCGCAGCATATCCGATTCCTTGGCCAAACGTTCCAGGCTACCATCGTACTAAGCAACAAAAAGAAATGCATAAGGAACAGTCTGGAGGTTACAAATCTTATTTCAATCTTACATCAGCAATATTTTGTAGGGATGGCGCCGCTATGAACACCACATAAGGGGTAAACTCAGCTGTCCGAAGAATTTTCAATGCCTGCGGCTCCACATCCAGAATGGCCATTTTGCCTTCGGTATGTATACGTCGTATGGTATCCAGTTTGGTGCCATACATGGCATCCTCATGAGTTCCTGTTGCAAGGACAAATCGTAAATTAAAAAACTAAGCTCAAAGATTTCGTTTCTCTTAATGTAAGACATTGGGTAGTGCTGGTTTAGACATACTCATAAAAATAAAAAGTATGGTGAAGTGTCCAACATTCAACCTACCATATTCCAAGTATTCATTCGCTCCGATGTCGGCCATCATTTCGTCATGAGAAACAAAGTAATAACTGCGCCCGTTTTCCTCCTCGGGCTTAGCAGGTCTCGTTGTATCTATTGAATGTGCATAGGTAAAGCTCAGTAATGGAACAAAAGACATTCTTTTTTAATTTCTACTTACGTGGTATGGGGTAAGCGTATTTATCCGGATACTTTGATATCAAAGTATTTTTAATATGCCGCCTGCCAACGCCGTGTGCGCCCAGTAGCACCAAAGTCTTTCGCTGGAAGTTCGGATCACCCACTGCGTATGAAAGAAATGAAATTAATTTCAACTTTGTTTTCACTTTTATGATTTGCTTAGACGTACCTGGAACTTTGACAACCTCTTCATACGTGACCACATCTAGAGTATCGAATATGGCATTATGTTTGGCCAAATATTTGTCCCGGCATTGCTTCTTTTTTCGTCCAAATATCGAACAGTTTACTGTGGGTTAATATAAAAAATATGAAATTGAAAGGATGCTTCACTCTTCTGGGCTAAATGCGCGTGTCTTTTAGTTTTCTTATTGAAATTAAAGAAATAGCAGCATGCCAGACAATCATGCTCAAAACAGCAGGCGGTCATGATAGAAGTATGCGATGCAAGTAGGAATGCAAATAGATAGTCGGGGTTCTGATAAGATAGTACCAATCAGTTTCGCTAAGTGGTGTTTTGTTCTATATATCCTCAGACTAATTTTATAATGAATTTGAAATATACAGGTTCTTGTGTGCTTGAAATGACCAGATTCTGACAAATGGACTTCTAAGACTACGAATTTTCCACATTTATCCATGAGAAAATTCCCGATGCTGTTTAGACTAATGAGCTGAGAGAGTTTAAGCTTAAGCAGAAGAGTTCCAGGCTTGAACTATTGGAAAGGGAAGTCTAGTGAAGGCAAGGATATAAAGATATAATAAGAAAGGGTAATGGTTACTACTGTTGAATTGTGTGAGCGACTGGCGGGAGGGGAGATCTGGGGTGACTTTGGCGTGAGCGTGTCTGTTTTAGCGTGGTTTTGTGCCGTCTAAATGAACTTTAACTACGTTGGTGGTGGTAGCGGTGGCAGTGGCAGTGGCAGTGGCAGTGACAGTGACAGTGGCTATGGCTGTGGCGGTGATTGGTGGCACTTGTGAAAATGTGATTTCATTTTTACACAATCGCTATCGAAAGAAATTCGAGTAAACTTTTTGTACATAACAAACTCAAGAAAGAAACATTTAAGTTGAGTCGTTCTTATTAGATTTTATTTATTTGTTAGGTAAGGAGGAGTATGCCTTATGCGCATACGCTTTCCCCTCTTACTTGCTGTTGTATTTTTTATTTTATTTAACTACCTGTGGATCCATCACACCCATCTGCGTGAGCGGAACATCCAGCACCCGGTTCTCCTGCATTGTATTGTTATATGTGATTGATTTGACGATATTGATTAAATTATACGATTTATTGTACATATGTGTGATTGGGTTTTTGTTTTTTTTTTTTCGCTGTTTGGGGGAGGTGTTTGTAGTTGATTGTAATTTATTTAAAAGAACATAACAATTTTTTTTCGTTTGATTTTAAGTTTCAGCTTTTTTGGTGCTATTTTATTTAATTTTTTGTTTCTTTTTAATAGATTATTTTTTAGAATTTTGTATGCTCTACTTTGGTAATTTTGTGGTAAGCATGCAACTGTCCTCATGTCGGCGGTGTTGGAATGAATCTGCTTTGATATTATAAATGTATTGATTGGTGAGGTTGTGTGTGTGAGTGTGTGTGTGGGTGTGGACAGTACTAAAATTGAATTGAGCATTTTGGTCACTTGAGAGAGAGAGTAAAAGAGCGCCCCGATTAACTACGAATTCATCATACACTTTCCAATATATGTATAATTACAGTTATATAGCATACGATTATTTCATAGCATCCAATTACACATAAATAGTACACATAGTATAGCATTTAGCATCGGATTTGTTTACTTGTTTATTATTTTCAATTTACGATTATATTTGAATGGACATTGAGGGGTCAATGAGAAAGAATAGAGCCAACTCACCCTGTTCCTGTTTGGTCTTATCAACAGTCTGGCAGGCGATACGCCATTCCTGCAGCTCTGGTGATGGAATTAAACCCGCCGAACCACCAACCGTATCCAGTCTTGCCTGCCACCAGTGATGATCATCCTTGCTAATGATCTGTACAATGATTTCAGCATTATTCTCTAAAGTGATTTTGGGCTCTCACTCTTGCTTACCTGCAGTATATCGCCAACTTGGAAGGCAATACCCGCCTGTGCACAGGGTATAAGCTCATCATCTAGCGGATTATAATCAAATTGCGCGCGTACGAAAATCTACAGGGAAGACAAAGATAACAAAGGCAAAAAGAGAATATAATGAAATAGGACCCAAACACAAGCAAAACAAACCAAATTAGAACCAAACTATCTCAGAATCAGTCCCATTTTTTCTTTTCATTTTTGTCATCAAAGCGCTGACAATGCCACAACGGCAACACCAACAACATCACCAACATTACCATCACTACCATCACCTTCATCAGCAACTGCCGCAAAGCCGTCAGACAGACCAGAAATTAATGCGAATGCCACTGTCGTGTTGCTGATGCCAGCAAAATGATGGGAAACAGAGTTTTAGTTGCAAAAAAAAAAAAAAACAGAAAAAATGAAAAAAGAAAAATCCATTTTCGAAACTCATTTCCATAGATGGTGGTGTGTGTCGGTTGTGCCGAAGGGCAGTTCGCTGGAAGATTAAGCCAGCAACAGCAACAACAACCATAACCACGCTTGTGGTTCTTCTCGTTGTTGTTAATAATGAATCAGTCAAGAGTTTTAATTAGGCGAATTTCGTTTGCTTGACATTAATGAGTGACGCCTAGTTTGTCTGAAAGTGATGGTGCCAGTCTCGATTTGAACTTAGTTCTTTTAGATTTCATAAAGAGAGCCTCTCAATTTAGGGAGTATTGAATGGAACGACTATATATGTGTGTATGTGGGTGTGTGCTTGTTCGTGGTACTTACAAGTACTGGAGCGGGTCTTATCCTGAAAAGCTGCTTGTGTATGCATAAAGGAGTAATGAGAAATGATTTATATGTTAATGAATAATTAAACAAGAATGAAGTCCAAGTTTAATTATGAAAATATGAACTACTTTGATATGAGAGCCAAATGAGATAAAATAGATATGTTATGAGAATGATCAAGGAGAACTGAGTCTCGTTTCATGGAAAACACTTACCTCGCAGGGCGGCGGTGCGCTACGGTACGAAGGAACTATTTTGAAGGTAACAGAACCGCGTGCCTCGCGCTGAAAGAACAATAAATTAAATAAATAAAAAAATTGGTATTTTTATGTTTTAATTGAAAAATGGGTTGTTACCAGCATTCGTTGCAATTGCCCGACCGACTGATGTTGCACTGGCTGACCATTGATTTCACGGATCTCGTCGCCCACATGAAGTGTGGCTTGTCGATGTATCATTCCGCCGTGCATTATCCGAGCTACAATACAGCGACCATCTTCGGTCATTTTCAGTGTGATGCCCTGAAAAATTCA
This sequence comes from Scaptodrosophila latifasciaeformis, assembly GCA_037075145.1. Lineage (NCBI taxonomy): Eukaryota > Metazoa > Arthropoda > Insecta > Diptera > Drosophilidae > Scaptodrosophila > Scaptodrosophila latifasciaeformis. Next base: position 482,615 of record JBAMCM010000019.1, read on the forward strand.
GAAAGAACGAGAGAATAATATGAAGATAAAGTTCCCAGGTCTTCCGCACTTTCAATCGCTTACCATGGGCTCATCTGTATTTTTCTGGAACTGCACCAGACGCACACGGGTGACATGTTGCAGTTCGCCGCTCTCCACATTGTCCAGCTCATCGCCATTGAGATAGGGCACCATGGGCGGCGGTGTGACGCGTAGCGCCTCCTCGCCGTAAACATCTCGGGCAACGACATCGTGGGTGTGGAGCAGGGCCTAAAAACAAATTATATAGAAAAATAAGATAGAAGAAATCATAGTTAATGGCTCAGTTAGGTCAGCCAACTCAACTGGGCGCACAAGCTCGTCTGGCTCTATCCACTAACAAACGACCAGCTTGAATTATGGCCAGCAATTAAGTTTCAAGTTATTAGAAGACTAAAGGCTGGAAAGACCAAAGCCAGTTTGTGTGGAAATTAAATTTCCGATTTGCCACGCCAGGCACATATATCATAACCGCAAACAACCAACACACAAAAGCCGCACGCCCACAAGCCATCTAGACAAAAGGGCCTTGGGTTCAAGCCCGCACAACTTGTTTACAACATTAACTTGCGACATTTGTTGCACAAAAAACAACAAGCCCAGAACACCGCCCGTCAACGCTGCCTCCTATTTTCGAAGTCTCGTTAAAGACGGTACCCTCGGCTGGAGAAGGGGGTATTCCCGCCAGCTGCTTCATACGCACAGCACGCACATGACCTCTTCTTTCTTGAGCTCCCAACTTCTAGCCAAAGCAAAAAATCACAAAAATTTATTACAACCTTTCAAGTGCAGGGCATTCCAAGTAGTGTGAGAGACGCGGGACAGAGAACGAATGGACCGCTGGGGGCGGGACTAAGCAATGATGGCAATGGCAACGTTGACGACAATGTCGATGTGGATGCGAATGGCTTTTCGCAACGACTTCGACAGCATTGAACGCGTCGTTATGGAGGTTGCTGGCTTTGGCTCTTTCTTCGGGAGGTTTGCTTGGGTTTATACAATTTTGGTTTTAATAAATTATGTTTAATAACACTTTGAATATGTTGCGAAATTAATTTCTGCCTTGCTGCGTACGACAACAAAGACCACGATAACGATTCCAGCGACATCGGTTGGTAAAGCCGACGCCAGGCAGCAGTACCAACCGCAAAACGGGTTCGGGTTTAAAGCTTACCGGAGAAGGATGGAAAGATGGAAATGGTATGGGTACAGGATGCGTAATATGAGCGTGAGTTGTCGTAAAAAAGGATTTTATTGCTCACCCAGGCCGTGTGGCACGCACAGCGGCTTCCCCTCTTCATCTAAAATCCAAAGCCAAAGCCACAGCCCCAGCCATTGCCATTTGCTTCCACCCACCTAAGTATATGCCCCAACAGATATGCTAAGGATGAAAGTCAGCAACAGCAATACGAAGCTTCACTGCCAACGCTGACTTCGCTGCTGCTGCTTCTGCTTCAGCCGCCACGTCAGCGCATTTGGCTCCATAAAAAACGCAATTTTCAACGTTGATGATTACTCAATGCCACAGCCACACAAACAAACCAGCCTTCTCAGGCCCAAAAATCCTTGTCAGGCACGTACACCACCACGTACTAACACACATATTCACACACACTCCTCCAAGCAAAGCCGGTTGATAGTTTCCATAGCACACTTTTCAGGGCGAGTGACCGTCCACCAGAGTAGTTGGCAGTGGCCACTGGGCCATAGCAACTATTGCAAAGCTCGTGTCAGTTTGCCGAAAATACTATATCCGCAATGCCGTGAATATAAATATTTAATTATGACTTAAAAACCACTGCGATTTGTGTGGGCCAAACAGACTGGAACCAAAAGAAAAATTAGTCCGAATACACACACAAGAGTCATGAATACACAATTTTCAGCATTACATTCAGCATATGCAGCAGTCTTGACACGCAGCTGGGAGTTGGACTTTTGATTGAAAACTATTTGTTTTTAAGTGAGGCTCCTACTCCCAAATAATCAAACTTCGTAAACGCTCCGTATCTTTCAGCGTCATCCCAATCTCATCTCCAAATGATCAGTAGGGATAGAAAATGGAACTTGGACAGTCAACATTTTAGTTCATTGCTTTTGGAAATATATGCTCTCCTTAATTGAAAAGTAAGCATATTCATTTTTGCTTCAAGTTTGTAAGAGACCCGCCAAAGGGCTTTTAATACGATTTGTCTCATTAGCCTAGAGGGATGCTATATTGTCGGAGCACAACGGGAATATCTTAATAAACCTCAATATTCAATGGCTAAAAAAATATATACATGTATACTAAGTCTAATTTGATGGGACAACTATATCGTATCTCAATAAAGAAATGGAGTACATCAGAATTTGTTATTTAGGAAGCTCGGAAAAGAGCATGTGCGCTTTGACAACGTTGATATCCTTTCGGATTGCTTGTACTTTTCCTTGTGTCCTTTTTTTATTGTTGCATTGAGCTGTACCACATCACCAATTGAAGTGCTCTCATGAATGGGCACTTAGGCGAAGTCATCTGGCCTTCTAATAGAGTCTACGTGAGGCACTTGTGCTTATGGCTTGGTCCATTTTCTATTTCATTTTCTTTTTTGACTGAGTCTTTCTCATATGAACGTATGAAAGTTCCCGCAACTATAAGCTGCCTCCAAAGGGATAGTATGGAGACGGCCATAGTTTCTACTTTTATTGTGATTGTTATAGCTTATTTGTGTTTGTATTGTTCTGTCTGTATTCATTTTGTTTGCCAGGGACAATTGCGTACTCATCTTGTTTTTTTTTTTCAGAATTTTATATTAAAGACTAAAAACTGTTTAAATTCTTAAAGCAAAATAATATTTCCGTTTCAGTGAAAATCTAAATGAATAGTTCCAGACGAAACTATATGAATTAAAATATCAATGTCAATAATTCAGATAATATTCCAATCAGTCTTCTAATTGGCCCGATGCCAACCCGATGCACTAATTTTGTTTCTTTACTTTATTAAACTTTTATTGATTTTCTCTTTTGTCTTTTGATACGGAATTTATGTGCACAAGTGTTACAATTTAATTTTATACCATTTGGTTGAGTATTATTAAAAATCATTATTTCCATAGAAAATTTACCAGCCTCGTTGTTTGTGACAACTTGGCAAATTAAGGAAAAGTTTCCAATAGTTTGGCATGTTTTGTTTCCACTTATATACCAGAAAACAGCTCAATACACCCAAAGTCTTTACTTGCATAATAACCACGCCTCTGCATTTGTCCCAACAACATTCGCCACCCATTGCCAAATGCCCCAAGAAATTTGACATAATAAATGGGGTAATACAATTTTCAAACAAAATTGCTTTGAATAAAATTTGCTGATGGAGAACTTTGCAACTATGTATTTAAATAAAGTGAGAGGCAAGCAGAAAAGGACCGAGCAAGAGGGGGGCAGGGCAGGCCAAATGGTCCTCCCAACATTCACACCCAGAACACCCACTTTGTTTCCTTTGGTGTGCCTGGTTAGCTGCTCAGCCGACGGAAGTAAGCGGTAAACAACGTAATCTGATTTTACTTAGAGTATGACGACGCTTCCGTCCAAGTATCAAACTCGGCCACGGACTTTGCCACAGCTTCTGGTCTAAGCAGACACGCCCTTCACCTTTCACCCTTCCCCATTGCCAGCAAAGACCGACTGCTATCAAAGTTGTTGCCTTATGTTGGTCTCCTTCGGAGGCTGCCATGGACCTCCACTTCTGCTACTGCTGACATTGCCATGCGGCGCATATTTAACACCAAGTTTTTGGCCAATAAAACGGTAAATTTAATAAGCGCTTGACAGGCGAAAAGTTGAGCAGTTAAGTTTAATGCCTCATTAAGCGTTCAACTGTATGCCAAGTTGAGTAGCCTGAACCGAATTGAATGCCACAAATGCCAACCCATCAGCCGATCCGCCAACAAGCCAACTGAACTGATGACCGTTAGGTCATCAAGCCATCCCGCAGGGTTCAACGTCGCCACCACCGACATAGTGACATTGATAGCCTCTGCCATTGGCCACCATTCACTACCGCCTTCACGGCTGCCCGTCATCATCAGCAAACTTTTGCGGTCTGAGTGCGTAACCCCGGACAAGGCGACTTGCTCACGTGCGCTTGATCAGCCCCAAAATGAGGCCGCACTGTCGCCCGCAACCAACTCTGATTAATACTTAAGTGCTTGTTTAAGTTTGGCTTTGGGGGCTTGCAGCTGCCTCCACCCTCCCTCAAGCTCTTCTGAATACATGCAGATGCTTGTTTACCCACATGGTCCTAAACAATTGCCAGGGCTTGTCTGTTTGCCCAGGTTGCAAAACCTGCCAGCTGCTGAGCTTGCCACAAAATGCGAGCGAATCCCAAAGCCCACAAACAGAGGCAACCTCAAGTTCAACCGCTTACCCCCAAGTATGTTCTGGGGCCAACCACACGAACGTTATTTGTTGGTTTTAATAATTACACAACAGTATCAACGACAGCTATAAAAATAGAAGCAACAAAGGGACACCAACAATTTGTAAGATTTTGTGGCTTGCAACTTTTGGTCTGATTCTTCTATGTATCTTTTTCCATTTTCGTATATATTTTAGTTGGGCTTCCCCCAATCTCCCACCTGCCTGTGTTTTTAATATTCCGAGCTACACTTCAATTACACACGTAGCAGCTGATGGCGTTGACAGAAGTGATCCGAAACTGGGAAGATAGTCCATTCCAGAAAAGCAGACAGTATTTTCCGGTATACTGTCCAACCCTCTGCTGCACACACGGCACAATGCTGATGGCTGAATCATCTGGATTAATGCTGAATTTTAATTAACACAACATGCAGCAAAGCCCAACAAACCGACAAAACATTTTGCAGTCTGTCCCTCCTGGCCTCCGACAAGTCCGACATTTTCATTTCCATTGCTTAATCTGGGCAAGGACTCGCACGATTCGTTACATTCCATTTCGTTTGGATTCATTTGCTCTCCCTTAGCTTAGTTTGGTTTGGCTCGGTTTTACTTCTGCCGCATATAGTTTTGACACTTTCTTCTTATCTGAGTTCGTGCAGCAAACCGAAGCGGCTTTAAAACGCAACGGAGCGCAAGTTTTGCTTTATTGACGCCTGCTTAGTGTGGTCTCAAAGGGCTGAATAAGCCATACCCCCTCCACGCCGAGGTACACAACCACAGTATATACATACACGGCCAATCTGTGGGTGCGTTGGATTTGTCTTTGTGCCATTATGTGTATGTGTGTGTGTTTTTAAGCCTCCAAATTAATGGGGCTCATCATATGCCTGATTAAGCCCAAAAACAAATGTCGTCCTATTCTGTATTTGCGGATGATATTTTTGTCGTTGTTGGTATCTCTCAGGGGTTTAACAACTGTCAAGTTGTCAGATGTAGATCATGTTTGATAAGCTACTGTCATTTAACCTGGCTAAAAATATCCAATTTTGCTGTTTTTCATCTTGTAAAACTCACCAACAGCACCACTCCAAATTTAAGCATGACTTGGCCCAAATATTTAAGACAAAAATTTTAACTTTAAAACACTTTTTCACTATTCACTAGAACAAGGCACCTCATCCATTGAGGCTTGCTGGCAATGATTACGATGATGGCGCTGCTGTTTAGCTCCCACCACTGAGACACAGTCTTACAGTTAACATTGGACTCCATACACAACATTTACCGTACGACTATGTCAGAGTAATTGAGCGGTGAGCGATGTACCTGCCAGTCTCCTCCTCTTTTATGTACTCCAGCGTTGCCACTCATCTAGCACTTCCTGTTTTGGTGGCGATCCGTTATTACTATGCCATTAATATGAGACTGATGGGTCCAGCGGGCTGGGGACGTCATCAGGTATCAGCCAAGCTATCATTCAAAGTGGATTGACAACGGTAGGTGGCAAACTACCTCAGGTGAGGGTGTATGTGTTATCTCGACTGCGATGTCAGTCCCATCGACATTGCCGGTTTTGTCAGGCCAATAGCATATTATTCAATTTTCGTGGCAAAAACCACGAAAAATATACAATTTTCCTCCATGTTTGTCTCGATTCGAGTGCGTGTGTGTCGACTCTTTATATGCTTTTGCAACAATGGCAAACACACCAGGCCAAAGCGCTCCCGTCTGTTGTTTCTTCTGCTATTGTTGGTGTTGCTGTTGTTGTTGATTTTATTATTTCTGGCAAACAAGAGACACACACACACATACGCACACTTCCGCACTTTCTCTACACCCCTCCCCTGGCCAACGAATCTGTTGCAAGCCACACAAACTTCCGGTAGCTACCGTGCCGTTGTGTGCGTGCTTGTGCGTCTGCATAATGCACTTATCAGTGCCATCTATCTGCGGTGCGACAACTGCTTCCTGCCGTTGCCACATCATTGCCGCCGCAGGCAAAAAACTCACAGAAGAGCGCACATACATATGTGCGGTTTGTGGATACCCATTTCACTTCCCAATCGGCCCTATAGGGCCGAGAGTATGCTACACGTTTTATCACTTGTTTTTAGTTCTCTTAAGTTTTTTCAAGCATATAAAATCCGCCACTACCTATTCAAAAAAAAAGCAAAAAAAAATGTTTAATACACTACTCTGATTTTTACCAGAAGCTTCAAAAATCGATAGAATTCCATTTAATTCAAACCCAAATAATTTGGTTACTCATTTCATATAAAAACAAAGTCTTGATCAGTAGTTACCACATCCTTTAAGTTGTATAGATATAGCTCATAAAAAAATATGAAAGTCGTGAAAATGTTCCTTTCTGTTCCTGAAGCTATTGCAAAGTCTTGTTCTTGTTCACAGGAACTCTGAAGATGCCTTAGGATCTTGATTCTGAAAGTCATCATCTTCCTCTTTGAGCTTTATTGGTATTATATTTCACTTCATATACTTTATTTCGGGTATTATTGAACGGTTTATGGGGCTCTTTAATCCTTAATGTTAATTTGAAGATGTAAGAATAAAGATGTATTTTTACCAAAACGTATACTTTTAAGGAACTGTTACGATAACATAAGGTTGTCAATCGCTTCATGAGTCTTAATGCCAGAAAAATAGAAGGGCAGGACTTAGGAGACTTTCTTCAAAGAGAAGCGACTGAAGGGTACTGAAAAGTCTGACAAGGTCGACTGAAACAATCTGGCTCACTTATTCTTTTTCTGTTTCATTTCGTCTTTTGCTTATTTGCCGAGTTGCTTTCTTGTTTTTATTATTTTTATAATGTGTAATTTACATTATTATTTCGCACACTCAACACTTTGGTGTGGTACGTGTTACCGAGTGGGTGTGTCGTTGTTGTCTCAGGATCTCTGTTCGCCTGAATTTGTTTGTGTGTCTGAATGTGCTCATATAAAATTTGTTTATTTAATTTCAACTAGGCAAACAACAAGGCATTGGTACTTGAGTTTTCAAGCTTTTCTTTCTTACTCACGCACTCCCCACACTCCGCTCACTGGTCCTTCTCGGGGATTCTCTTTCTTTTTTTTGCTGTTTTTCCTTACATGTATGAGCGCACAAAGGGCGATAACTCACTTTTGTAACAAGTAAACTAATTATTTCTTGACTTTTTTGTTATGCCGGTTTCTGGCTGTGGCCCCTTCCACTCCTTAAGCTTTTCCACCCGTTACACGCAGCCGTTGCTGTCGTTGTTTTTGCTGTTTGCTTGCCTTGAAAAACGGCAACTTTTACCATCACACACACACTCACAATCGTATGTGTTGGTGTTGGTGTTGGCGTTTGTGTGTATTTGTGCTAAATTGCAAAATAATGTACACACTTGCCGTTGTAATCGCCATTGTTGTTGTTGCTTCTGGTTGAGGAGACGGGGCTGGCGATGGGAAACGGGGACGTGGACGGGAGCGGCGGTGTTGCTCTTGGCTGGCAACTGCCTGTTCATGCGATTGTGCTTGTTCATCATCATCAGCATCGTCATCAAGAAGAACAAGAAGCAGGACGACAACAACAGCAACAACAACGGCGGCGAGTCAGTCAGCCCAGCATCATTACAAGCACACAAACATTCTGTAATGGCTGCGAGATTGCTAGAATGTGTATCTTTTCCTCCATAGACTCTATATCTTTGCATACATCTCTCAGTTTCTGTGGCAGTGTGCGTGAGTGTTGGCCAAGTACTTGTGTCTTTGCCTTGCTGGCGCAATTAACGCATTCACAAATGAAGAGTGTCAAGGCTTCCAGGCATTTTGACTGCCCGGACTTGTCAGCTTTTAACTTTTTTTCTGAATGTGAGTGATCTGTTTTTTTTTTTTTTGTCTTCGTCAAGTAAACAAAATAAATGGAGCAAGGCAAACTACGGTGGAGGCCCCGCTACAGCCCCCTTATTCATTTTGGTTCAAATTGGACCGCTTGTGTCTGCAGTCACAAAAAGTTGACACGTTTTCGACGCCAACTTTGAAAACTTTCACATTTTTAGATAAAGTTCCTAAAGTTTCAACAGTTTTTCAACTTGCTTTTTCTTGGACAGCCTAAGAAGGCCTTTGGATTATTTTTTTCCCCCCATGGAAGCCACGCCTCACAGAGTTCCTAGGCTAGCAATCTGCCTCCAGTATGGGCCGGCCTAAACGAATCCACTTATGCTAGACTAATACAACCTCAGCCCCAGCCTCAGCTCAATGCCAACGGCCAGGGCAACGACAACGGCAACCTTCGCCTTGTCATTCGATTTGTATAATATTTATGTAAATTTGAAACGCTTAGGACAGGTCCGCAACCACTCTCTACCCTCGATTCTGCGCCCCTCTTTGGACGCCATTTTGAAGGACCCTTCTATCTCGTTTTCTCACACCACTCTGCCTCTGCACACCACCTGCCTCTACATTTGCTCAGTTCTTTTTTTCCTTGTATTCTGCTTTCTGTTGCCTTCATTTCTTCAGTTCTGCTCCTTTGTGGCACACAAAACAAGCACAAAAATTGAAAGGCGTAATGGTTAGCTGCGCTCGACTGCGGCTGCCGCTGCTGCCTACTTTGCATTAGACAGGACCGACCTCATAGACCAACCCCATTCTTCTCAATTCTTTTTGCCCTCCATATGAAAGTATTTCTCTATTGCCCTTGCCAACCCTTGCCACACCGAGGCACACAATTTCTGCAAACATTTCATGCGTCACAAGCATGCTTTTTTATAATAATAAAAAGGTAGAGTGGTTGTTATTGAAAAAGAGAGCAGCCGGAATGCGGCAATATGGGTCATAATCGAGTGGAAGAATTATTTGTTAGAGAAGAATTAATTGCATTAGTGACATTCAATTTGCCGGCAAAAGGGTGGGCCCTAACGTTTCCACAGCCTGTGGTCTCGCCAAGGCTCGGAAATTAAACAGCAATTGTCACAGATCCTTGACAAAAAAAAAAAAAAAATACATGTAACCCACACCTAAAATCCCAACGCCTAGGCTGGTTTGCTTTTCAAATTGGATGGATACATAGAAACTAGTTTGGCTAGTGAAGAAGAGTTGGGCGGAGATGGAAACTCAGTGGAGCAAATCATCTGCCTGCCGCTGATTTTAGAAAGCCCACACAATTATGGCCCTGTTTGGATACCAAGAGCACAAAAACCAGCCAAAGGCACAATCACAGCCACAACCCGAATTAAAGCCAAACAAAGTCAGAGAGACTGAAAAAGTGGGAAGAGCAAAAATGAAATGCAGCCAGCAAATGGGACCCAAATGTGTGCGGCATTGCTTGGGCAATCATGTGAATCGAGCTCTTTATAATTTGCAAAACTATGTGGGGCTCTCCACATCTTTTGTAAGTGTATGTGTATGTGTATGTGTTTGTCCTATTCTGTCCTGGCCTGTCCGGTCCGAATCCCAAAATGAAATAATCTTACATGTCGTTGACACATTTCTCTGAAATCTGGCAATGCTTTTGATTCTGCCCAATGTGGGTACTTGATTTCCGCCACAATTTGTTGCCTTTGCTTACCTGTACGAGTCAAGCCATTCCAACACACCCAGCCAGGCAGGAAGCAAGTCAAAAGCCGAAATAATCACAGAGCCCCAGAAAGAACACATAAAAAGAGAGAGGGAGAGAGAAAAGGAGTAGATAAAATTTTATAAACATATTTTCCAACATACATTGCATAATATGTATAGAAATAAACTGAGCAATATTTACAAGATGTTACTTTCAAAAGACTACGCAAAAGTAATTCAAGTGGAAACATAAAAATAAATAGCACAAACATTTTGTGGCAAGCTGCGACTGCCAAGCAGTCATTTTAGATATCAAGATTGATTATTTAGTTTAGTTGAGACGAATTGAAAAGTATATACAGTCACATACACACACAGATAAAGAGTCGGGTAGAGCTTACCTGATGTCCCGAGCAAATGGAACCATTGGGCACCCGCACACGGAAGGGGCTGTGCACGGGGCAGGAGGTGCGCGGGCCCCAACGCGAGGCAGCCGCTGCTTGTTGCAGCGACATGACCGAACTGCAGGGATTGAAGAGAGCCGGCGGTGGCGGACAAGGTGGCGGCCCAGGCGAGGCACCACCACCCATGCTAATGGAACTGAGCCCGCTCAGGCTGCGACAGTGCCCGCCACCGGCGAGCATTGTGTCAACAATCGAGGATGAAGGACCGTGGCCAATGCCCGCACCGCTGCTGCCTGCTCCGCTGCCGCTCATGCCGCTGCTGCCACTGCTGCCGCCGCCACCACCTCCAACAGTGCTGCCTGTGCCGCCCAGTAGCGATATGTGAGAGCCACCGGACATCAACGACTGTGATGTTAGCCCATGATGCTGGCACATGGTTAGACCGCTGGAGGGTGTCACGCCGCCACCGCACAAGAGGCTTGCTGTTGATGACCATTGACCAGGACAGACCCCACTAACTGGACCGCCAGTCCCAATTGAACCACCACCACCACCGGGCCCCTGTAATCCTGTCGCTACTGCTCCTGACGCTGTTGCGTGTGTGTCGCCGCCTACGCCGCCGCTGCAGTAGTGATCCACGGTAAAACTGTCTTGGCTACCAGAGCATTGCAATCGGTGCGGTGGCGGTGGCGAAGATTGCCGGGAGTAAATGTTGTAAATGGCGTTTGGTTTCGGGGTTCTAGTTTCCTAACGGTTTCGTTCAAATCGAATTCAATTTGATGCGGACTGCAGATGTCTTAGCTGCTCCGGCCTCCAACCGTCTCTTTGTGTGATATGTTGATCCTTGCCAGATATTCCAACTACTCACTCCACTCCACTCTCTCACTCAATGCTCGTCTTGCTTGGCGGTTGGAGACTTAGCTTGGAATTAGTGGATGCTTCGGAGCTGCTCCACCTCGGCTTGACGTCGCACTGGCATTGTTGGCAGGGGCTTACGTAACCAAGGGCTGCTGGCTGCTTGCTGCTTATCTCCGCCTTTCACTGACTCACTTTTGACGTTTTTGTTCTTTGTGTTTAAAGCTCGATTATTCTTTGTTGCTTTAGTTCCGTGTAGTTCTCGTTTAAGCGTATTCAGTGCTCAATCACAGCGTTGCCAGATCTCATTTGCTAGTTCGTCTGTCTTTCCATTTATTTTCTTTTTTTGTTTCTAACAACAACAATTAACAATAACAAGTATTTTTTTTCTGTTTTGCTTTTTTTTCTTAAGATTACAACAATTGAAACATGTAAGTATTGTGTGAGTCTGGGAATGATGGTTCCTTGTTCCTTTTATTCTTTTTCTACGATCTGGTATCCTTGGATTATGCTTTCTCTTCGTTTTCTAGATTTATCCTTCCTGGTATGGGAAGACGGCGTCTATTTAAATTCTGTTGCTATCACTGTACAGTTAATTCTTTACAACTATTCCCGGCTGCTTTGGTGTTTCCTTCAAAAAATTATTGTTTCCTTTAATTGATTTTTATTGAGATTTGAGTATTTGTGGTTCGACTTCGTTTGGCGTTTGGCTTAATAATATTTAAATTTTACTATTTTAATATGTTTCTTCTGAGCTTTATTTTAATTCAATTTATTTTGCATCACATTTTATTCATTTATATTATAAATTTATTTACTTTTTTTTGTTTTTTGTTTTTGCAGTGCTTTCAACTTTTTACAGTGTACTCGTATATACACTAATGTTTTTATTTTTTAATTTTGGTTTAATTTTATGTTTATTTTAGAAACTTTTAGCATGCGTGTTCTGCAAAGGAAAACGATTGAAAAGCCCAAAATTAAAAAAAAAAATCTATTCTTGGTGAGTTTTTTGGGTGTAGTGGGGGAGGGAGGGGCCACTTTGGATTGATTGTCTTTTTTGTTGGTTTCAGTTAGGAATTTCGGAGAATCTTGGAATGGGAGTGGGGTTGGGAGAGTGATAAGTAAATGGGTCACAGCCTGGGAAACACAAAAGAATATTTTTTCTTTTATTTGTTTTCTTTTCTATTATTTGTCTTGGTCGTGTCGTATTTATCATTCGTAGGCAGAAAGAAAGCGAAAGACTTTTCAACTTTGACTCTTGATGTTCATTAAAAAACCAATCGAATTTTTGGTCAACAGAATTCAACTTTTGTAATTGAAATCAAAGACTTTTGGCCAATTCTTAATTCTCCCACTGGAAAGAACCCTAGACGAAACAGTACCAAGTTATATTTCAAGAAGTTTCTTTGATATATCTCATAAAACTGGTTCATTAAACATGCACCACCAGCATCCATATCCACATGGTTTTTAACGCCTTTGCAATGGAAGGGGGGGACCTCAAGTTTCTATTACTTGCTCACTATTAAAAACTTGAAATTAAAGTGAACAACTGTCTCCTTTCATAAGAGCAGCCATTAAACAAAATTATTCCCATAAATTAGACCTTCAATTTTACTTTTTTATGGACTTTTTCCACCATATCTCAGCGAACACGTCCATGCATTTTAATTAAAGTTTGCTTCTACAACTTCTAAAAACAAGCACCCAACAAAATTTTATTTTATTTGTCTCAACTTTCGGACAAAATCAAAACTAAAATAAAAAAGAGAAACGATAGAAAACAACATACTCAAGGGAACATTGCCACACATAAAATATTGTTTATATAAAAGGACCAGAGGCACTCTAAATGGAGAGCATCATAAGCCATTTGAGAGTTGGAAACGACGAAAAAAAAAACTCAAACTTGAAATTATGCGCTAATAAAGACGGCAATGATGATGAGACCCACTCGCACTCCCAACAATCGTATGCAAAAGAAAAGCAACAGAGGGACTCAACCAATCTCGATCCTAACTCAGTTTCAGTCGACTCGAATCCCCAGTGACTGACATAACCGCAATGTGCCGACTATTTATGCTAAATAGTTTTCATAAAATTTCACACAAGGCAAATTCAAATGGAGACTAGACACTCCACAGCGGGCATTGGAGATTGGAGAGTGGAGAGTGCAGGCAGATATCAAGTTAAAGTCGACAAGCTAAAATGGCAGGGCAGTAGGCCAATGTGAACCATCGAATTAAATTAAAAAGGAATTGTGAATGCTTAAACATATAATAAAAAATGATGGCCTTAACGGACAGAAAGAAGAAGAAAACAAAAAAGAAAGGCCCATAAGTTGGGTCCCACCTCAGACCTCACACACACAGTCACAGTCAGAGTCGGAGACAGAAGCAGAAGCAGGCGTAGAAATGTTTGTTTCTGCAGCTTCCGTTGCTGTCAGCATTTCCAGCATTTCAGAATGCTAATGTGGCGGCCCCAAATTGAATGAGAACGTGCCGGGCACGGGCAGCAGTGACTCGGGCTTGTTGCCATCGCCTGTGGTGTGTCGCCGGGTGTCAGTTTTCAGTATGCTGCTGCGTGGGGTATTTTTTGGGAAGTGTCGTGGCGTGCCGTAGAACCGCCTGAGGAAGCCATAAGATTGCCAGTGCCAGCCAGTGCGAAAACTGGTTGAGCCAGGGAGACATGGTTGAGTGGAGGACCAAAAACTTTGCTCCAGAACATACGCGAAAAATAACAAAATTCAATTCATAAAAGATTCAAAAACCAACAAAAGGTCCAAAACGCAGAAAACAGAAAACCAGAAAAAAAATGTAAAGGCAACGGGGGATGGAGCAAAGAGAGCTTTCTACTCCCACAACTGAATAGGAACCAACTTTTCTACGCGAACAGAGCCGAATCAAACGAACCACAAGCCAACAAAAGAAAAAGAAAACCAAAAAGAAGAGGGATATGAAGAAGCAAGAAAAAGAAAAAAGAAACTCCGACAGGACACACCAGACAAAGACGCAATGCCAGAGAGCAAAGCATAACGAAATCAACTGAGGTAAGTTCGGAGACAACTGAACAAGTCGAGAGTCGGAGTGGAGTCGTGGCAGTGGCTGGCGTAGGCTGCGGAGTGGAGTGTGCGTATGAAAGAAAAAGTCTAAAGTCTGAATGTGTGGGTAGCTGGCTGCTGGATAGCCTCCTCCTGGGAATAAGAAGAACGGAAGATGATGAGGGGCAACAGTCTTGCCAAAGTAAATGAAACCAAGCCAAACATATTCGTGTGTGTGAGTAAAACACACGCACACATATTCACGAGCGCACACACATTAATAGACACATAGCAACACAATTGTGATAAGGCAAACGGAGACGGAAATGATATAAAAGGGAATCAGGGGGAGGAATGCAAGGCCTTCTTCGACTTGACTCTACTCTACTCTACTTCGGTTCGTCCTTCGTCTCTTCGCCTCAATTCTATTTCTTTCGTTTCTGCTCTGTTGAACTCTGTTTTGCTCTGCTACAAAGTGTACCAAAGATGCAAGAAAAGAAATCAGTGGAAGTGGATTCGGTGAGTTGGTTTGCAGGGCAGGTATTTTTCGGGGGGAAGGGATAGGGATTGGGATTGTTTTTGAAGTTTGTGAATTCTTTTTTTTTTTGTTTTTTGCTTTTCGAAAATACTTACGGCTATGCTCGTTGCTTTTGTTTCTCTTTTGTTTTTTATTTTATTATTTTTATTTTTGTTTTGTTTATTTTTTTTATTTTTGTTGATTTATTTCCTGCTTGTGTTTTCCAGTTGTTATTATTCTTAACTTTTCGAGACAATTTGTTAAAGTCAAAATCACTCAGTAGTTTGCAACTGCAACCGCAATCATTTCAGGACTGTTAATAGCCAGTTACGCCTATTTGATTTATACACAATTTAATTTTCTATTACAAGTACACAAACCAGGCATTTTGTTTTCTTTTTGTATATGTGTATTTGTGTGTTTGTGAGTGTTTCTGTGTGTACTGTAATTTAGTTAAAGAAAGAGTGCCGCTTTTTTCTCCTTCGCTTTACTGAAATGGGTACTCAATTTAATATTTTATTGCATTTACACTTCGCAATCTGGGCCACTCAGACAGACACACACACTCACAAATATACATGCTCGCAAGCACAAGAGACTCGATGAAATAAAAACGTACGGACCCTGACACAGAAAATGGATGAAGGGATGCCCACGTAACTAAGGACCTCAAATCAGCTTAATTTAATTCAATTTTGTTGCGCATTTGTTACGCGTTTTCGAAACCATTGATAATAATTTCGCAAATCGATTTTGAAATGTGGTTGAAGCACCAACTGCCTGACTGACTGACAGACAGACTGACAGACTAGTTGGTCGACTGGCTGGCAGGCGGTTGTTGCTTCGCAGGAGCAGCAGCCCAGCAACCCTAGTAAAACGAGCGCGACCATTGCCGCCGCTGCCACTCGTGTTGGAATCGTGTCGTGACTACGAGCAACTCCCACATACACAAAAAAAAAGGAAAAAAGTTTTGAAGTTTTGAAGCTGGGAGCTTGGCTTGGCTGGCTCACTAACTAGATGACCGACGGAGAACTCAGCGCTCAGTATGCATTAAAAAAAAAACCAGCAAAATTCAATGGCGTGAA
Source organism: Scaptodrosophila latifasciaeformis (assembly GCA_037075145.1). NCBI lineage: Eukaryota > Metazoa > Arthropoda > Insecta > Diptera > Drosophilidae > Scaptodrosophila > Scaptodrosophila latifasciaeformis. The sequence continues at coordinate 498,469 of JBAMCM010000019.1, forward strand.
AAAGTCGCCAAACGGCCCACGTACAAAATTTCTCTGTGACTGCGATTTGGATTGTGCTTCTCTGTATGAATTTCTCTGGCTTTGCAACTGTCTGAGTGTGCTTGTGTATGTGTGAGTGTGAATGCGCGTGTTTGTGTATATGCAATGTGAAAATTTTCGCATATAAAAATCAATTTTGAATTGAATATTGAACACTTTTTCCTTAGCACACTTTTAAGCGCAAATGCCACAAATGTCTACTGAAATTTTATTTTCTTTTCTCTTTCTATTGCTCTCGCTCTCTCTGCGACCATCTCGCTTTTTTCTTGTTCCTGCAAGTTTCAAACACAAAAAGTTTTGGCATTCCTTTTTTATTTTCGTTCGTTTTGTTGACGTTCACTTGTGTTTTGTAAATTAAAAAGTTTTTCAGTCTCCTCTTTTTTCTCTTTTCACTGTGGCTTTGTCGTTTTAGTTTTGAACTTTATTTTAGCACAGCTTTTTTTTTGGTGTTTTAATTTTGTATGCTTTCAGCTTTGCGTCGTATGGCACTCACTTTGTTTTTTCACTGTTGGAGTACTTTTTAGTATGAGTTTGTGTATGTGTGTGTGTATATGTGAGTGAGTGCTTAGTGCGTGTGTTGTGCCAGTGTCTGTGTAGTGTTAATGTGAGTGTAGCAGCAGTGGAGTGGCAAGTGGAGTGTATTGTCTGTGCGGTGTGTACCCTCCTTTCCAGGCAAGGGCTCGCGTTAAACTGCCACAGTTCCAGCTCGCAAGGTGCACAATTTTAGACTGAAAGCTATGAAGCCAGTTATCAGAACATCAACTGACTTGCCCAGCTTTGCCTCTTAAGCTCTCACGCTGAATGCAGCAGCAGCAGCAGCAGCAGCATCGACATCGGCAGCAGCGTCCCAATTCTGCCACAGCGACGCGGGCGTCGGCAGAATCAGCAACCACCACGAAAAGAACTTGGTGAAAGCGTTTGCTATAAATTTCTTTTACACCTTTTCCACAACACAAGCTGTTCCAGCGAAACAACAAAACCCCAAAAACTGCAAAGCTCACACACGCACACGCACGGAGTCGACTGAGCAATCAATTTCCGGTGCAGAAAACAAGCGTGCCTAAGTGAAAAATGCGTGCGAAAGAGTAAAATATATTGGCAAGCATGTCGGTGTGTGGGTGTAAGAAGCTGCCTGGCGGTTGACTTTCTGCTGAATCTGCAAACAAAGCCAACACAGGAGAGCATCAATGAGAGTGAGAACAAAAAGGATGCTGGCCGAGGCTGCTACTGCTGATGTCGCTGCCGCTGTCGCTGCTGCTGTCGCTGCCACTGTCGCTGCTTCTGTTGACTAAGCATGCGCAGAAAACCGACTCGTCTGGCGATGCTCTTGATTGTTGTATTTGTTCTTGCTTTTTTTTTTTTTGTTTTTGCTGGTTCAACAACATTTCTCACTATTGGCATCCGTACGGAACGCATTCTCGCCCCTTGCTCCTTGCCGCTTACCAGTCACTGTTTATTTAGCAGCGACTCGATGGCGGTGGCGTGTTGCTTTTGTAAAAGTATGTGTAATTTATGGCTCTGCTGTCTGCTCTAAAACTAACTCTGCCGCTGGCGCTCTGCTGCGCTGCTCTGCTCTGTTCTGTACTGCCCTGGTGGGCCACGTATTTGTTAACCCAATCATCAGCAAGGCTCGGCAACATCATTATGATCGGCATAGGGACTGCCCGACGCAACTGTTATTGTTGTTGTAATTGCAATTGGGGCAACTGAGCAAGCTCTCGGCCAACAACGGCCAACAACGTCAGGTCCACGCTGCAGGACAAATGAAAGCACCACTCGAAGGCCTAAATCATGCCAACGGCCAGAACTTAAGCCAGCCACACTTGCTCTTGCTGCTCTGCATTCCCGTTTGTGTGAAGAGGCAGCATATTTGCATGCGGGTGTCTTTTTGCCTTCCATTGCTGCATCCTGTATAATACGTCCTGCCTCCTGGTGTGGTTAGCTCGGTTGCTGCTGGTTAGAATTGCCCGACTTGTGGGCCAACGCCAGGCTCCTAAAAGATTCATTGCCAAAACGGAGACGTGGAAATGGAAACCACAACCTAATTACATGAGGTAAGCTCACACGACTGCCCTCTCCCGGGCACTGGTGCAGTGTTTCTTATGCAAATACTCTTTCAAGTTGCCCACATGGTCAACATGGAAATGAGAGCGAAGATTTTTGCCAGCCTCATCTTATTGAGGTTGTGCAAACAACCAAACAACCGACATACGCAAACGGCAGAAAGACACACGGCAGGCCTACTCAGCATCCACATCATCATCATTATCGCCTTCGGCAACAACAGCGGCAGCAACAGCGACAGCAGTACCAACAACAAGAAGAATAAGAACAGCAGCAGCCATGGACATTTTATGAGTTATGAATCTGTTGAAGTCTCTCCAATATTTATTATACTTTTTCACATTGTCCATATGAACGAATGATTGCTCAAGCGAATCTCCGGAGTGGGTGTTTGCTCGACACTGTTTGACAATAAATACGCAAACATACATACATATCAAGGGTGTATGTGTGTGTGTGTGTGTGTGTGTGTGTGTGTGTGTGTGTGTGTGTGTGGGTGTGGGTGTGGAAATTCGCTTTCGACCGCACAAGGCCAGCCAATCTGCGCCAGTGTCTGTCATGGAAATCAGTTGTGCTGTGTCTCTGCCTCTGCTTCTGCCAACATAACAAGCTTTTAATTAATGCACAATAAACGACTCAAAGGGGGGTGCCCAGACCCTTCACCCTTCACCATTCACCCACCCAGCCGGCCTAGCACACACTTGGGCACTCACACCAGCGAGTGAAAAGTGATTGTGTGAATTCAAGTGTATTCGAATTCATTTCATTGCATAGAATATTGTGGCCAAGGATTTCAGCGAATGTGACGCAGTGTAGGTCAAGGCCTGAACACATGTAATAGCCCAGAATTTGATTCGATAAGTGCTCCCATATACGATACGTTACGTATGTGTCAATGTGTTTGTGTGTGCGGTGGCAAAGTCAAACCAGCTATAAACTGTTAACATGACGCTCTCTTGCTGATGTTGTCGTCACCTCCTCTCTGGCTGCTCTGGCTTCGCCCTACCTTTCTCTTGCCCTGGCCCACAGCAATTTGGCACGAATTTGTCATTTCATCCAAGTCAGGGTGGCAATGCGGTAGCATTAAATTTCCTCCGAACTGACTAAGCTAACCAATTTGCTGCCAACAAAGACTTTAGGAACTTGTATATTCCAACAAATGCAACAACAACAACAGCAGCACGTAAGGTAACTATGCAACTGGCACATTTTAAGAGCAAAATAAAAAAAATAAAAGCGCAACCTTAATGTGTCAGTTAGTTGGGTCGCTTCTCCTGACTCTTCCAAACCGAACGATGCTGGTAACTGGGTGACTGAGAGACTGCTTGGGAGGGATGCCTTTTCTCGTTTCCAACTTGCTTCTTGACACGTTTAACTTGTCGACTCAGACATACGAAACAGTGCCAGACCCTCGCAAGGATTCGTGGTCATCCAAGCGGGCAACATTTGCCAAATCACAAACAAGTCAATGGCGCAACGAGCTTTCTAATAAACCTGATGGCTGGCAAGACTCTCGACACAGCCAATTCGGCACAGTGGTAAAATGTCTCGCTGTCTCGCTTTTTTGCCTCTAGTCATCCAGCCATATTTGCCATTCACAAAACACGCATTCAGCGAAGCATCGGCTTATATCGAGCAAATAAATAAATAAGCACCACAGACCTGTATAAACAAATTCCCGATACCGTGGTCATTGTCAGAAGGGTAAATAGTGTCAGTGAAGTTGGCAAACGACAGGAAGAGCAGAAAAAAAAACGGAATACCACAAGTACGCATTTTTGCGAACGCACGTGAATAGCCCCGAGCTTAGCGCTTGCAATAACCGGTGGGACAGAATGTGTTCTATTTTTGACGGCTCTGTGCATGCCCCAAAAATATGTCAAGCTATACAAGCTTTGAAGCTAACAATATTTTATAGGTTCAAAAAATAAACGACTGTGAGTGATGATGAGATTTTGGCAACCCTACGAATTGCTTAGATAATATTCAAGTATAAATTCAGAAATTGGCATTTCCACTCATATTAAATGGGCTCGAAAATTTTAGTTCAGTTAATTTAAAGAATTAACGAAGGAAGCGCTAAGTTCACCAAGCCAAATATTACAGACTTTTCGGAGTGGTAGTAGAATACAGTCTTTTAATACAATCCGTCTGGATCTAAAGTCGGACAAATGAACAGGCTTAACGAAGGGGCTAATTCTCATTAATGTAAACGGGCTATTCTATATATGGTTGTCTCTGTTGGGGATACTGATCAATCTGATGATTATTTTCAGGAGTATTGAAAGAACTCTCCTAAAAGAATTATATTTCACAGAATTTCTCAAGAAAATTACTATATTATTTATACAATTCAGATTACCCCTTAAGGAAAAATTTAAAAATCTGCACTGATTTCAAAAGTACAGTTTTCAACTTTAAACAGAACTAAATTGTTATTATATTGTGTAAACGATTTGAGTCACACCCGTTTGTACCAGACGCAGGCCCCGTCATTTCGATTTAACTAAGTTAAAATGCGATATGGATCATTTAAGCCTCCAACAGGTAAAATTCATATTACGCTTAAAAGTCCTGAAAGATCTCAGAAGCTTTAAACATTTATTCCTATGTTTAGAAAACGAATTCTCAGCCATACGTATTATCATCAGTGAAATATCTGGTCTGACTCCACTGTGACAAAACAACCTGTCCAGTATGACCACTTTGCAGGCAAACATACATACATATACACACAATATATTATAAGCATATCAGGACTACTTGCTATGATTACTGTGCTCATTATTTACCTGCTGATGCAAATTGTTATAGTATCGGGTTATATATGCGGGCAGATGCTCAGCAGTCTCCAGACCAATCCATTGAAATATGCTTAACTGGGGCGTGGAGGAGGCTGTTGATGTTGTGTCACAGCAACAGCAAATTTCCTGCTGTTGATTTTCTGCTCTTTCGGAGCAAAGAATATCCACCGATGTCGCCGTCACCGTGAACGCCACTCCCGCCCCCGCCGCTTCATCGTCATCTTCGTCGTTTTCCATTCAAAACTTGTATGCTAATTTGTGTTTTCGGCTTACGTTTATAATTTCCAAAGACTTGTTATATTTGCATATTATAGTGGGACGGTTCCATTTGAATTTAAAAAATTTTGCATTTGAATAATTTGTGTGTGTGTCTGTGTGTAAACACTCGCGACGTGTAAAAGCGCAAACACTTTACGGCCCCATCGCCCGGACGCCAAGGTGGCTGCCACCGATGCTTTACGTTGCCAATTTATGAGCAGCAAACGCGACAGGTTCAATGGGTCCCAACGCCGCCTGACAGGCGCGGCAGCAGGAGCACCGACGGAGTTGGCAACGCTATAGCCATTTGTCGAATTGCTCCCAAGCGAGTTGGCCGTTGCCGCCAAATGTACGCTGCACACGTGGCCACCACCAAGAGGAGAACGCGGCTTGGCCTGGCTGTGGTATTGTCGTTCAGCCTTTCAGTCGGTTTGTCAATGTGTACACACACGTACGGTCGCAGAGCCACGGATAATTGGCACACTGATACGAACTCCCGACACACTCCGCCTGTCCAACTCCGTGCGAAACACTCTTAATTGGGTCAGTCGATGTGCGTTGAGCAATGGTGTCGACGCGGCCACTCTAGGCTCTGCCAGAGCCGCAACAACAGAGACAGGAACAGGAATTCACTCAGATCTCTGTCTTGTCTTAGTGACGAAGCTTCGGAGGAGCTGGTCCTCAGCCAACTGCCTTCTCAAGCACGCACAAGGATGGCTGGCTCGACCAATCTTCCTGACTCTTTTGTATACTTTCTGTTGTTTGCGGTGGATTTTTCACGCGCTCACGCGACAAGCCCTTCTGGGGGTTTTCGATTTGGTTACGGAAAAAAAACACTGTTGCTTTGCGCCTCGTTAGGCGCTCTTTTCACACATGACTTCCAAAGTGTCAAATAAATTTAACGAGAGGCGTACAAATGCGCGGGTTAAACAGCGCCAGGCGTAAATATCGTTATGTTTAACCGCGACTCCGGCTGAAACTAAAGCTGCAACTGCAATTGGAACTGCCTTATCCCCTGACGGCGAGGCCGCAAACTAAACTGAAACGTGTGCGCGTTTTTATTTAAGTCAATCAGCCAGGCAACTCGACACGCACACACGCAGACACATACAAATCATTATGGAGAACCAGAAAACGTCATCATCAGCATCGTTAGCATTGCAGCATTCACTGCTCCTGCTCCTGCTCTTGCTGCACTAACCGCTTTGCTCACTGCACTTTGGCTGCTTTGCAGCGGGAGAGGAAGCAAAATGTTCTCACTCATCTCGCACTTTGCAGAGCAACGCATAGCATAGCATACTGGACAGATATTGTTTTTGGCTTGGTAAACTTGTCCGAGCCCCCGGCACGCCACTCCATCCACACTATCCTTCCTTTTCACCACTTTCCACATTGTTTGCACACCCCCAAGAACTGCTGTTCTGGCCTCCACCTGCTGACTTCTCACTCACAACACTCAACCGCTTTCCTGGCATTTCCTCACCATCCCGCTCACCTACTCAAGATTCCACTCCTGCCTTTGGCTGTATATAGCATTAACACATTTTTTTCATTGCTCGAGCTCGTGTTTTTTCTTTTTTTCTTGTTATTTACCATGAATTTATGAAAATGAGTGGCAGACAACTGAGTTTGCCTCACTCAGACACACACTCCCACAGATAGATACATGGGCAGATGGACTAGTCACCGAAAACACGAAAAAAACATATAACAAAGTTTCAGCCTAAAGACCAAAGACCGCCCACAGCGGTGCTCAGAGACATGGCAAACAAAAAAAAAAAAGAAAAGGGAAAACAAAATTAAAGCAAATTTCACGCTCCATAGATGAAAATCGAAATACTCTTTGAAAGGATTTCGCAGGACACGCCTAAAATTTAGTCTCTTATATTCTCCGACAAAATTTTGGTTTCACTTTTAGATATTTAGGGAAATCATTGTCATCCGATTAGCTGTGCTCTAAGGACCTCAGAAGGATCTTTAGCTAGGGATGGATTCAATGAAAAAGACTAAACTGTCTGAACCATCTTTTTGAATAAATAGGAATATTTTTTTTATTAGTCTTGGGATCTGATATGCTTGCAAATCTATACCCTTATTGGATTATAGAGAATCGAAAAAGACAATTCTTTCCTTTGGAGAGCTGTGCCGTCACTTTCTAGGTCTTATCTCTTTTCATGCTTAGTCTATGGAGTCTAGATTGTAGTGGATGCTTTTTAACTAATCTACATATTTTTCAGGAAGTTGTAGAGTAGGAACCCGGGTTTCTTGGGTCTTTTCTTCGGACAGGAGTTAACACTACTTGAAGTTCACTGATCAGGAAAAGCAAAGATCAAACAGCCGCCTTAATTTCAGTAATTTTCCATTTTTAATTTGCTTAAATTGCCTAGCAATATTACATATCTAATAATATTAATTCCCCAAGGATCGGCTGACCGCGACAGATCATTTAAAGCGAACGAATAAGGTTGAGTAAACTGTGGTGCTGAACTTCAGGAACCTGAGAATCCATAACATCTTGTCCAATCTTGTCCTTGTCAAATTAAATATTAGTAATTTCCCAGTTTACTCGACATGTCATCCCCCCAGCTGTTTCAGTCGTTTCGTTTGAGGAGAGTAGTGCAAAAAATGTAGTCTGCTTCAAGGAGCAATTAACGACAGTGGATAGCAGAGAGTTATAACGTTCATAGCCGATGCTGCACTCAAGCACACGCTCCCACACACATCTGCATGGCAATAACAAGAACGAAAAAAAAAACTTTTTTCTTTCTCTTTTTTTTTTTTGTTATCGTTTAATGCTTTTGTGCCCATTCGCTGCCATTTGCTGTTTTTCTTCCTTCACCGTTTGGACTGTTGGCTCCAAATGAATGAATGAGACAGAATGCCTAGCGTGTGCTTGTGTGTGTGTGTGATTGTGTTTTCATTTTTATACCCTGAACCTTAAGGTGCAAAGAGTATATTCAGTCCGGGTAAGTCTATGCCACATAAAGCGACAAGGAAACCTATCATAAAATATGAATAGGTCAACTTCAAAGATTTATAAGGACATGTCTTTTCGTCTCTCCACGCAGACCTTGGGGACTTGGACAAGCGAGCTAGGTACATAGATTCCTTAGTTTTATTTGAATTTGTCTCTTACCCTCTGCCCCTTCGACTTTCTAACATTCTCAGGGTCTAGTATTTTCTACAACTTATTCAAGATTGAAAAACGTGAGAAAAATAAATAGAAGATAGATTTTATTTAACAATTGTAGAGCATTTCCAATTCGTTTGTGAGTTGTCTTTTTTTCGCAAAAAGCCTTGTCAGATCTTAATTCTTAGTGATGGAGGTGGCATTGACGGTGCTCGGTGCTGGCAAAGCTTGGAGAAGTTTACTGACTACTCCCGTGCATATTCTTGTTATTGTAATGGTCGGCGATGTTATTTTAGCAGATACTTCTCTTGCCTTTGCCTTTGTTGTTGTAGCTCAGCCGACAGCAAAATGTACAATACAAATTTCATTTCGGTTTATTCTGATTAAATTGTTTGTATTTTTGGTTGCATTAGCAACAAATTCCACCCCACTTATGTTGACATTTGTTTAGGCAAAAGATTAGTCTGAGTCTGGGCCTGGCCCGGCCTGATCTGGTTTTGTTTAGTTAGTACGGTTTGCTGCTGATGATGCTGGTATAGAGCCGGCTCTACGTTTGTTTGTTGTTGCCACTAAATACATTTCAAATATGCTTTGGCTTATGTTTTGTGTGGCCCAAACCAGCTCAGGCCAAGGCAGGGCAGGGCAGGACAGATACAGAGTGGACAATAATCTCCACTAAACTAATGCAGGCCAAGTGCAGTACATACACATACACACACTCCCGTGTGGCTAGATTATTTGTATTGCCGAATGTTATTATGTGCTTAAGTTTGAGCCACAACTTGCCACAAAATATCAACTAAGACTTAAAAAAAAAAGGAAGCAAACACACAGAAAACACTAAACGACAAAGAAGAGTAGCGTACTCACCTGCATGTGTGGAGCGGCCAGAAGCTGGAGCAGCTCGTCTTTGACATATTTATTGCCAGCGCCCACGGACGAGAGCAGCTCCAGGACATCGCGACTACGGGCTACAGCTTCAGCGCTGGGCGCACGGCCAGTGGATGTGATAACCGTAGAGGCAATGCGATCGAATAGTTGCAGAAATTGATGCAACCGTCCATCTCTCAACATATCTCGCAGCACATCCGCATCGACGTGGGCATCCTGCAGCGAATAGATATCATCCAAGCAGTCCAAGATCTTCTGCACAGCCTCAATGCCGGCCTCCTCATCAGCCCATTCGTGCATCAATTCGGGCGCTCCAGCCACTGGCACTATGAGGCAAGAAAGAATAAATATTTTACTTATATCGGAGAAACCGTTTCCCATAGGACTCACTGGCATCGGCATCAGTGCCAAAGAGAGGGTCCATCGTTGTTCCACCGGCTATGGCCTGAACAGCTCCTTTTAGTTTCCGCCGAGCGTTGTAACGTTTCAATTCCTCAACAGTATCGCCCAAATGAGTGCGCTGCAGCTTTTCTCGATCTCGTATCCAAGGATGATCCAGCACCTCGGTGATAGACAGTCTGTGATGAGGATTGGCGGCCAGCATTTTCATGACTAGATCCTTGGCATTGGATGAAATTGATTTCCATTCGGGGGCCTCAAACTGCATGCCACACATAAATAAATATTAAAAGAGCTTTCAAAATTCATTCATTCCAGACTCACCGACAGCCGACCTCGTGCAATGGACTGCTGGAGTCTCACACCTGACCCCAAGAAGGGCAGACGTCCGGAAAGCAAAACATGCAGCATCACTCCAGCCCCCCACACATCGCAGCCCTTGCCATACAGCCGACGGGTGACCACTTCCGGGGCCATGTAATGCGGACAACCAACTCGTCCATGTGTTTCTATGGTCTCTCGGGTGCCGGGCAGCTGAATTGCCGAACCAAATCCACCCAATTTCACCGGTGCTGAGTTGTCCACAGTGGCCAATAAAGCACAGGCAGGCCGCACATCCCGATGCAGTATGTCATTCTCATGGCAATATCTCAGGGCTTCCAGAATCTGACGCATATAGTGGCTGCGTAAATCAAAACCAAATTACCCAAAATTCATGTATTAACCAACAAGAAAATTAAGTATACGCACCAGGCCACAGCCTCGCTATAAACAAAACCCGCCACAGCACGTCGCACAACCTCAAAACACAAATCGGAACCTTCCATGCTGCAAGAAAGACAAAAAGGCAATTTGAGAATTGTCCAAACCAATTCAAGGCTTACTCACAATTCGAACACCATGTAGAGCATGCCCTCGGAGCTGTAGGTCTCCAGCAATTCCACAATATGCGGATGTTTCAGCATGTGGCAAATTGTGGCTTCTCGTTTCAAATCTGCAAATGAAAATGGCAATTAGATAAACAACAGACTAGTTGAGATTCCGGCGGACCACGCCCGCGACTTAATGACTATGGCTTTAATGTTGGCCTTCCATAAATCTCGGCCGGTCCTTGGCTTCTTAAATATATATTTTTAATTGGAAAAATGCTGAGCCTTGATGGCTGGTGCTTGGGGCGTACTTGGAGACTTGGTTGGCCACACGTGTTACTGCTACACTTTGCCACAATTAGTCCAAACATAATTTTGAATAATTGAATAGCTTAGTCATAATTTATTCACTGGCTTTGGCGGCATCTAAGCAAACTTTGCCTCCATACACCCCAAAGGTGTGTGTGTGTGTGTGTGTTTTTGTACACTTACCCGCCGTACTGAGGCCCGGGCTGGCTGTGAACTTGGCCACATCAACAATTTTGACAGCAAATTGCTGATTGGACTCCCTATGTATGCATCGACGCACAATGGAGAAGGGTCCCCTGAAAAGAGTTTGGGTTATTTTAATTTTACACTATATCGATGGGAACTGTCAATGTGACAGAGAGTAGACGGGAGTGCAGTAGGTAGAGTCCCGAAATGCGCGTACAGATGATTTAGTGCCTTGACCAAATAGGCAAAAAATACAAACTCAAATAAACTTACTTGCCAATGACCTCGCACAGCTCGTAAACATCGTCAAAGAGAATTTCGTCTTCAGCCATTTTGAATAATTGATGAACTGATGCCTAGGCGCTCAATTGCTTTTTGGAATATTGATGAGTTGTGTGTTGCTCCAGCCTCGCAGTTACGCAGCTTCAGCCGTGCAAAAGTGGCCACCGTCCTCCGCCACAGCCTCCGAGCTTAGTTCCTTTCAATTGGTTCACGTGCTCCAAACAGCTGTCAATGGCTGTCGTTCCGACCGCCACCACCACCACCACCGCTGCCGCCGACTCCGTTGCTGGATCGTTCAATTGTGGAGTCTTCTTCTTCCGCGTCGCCACTGCTCAAACTTTGACAAACTTTTTCTTGTATCTTGTTATTATTGTTGTTGTTGTTGTCTTCGATGTTGCTACACGCTGCTTGTCTTTATTGTTGTAAAAAATTCATTTGGCCAAGGCGTCACATGTAACTGAAAAATAGCAAAAAAAAATTTTTTGTTAATGTAATAAGCGAAGCGAACAATGCTAGACGGAAGCAGCGTTCATTAGCAAAATCAGCTTTTGCCACTCCTGCCAGAAGCCCCAAATGCAGATGTGTCAATCACAAGGCACAGTCCGACCGAATTTATTTCTCTTTTTTCGAAACCTTTTGCCTCAGGTGCGAGCAGGAGAAGACCCCGTCCGAGGTCCGAGGTGTGACGAATGGACAACCCAACTCAATTACAGGCGCAAACAAAGTGCTCAACATTTTATCAAAAAGCAAAACTGCGGAAGGAACTTTTCACTGTCATTGGCTGCTGCTCCCAACAAAAATTTTGAATTTTGTAACGGAAATTATGGCTCTGTGGTTTTCCAGGCGGGCAAGCCGTCAGACAGGCAGGCAGCCAACCGTCCTAGGTCCCAAAATAAAAAAAAAGGTAAACAAGGGAGAACACAACCAAAAGTGTGTGGAAATGGTGTGGGAAAGAGATTCTAATTTGATGAGGTTGATTTTTATGGTGATAATGGTGAATGCAAACAAAGCTCCTTTTTGGGATAACCGTACAATGGGCTAAGCGTTTGTGTCACCCTTTTTAGAAAGGAAGGTTTCTGGATGAGCTGAAGCGAGGCTTTTGAGAATTCGAAACTATTTCATTTACAATTTTGCACTTTGTGATGGCCACTTGAACACTATTCAAAACGTTTCTACTCATGCTGTGGTTTCCTATCGTTTCAAAGGGCAGGGGCATAGGTTCCGCGCACACTCCACACCGACAGAGAGAGCGAGGGTGTGTGTGCTCTCACAAAGAGAGAGAGAGAGCGAGAGAGGATTGCGCAGAACGTGAATTCGTGTAAAATTCCAATTGTAATCGTAAAGGAAAATATGCTGAAATGGCTTTTGGGCAGGTGCAGGACGTTGATGAGCTGTTAGATGAAGCTGGCCGGGGTGAGCGGTAAGGGTGGTCAGGGGTGCGGCAAGCGCCGCTTATTCTACATGAATATTTAAATATGCAACAATTTACGATGCACAGGCTACTCACAAAACACACTCACACGAGCCTCTAGCCCTAAAGGCACTCATAGATACACCAACACACACACACATATACGCCTCCTAACATGGGCACATACAGTAATATTTAATGCCAGGAGATGCGCCTGAGCCGCCTTTGTCGTCTCATGTTGTAAAATTCCTTGACACTTCTTCCACTTTGCGACCTTACCACACACGCGCATGCATATACATTCATGGACAAAGCTACAAAGCTACGCCTGCTTCTGTCGATGCTGGTGCACTAAGTTTAGTTTACTTACTGCATCCCGTAGACTGCATCCCCCGCCCAAAACCTTAACCAACAACATGCCACACACAATTAAGAAATTGATTCTTTGTCATTGTTTTCTTTTTTTATGCTCTTTTATTTGCGAAGGATCTTGGCAAATCCCCCACCGACCCATGCCAGCAAATTCCCATATACATTGACATTTTTTATGTACAAACCGAATTAGAATCAGCAACACCGCACAATTTTTGCACTCATTTTTACACCTCGAACATGACTCTTCTCGAGTTCTTTCTGTTCCTTACACATAGACTCTGACGACAAAAAATAGCAATGATAATCACGCGACACTTTTATTATGCAGATAAAACTTTAAATTAATTGATTTTACTGTTTCTGATTCTCATTAAACAAATACGACCGTGAGAACAGTGAGGTCAAGTGTGACCAAATATGCGAAAAGTCTAAAATACTAAAAAGTCTTGCACTGAACCTGTTCATTTGAGTTGTTCATTTCAGTTAAAAAATTTAAATAAATCTAATCCAAGCACGCGTTTAATATTTTATTTAATTGTGTTTAATAAAAAATTTGTTTATTATTTGATGAACAATAAATTTTCATTATACTTGAATCATTTTTCAAATCCGCAAGCACATGGCAACTCTGGACACCCAACACAGTTCTAGAGCACTTGTATTTGAAGCGCGCCATTTAAATTTCGCAACCAAATGAAATGTAGACTCTTTCCTGTTGAAAGCCAGTTTCATAACAACTGTTTCAAATATTCGATCTAAACATGAGAGTCCTAATAACCAGAATTTTGTGTAAGCTTTGAAAATCTATTTTGGGGCATATTGTGAAATAAGAGAAGTCTGTAATAAATTTTTTTTCGGAGAAAATCTTTATTGGCCATAAAACAATCAACCCTCCTGTTAGCAATGCCAATTCGTTGCACACTATCAAATTTAAATAAATGGACTAAAACGCCTTCTCCTTCAACCATGTACACAAACAGAATCATCTTATCGTGGTCGAAGATAAAATACCATTAGAATAAATTAAGATTTCAAACTGAAATGCATGTGAAGCACCTAAAACTAAAAGCTGACTGACTCACGAAAAACACAATAGGCGATATGTTTAATCTATAAATCAGCTCCGCATATAAGAAAGCATCCCAAACACAAACATCATCAATAACAAAAAAATCAGAAAACACGTGAATAAAAAAAAAACAAAAAGAAAAAATAGCAGCGGAACAACAACAAGAGAAAAGAATCTTAGAACGTCTATTCGAATTTATGTTGCAGTTGACGTGGTTTTTGATTCTGTTGACAAAACGTAAAAAAAAAATGCACTTAAAAGAATAGGTGAGAGTGAGTGAGAGGGCCGATTTGGATTGCTACGGCCACTCAGGTGAAATCAAAATCAAATTCAACGCCAACGACAATTCTCGTCGCCCAGTGGACGTCGCTAAGACTTGTGGCTGTCGCGCTTAATGCGTGTGGATGGACATGAATGTGTAGGATTTGAATTGACATTAAAACACATACACACACACGCAGACGACCTCAGCAATAACAACAAAACAAACTGGTTTCTCGACTATTCCCCACTCATCCCGTTCCAGGCACATCAATATATTACCAGTTCAGGCTGGCAGTGCATCCTACTCGTCTGTTTCAGTGGTTGTCTACCTGGCTGGGTCGCTGTTTACTAGGATATTGTGTGCCTATGGCCTACCTACACGAAAAAGCGCGCCAAATGAAATGAGACCCCTGCTTTCTGCCTTTGTCTCTGTCTTTACCTCTGAGAGGATTTTGATAACAAGAAAACGTCGACATAGTTGACCAGGTGGAGGTGGATGCCTCTGGAACCATAATCAAACCCAGTTCTATTTCAATTCTGAGAAAGCTTTCTCTCTCTCTCTCTCTCTCTCTCTCTCTCTCTCTCTTTTGGCTCTATTCTGCTCTCACTCCCACTCCTTACTGTCCTCAGACCTGACAACAATGGCAGTTGTTGATGTGCTCCTTGTTTGAGCTGATGTAGTCAAATTACATGCCTGGAAATAAGCAAAAATTCGTTTACCATGAGCCAAGTCATATGGTCTGGTCGGCTGGACCCAGAGCAATTAACTCAAAATGCCATTAATCGTCGGGCATACCGGGTCCGTTTAAGGTGAGAGAAGATTGCTGTTCTCTTTGCCATAGAACGAGAGGCAGCGGTTGTCGCTTTCCATAATCCAGACTTGACTGACATATGACAAGCAAGGAGCGCCTAACATCAGCCCAACAAACATCAGCCAGTCAAGCCAACTCTTGGCCAACTCACACCCATCCCTGTCTCCTTGTATTGAGTTGCTCGATCGTTCTGGCTTGGCTTTAAACGCTTGATTAAATTTCACCATGTATAATTTTGGGCTTGGCATATCCGCATACGATACGTCATCATCTCTCATGCATATTGGAAAAAGGTCATTACCAAATATTCTCCACTGAGCTGGGCAGAGGATGGCCATATGACCATATGTTCTTATTTGCAAATGATACAAACAAAATAAAAACAAAGCCATCGCATAAATAAATAATAAAATCACAACAACAACAACAACAATAACAACAAGCACACACTTACAGTTATACCTAGCAGAGTTTTGCTTTCATTTATTTTTACTCTTCTTCTTATTTTTCTCCTTCTGGATTTTGCTTATCAGAGTGAATTGCATTTTTGCATATGATTTCATTTCCCCCGTGTGGGAATATGAAAGAGCGAAAGAAAAACAACAACAAGAGAAACACTAAGAAATTTTTTACGCTTCCGTTTGTCCGAAAAGGGGAAACCTGAAAAGTGTCGGTTCCCACTGTACCCTGTTCTCGTCCCTCGGTCATCGCGGACTCTTTTTAACCAGCCTGGACAAGGCTCAGCTCAAATGTGGCGAAGCGTAGCCGAAAGTCGCGGGTTACACGGTGAGAAAAATGTTTTGCTTTATTTGTCTTCCTTTTTTCAGGTTGTTTGTTTTTTTGTTTTTTTGTTTTTTTTTTTTTCAGGACATCCGTTGGCAAACCTGCAATGGTTGCATGCTGTGAGTTTTGGTTTTAGCGGTGGCGGGTTGGTTCTGAAGTTGTTTCTTTATCATTTGACGGACTGGCGCGCACGCTTCGCCGCCGCTGACGCCGCCGTCAGCCAAGCTGCTGCCGATGCGCTTATTAACAAATTGTCAGGTGTGTGTGTGCTGGAGAGCTCAACTGGACTTAATAGCGATGAAGATGGCGATGACTACGTCGACGTGGTTCGTCATGGTTTGCTAAATGTAGAGTGCCTAGCATTTTATGACAACAATGAAAACAGCAAGAGATATAGTCAGGAGGGACGAAGACTTCACATTACACACAGGCGCTCCCAGAATTCAACTGTAAAACTTGCTAACGGCCCAAATCACTCGCCCAAGAACTAAAGTCTTTTCATTCGTTTACCTGCTCATAAACATTTGTCCCTCCATCCTCATCGTCGTCGTCGTCGTTGATTTTCTCGTCATCAAACAACTGACCAGAGTTTTTGTATTGGTGTATGTGTGTGCGTGTGTGTCTGGTTGAGTTAATCAATTCAAGAAAATATTTTGAAAACTCAAGTGATAACAAACAATGGCGAGACATCGTAAAAGAAAGGCCAGCCTCTTTTTGGCTGACGCTGCCGCAAATGAGATTTTTCTGTTTATTTACTTACATAAGCAACGAAGCACCAAGAGATAAAAGAAAACAAAAAATCCAATATGCCATATCCATACGAAAAGCCCACCCAAGCCAAGAAATCAAAATTGGTAAACTAATCAATTTCCCCACAGAATTTCAGCTACAATGGGGTATTTTATTCTGATCCCTCCAATCCTTGTGAGTCAGCTTTGAAGGTATTCTCATCTCAACAAACAAACAAATTTTCTTTCCCCATATTTGTAGGGTTCAATTTTGCAAATATTAACACGAATATCTAATTACGATAATATCGAAAGAGGTAAGCCTATATCAAGTGTGTAATCGGATCTATATACAAATCGGTTCTGTATTTTAATTATATATTTATAATTCTTAGAATATGTCGTTGTGTTTATATGAAAATAATTCTAAGTAAAATATTTTCAAAGCCAGAAATATATAGTCAGATAGATAAAAGTCAGTCACAGTTTCCTGACAAACTCACTTTGTATGCCATGTGCACTTTTAATACCTCCGAAATTCTTTAATTCGTCAAACGTCCAAAGAAAAAAGTCTATATATATTTTATCCTAAGGCTAGCAACGGTAAAGTAGGATACCCCAAATGAGTCGCTATATAGGTCTTACCATAGCATCTACCCGATCCGATCCTAAATCATAAGAAGTATTTGTCTGGATCTTACTATATTGTTTCATTATAATTTCGAAAGGGGTATGTGATATTCGGCATTCCAAAGATGGTCGTCTGCACTTTTTTTTCATTTTTTTTTTTTTTTTTTGAGTATGTAATTAAATTTCCAAATTAAAAATAAGCACCCGACAGCATCGGCATGAGTAATAAAATCAAAATCTTAGGGCTCAGTTTCTGTGCATTTCGCGGATTTAAATGCTTAGGCAAAACGCATCCAACTGAAGAGGCAGTTTGTGCAACACACGCCAAAAAGAAGTGGCTTGTTGGTGGTCACACGGCTGGAGAGTGGAGTGGAGTGGAGCGAGCGAGTGACTGCTTATTTTATTTACATGGTCTGGTCTCTGGTTGGACTATCTCTGCAGTTGGTTTGTCTTGCTGTTTTTGTTGTACTCAACAGGCCCCTTCTATTTTTTGTTGTTGTTTATGCAAACGCATGGGGCATGTCTCCCGCAACTCAAATGACTCTGGAGTGGAGTGGTTAGCAGGCAGGGACTTGGCCTGTCAGCGCTTAGCTTTTCCACACACACACTCGCACTCGCACTCGAAGGCGGTATGAAAAACATTTTCCTGTCGCTTGCTTTTTATTGTTTTTCTTTTTTTCCTGGGTCCCTCGTACCCCCTCCTCTACCCGGCTACATAAAAATCTATACATGATGTCGATGACTTGCTATCGCCAACGCCGCCGCTGCCACCAACAGCAACTTCGAGTACCTCGGTGATTCTCCGCCGATGTGCGATTGAATGTACACACGCTCACACACACACACATTTCATGTGTCGATGTGTATTCAAATGTGCATATACGAATCGTACTGTTCTATGGATGTGTGTGAGCGAGATGCGACTGCCCTGTCATTGTCTTTGAATTGTTTGTTGTAATAAAAAAGAGAAAAAAATAAAATAATAAAAAAAAAGTTCATTTCGTATATGTGAATATTCTCTAATCTGCCTAATGTCGTTGAACCTTTCCTTTTTATTGTGCGCTCAACACAAACACACACTCACAAACTCTGGCATACGCACCATCAAAAGAAAGAGAACAACAAAAGCTTTATTATTATTATTATTATTATGTATTTTCCTCATTTTTCACATTTCTGCTCGTTGTTGCTTTTATTTTCGCTGCGTTGCTGCGAGCTCTGCAGATTCTATTATCGTTTTCTCTTTGACTTGTGGTGTTGTGTGCGTGTGTTTTGTGTCATACCGAAGCAGAATCAGCAGCAGCAAACAACAATAACAACAACTGATGGCAACGATAACAGAATTTCACATACATACAAACATGCATACACCACTTTGCAGCACGTGCAATTGTAGTTGCTGCTTCTAGCTAACTCTCTGTCTGCAATTATTTCCAATTTAGCTGAACAAAAAAAAAAAAGAACAAGAAGAAGAAAAAGAGGAAGAATCATGGGCAGAGTAGAGCAGAGCAGAACAGAGTCGAGCAGATCAAGCGACCGGCTGTGCCAAGCCTGGCTTGGACCTATTGTCTTACTGACAGTTCATTGGCCCTGCCCTAGGCCTGGGGTCAGCCTACCGAGAAAGATCTCTCCTGATGTGCCTGCTGCTGCAATTACTCCATGTACTTGAGTTGCAATAACCCGCAGTAGAACAACTGTACGTAAACTGGTTGCCAACTAAGGATGCTGTCTGCCCGACTAGCTCTCGGTGCTATCGCTATCTATCTGAGTGAGAGACCCAGCCATTCGACCAGCCAACCAACCTGTAAACCTGTTATAGCTGGGCAAAGCAGAACTAAGCTCGCCTAAGCTGGGCAAGGCGCTTATTGCACGCCCATTTTGCCCATTTCGCCCTGGCCCGGACACAGGTAAATAGTCAGGAGTCGTTGCTTTTGTTGCCAGTTGAAAAGGCTATTGACTTTGTTCTTCTATTGCAGTTTCTCCAGAGAACCGGCAAAACATTGCCAGTGACTTCCTCAAGCTTCAGATTCAGCTTCAACTTACAGATCAGGCTTTCAACCTCGTTGCTAGATGCTGTGGAGCAAGTCAACGAACTGCAAACATTCTAATGCCCACAACAAGCATGCAAACGTGTTTGGTGACTTTTGACTAATGCAATAGCAAGAGGAACAACCACATTGACAAAGCATCTAAAATAAAGATTTTGGCAAACACCTACAGCTGGTCACAAGCCAGTAAAGAAGGCCTAACTTTGGTATACCGATGAACAAAGCGTACGGTTACTGGATAGTCTTACCAAGTATCTGAAAGGTTGTAAAAGTTAAAGTTGTGAGAGATCTGAAACTGGAAGTTTCTCTGACTGATTGGCAAGGACTTGTAATGTTCCATTCTTTTCAATACAAGACTAAATAGATGTACTCTTTATTCTTTAAACATAATTCAGATGAAAGCTTTCAAAATCAAATTAAATAAAGAGAAAAAAATTGATATCGCCTGTCCATCAAACTGACTCCCCACTCTGCATGACTGCCTACTCACCCTCCTTGGCCCTGAACCATCGAAAAGGCAAGAGTCACCATCAGACAGACAACTGAGAAGTCGGCCAAGCGTGAAACGCAATTGCCGATATCGCTCTACACACAATCAATTAATGAAATAAACAGCAACAAATAGCAATATCAAGGGACAGACGATTCCTTATCGTTCCACATGAAAGTAATGAGCAGGACTTGTAAATAGACATGACGTCGATTCGGTTTAGATTCAATTGAAATGGATTGGTTTTGGCTGATTGTTTTTTAGTTTAGTCCAGTCGCTTTTGAATCATGTGCAAGTACAGTCGTCGGCAGCACAGCTCCGGCTCCCTACTCAACAGGACTGAGCATTATGCCCGCCTGCTTCTTATGGGTATTTTCAAAACAGCTCGGGGTCTCTCACTGATCTCCTGCGACTTCGATCGCGCTCATCTCCAATTGGTGCCACAGCGCCGGCGTGCCAATAAAGTCATTCTTCTTCTTTGGCGTACCATTCTGGTGCTAATCTATTGGGGCGTTATGCCCAGTATGTTCAATTCATTTGTGCGCTCCCAGAAGAGCTATGCCGACTTGTTCGCCGTCCTACAGTCCTCAAGTGTATCCCTGTTCGCAGTGGCTGCCTTCATTATGCAGGCACGTGGCGAACTCCAGTTTATAGCTCTAATAAATCGGTACCTCCACATCTATAAGAAGATAGTCGCACGCACCAAATCTGCACAGCTATTTACCGCAAAATTTGTGCTACTTTACGGTCTCAAAATATTGTTCACCTTGAGTGGATGTGTCCACGAGTGGACACCGCTGCTGAATGTGCAGCACTTCTTCGACTCCGGTCAGCCCGTGGCTGTGGTTGTCGGTATATACATGTGGCTTGGCACACTTTTCATTTTGGATGCCTGTTTCCTAGGATTCCTAATCACTGGGGTTTTCTACGAGCAAATGGGCGGACATTTCAAGCAAATGGTCTACGGCATGCGACCCATCGAGTATGACCGAGATGCCTTGAGAGGGCAGATGAGTCACTATCAGCGTATGCGACTTCTCTGCGAATATGCCGATGAATTGGATGCATGCGCCATTATTTATCATGAACTCTTCGAGTTGACCCGTGACTTTCGACGCCTCAGTCAATGCCAGATTTTATTCTATATTTACTATAACACCGTAATCATATTTTTGATGCTATACCAGACCATATATAAATATTTGGATAATGATGAAATGGGTTTGTTTTCTCTAGCCTTCGTCGGCACCAAATTGGCAAATATAGTGCTGTTGATTATGTGTGCGGATTATGCTGTCCGCGTATCAGAGCTACCGGACCGTCTGCCCCTTGATATCATCTGCACGGACATGGATGCACGATGGGACACAAGTGTGAGTCTGCAAAACGAATACGAGCCACTTCAGATTTTCTATTTATTTTTTTTTTTTTTATTCGTTAGGTGGAAACATTTATTAGCCAACAGAAGACTCAGAAAGTGGAGTTTCGAATACTGGGGTTCTTGTACTTAAACAATGAATTTATCTTACTCATTTTATCGGCTATTATGTCATATCTCTTCATCTTGGTACAGTTTGCGTTAACTGGCGGCTTCAATGATTCTAGTCTTATAAATAAACAGAGTTCAGACAACAGAAGCTCTTTCAGCATTCCTACGACCGCCAGTTTGCAGTAGTATTAGGGTCCATATGGTGAAACAGATAGTCAGTTCGTAAATTAAAATAATTAGTTTTTAATATTTGCAATCATCTTTGGTGAAGTTTCTTAAGTTAAAAAAAAAAAAAAATTAAATAGCTAAAGATGTACCCAGACAGATTTAGAAGAACCCAAAACATTCTTATCAACGTCGTCAGTGGTAATGACTGGGTACTGCGACTGCTGCTACTCCGATAACGACGTCTTTGATTATTTTAGGCACCAGCCGAGCGTAACGCGCTTGTCACGCCTATTATACCGAGGCTACCCCCGCATTCGCATTCCCTCCACGAACCCACCAATGACTCACCTTAACCCCAAAATCAACATCAACATCAACGATGACCTGTGATCCGGTACGTTAAGCTTGGCAAAATAAGCAAGCAACTCAACCAAAAGGGAGCCACCGAAAATACACACACTAATTTCAGGGCAAACAAACGGGATGAGACTACAACAACAATAACAACAACAAATAGAAAAACCTTTTGTCGGCATAGTCAGTCTCAATTGCAACCGAATAAACTTTGTCTTGGCTCTGCTCCGCTGCACACACCCACACACTCACACACACATCACCTACACATTTCCCTTTTCCTACTTACCACCCATAGGCCGTCATCGGTCAGGGTAGACAGACGAATTCAAATTTGCCAGCTTCGACTCCGAAATTAAAGTACAACAAAAAATCTCGTTTCTTTTTTATTTTTTTTTCTTTTTGCGAAAATCCGCCAACTATAACAACAGCAACAGCAACAATAACAAATAGCTGGCAAATAAACAACAGGGCAGCCAAGCCAAGCATATTTCCGGCAAAGCTCGCCTCACTACTCTCGGCTCTTCTGGACTCCTAAGTATTTGCAGTGTAATTAGGCAAAAATCAACAAAAACAAAAACAACAGCAACAAAACTAACAACAATTCGCTATCCGCCAAGGCTGTGGCCGGTCCAGTCGAGGGGCTTGACACTGACGGTCAGATGGTCTCACTTGCACTCCCATCACTTCGATACTTTAGAAATAACTTAGCTGCCAATACAAAACGTACGCAACACGCCACCGAATTAGCTAAAATGCCGGCACAGCTTCAAAAGCTGATTTAACTTTGAGGTTAAGAAAGAACTTCTGTTGCTACTGCATGTGGCGGCTGCTGTGGCTGCATTGTCAGCGTGCCGCCGGACATGAAAGAGGCCGCGCACACGTCAAGTGGTACCCCAGTCGGACGCAGAGCCAGATCCACACCCCAGAATCCAGCCAACTGGCCTTCCTGCCCCCACTCCCTGAAACGGAACAAAAGCAAGGCAAATGTTTGCCAGTGGCAATGTCAGCGCTGTTCTCGCTTTGGCGAGTGCCACCTCCGATTTGCAGTTCACAAATCTTCCGGTCCGGTTAATTCATTAAAAAATGTGTACCTATCAATATACCAGTTCGAGTTAACAGACTTTCACTTGTGAATTTTAAGAAACAAAATAGAAAACACAAGAGGAGCCAAAGAGCAACAGCATCGTCGTGTGCTCGAAAACGTGACACCAACAACTTAAAAAAAAAAAAAAAAAAAACAATAAACAAAAAATAACAAAAATATATATCAACAATAAAAATAAAAAAAATAAAAAAAAAAAACTGGCAAGAATCTGACACACTGAAATAATTGTTGATAAGGGGTAAACAAGTTTGGGGCTGGAATGCTGAAACTGTGTTTACCTGGGCATGTTTAGAATTGCTTATTTGAACTCTGTTTGTGAGGCAAGCCAAGTCAGATTCGATGACCACCTGAGCACTTGACAAATGACAAATTTGTGTTTGGAGAGAAAGAAATGCACTCATTAGAGCAACCAAATCAAAAATACCTATAAAATTATTCCCAAAACAATACAATGGAGAGAGTATTCTCCCCTCCCTCTGACTAATTCCAAAATTCTTAGGGCTAGCGGTCAACATGGGTCCGCCGAGTGTGGGATACCCTTTATCTCATAGAAAGACTTATGAAACTCCTTTAGGATTCTTATGATTAACACACGTAATTCAGGTGGCAAACTCCGGCTTGTTACATTTATATAAGAATCGCAATTCTAATACTCTTTTAAATCAAAAACTCTCAATTCACAGCAAACCAAGCACGCCATCTATTGGATTGTTCATTTGAGAGCATGAAACTTGGACAAATAGAATCAAAATCTGGACAATAAGAATTGGTTTTTTAAATATTTGTTTGATTTTATTAGATATATATTATATCCCAGATATATCACAATTTGAATGCTGCTGGGAATGCAACGGCCTAAAATTAAAAGCTTGAGAGAAGCATGATTGCTGTACTTGTTACGGTCACCAATATCAGACGTACTAACAAATAGACTTAGCTATATGGGTTGTACGAACAAATGGACTTAGCTATATCGGTTGTTCTATACACCCTGTTCATATTATGCATAGAGTATAACAACCAGTTGCCCAAACGATTGGCGGTTATCGACTTCTGACGCTTTGTTTGTTTTTTCTTGTCTCTTTTTCGAAAATGGTGATGACCCACTTTCAAATAAATTAACGCACTTTATGGCAAATGGAATCCACAAGCAGAAAAAAAAATTAAACAAAAAGGCAAAACATGTCCAACGTTCTAGCGAGTTAGAAAACCGAAGAGAGAATGAAAAGAGACAAAGACTTAGAAGAGCACAGAAACAAATTAAAAAAAAAAATATCATATGGGCCAGATATTATTGATTTGTGGCTGTACGCAAAGCTGTCTGCGCTTGTATTTAGCTTCTTGAGAGCTCGAGGGAGAGAGCTCAAATCCGAGATCAACAACATTTGCAAAACACTTCGTTCTCCACTCGGATTGAGTAACTTTTTGTTTTCTTTTTTTTTTTTTGTTTCTTTTGCGAATCCAAATTGAGCTTAGCTGAGCACAGAGCTGAGAAGAACGGCAGAGCCAAAAATGAAAATAAAAAACCTGTTCTCACTGCTCTATCGAGACCACCGTTTTATCCACCTCTCCCGGACCCAATTCCCCATTCCCCATTCTCCATTCCCAACGTCATCGGCTAACTTGTCTGCTTGCCACACGTCTCGGGCAAATCAAAAACGCTAGCTTGGCCAGGCAAACCCTCCATTCGCTGGACTGAGCAACGGGCCAACTCCCAACAACTTGACATGAAAAGCTGAAGCAAATTCAGAGATTTGCTTGTGTCTGAGTGCTTTGTTATTGTTGTTGATCTTTGTGACTGTACTTTTTTGTTGTTTGAGAATCGGAAACTTGTTTGTTCTTGGTTCTGAGGGGCTTTTTCCGTACCCGTTGCCGTTGCCGTTGTCGCTGCCGTTGCCGCCTTAGCCTAAAGAGTCAAAGTACTTGGGTGCTTCTGTTCACTGGTGTTGATTGAAATCGATCGCGATCAAACAAACGCACACTTTCAACGGCTTTGACCTTGCAATCGAGGTGTAGGGTGGGAGGGGAGTCTTCTCCATATGCAATATTATGATATTTAGACCTACCCATTTGATGTTGTTGTTGCCGAAGCACTGATTTTCTTTTAGAATACATACAATTTGGAGTCCATCACACTCACAGAAATGGACAGCTTCCATGGTCTACGCTCCTATGTAATTAAGGTGAGCGTAATGGGCATAGACACGGTCTTGGAAAGGTGAGGAGAGGGGGCGACAGATACGCCAAGTGCTTGTTGGGTTTTACAACAAGCGGTTAAATGTCGCTTCCCTGTGTACTTAAGGTGTCTAAACTACTATCGACTACCGTGCGGATGACTTCCACAACCCAGGCCAGGCTCCAACTGTGGCTATTATTTTAGCTGACGGCGACGCATTTGCCAACCAGCCAGGTCTCTTCAGCAAAGGCTATGGCAAAGTCCCAAGGCGGTGGAAGGGAAGGGCAGAGCAGCGAGGGAATCCAAGAGAATTGTGTGTGTGTGAGAAGCCAACTCCACAGTAGCCAACTGGGCAAGCGCCCTATGCTTT
Source organism: Scaptodrosophila latifasciaeformis (assembly GCA_037075145.1). NCBI lineage: Eukaryota > Metazoa > Arthropoda > Insecta > Diptera > Drosophilidae > Scaptodrosophila > Scaptodrosophila latifasciaeformis. Next base: position 523,975 of record JBAMCM010000019.1, read on the forward strand.
TTGTTTTTGCTGTACCAGAACTTGAAGAAGTCGACCCAAAGAGTCTGAGTCGGTAGAGAGACAGCCGCGGCAGCCAAAGCAAATAATTAGTATACATCGATTATCTCTTGGCACAGGCACAACACCGTCATCGTCTTCATCATAATGACCATCGTTCTCTTTATTACCATTGGCATCGTCATCATCGTGGTTCTTGTCGTCGTCGTCGTCGAAGTTGTTGGCTACTGTGCAGCCTGGGTAAACATTGGCAAACTGGTCCAGATGTTGGTACAACTCACACGCGCTCGCGCGCCTTGCATTCGCCTACGCGCCTCTCCATCTGGCAACAACCCTTCGCGGACCAAATTCACTCCCAGACTCCGGTCTTCGGCCCAACCCAGAAACTAAAAACGAGTTCCCCCCACCTCCATTTCACTATACATATACAAATATATACAGACAATGCAAGCTCCCATATACAGATGTGCCAGAGTCGCAGCCACAGACGTAGCTAGATCCAGAGACAGGCCGCAACTGTACGTTGCGCTGATGGAAGAAACTCCATTGACCATACGTCGTGTGCTGGGCTCGTGCCAATGCCAACCAATTGGCTGGTAACTGAGGAACCACAGAACGGCTAAACATTTTGTTATGCTTGCGCTTTTATACAAGCTCATAAACTGTCTTTGCCCAACTACCCAAGTCAAACACTCATCCATACCCACTCAAATGGTATGTAGATTTTCTATTCCGAGAGACTGTATTATACGAATATTCAGTAAATGCTTTTTTCATGGCCTTTGTCGACTCCTAAGCTAATGAGTTACAATCAGAAATGGCTCACCAGCCATTTCAGTGGTAACCAGAATTACAGCCGACTTGGTCAATGCCGACTAGCCGGTCAACAAACCGACCAAACTACAATCGTCAGACACCGAACGAGCAATCTGTCCCAGACCAAAGACTGTCCCAGTCGTAAACTTGATTGACTTACGGCTTGCTTATAATTGTAATCATTATCATTATGATGATATTTTCATCATCCGTTTTACTTGTATCTGAATATTCTCTGATTCTTATTCTGTTTTCGTACTCTGCACAAACTTTGGGTATATCCGAAATGAGAGAGCCCAGGTAATATTGAAAACTTTAATTTTAACTATTTTAACTCGCCAAGCTTCTGCGAATCATCTTTTTTTTAACCATATGACAAAGAAAGTTTCTTATCTTCTGATAAACGACTTACAGCCAAATCGCCAGATAAGAAATTTATATTCTATCTCGGGCAGTACAAAAAAAAAAAAATAATAATAATAATAAAATCAATTTAATATATAAATGTATTAGATAACAATTCGATCTTTCGATCGGGGTGCTAAATAAAATGTTTCTTGGGTGTGATTTGAGATATTTAATATTTTATTAATAATTGCACAATTGAGTTAACTTGTAATCAAAACAAAGTATGTAAAACATGAAATGAAAATTTCATTAGGAACAATAAGAATTTCTGCTTCAAACGGCGCAGAGAGTCAAAAAGGCGGACAAGCTGAACCGTAAAAATTTTATTTTTCTTTGTTTGTCGTTTTTTGTTTTTTTTTTTTTTGACGTAGCTGTACATTTTATAATTTGCTGTTGTTGCTTTTTTGGTGTTTTAGTTTGTTAACTTCTTGGCTTGGCCATTACCTGCACTGGAGTTCACTCCAGTTCTGTGCTATTGTGTGTCTGAGGGGGAGGAGGGGGCGTTGATGGTGGGGGCTCTAGTGAAATGTTGAAAGCATCATTAATGTATCTTTTTTTATTCTTAGGCATTTTTCAACAATGATAATAATTGCCGCACCAGCAAAGATTGGAAAAGACAAAGAAAGAAACAGTAAAAAAAAAGCTATATGTAAAGAGCGATGAGTAGGGGGAAGGCGGCACTGAAAGTTGGGAGTTCCGCCGGTGACCCATAATTACTGCCTGGCGAACAATCATGGGAAAAATGACTTTCATGAACTACCTACCATAATTTAAGCAATGCTATGTTTTACGATTATCTCAAGTGTCTACAGATAGACAGAGCAAAAGAGGGAAAGACAAAAAGGTTAAAGCGAGGGATAGAGAGAGAGAGAGAGAGAGTGCAATCATGAAAAATTAAGGGAACCGAAGACACGCACAAAAAGCACGCAGCCGTCCCTATCCTAAGAATGAAGAAGAAGAAGTTAAAACTAAAGATAATGTCATTCCGGTGTCCGTTCCGGCAATTTGATTTTTTTTAAGTTAGGTCATATGCTTATCGAGGAGCAACATAAACACCATCAACAACAGTACAAACAAATAATTTTATGCTAATTAGACCAACGGCCTTGGATTACTTTGCGTCTGCGAGACTGCACCTGAAAACTGGAACTACTGCGGGGAAACTGACCAAGTGTTGAATATACATATGATCGTGTAAGTCTTTTCGCTGAAAGGGTGTATGTGCTGCCAGGTAATTTATGCAAGCGACATTCATGGGAAAGTTGAGAGTAACGGAAATTGAATCAGTATGTTTGATGGCTAGAAGCAGGTGAGCCAGCAGGTGAGCTGTTCAGAATTGGTGCGAGGCCATGCCAGACTGTACAATGAATGTGAGGTAGGTAACCAGAGCGGAGAGAGAGAACAATATAAGCTCATTGGAGACTTCAAAGAGACCCAAAGGACGCACGCGAAACTCAAAGAAGTTCAAACGACTTATGAACATTTCCAACTGCAAAAAGAGAGCAACATAAGAAAATAAAACTTTTTAAAACGAGATCAGATCAAATTACCTTCATGTGCCACTCTCTATGCTCACTCACGTAGCAATTCTCAAGACTTAGATGCCGCACCGCCTGCGAATTCGTCACAGCAGCCTGGGAAGCCAAGGTAAGCAAAACCACATCCAGAAAATATCTAGCCACTTGAAACCACAGCCCGTAAAACTGAAACTTAGTCAACATAATGACATAATACGAGATAAGCATAATGGACGCGAAGCACAGGGCCATGATCAGGAATACTGGCAGTTGGAAAAGACGATGGAAATCGCTGGCCACACCATGAATGTCAGCGTAAATTGCCACACACTCATCCAATCTCCTACCAACCGCCTTCAATTGGCGCCTACTGATCTGGCAGCTGCCCGGACGCTCCAATGCACGAAGCTGACGCCTCAGCTCGTAGCGTACGAAAAGGTTGATCTCGCCATATAGTGCTGCCACACTTAGATAGCCCAGAAAGCACACATGGTTTAGCACACTGGCAGCCCCGGTCAGGTAGAAATTACACAATGTAACAATGATGTCATGAAGGCTTCCCACCCTCATTAGGGATATCCCATAGCTGCCCAATTCATAGGCGATGCTAGCGAGCTTGAAAAGCAGAAGGACCAACTCATGGGTGGCTCCATAGCCATCATATGCGCCACAAACCTTTGAAGCCCCAAGCTCCGAGAGTGTACGCACTTTTCGAAACAGCCGCAGATATCCATTGACTGTACGTAGCAGTCGCCTTCCAAACCAGAACTGCAGTCCCAGCACACAAAAGCTGCATACCAAGCAACCGCCGATCTCTATGAGTGTTAGCATCTTCAGCACAAACTCGTCCTTGCTTAGAAGCACATAGGACATATAGCCATAGAAACACCAGACAATAGAACGTAAAATCAAGCAGCACCACTTATACCAGTTGCAGGGCTGAGCCACTAGACGACCACCTCCGGCTCTGTTATTTCTGGAGAGCTTAAAGTTGACAACTCCCAATGCCCGAGCATAGTGGAAGGCGAAGCGCAAAATGTACGCCGAGATTGTGGATACGGTGATGGGTTGTCCGAACATGGAGCACGCAAAAACAGTAGTAAAGTAATTTCATTGATAACTCGACCGGACTAAAGTGAAAATTAAATTAACTGATTGTCATGGCTAGGTCAAACCGGATAGGCCAAACCACTTAGGCGGAGTCTTATTGATATTTATCTATGATTCATTATATTAATAGCTGGTAAAATATTTTGATAGAACCCTTGAGTGTGAAAGGAGCTTGACTCACTTTCAAGGTCAATATGCAAGTGTATATTTTCAATTTAATCTGCAAATGGAGTGGTGAATGGCGTAATACTAAAAAAAGGCATTATTCAATGAATTAATTCATATATTCGAAAGACATGGTACTATTATGATTAAAAACTGTCACCGTCTCTAAGCTTTCAGGTTTTATTCTTATGGTATAATTATTTTGATTATAATCCGGCTACGATTCAGGTGAGCCCTATATTAAAATATTTCTCTTCATATTAAAAAAATTCGGAACGTTAAAATCGGGCATAGCCGAGTTTGAGATACTCTGTACCTATAAGGGCCTGAATCACTATTTTCTACCGATTTTTCCTAGCGGGCTATCCCATATAGTTAAGCCTAAAATTATTTACGTGCTTTAATATCAATTAATCTTTCCAATTACCAAATTCACTAAAAATATCTCTAAAATTTGTGAATAAACCATTTTAAATGGTTTTTTGGTGAAACAGATGTATGGGAGCTATATGATATAGCCATCTGATTTCAATAAAATTTGATATTATTAAAAACTTATAGAAAACCGTGTCTTGTGCTTAAATTGGTTGGAATTGGTTCATAAATAACCCGTTTTCTGTCAAAAAAGCACAGAAATCTGATTTTTCGACCGATTAGCCCTATGGAAGCTATATGATATAGATATCCTAAAAGTCACATTATTTCTTTATTTTAATAAAATATCTTTAAAAATAAAGAAATTCTGACGTTAAATCGATTTTTGCATTTTCATCGGCCCTATAGGTGCTATATGATATAGTAGTCCGATTAGATCGAAACTTCACATCCTTATTAACAACATATAAGACCTTTTAACTGGCAATTTTCGTAATAATAGTAAATAATAATATAATAAATAATAGTAATGATAGTAAACAAAAAAGTTATGGCCTATAAACTTTATACTTTTTTTGAGGTAGTTGTGGTTTTATTCTAAAATCGGATATCGACAAAATTTAATAAACTTGATCTAACCTGATTATTAGCAACAAACCGGAACTTTCTATGCCTTACCATCTCTAAGAACGAAGTGTTCATACACACAGACAGACAGACGGATATGGCTAGATCGATTATCTTAGTCACCCTGATCATACTTTAGGTAACTTTTGGGGGTCTCCGACGTCTCCTTCTCTATGTTACATACATTTGACATACATTTTACAGGGTATACAAATTCTAAGAATCCAATTTTTGATAAAATACTACACCTACTATTTAATTCGATATATCCTTAAGCGGAGTATTCATAAACATAAAATATATTTTCCAGAGATCTTGTAGATATCAAAGTTGTTCGCTTGTTAAGCAAATAAAACAGACACAAAAAAAAAAAAAAAAAATTGTCCAAATTCCCTAGATTATTATAAGTATTGAATATTTAGTAAACTCACACATTCTTTTTTAGGAACTTGATTCCAAAGATTATCTCTGATTAACAGTAATATATGAAACAAAGTGAATTTTCAAAAAATTCAAGATTTTACTTGGGCAAAGTACCAATGATTGCATTTTAGATCCATTGAACTCCTTTTGAATATAAGTTCTAGTCATGCACGACCAAATTTATATGCATCATTTTCCAAAAGTTAGTTGTGTGTGAGTCACGTTCACAAAGGGATTCGACCTTATTTTCCCTAACTACTCACTCTTTTCCCTCGCTGTAGCTCCATTATTTTTTCGTTTGTAGTTCGATTAACTCCATGTAAATGACGCCCCCAACTGATGTTGTACGTGATCTCCGAGAATGTCTTGAACCACATCGACTTTGCTGCTTCTCACAAACACCCAAGTGCGATGGAGGCACCCAAGGTATGTGCACGATTACAGCGAGCAATGATTTGCGCCCAGATTGTTTTTGTTTTGTTGGCTTTGTTGTTTGAATCTCTCAGCTATTTCAAAGAATTTTCACGTTTCTTCTCTGCCTTTTTTTGTGTTTCTTTTATTTTTTTTTTAAGGTAATTACAATGAGAATAAACAGTCACACGGCACGTACATTTTCCGGCTTTGTACGAAAATTGTGTGGGAACACAAGTATCACCGAAGCGAGCCACAGAAAAGGAACTTTGCATGCCATTTATGTGCCACCAAATTGGCCGGGATGTTCATACCAAAATTGCTGGCAACAAATGATTCCAGCAACCCAGCCAGTCATTTAGTCAGTCGGCCAGAGTGAAATCATGCGAAAAGTGGCAATGATGTGGCTGAATGTCTAAACCACAACTTGGTCAGTTAGTCGCACTGGCTGAGACTGGGCCAGGGCTGCTGCGCACTGCACTCAAAATTGACCCCTCACGTCCGTGGGCAGATCCACAAAACAAAGCCCACAGACACGCATTCGATTTATTTCACAATTTCAGTATGCCATAAAATAAAATAAACCTTAGCAATTGTTTTTTTTTTTTTTTTTTTTTGTGTCTCGGCTACCCAATGGTTGACTTCGTCTTGGTTTTAATATTTGCGATTTTTGCATAGCTGATTGATTTCGACCCGCGTCTGGTTAGTTCAGCTTTAAGACGGCCTTGGCTTGTTTTTCACGCTTTTCCAGGCAATGCACTCTCAGCATCAGCCAGCTCACTGGTGCGTTGTCTTTGTTGTTGTTGCTGTTGTTGTTTTCGTCTTGACATTAATGATGATTGATGAAAACGGCAACGCAATTAAATGGTTGTTTTTTTACGTAAATGCGAGTATGTGAGTGTGCAATAAATTATTGCGAGGCTTGGATTTTTTCCTTTTATTCATTTTTTTTTTGTGCAATTGAAAGCATAAGTAATACAAAGTTTGCTATTTTACCGTTAGACCCATTCCAACGGCAACGTCAACGACTTGAAGCCATAAATTTTTTTTACCTCCATCGTTCTCTTGTTTAATGAGTATTTGTGTGTGTGTGTGTGTGATGGCTTCACTCTCTGCTCGCTCTAGTCACTTAAGTGAGCAAATTTGTTTGTTGCTATTGTTGTACATGCTGGTTACAAAATGCAGAGCATGGAATTTGCTTGACTTGCAATTTTTCCCCGCCCCTGCTAAGCACACACGCACGCACACATGGCACGACAATCGCATAGCAACAATTCAAACATGAAACAATCGGGCAGAACTACTGGAAATAAATACAAGCAATAAAAGCATCACTGACTAGAAAAAAAATAATAGTTTATATTATTGGTTTGTCTGTGGGGCGCAGCTGTTGTTGTCGGAGAAAACTATGGTAACTAGGGGAGCCAACGCCAGCATCACTCATCATCAGGTCGAAGCCGAGACCAAGAACGCCGCTGGCTGCCGGAAGTGACGGTCTCTAATATTAAATGGAAAAATATCTTCCCTACTCCATGAGACTCTTCAAAAAACCGCAGCAGTGCTCCACAACCCGAAGCAATTTGAAAGCAAGGCAAGAATTTCTCGAAAATAAACCTATAATTCATAATTTTCCCCATTTCCAATTCGAGTCTCTATTGAATAAAAAAAAAAAATTGACTAAATCATCGTTCAGCTGCTGTCAGACTGGGCAAAGAAATCTACCTATCAATGGGATAATTTAAAATCTTGACTTTGCTTTATCTTTTTCTATAAAAATGAAATACTGAAATATCTGTCAATCAACTTTTAACCTCAAAATGTTCAAAATTACAGAGCTTATCAATTCCTATCAATCTTGAAATAAACCCAGATTAGGATGTGGTAAAACATATTTTTAAAAAAATAAAATTGGTCTATAATTTCTGTTCCCATCAATTGTGAAACAAACCCAGATTAGGATTTGGTAAAACATAACTTTGAGTTTTATCTAGGCCTTTCATTTCTGTTTATATAAAATTCCATCCATTAAAATCCATTTCTGTTTATGTAAAATTCCATCCAATACATTTAACAAGTCAAAGAGACAAGATTGTTTTTTTTTTTTGCAATTTTTATGTATTTGTCTTTTGAATATATACACAAATTATTTTTTTTTTTTTTTATATATTTTTATATTTTTTTTTCTTTCTTTTTTCTAAAAGTACACAAAAATTTCAAGTTTTTAAGTAAATTTATTAGCAGATTTTAAGGTTTAACCATTTCGCTCCTTTTTCCTACTTTGAATTCATAATAATTTCAATAATAATTACAATTATACAAACCAATAATTTAATCTTTTATTGGCTGAGATCATACAATACTTACACGCGTGCCCCAAGCGTTGACAACGCTTGAAGGTATTTTGGGGGAGAGAAGTTGATATAATTAATGTAAATCGAGCACAAAGAAATTCACAAATGCACCACAAATATGCTAAGATTCCAAAGATAATATTAAATAAATAGCTATACTATACACATTATTTTTTAATTGATTGCACTTTCTATAAAATATTCCAGTATTTTTTTTTCTATACCAATCATCGTAGACCCACAAAAGTTAGATCTAGAATACTTGGAATCACTAGAGGAGTCGATATAGCCATATCCGGCTGTCCGTCTGTTTCTATACAATTTACTCTCTCAGTTTTAAAGCTATTTTGATGAAACTTGGTATATAGCCTTCTTTTTTACCTAGGCAGTACCGGAACCGGCCGGATCGGACCACTATATCATATAGCTGTCATACGAACCTAAATCGGTTTAGGGAATAACTTCCATATTTATTATCCGATCCTGTTAAAATTTAGCATGCGTATGTTTTGAGCAGTTATTATATGTACCAAATTTCGTAAGGATCGGACCACAATATCATATAGCTGCCATACAAACCTAAATCGGCCCTGTTAAATGACCAACCCCGAAGATTACGTTGGAATTTTTTTTTTTTATATTTGATGGCACCCTGCTTAATTTCTTTGCATTCGATTTACATTTGGCTAAGCACGCGTGATTTTGTTTTACCAATTGCATCTCTCTAGTCTTTGTTTTGTGAAAACATATAGTACAGAATAATATTAAAAAACATAAAAAAATTTAAAAATATTAAATTAAAATTTATAATAAATATCATTCATTGCCGTTGCTGTTCTTGTTGTTGTTGTTGTCTCCGTTGTTGTTATTGCTATCGTTCCAACTGCCCGGAGTGATGTTGACTTTTAGAGCTGCAGTCTTCGTTTGTTTAACTGGCGAATTTGGCAGTCCCAGATACTTTGAATCTCGCTCTTCTTCTTCACTATGGCAAATGTGGTCATTCTTGTCATTGATTTTTTTGTTGTTCTTAGGTTTTGGCACTTTAGAATTTCCATAGGTTTGTTGCTTTTTTAAAGAATCTGAAATGGTGAAACAAAATCGGATATGAATTTACAATTTATTAAGAAGTCTCAAAGTCATTCTCTGAGTCTGCAGATCTGATCTCTGAGAGATTTTCAGTTTTAGGAATGTGTACGATTAATATTTTTATGAAGAACAAATAGTCTAGCTCCACCTCATTCCTACAGTCTCGATTTGTGTGCTTTACCCATTCCCTTCTTAGACTGAGCATGCCATTTAAGCTTTAAACAACAGTAATTTGATCGGATGGATATAGATTCTCTAAAAAATAAAACAGTTTCTGTTTAAAAATGTTTTCTGTGCATTTTGTTTTCAAAGTGATTTCATTTCTTCCATTATTCGATTTAGGTTTTCATTACTGCATTGCGATACAGTCGTCCGATACTAACCAAATTTAGCACATAGTAGGAGTAACTCTATATAAGAAATGAATTAAATAATAATTTTGTAAGAAATCAGTCATTGGTACTCTTGAAATAATAATGCGGTACAGTCATTCGATCCTAATCAAATTTAGCACATAAGAAATGAATTTTGAATTGTGGAGGTATTCGTAAAATGATAAATATATTCTTACAATTATTTTTGGTTTGTGCAAAAGTTTACAAGCTTAGCTTTCCTTGCGAAACTAATTCGATTGGTTATCTGTTCAAAGTTAAGCAAGTGAATCAAATCCATTCGGTTTGACTAGAAATAAAAAGGCATAATAAATAATTTTTGAAAAAGGAAAAGCGGAAGTACGTATCAAGAAAAGCGTTAAAAGTTAAAAATCATTAACAAAAATTCCATTGGACAGAAAATGCATATATGAATGTATGGATGTGTTTTATTCAAACTTCTAAATTTTCTCCTCTACAACCACCTCAAACTTGAACAAATGTTGGTCTCGTCTCTTTCGTTTTTATTCTCTACTGCGCAGTGACCTAAAAGTTGTAAGCCAAATACCGTTAAGGCATAATAAGCCGCCTGGCCACGAAGAAACCAGCATAAGAGACGAAATAGCTGCTTGGACGTAAAATTATGGAATTAGTAGCGTGGCCAAGTAAATGCCATTGCTTGACTTTTACTTCTCTACGCTGTTGCTATGCCTCGAGTCTACATAGCTTTGTGTACAGCCGCAACAAGCGGCGTTACTTCTGTATGCACCGTTATATGCATGCATACAAACAAAAACAAGCGTGTGTAAAGCAAGAAGACACATGCAGGTGGGTGTGATTTCACAATGAAAAAGCCACTTCTCTTTTTTTGTTTCTTTTTTTTATTTTGATTATTCATTAGACTTTGTTGTGCTGTGCCGGTTTCTATAAATTATAAAGTCCGCTATGAATCAGAAAGTTTTGTTTACGAAAAGTGTGTGTGGAATGGCAATGAAAATGGACACATATATAGCGATAACAATGTTAACAGCGTTTTGCTAAAAAAAAAAAAAAAAAAAAAAAACAATCAAAACTAAATAATGATCAATCGAACTAACCAGAAACAAAAGCGGTAGTCAGTTTCGAATGAAAAAAATGCAGGCTCTATTTTCTTATCCCAAAACAAATTCTTCGAGGCAGTCGCTTTATTCTTTTTGGTATAAATATTAATTTTTCGAGATTTCTATTAAGTTAAAAGCTTAAGTTTTATAAAATTCATTCTTTGCCAGCGCTGAGAGTATGTTGTGACCTTCAAAGTGGGACGCAAACAACAATAATAAAACTGAGCATAAAAATAAAAACAGGAATCCGCAACATGCGTGCGTACGCACCGAACACATACAAACATAACAAAACACACAAACACGCTTATCACTAAAAACTACTCAAAATACGAACAATACAAATTGCCGCCAAAACTGAGACCATCTCTATTCAGTACCTGCTGCCGCCAAAAAAAAGGTACACTGCGAGAATGGGGATGCCGAATTTTACATATTCTTTCTGATTTATAGGGGAAACTTTAAGAAACCTTCAAGCCACTTGAAATACTGAATGTGTTGCATATCCCTGGCATTAAATTGACCTACAGCTGTCTAGTTTCTTCGAAAAAAAATACAAATATTTTGGAATCAGAGAGTTAGAGAGAGAGAGAGCAGAAGAGAATAGCAGTGTTAGTTCTGCTGAGGAGTGTTGCCAATTTAGCCTTTTTGCGGATAGATCTAGCAGTTTTTATAGTCGGGAAAAAAGTAAAACAGCCCCTAGCCGAAAATCATATCATATTTTTTTAATGTTGATACTTTTTTTGTTCTTCTTAAGTTTTTACTAAAATTATTAAGAAATCAATCAAGATATGTTTTTTCCATTGAAGTTTTTTCTATACCTTCCCTGAACTTCAAATACCGTGTACCATTAGGGGTAGAAAGATAAAATGGGCAGCGGTGATAAGTATTCACTCACATTCTAAGTCAAGACAAAAATATATAAATTGGAAAAGGGAGACGTCTTGGCGCCATCTACTGGTCTATTTAAGTAATTCACAATTGGTTGTTCCTGTGATGAGCAGGAAGTCCTACGTTTGTGGGGCATGCCACCACCTTCTGTAAATACAATAACATTCGGTCCAATCTGGGTAGTTCTATCATTGAGGTATTTACGATTATTTAATTTCTAGGTTAAGGTTCCCCCGGGAGGACGGTATCGTATCAACGTAAGAACTTAAGCATAAACTCTCCTCCAGATTGCATAACTCTAGCTTTTGTAGTTTCTCAGATCGGATATGGCCAGATCAATTTCTCTAGCTATCTAGATTACTTAAATTTCCTTTTGGGTTTCATATACACACACAGTCTTACCGTATACCCTTTACCTTCGGGTACAGAGTACAAAAATGTAAAATTTTAATTGAAAATAGTACTGCCTCTTTTAGGCCAAGCTTGTGCTTGGCCTTTTTTGAAGTCCATCTAGCAGTTTTTTTAATAAGTCGCTGGCAACACTGCTGCGGCGCGATGCGTGGCTGTGTGTGGTGACTATTGTATAAGGCCTTGTGCCTGTGTATGTGCATGTTTCTGCGTTGTGGGTGCGGCAGAAGCGTACATACTGTACACACAGATACGATTCAGAGTCAGTATGTTGTCATGTTGTTGTTGCTCTAGTTTTATTTTCTCAGATTTCTCAACTAAAAAAACTGCAATTTTTCTGCAACAGGCGCGGTTGACGTAATCATTCGCCATGAGCACGGGATAAACATATTTCTTTTATGTCGACATAAATATATACATATATATTTATATATATGATGTTTCCAAATTGTGTGACTCGATATACATTTTCCCAAATATTTTGGCGCGCAAAAATTTTGTCTCAATGGGTAAAAACGGAACAGCAAACAAATATATTCCCAACGCTAGAAGGGTATTTTTTTTTTTTTATTTTTTTTTTTTTTTGTGGCATGATAAAAATACACAACAGACAAATTGGCAGCAAGTGAATTTTATAATTATTTTTTATGATTGTAAAGTAATGTAAGACGAAATATTAAATTACAAAATACGTAGATAAAAATGTCCATGTGTGAGTTTGTTAAATGCAAAGCAAAGAGCACAAAAACACAATACATTCAAAGTTCATTTAGTTTTTTTTTGATTAATCTTATCAATTGAAGTCGGGAACCAAAATAAAAACAAAAACCACACACACACATTTATATACACATAACACAAAAATTATGTACAAACCTTTCTTTAGGGAGGCCTCAAGTGCATCAATATCATTTTCCGGATCATAATTGTATCTACGTTTGAGTTTTTCTCTCTGATCTCTGTTAAACTTATCAAAAATTTCCTCTGTTGTCTTTGTTTCGCTGTTTGTGCTATCAGAAAAAAGGCAACGTCTGACTTTCGCTTTAACATTTGTGGAGGGTTGCTCTGGTACACCAGCCCCTTTAAAGGTGTTTTTTATGAAACTATGGGCGACAAATGTCATTTTTCTAGCTTTTTTTTTTTTGTTTTAATTGTAACACAGTGAATTTTTCTTTTTTTTTTGTGGAAAACTATGTATTTAAATATTTAAGATTTTGTTGTTTATTTTCTGTTATTTATTATTGCTGAAGATTGCAATTAATTCACAAACACGCACCAACACGTTTATAAAACACCAACACAAATGCAGACGCATACGCAATTTGTAATCTGCAATACGATTCACTTTTTATAAATATATGTTTCGTGTATACAAACAGTTCCCATTAGGTAAATTGTGGGACGCATTGCTAGTATTTTACGCGTAGTCGAAAAAGCACAGCCGCAGCCCGCTTGACGTACGTCTGCTCACTCCGGTGCCGTGTATAGAAATAAATGAAATTTTGAGATACGAAATCCACGAATATGTATCTGTGTGAAGCAGTGTTGCCAATTTGGCTTTTTTCCCGTCAAATCTGTGTGAAGTGACAAAAGAACTGGAACTGGAACCGAAACGAACTAGAAAACAGGGAAAATTTGGGAAGAGCCCATTAGTGAAAGGAGAAGCCGTTAAGAGCAGGAAGAAACCTTTGATTGAATAAAGAAACTCCAAAAAGCAGTGAGAAAGATGTAAGTGCAAGGAGAAACCTATAAGAGAAGGGTGAAACTTCGGAACCATGGAAGTGTGACCAGATTGCACAATATATTTTTATTCCTAAAAAATACCGAATCCATTTAAAATTGTTAGCTACTACCATGTACGATGGGCGCCATTTCAAAAATGTATTTAATGTAGCTTAATGAATTTACAAATTTCAATAAATCTATAAAATAAAAAACAATCAATTAAATTTACAGAGGGTTCCGCTGTTTGTCTGAAAAAAAAACAACCTAAATATTTAAAATGCAAAAAACAGGCGTATTGAAATTCCTACTTCTACTTTCCAGCCTTTTACCGTGACAAGGTCACATATTAAATATGCACGGCTAGGCAATATTAAGCGAGTTAATGGTCAATACAATAAATAATAAAAAAACTTTCACGCTCACTTCAAGCGCCGGCAGAACCTGGTAAGGTGAGTTCAGGCGTAACGCGCAGGTAAAAAGTGAAAACGTAGAAAAACAAAACACTACCATAAATTGTGTATTGGTAATTGAAAAGCACTCATCTGACTTTATCTCTTATAAAAATATAAAAAATACTGGAACGTTTAATTCCAATGCAATTATATATATCTAGATTTCAGTTTTCCTGCGTCATCGAAACCTAAATGGCAACTCTTATATAAAGAGCAGAACAAACAAAAATCGTGACGCAGTCTATTTCCGCAAAAATCAGCTTGCAGTCCGAAGTAAATTCTAAGGAAACACCGCTGCGGAATGATAATAATTCCTGTTTCCTATTTGCTACCCAAAAAGTATATTATTGTTTTAATTAGAAAACAAAAGAAGAAAAACACTGCGATGCAGTGACACGCGCTTAGGGTTGTCTCATAGTAGGCGTTCCGTTCTTGTGTCACGTTCTTCAAATTAGTAAATGAACTCTGATTTTGAACCCACCAAGGGAGACACATGCGCCACACCGGCTTACAAGCAGCTGAAAATTTAATGAATTTGCGAGTCTGCACTTCCACGTGTCTGGGGCGTGTACTGTTGCATTCGAGAAGTAAATTTCTTTGTATCTAGCAAATACATGTGCATTAGTAGGGCATCAGGGGCGACAGATTTGTTGGGTGTCTATTTATAGAGCTTACCAGTCGCAGGCCCCCACCCTGGTCCACATCTAACAGAACACAAACAGAGTGCATGTGGTAGCATCTGTAAATTTTTCGCCAATTACTCAACTTAAAACGCAGAGACCCACACATGAAGAAGACGAAGACTCACCAGGAAATACCTGCTGCCAATCTTGAGCCACAGCCAAGACTTTTTTTTAATACAAAAACAAAAATCATGAAGGAAATAAAAAATGAAGAACCTGAAACCAAAGACAGCAAAGACCCTCAAAAAGCAACCCCGAAAGGTCGATTGGACGATTTCGGTCTTTGAGTTTAAATTTGGTGGTGTTGGCTCCAGCTCAGAACTCAGAACCCCCACCAGACCTCTCTCTCTTTCTCTCGGCATAGCTGGTTCTTGAGCTCAGGTGCTAGGCTTTTTTGAGGCTGCAAATGAAGCTGCGAGTCTGGCTCAAATGTACACTGAGAGAAAAACGGAATTGTTATCTTAATAAAAAATATAATAATAATAAAAAAAACTGGGTCTAAAATTCTTAAAATATTCACGGTTAGTGCGAATTTATTTTGAAACTATATACATTTTTTCTCTTTCTTGCTAAATTCATTGCATAAAAAGAAGTTGAATTTTTCTCACAGTGTGACCCAAAGAAATGGGAATACCACTCAAGAAATTCTTGTCTTATGAGCTAAAATGTAACATCTGCTCCCCAAAACCCGTAGACGGACATCGTCATTCTTTTCATACCTTTGCCCCTCCTTTACTCTTTTCTCTACTATTTAGGAGACGTTTTAATTTTTTAAGGTTGCACTTTTGGGATCCACACATTTGCATAGCCCGAGGTAATGGCAAATCATTTTCTAATTGATTGCAAACCGATGAAGCACAAATAAATCTCACGGGCCTCACGTAGCTCATACAGTTTTCGCAGACGCAGAGTATCCAGTTCAGTTCTTTGCGGTTCAGTTCTCTGATAGATAAGCCACACTGACGGCAATTAGGCAAATGACAACAACACAAGTCACATGATCAAATTAGGGATGAGATGATGCAGCTGTCTCGTTTCAGATGACAAAAACCAAAGAGTCCAGCACAGTACTGACCCGTCCAGCAAGTGTCAGATTTCTATATCTCATAATTCAAACGAATACAAAGAAAAAATAGGTATATATATGTATATATCTCCTGGGACACTTAGATAAAAAGTGTGAAAAAGGTGAAAGCCCCAGAGAACTGCAAAAAAAAAAAAACTGTTGTAAGCAACCAAGAAGCAAGACTAGCAACATTGTGCACAAATTAAGTTAACTGAATCGCGCTAAGTTTTTCATTTTCTCAGTCGGCCACTATGCTCCACTAACCATTGCATGCAACACGTCAGTTCTTAAAAAGATTTCCCTTTTTCATAAATGAGGTCGGCTTTGTTTTTTCAGTACCTTTCCACCCTTTACCTCTCAAAGACTTGTCCAGTGCACTTTGGCTGCACGAGACTGGCAAATCTAAATTCTTAATGCGCTGGTATCGTGACCGTGCAAATACCGTTGTGCAGAAGCGGTTGCAATCCCATTCGACCTAGAGACTGAAACAAACTCACCAATAACCCGCTAAAATAAAGAATTCTTTCGGTAGACATGGGCATAGGAAAATCCAAGACAGACTCTTGAATTGCCCATTTTAATAATGGAAAATAGTGTATTATTAATCTTCACGTAGAGCCAACTCGAATGTTGCTAGCAAAACGAGTGCAGAACGCGTTTATCTTTGCCTGCATTTTTTGTTTTTTATTTTTTTATATTTGATTTGGTAACTGAAAGAAAACAAAAGTGTCATTGCATTGAACTTTTGTCAGTATGAATAGATCCAACTACAAATCGATGAATGCAATGCACTCGATTAGATAATCGACAACATCTATCGAAATTCAAATTTAGAAAAAATCTACATTTGGATTTGGCATTTATTTTACTTTATGATATTAAAAAAATGTATGGTAAATAATTGTATCAATTTTAATATTTAATTGTACAAACATAATATTTCATTATAGAAACCGACGTTAAATTTTGTTTCTAGGGTAAACAATTGCCATAATTTAAATATTCCGTTCTACTCATTACAAAAATCTTCTAAAGTCTATAGGATCAGGATAAAGTTTTAGATTTATGAACATTTTTTGATATTGTTTTACGTGTTCATTAAATTTGGGCATATCTGTATTTTGGCTTATTTGCCGGTAAGGAGCGGCTTTCAAACTATTCAGAATGCAACCATGCCCAGCAGAACGCCAAATAAATCGTCGCCGACTAACCAAGGAAATGTCATTTATCGATGCCTGCGATTGAGCCGCATCTTTCTTCAATTCATACGTATCGATATATCGCATCAGAAGTCTATCATATCGATAGTACCTCGATGTTTTTGCAGCACTATTTCCTCTAGCTCTGACAGAAAATTGTCGCTGCTGAAAATTCAATTTAATTGCCTTAAAATTAAAACGGTAAAACGCGCTAAAATGTTTAAAGTATAACCAATAGAGTGCTAATCTAAATGTGAGCATTTTTAAACGCCTACTAGGATTTGAATTGATAGTTAATTGCACGAGAATAAGTGCAGGAAAAAATTTTCATTTGTCGTCTGCCTTGCCTCTTTGACTTGGCGTGTGCGTTGCGCTTGGTCGATAGAGTTCTCTCGCTCTTGCACGCCATTATGCCATATGTCTCATATGGTATAATATGCTGTTATCTCGCTTTCCGCGACATCGGTCGGTGTAAAAAAGTGTAAAGTGATTTAAGTGTGCTCGTTCGGGTCGAAGCTGCTCGAAAAAGTTTTATAAATAAAATGCTGCAATTTAATATGTATTAATTATTAAATTGCTTAAGTTCGGCAAATTGCCCGGTAATTTTGAGCTGCATTATGTACGATTATGTAAAACATGAAAAAGCACGCTGCTGTCTGCCTCTTAAACGTCCAAATTGCGCATCGATTGCGTTTATAGAATGCAAAATTCATGCTCTTCAGTTTGTTAATATAAATAATTCAGAAATAATTTTCATATTGTCCGTGTGTCTGTATTGAGTTTTTTTGTATGTGTTCAAAATACCGAGTAAAATTAAAGCAAAACGTGTGAATGTAAATTTCTAAAGAACTGAAAAATTAATACGAATACGAAAAGCGAATGAGTATGCAATGAGTGAGAAGTGAAAGAATGCACGGCGTTGCCATACGGCTGCGTGCTTTGTGATTATGTTCGTGAGCGTCGTTGTGTTAGTGCACATCGTGTCCACCACCCTCGCGCGTCTTTGTCTCATTTTTTCCATCATTTTCGGTCTCTTGGTCAATTTTGCGGAAAGTAGTGTGTTTAAACGAGTCGCGAATGCCGAAAAAATATTCATTTATATATTCATACATATATAAATATATATTTATATCGTATATGTGTCTACATTTATAAATTTTAATTCCTAACAAAATATATGTATATAAATTTCGATACCGACGCAGCACTTGAATGTATATTATTATTATTTTGTTTTTTTGTTGAAAAAAAAACCGAAAATTACATTTGTGTAAATGTGTGGTTGGCGTTTTCATCGAACTTTTTACATACTTTGTTAGTGAGGAGAAATTTAGTAAAATGTCAAATTTATTTAACTCGTACAAAATTCCTTTCACAATATTTTTTAAAATTCCATTTTCAACACAATATTTAAGGACGCGTGAATTGAAATAACAATAACTAACAGAGAGTAAAATGAATAATGATGGGAAAATTAATGATTGCGATGACATAAATGTGCGTCCTGCCTATTTGAACAAAAAATTTAAAACCGCAACACTTCAACCAGAAGTGAGTAGTAATAAGTCGGCTGCCAAGAACCTTATATCGCCCTATTCAGCAAATAACTTAGTAACTAACAAGGCGTCTGCTAAAAATCTACCTGTAGTGAGTCCGTATCCAACTCCAAGCAAAACATCTGCAAAAATATCAACTAAAACAACAACAACAACACCACCACCATCGTCATCATCAACAACGACAGCAGCCAACAGTCGAGCACAACGACTTGCACCGAAAGCAAAGCAAGTTGCGAAA
Organism: Scaptodrosophila latifasciaeformis; assembly: GCA_037075145.1. Classification (NCBI taxonomy): domain Eukaryota; kingdom Metazoa; phylum Arthropoda; class Insecta; order Diptera; family Drosophilidae; genus Scaptodrosophila; species Scaptodrosophila latifasciaeformis. Next base: position 542,953 of record JBAMCM010000019.1, read on the forward strand.
GTCAATACCATCAGCGGCAGTAACAACAACAATAATAACAACAACATTCATAAAGGTGTCAATCAGAGCCAGACCGATTGCCCAGCTCCACGTCTAGCTGCAGCCGCTGCCCTCATAGCCAACAATTTAAAGAGTCCCGTTAACAATTTCACTATTGGGAAAAAGGGAGAGAAGCATGCAGTTATTGTTGGCCCAAAGGATTTGACATTACCAGACACAACTACACCCACACCGGGCGTTGTAGGCTCCACCGCCTCCTCGCCCACAAGTAGCGCCAGTAGCAGCAATTCCACAGCAGCTGCTGCCGCCATCGTTGAGTTGTGTCAGTTCAAAAAGAGCACCAGCCTTACCCAGAATAACGTCAGGTTAAAAATCAACGGCAATAATTCTAACAACAATAACAACGCCAAGCTGAGCAGCACTGCCAATAAACCACAACCAGCCACATCCAACAATAATATTAACAATAACAAAAACCGTAGCACTGTCAATCCTGGCAGCAGCAGTAGTAGCACCACCACCACTACCACCAAAATGTCTAAAACTGCTGCAGCCAAATCGGCCAACAGCGAAGCCGCTGCAGTTGCAGCCGCAGCTGCCTTTTTTACCGCTGGAACTACGACGGCTACTCCTGCTTCGTATACACCACCTGCAGCTGCAACGGCCACAGCCGCGGCCACGGCTACCACCACTACCAGCTCCACGACGACAAGTTCTGTTCCCGTATCGGGATTGGGCACGAGTTCGACCATTGGAGCCGGCGGAGGAGGCAGTGGTCTCGCAAATCACCCTGCATCGAATGCCAAGCACCGGCCAGCAGCAGCTCCCACGCCCAGCGTCCATAAAACTCGAGCCGCTTACGCAGCCTTAAAGCGTCAGGTGCAGCAACACCAGCAGCAGCAACAGCAGGCGAATTCAACATCCGTCACTAGTACTACCACTGCAGGCACTATAGACTCATCTGCGCATTTAAAATTCGCAGCCACAACACTGCTGATGGGAGCCGCCGCTGCAGCTGTTGATAGTAGTAACGGGGGAGCTGGAGGACTGCCGGGCAATGGTTCCGTCAGCGGCAGCTCGGCCCAAGCCCAGGCCCAGGCGGCTGCAGTGGCATCCGCCGCAGAGTTGCTCAAGCAAAAGCTGAAAGATGCTGCTGCCGCATCAAATGCTGCCAACCGCTCTGCCTCATCTTCAACTTCATCGAATTCCTCGTCACTGTCCTCATCGGTGGGCATTGTGAATGCAATATCCACGGCACTCCAGAATATCATCACCACGGACACCGATACGGATACTGAATTCTATCCTCAGCCTGCCACAACAGATCTATCCGAATCTGAGGAGGACTCCGTTTCGGAGGTAAGCGCCTAAACCAAATTTTTCCTAATTTAGAATTTTTTTTATTTTTCCAATTTGCTTTAATTATTTCGTGTGCCCGGAATATACACGTACATATCGCGTAGCTTAGTTCTTGAATATTCTCGCTATTCGTCATCGTACTTGTTTTCTTTTTTTTTTATTTGCCTTTGTTTGTCTGTCCTTCAACTCCTACTTTAATTGCATACGTAAATCGATAGCCAAAGTTTTCTTCTTTTTCGTTTACCACGCAGAAAACCTACTTTTTCTCGGACAGACTTTTAATTATTGATTTATAGCAATTCACATCAATTATGGCTTAAGGTTACCGAATGCTGTAGACTCTCGGTTGCTTACACTTTTAAATGATTTTTCGACTAAATATAGACCAGACGGATCAACCGAAGATATATATTCGCAATTGCATAGACTGGCAACAGCTGAAAAAGGAACAGCAGATCCCTCAATGGCATTTCGATTTATGCCATAAAACCTTTTTTTTTTTTGTGTCTTATTTTTATTTTATTGTTATCAGAGTAAATCAGCTGTTTCGGGTTTTCCTTTCTCATCGAGTTTCATAAGGGGACCCCTGATTCATTTACCGTGTTTTACTCCTTATTGAAATCAAAATTTTTATCAAATGATTCAAATTTGTAGCATTTAGTATTTTCAATTCTCTTGCATATGAGAGAAGAAAAAAAAAAAGAAGAAAGCCCTTTGGCAAGCCTGTGTGTGTATGCATGTTTGGGCGTGTGTATGAATTTGTAATTATCATCTGTGTGCCGATGACACAGCTGCTGTATCTTTCAGTGTGCGTGTGTATTTGTTGTTTGTTCGTATAATTGATTCTTTGTCTAGTCTTTATGTAAAAAATTTAAGTGAATTTCTTTTTCAACAAATCAGAGGTCATTACCCAATTCTTTCGTTGTTCTTCTCATTTCATACATATTTATATGCCAGTGTGTGTGTGTGTGTGCGTGCGTGAAAGGGTTGGTTACACCCGCCTACAGTCTCAAACAAATGAAATGACCCCAAGTAGTGGCCTCCACTCCACTTCGCTCTGCTCACTCCTTCCCTCCCACGCTCATTTTGAAATTGTCGCAGTATAATTTGAGCACCCCCGAATAACAAGTTGGAGAGTAAAACTTTAATTGTGCGATTTATTTTGATTTCGTCACAAATTTGCATATGCAGGTCCGCGCTCTTTTACTCTTATTCTGCACTCCCAAATGCTTCCCATACTCGCACAGCAGCACACAGCAGAGCAGAGCACCGCACACAAACACATGACAATCATACGGGTAGACACGCGCAAAGTCGGCCGGTCCGGCAACGCTAGACGTCATCAACGTCGCGGTTGCTGCTTTATATTGTTGTTGTGCAGTGAAATCGTGTGCAAAGAGCAAAGCGCAAAAAGTAAGAAAAATAATCAAATACAATAATACGTACAAAAATCATGGTAGCAGAGAGAAACAAGAGTGTGATGAACTTTACAACTAAAATCTGAAATATTCATAATGTCAATTGCCATTTTGGTAACATTTTTAACAACACACATACACGCACACACATTTGTACGCCTTGGTATATAGTAGGGATAGCAAACATATTTATGTTCGCTTTTCTTTTCTTTTTTTTCGCAAAAATAACTCACACAAAAACAACACCAATACCCGCCCGTAACGAGAACAAACGAGCGACCACGAACATGCGAGAAGAACAGAAACCCTCAAACAAGGCAAGTCAGAGGTGTGAAGTGCGAAGCTAACCAACCAGCCAGCCAGCTAGCCGTTTGCTGAACTGAACTCGTTCATGATATAAATTTTTTTTTCTTTTTCTTTCGGTTTTTCATGTGTTTGTGTCAGACATTTTCGCTGTGGTTTGACCATTCCTATCTTTCATTTTTTTTTTTATTTTTCATTCATTAAAGGTTAAACACAGCAAATTATTTGCTGATGGCTTTGCAAAATATGAAAACCGCTATGCTTTACTCTTTGAGACTTAAATTTGAGAGTAAATTCACCATGGTCAAAAATCAAAACACGAGAAAAAATAGACCCCTGAGTGACTCATGCTGTTTTTTGAATTCTTAAGAAATTACTATATTTTTATGTATGGTCTTTTGTTTTTGTTTTTTTTTTTTTTTTTTTTTGTCAAACTGAAAATTGCATTAAGACCGCACCAGTCAATGGAATCACACACTATTCCATTAATTTGTCAGCCAAGGTGTGTGTGTGTGTTTGGGTGGCGGAGGAAAATGAGTTTCGCTTTTGTGTTGTGTACTTTATTATTGTTGTTGTATCGGCAATGATAATTTTTTGTTTTCGTAGCTGCCGTCTGTCGTTGCCATATGTTTAGCTATATGCCGGTCTGGCAACATTTTACAATAACGGTGCAGAGCAGAAAGCATTTCTCGATCGATTGATTCATCGAAACAAAATGAGCTATTCAATTAAATATAAAAGACAAAATGCTTTATCCGTGAGTCCATGAGCTCTCTATTTGATAATATGACTTTCAACATTCATAGAAATTCCGAGTACGCCTTGTACTTGTTATCACATTTTTTGTTTACAACAGTTTTACAATTAAAATTCCCAAAAAAAAATTCCTGTTCTAATTGATTTAAACATTACAACCGAAACTAAGCACACAAACTGAATGAATAATGGGTGTTTTGCGTACACTTGGAAACGAGCTACAACGGCGAATGAGAGCTATACTGGACTTTGTGTTGCGGTCAATTGTTAAAGTAATCAAGATCTCATGTATTTTCCGATATGTAATTTTAGCAACATATGCCTTTTTGCCAAACTTCCAGAGATCTAGTGCGAAAATGTGGGTCGGACAGGGAGGGTGTTTTTGAGATTCAGAGCAAGATGAGAAGAGCATAGAGCCTTTCGAAGCTCAGATCCCTCTTAGCCGAGATTTTTTTCACTTCACATTTGCTTGAGTTACCTTTTTTATTTATGTATGTTTTCTTTCGTTTTCTTTATTTGTAGATCCTATTGGCATTCTTGTGTTTAAGGCCAGATCTCCTGGTAAGTTTCGCGTTATAAGTGCCTTTCGTAAGATAAAAACCTACGTTGCGTTACTTTCTCACTAAATAAATTACAATAATAACAATAGCAGCCAATGCTTTAAGTATAACAAACAAAAATTAAACAAGTTTTATAGGTTACACCTTCTGTAAATTCTACTGCATTTAATATAGCTAGTAAACAGAAACAACAACAAAGTCCAAAGTACATAACAATATTTTAAAAAAATAACTAGGATTTTATCGAAAAAAAATATAATAATATTACACCACTTACTGGCCTTAGACTACAAGAATGTGCTCCTAAAAAAAAAAAAAAAAAAAAAAAAAAAAAAATGAAATTGCTTTATTAAACCTTCCATTTTTTAGTTGCTGCAACTGTCTTCCCTGCACTTCACACCTTTTGCTAACCTTCTCTTATTTCGTAGTATTTTTTTAGATTTTAGATTTTTATTAAAGCCCGTTTTATTTTGTCTTTCAGGATGACATACCCGAGTCTGATCCTGATAGCTGCCCGAATGAAGGCGAGGTACGAGACGATGAGGACGAAACCGAAGAGGAATCGGAAGATTCTGATGAGTCCGACGGCGACGACGAGGAACTTGGTATGTATGAAGCTGGACTTTGGATTTATTTATCAGTAAAATGAAAATATATTTTATATCGACTGATTACAGATGTGCTCCAGGACAACGACGCAGACGATGAGGATATCGATGATGAGGACGACGATGATGTTATGGATGCCCCGGACGTTAGCAACTTTCTTCTGGAGGCTAATAACAAACGTTCAAGTAATCTCACCGCCCTCTTGGAGGCCGCTGCAAATGAAAAGCCGCCCGTCCTACGGCATGCTACGCATGCCATTGATGAAACCAAACAGGCCTTGACTAAGATGCGTTGCGCCAATAGTCCACGTGATAAAAAGTAAGTATTTTGTGTGTCAAGCCCAGAAAGATTTGATTTTCATTCAAAACATCATTCCATTACAGCAGTGGATTTTCACGTTCCCTGGTCGCTGCCTGTACCGACAACGATGTCAACACCGTAAAGCGTCTACTCTGTAAAGGCAATGTCAACCTGAACGATGCTTCTGCGTCTACAGATGATGGCGAGTCTCTGTTGTCCATGGCCTGCTCGGCTGGCTACTACGAGCTAGCTCAGGTATGAAAAAATAAATAATTCCAGGGGGTTTCCTAAATTATCTCTGATTTACATTTCAGTCGAATGAAAAATCGGTAAATATAATATTTCGATATCGTAGAGCTTTGTAAAATTATATTTAATGATTACGATCATATCAGAAGAACAGTTTTTAATAAGTTCAAATTTCCATTTATATGAAGTTGACAATCATTTTTCTCATTAAGACTGATCTAATTTGTTGTCTTTCTGTTAATTCTCTCTAATAGAAGTTTCTTACTAACCCGAGTTTTCCGCTCATGCAAGTTCATGTGTTGCGTTTCTCTCTTACAGAGGAATTCTATTTTATTTAGAAATTACTTACACTTTAAAAATCCGGCAATTTCCTTTGGGTTTTTGTCATTGTATTTCGACTGGTTTCTCCAACTCATAAATTTTAACGAATATTCCTTAGTACTGATTGGCTTCAGTCGTCTTCAGTCCATTTAACAAAAAATACAAAAACAATGGTAGGAAGTTCCACGAAAGTTAAGAATGAGTAATTAAATAGAAGAAGCTCGACTGTCGCTTACGAAGAGGTTTTGTCTCTTAGTGTCTAATTAGTACACGTTTTTCTCGAGGTAGCGTCAGACTATCTTGGGAGTTACAGGATTGATTAAAACCTAAATAAAATAAACTGTTGAATGTAGTATTTGAAAATCTAACGAACCGTACTGTTTCAGGTTTTATTGGCCATGTCTGCCGCTCAGGTGGAGGATAAGGGACAAAAAGACTCAACGCCTCTTATGGAAGCCGCTTCAGCTGGTCATTTGGACATCGTCAAATTGCTGCTCAATCACAATGCCGATGTGAATGCTCACTGTGCCACTGGCAATACGCCCTTAATGTTTGCCTGCGCTGGTGGGCATGTGGACGTGGTGAAGGTCTTACTCAAGCATGGGGCTAATGTTGAAGAACAAAATGAGAATGGACATACACCTTTGATGGAGGCCGCATCCGCGGGACATGTCGAAGTGGCCAAAGTAAGTTAAAATACGCCCAACCCACCGGTCTGATATTCCAAATATGATTAGAATCCGAGATTTGAGATGTAGTATGCTGGCATCTTCTGTTCGCCTGTTGTGCCCAATGGATCGAGTTATTGATCTGACACTCGGGAGACAGGGCATTGCTATTCAGTGATTTAGTTTGATCTTATCTGATGGTCCAGAATTGGCAAAAATAAATGATGTCTTGTCTTTTTCTCATATCTAATAATTAAATATTTTTGTGCGCAGGTACTGCTGGATCATGGGGCGGGCATCAACACTCATTCCAATGAGTTCAAGGAGAGCGCTCTGACCTTAGCCTGCTATAAGGGTCACCTGGATATGGTGCGTTTCTTGCTGCAAGCCGGAGCCGATCAGGAACACAAGACGGACGAAATGCACACGGCTCTTATGGAGGCCTCAATGGATGGACATGTGGAAGTTGCTCGACTGCTCTTAGATTCGGGAGCGCAAGTTAATATGCCAACTGATTCGTTTGAGTCGCCCCTCACCTTGGCAGCTTGTGGTGGTCACGTCGAATTGGCTACACTGCTAATCGAGCGGGGTGCCAACATTGAAGAAGTCAACGACGAAGGCTACACACCTTTAATGGAAGCGGCACGCGAAGGGCACGAGGAAATGGTGGCCCTCTTGCTCAGTAAGGGTGCCAATATTAATGCCACCACGGAGGAGACCCAGGAGACAGCTCTTACCCTAGCGTGTTGCGGTGGATTTAGCGAGGTAACTGGCTTTTTAATTAAGCAAGGCGCCAATTTGGAATTGGGTGCCTCGACACCACTCATGGAGGCCTCCCAGGAGGGACACACCGATCTGGTGCGCTATCTCTTACAAAACAAGGCCAATGTTCATGCCGAGACTCAGACTGGCGATACGGCCTTGACGCATGCATGTGAGAACGGCCACACAGATGCGGCTGGAGTACTGTTGTCGTATGGCGCCGAGCTGGAGCACGAATCTGAAGGTGGGCGCACGCCTTTGATGAAGGCCTGTCGTGCCGGTCATCTGTGCACTGTTAAATACCTCATCCAGAAAGGAGCCAATGTGAATAAGCAGACAACCAGTAACGATCATACACCCCTTTCACTAGCCTGCGCGGGTGGACACCAGTCTGTGGTTGAGCTTCTGCTCAAGAACAACGCCGATCCATTCCACAAGCTGAAAGACAACAGCACTATGCTCATTGAGGCATCAAAGGGTGGACACACCCGTGTTGTTGAGCTGTTGTTCCGATACCCGAACATTTCAACAAATGAAATGGCTGCTGCTGCTTCGGCAGCAGGTAATACGCAAGCGGGCGTGGCCTCATCCCCAGCTGGCCAAATGCGTCACATTAATACCCAACAGAAGATTCTACAGCAACAGCTGCAACAGCAATTGCAGCAGCTAAACGCTCCACCCGGCTTACCCGAGCTATCCGAAGCGGCACGCCAAACCAATCAGCAGCTACTCCATCAGCAACAATTCAGTGGCAACAGCAGTTCCAATATAGTTGCCCTAGGCACTGGGGATTTCTTGGATGCGGGCGAACTTCAGTTGACTGGAATGGCCGGAACTGTACCTAACTCATCTACTGGTGAAGTTGTTGGTGGCTCCGAGGAGTTTGCTGCCGGTGTTGGTGGCATTGATTTGACCACACTGAGTGCCCAACAGCAGGAGGGACTGATAGCCAAGTCCAGGCTGTTTCATCTACAGCCGGGATTCGAACAACAGCAACAACAACAGCAGCAACTGCCGCCACCACTTATGCCTTGCAAGCACTATGACTTGGATATGGATCATATTAATTCCTTGACACCCCCACAGAAAGCACCGCCAGCACCACCTGTATTTCTCGAGGTGGGATCGAATGCCTTCCAGAACCAACACCAACAGATAAAGTTGAAAGGATCTAGCATGGGTGCGAGTGTACGGAAGAACAGACCAGTGCCGATTGATATGGATGCGCCTTCACAAAACGTGGAAGAAGTACGCACCCAACCGCTTGGAGAAGATGGACAGCAGCAACAACAAGATCAAGACCAGTCATTTGTGGGAGGTCAACAACGTGTAATGCCACTTTTTGACTTTGCGCAAGTGATAAAAGGCTCAAACGATACCAACAATGACACAGAGATAACCGCTTCAACCAAGGGTAAGTCAACTCGAAGTCAAAGGCTTTTTTTCGCGTCTAATCAGAATTTTCATAATTTAATTTAGCCATTCATTGTCGAAGTTTCTACAAGTCTACTCAGTTTCATTCGCAATAAAGTACAGTCGAATCCATAAAGACTATTTCTTAAACCATTCAAGGCATTGCCATTGGGTCAATGTAGAATTTTCATAATTTCCTTTCGCCATTCTAGAAGTTTCTAGAAGTTTATACAGTTCCATTAGCAGTAAAGTACAGTTGAGCTCGTAAACACTATTTTATAAACAAATCAAGGCATTGCCATTGCGACAACCGATAACCACTAAACCATTGAAGGCATTGCCATTACGACAACCGATAACCACTAAACCATTGAAGGCATTGCCATTGCGACAACCCATAACCACTAAACCATTGAAGGCATTGCCATTTTGACAACGACGTTATTATTTCATTGATGAAAATCATCTAAAAAATGTCTAATAAAATGTAGTCCCTTTTTTTTTTGCCACATTGGCAACATATGTGATGTTCTCAGGTCATAAATAAATCGGCTTCGGCTTCCCGTTAAATGTCGTTTTGCAAATTAAATGAGCAAACGATTAACTGATGAAAACTATCGATTTGGTTAATCGAAGCTCAGTAATGGCATCACATTTCGAAGTGCTTATTTTTTGACATAGTCATTCGTCAAAGTGTTGTTGAATATTTTTGATAAACTTTGTAATTTTTCTCCTCGTTCGGTTTTAGCCACAGAAGAAAGCCAGTCAACAGCGCCTTCGACTTCTCAAAAGGGAAGCACAACCATAACCCACTCCTCTGAAGTACTGCAAAGCACTGCAATTAGTGACCGGCCCAAGGTGAAAGCGACTAACAAGAACAATCGCAAGCAAGCGGCTATGGTTCAGCAACAAGCTCTGCAACACAATCAAATGGTATCAATTTACACGAATTTGGTAAGTCCTTCGATTGATGTTATGCCCGCCCGATTCAACAAAAGAAATTTTTAATTTTTTTTTTGTAGCAATTACAGCAGCAACAGCAAATTCATCAACAAATGCATCAGACTCATTTGCAAATGCAACAACAGCAGCTACAGATGCAACTGCAACAACAACAGCAGCAGCAACGCTCTATGGAGGCATTCTCCAATTCGCCGGCCTCACCATTGGCCTCGCCTACTGGCGGGAATGGCGGAGAGGCCCAGAGTGTAGATGGCATGGTCTTTGCCGATCCGCAACAGCATAACATCGATGCCGTATCGGCCGGAGACAAGCTTAAAAATGTAATGGTAGATTTTCATGGCGGATTTTTGGCTGTTAATGAGTCTATGAACCGAGAACGAAGCGAACTAGCAGCTTCTTCGTTGGCAATGAATGCTCCGGGCAACTTCTGGCAGATAAGCGTACCAAATTTTTACAGCGAACAACCGAAGTCGCCCACTGAAACGCCCCCGGAAATGGAAGAGACAGCCATGGGATCGGGTATGGAACGGGTGGAGGAGCGTTCTGAAATGAAGAATCTAGCAACTCTGTGCTCGGCAGCAGCCGCAGCAGAGGCTGTGGCAGCTGCCAACAAGACTCCGGACGAGTTGAGCACGGACCCCGAAAGCGAAAACGATGAAATCGAGGGAGATGAAAACACATTGCCACCCGAACCTCTCGAGCTGACCGAAGTGTTGGCTGAGGACGATGAGGAGGATACGAATAGTGGAGCCATTGAGAAAATCAACTACGAGGATGATGAAGCCGATGTCGATTATGTCGACGAGGATGACGATGACGATGATGTTGATGAAGAAGAAGACGAAGAGGACGGCGACAATGAGGACGAAGATGTAGATGGCGACGACGGTGACGAAGTAGAGGACAATGAGCTATTCTTGGATGGCAATGTCGCCGTAGACCAAAATCAAAATACTGGCCCTGCCCAAACAGCCGACAACGACGAATTCCTCTTGAATGTCAACGTGGCCGTTGATCCCAATCAAAATCAAACCAACAATAGTTCGTCATCCTCCAAGCCTTTGGGAGAGAAAAATGCGGCAGCGTCTAAAAATCGTAAATTATCTACACGCTTGGAGAATTTAATCTTATCGAATGTGGCACTGAAACCCGAAATGCTATCCCAGGCTCTGTGTGACTTTAGACAAGATTTAAGCAACTCTGAGCTTGTCCATGTGTTGCCCCAAATCAGCAAGTTAAAGGCTGCCGCAGCCAACAATGCAGCCTTCCAGCAGCAGTTTAAGGCCGCTACTATAGCAGCAGCTGCTGCCCATGCCAAAGCTAATAAACACCAGCACCAGGATCTGCAACAGCCGCAAGATGCTGAGCATCATCAGTGCGGTATGTAGGGTTGCGTTTTTTTTTTTTATTTCATTAATAATTATTTCATTCTTGTATTCATACAGATGCTGATGATGATGAAGCAGATGTTAATCCAACAGGATCGAATGCTGGCGCTTCTAGTGATGTATATACTGGTCTGGAGCATTTTGCAAATGATGGCGGTGATGGTAGCGGCCAATATGACATAGCCGTTGACGTGGATGATATATTCCAGGTACTTCCGCATTCAAAGAAACCAACTCTTCAGGTTAGTCCAGAGTTTGGTATCTAATAACAAAAAAGTGATTAATTATGCCCTGTACCTTCGAACGTCGTTAGCCACGTTACCCACAGTATGATTCGGGTGTTTAGAGAAAGCTATACAGCCATGTCCGTCCGTCTGTCTGTCTTGGGATTCGGGCTCCTTATGTGTGTTCGCAGGTCCAGATAATTATTTTCTCCCCTCGTCCTTCCTTCTACCACCTCCCATCACATGTAATTTCTACAGCTTTAATATTTCGGTATTAGTTGCTTCCAAAAAGTTGTTAGGAATTTAAAAATCTTTTGATTGATATCACACAAAAATCGAACCATATTTACATGAGCTATACAAAAACCAAAATTTTATAGTCAAGATTCTAGTTCCATTTGCCTAAGTGACAATTGGACGAATGAGCAGTTCGATTTATGGTGAACAATGTGCTGTTGATTTCAAAAGAAAATTAAGACCAGTGGTTGCATTCGAATTTAGCCGATCAGGGTTACCACCAGACTAGGGCTACCACCAAACTAGGGGTACCACCAAACTAGGGCTACCACCAGGCTAGAGCTACCATCTTTTCTTTTTAGTTGCGTCTACTAGGCAGACGGTATCCCAAACTCGGCCGCTTTATTTTATAAAATCATTGTGATTTATTATAATTATTATATCCCAAACTCGTCCGCTTTATTTTATAAAATCATTGTGATTTATTGTTATAATTTTTTTTATTTCTTGTTTAGGAGCTTGCCTGTAATTTCAACTACTCCGAGCTGGCTGAGTACGGTATAAATCAGATGTGCAAGAACCGATTTACCAGCAATTGGGCACCTTCGTCTTCTGCTGGTAAATGGTCTGGGCAGGATCAAATGCTGGCAGCAGCAGCGGCTGCTCATTCCCAAGGCATACTGAACGCCGGCGATGGCCAATCAGATTCTCAGCGTCAGACAAATCTTGTCCTATTGGACTATTCCCAGCAGCAACAGCGATTCGGCGGGGATTCAGATGAATTGCATCTCCCGGTAAGTGTACCCCTCTGAGTACAGCCTAGTGATCAATAACTAATTCAAGAATCTATTTAATTTGATAGCATCAGCAAACAACCGTTTCGCTTTTGTCCTTTTCGACAGAGGATGAGGCGGCTGCGGTTGCTGCCCATCAACAACAAATCCAATTACACTCAGCACTGCCAACCGCTGCAGAGTTCCAACAGCTGCAGCACCACCAACAACAGCTCGCCCTCGAAGCTGATACCGAGCTAAAACAGCAATTACAACAGCTTCAGCACTTGCAGCACCACTCCAATGCCCGAATCATACAGGCAGTGGCTGCAGCAGCTGCTGGCCAGCCCACCCAGCAAGGACAGGGCAACTTTATCTACAATGTTGAGGGCAGTGACAAGACCGCAGCACCCGTTCAATTGTTGTTCCAATTACCACCAACTATGTCCCAACCGCAAAGCACAACCGCACAGCCTAGCGGTGATCACAGCAGTGATCAGCAACAGCTTCCACAACACACTGAAATACCGGAGCAGCATAAGCAGCAAATGTTTCAGCATCACCGACTGCAGCAACAGCAGCAGATCCGACGTCCCACCCAATCTGAGTTGGAGCAAGTAGCGCAGGAATTATTGCTCCAGCAACAGCAGCAAACAACTGGCTCTGTCAGTCAAGCAACCGGTACGCCCATGGCTATGAAACAGAAACATTTTAATCTCCAGGAACAACTGCTACTTCATCCGCCACCACACTTGTTAACTTCGACATGTATTCAAAATCAGGTGAGTGTGAGCAAGGGCGTATCGATGCAATTTTTCTCAATTAATTTTTGTATTTAGGTTGGCACTCAAACGCATCATTCGGTAGCTGTGCCGACGTCGACTCAATATACCCAGTTTGCCTTGCAGCAGCAACAACAACAACAGACACAACCCCAGGCGCAACAGCAGCAAAATGAGCTCTCAATTTGGCCCATGGCTGCCAATACAGCGGCAACCTCATCGAAATCAATGCCCGGAGGCATAGCCAAAAAGGCTATAGACAAGCAGTCTCGAAAGGATCGTCGAGTTTCGGGTTACCGCCAAACCCCGGCTGGTAGTCAAGGTAACTAAACAAATCCAATTATAGAAATTCAGTATTTAATTTCCTACTTTTTTTTCAGTAAATACAAATCAACATCAACAGACCCAACCCCAACAGCAACCACAATTGCAAAATCAATTGGCCACTGGAACGGCTGCTGCAGCCGTACCAGACAAAACCATCGAGATTGACTCGGAAACGGAATCGAATCACGATACCGCTCTTACATTGGCCTGTGCCGGTGGTCATGAGGAACTCGTTGAGCTCTTGATAAGTCGAGGTGCCAATATCGAGCACCGCGACAAGAAGGGATTTACGCCGCTTATTTTGGCGGCCACAGCTGGTCATGAAAAGGTGGTGGACATCTTGCTCAAACACAGCGCTGAACTGGAGGCTCAATCCGAACGCACTAAAGACACGCCACTATCTTTGGCCTGTTCAGGCGGACGATATGAAGTTGTCGAGCTGCTGCTGAGCATCGGTGCCAACAAGGAGCACCGCAATGTTTCGGACTATACACCCTTGAGCTTGGCTGCAAGCGGTGGCTATGTAAACATCATAAAACTGCTTCTGAGCCACGGAGCTGAAATCAATTCGCGTACTGGCAGTAAGCTTGGAATTTCGCCCCTCATGCTGGCAGCCATGAATGGGCACACGGCTGCTGTGAAATTACTCCTAGATCAGGGTTCAGATATCAATGCCCAAATCGAAACCAATCGAAATACGGCACTCACTTTGGCATGCTTCCAAGGTCGGCACGAGGTGGTGAGCCTACTGCTGGATCGTCGAGCCAATGTAGAACATCGCGCCAAAACCGGTCTAACGCCATTAATGGAAGCTGCTTCGGGTGGCTACATCGAGGTTGGTCGTGTGCTTCTCGACAAAGGTGCCGATGTGAATGCAGCACCCGTGCCCACATCTCGAGACACAGCATTGACTATAGCCGCCGACAAGGGACATCAGAAATTTGTTGAGTTGCTTTTATCTCGCGGCGCTTCTGTCGAAGTTAAGAATAAAAAGGGAAATTCACCGCTCTGGCTGGCTGCGCATGGTGGTCATCTGAGTGTTGTCGAGCTCCTGTACAATCACAATGCAGATATTGATTCACAGGACAACAGGAGGGTCTCTTGCCTAATGGCCGCTTTCCGCAAGGGTCACACCAAAATTGTAAAATGGATGGTACAATATGTATCACAGTTCCCCTCAGACCAGGAAATGATTCGCTTCATTGGTACCATTAGCGACAAGGAGTTGATCGAAAAATGTTATGACTGCATGAAGATTTTGCGATCGGCCAAAGAAGCTCAGGCGGTGAAAGCGAACAAGAATGCCTCTATTTTGCTGGAAGAGCTCGATTTGGAACGGACACGCGAGGAGAGTCGAAAAGCAGCGGCCGCCCGACGTCGTGAACGCAAGAAGAAAAAGAAAATGGAGAAGAAGGAAGAGAAGCGACGCCAACAACAAGCGACAAACGGTGGTGGCGCCGGTGACGACCAACAGGCCGACGATGATGGTGATACCGACAAATTCGATGATAGCGACAAGGACGAAGATGACGAAGAGGCACCACCAATTCGCGAAGAAGGCGACTCTGGTATCGAACAAGGCTCCTGTTCGAGTGGAGATATAAAGGCCGCCGGCGGCAATCAGAGCCAAGCAGATACAACAACTGTTAACAATGCCAATAGTAATCAGGTGAAGAAAAACAAGAAACAGAAAAGCAAACCATCCACTCCAGCGGCTACAGTGCAGCCACCAAGTGAACTGTCTACCGATGAAGTACGCAAAACTGCTACATCGACTGCTGCTACCACTGCTGCAGTGGCTCCGGTCCTTAGAGGTCCAATGGCGGTTAAAAAACAAACTGTCGTCGATAGTGTCAAAGTTCCTCCAAACTGTTTGCGTAGAGTGGACGCCAAAAAAGAAGACGTTGCACCCGCACCACCACCCCCAGTGCCTTCGTCCACAAAGAAAAAGGAGACAACTCATAAGCGTGAGAAGGAGAACTTGGCACCCAAAGAAGCTGCTGCGGCGCAAGCCTTAACCAAGCAACAAGCATCAGTCACTTCAGCATCGAGTGCCTCTAATAAGGAAAAGCTCACCAGCAGTGAATCCGCCACCAATATTGCCACGTCTACAGGCAGCAATCAGCGGAAAGGCCAAAACACTCGTGTTAACGATGATCTTAAATCAAATCCAGTGCAGGTGCAAGTGAAGCGCTCTGAAGTCGATGGCTGGAAGGAGGTAGTTCGCAAGAGTTCCACACAACAGACAGGTGGCGCAGTAGTCGCCACTAGCTCAACTCTCTCCACTGGCGTAAACTTAACGGGCACCCATTCCACCACCAGCATTAATAGCAGTGGCACTCAACACCACGGCCATCAGAATGCGGTCTCCTCAAGCAATAGTTCGTCCTCGTTGACCACGACCCCGGAAATGACCTGCAAGAAAGTGCAAGTGCCAGTGAATGCTATATCCCGTGTTATTGGGCGGGCAGGCAGCAACATCAATGCGATTCGAGCCCATACCGGCGCCCACATTGAGGTGGAAAAGCAGGGTAAAAATCAATCGGAGCGCAGCATCACCATCAAGGGACTGACAGATGCCACAAAGCATGCACACATGTTAATCTTGGCTTTGATCAAGGATCCCGATGTTGACATCTTACAGATGCTGCCCAGGATTAAAGCTGCACCAACCACAACTACAGCGCCTGCAGCCGCCTCTCAATCGACTGGATATCCATCGAACAGCGTCCAGTCCACACAAATGTCCATGGGCACTTGGGATAATAAGACAGCTGGTAGTGGAATTCCAGGAAATTACTCCTCGGCTGCTTCCACAGCCTCCACATCATCCAACTCATCGGGTAGTTCCATGCCGTCTGCTTTCAGCAATGTACTCACTTCAAAACATCAAGTCCAGAGTAAAATTTTGTCCAGTCGTAGTGGAGGCAGTGGCGGTGCGTCGACAAAAGGTTCGGGCACCAGCAAGGCTTCAGCTAGTAGTGGAAATACCTCCTCACGTAGTGGTCAATCAAGTAAGGCATATTTCGGACAGAACGCAACAGCACGTGGTAGTTCCTCCAACACCGGTCTCGCCGCATCCAAATCAAAAGATCCGTCAAATGCTCTGATCAAGTCATCGCTACCAACAGGAGCAGGAAGCACTGTCAAATCCACAGCACAAAGTAAGGGATCATCCATTGTCCAGCAAACCACAGGGCTCAAGGCTACCAGTGGCGGAAATTCACTCTCAGCCAATGCAGCCTCACCTAAAAAGCTGGAGTCTTCACTTCCTGCTACGAGCCGTGGCGGTGGTGTAGTTGCTCCTTATGGGCGTGGCAAACCCGTTGCCAATAACAACGTCTCTGTCTCGGTCTCTCAATTGGGCAGCAACAACAACAATACATTGGCTGGACCAATTGGAACATTTAATGTGGCCGAAGTGGCTGCTCTGAATGCTGCAGCAGCAGCGGCTGCTGCGGCTGCGGCCACAGCCAGCAATAACAACAACAGCAATGTGAAATCAAGCACAGTTTCGCCCATTGCGCCGCCCAGTAAGCGAGTCACTTCCCCAACGCCAGTTGCCCCAACCCAGCAGCCTTCTTTGACTCCGAAAGGCATTCAACAGCAGTCACCACAACCACCGGCCCAAGCCACAATGCCGTCGTCTACTCTGAACCAACAACAACCACCTCAACAACAACAGCAGCAACAAAATTTAGTGATCAATACAAATATCCTGAATGGTCTAATAGGTGCTGCCAACAATACAGCAAATGCCACGAATGACAGCTTCGACACCAAGTTCTCGTACTCCCTCTTCAGTGACTACCAGCAGTGGGGCAAAATGGTTGGCCAAAATAGTGGAGCACAACCGAACAGCAGCAACGCCGGAGGCCTCAATTCGATTGTTGGGGATGTCTTGCCCCAGGCAGACGCTTCAAAGGCCCCGGGCTATAATCGAAATATACTTAGCTCGCCCGTTGGCAGCTCAAAGGCTTCGTCCAATCATTCAACCTCACCGCCAGTGGGAAATCCAATTCAGCAGCAACAACAGCAGCAGCAACCATCACAACCGCCGCAGACAGGAAATCAGAGTAGCCAGAATATAACCCAGGGAGTACCTGCCAATAGTGTGCAACAAGCTCTTAATATAATCACCTCAACGACCGGGGGCAGTTCGGCAGCCCGTTCCCCAGATAATGCAGCTTCAGTGACATCAGCCGCTGGAGTGACCTTGAATGGAGCCGCAGTGGGTGAATCGAATACTACAGCCGGAGCCGGAGCTTCTACACTTTCACCAGGCGTTATTAAACCACCATCGGCACCCATTCAACGACCTACCCCTGTCCCTGGCCCCGGCCCAGCCCCCATAGATCAGTCCCAGCAGCAAAACAACCTGATTTTCGGGGCAATTGGCTCAAATCATGTCAGCACCGCAGCAGCAGCTGCTGCGGCCATGATTGATCGCCAGCATCAAACCCTGCAACGCATGCTTTACGATAAGGTCGGCGGAGCTGGCAACAACTCTCAGCCCATTATGTATTCTCCCGTGGAGACTCCTTACATGGACGGTAATATTTATCGACCCAGTCCTAGGCCGGCTTACACACAAAGTGTGGGAGCAGGTAAAACTCCTCAGCAAACACCGTCGGGCAATCAATCTCAGGCAGCGCCACAGTCCAACATATTCCCGAATCCACCCCGGCAAGCCAGTGGCGGTCGTCAACAGCGTTGGTACGGCGGAACCTTGGAATTTCCGGCATATACGGGTCGTGATCTATTGCATCTAGAGAACGGCGCCATAGCGGGCATTAGTTCACCTTCGGCCATGTCTCCCAATCACGACGACTTGCGAAAGATGCCGCGTCCTATAGGTACCGAGAGGGCCGCCTCCTGGAAATACAACAACTTTAATGTGGCCCTGCCTCTGAATATGGATGATACATTGGCTGCTGCGATTCCTCATTGGGCCCACGAACAAAAGGCCCCACAGCCACCAGGTCTGCCACAACAACAACAGCCGCAACAGCAGCAGCAACCACAATCTCAGCCACACAATTGGATGAAGCAATCCTATCGCCCCTACAACAATGCTTGCGGACCGTACCCCCAACAACCGCATGAGGCCATGAATGTGAGTGTGCTTCTACAGTCAATTTTCATTTGTTTACAAATATTTTAACTTGTGCCTATTCTCAACAGATGCCCATGGACTATCATATGCAAGCGCCTCCAAATATTGGACAAAACCAGCAGCAGCACAACATGAATATGATGCCGCCGTCATATGGCTTCCAGCATTATGTGGGAAATCCAAGTGGGGCTGCCGATGTCTCGGGTCACATGCCTGACAAGGTTGAGGCATGGGATCACCACGAGAAACAAGTGAGTTGAGAGTGACTCATTCAAATCGGAATAGCTTAATTTTGACTAATCCATTCCTTCCCGTAGCAACCTTGGACTTACAGCACCAATTGGTCAAATTGATGTTCCAGTAATCATCAGCTCAATGTCATCCAAACGTCACAAGCAGCTAAATAAACTCAATCCCGGCCAGAACAACAGCAATCACAACTAGTGGAGATACGGATATAATTGATCCACAGCAATTGTGATGATAAACACAGACTTACACGCACGCAGGGTTAGGTACGGCATCGGTTGGTAAAGTAGAGTGGATGTTGTGTACAGAAGAAGGCAAGAAGAACTAATGGAAATGGAAGCCGCTCTGCTCATACATAAATTTTGAGAATACAAATTGAATTATTGTTTTTTTTTTTTCTTTCGATTTTCTATTCGGCCAAGCCCATTAAAGGATAGCCAAATATGCTCTGGGCTCTGTTAAATATTTCCGAATTTTCGATTTTTAAATACTTTCTTTTGGGTAAATGTGTATATTAATATTTAATAGAAGGTAAAGTGAAATCAAAACATAACGAAAATGCGTCGCACACATACCCACAAATACAAAACAATAAAAAATAAAAACACAACACAAGAAAAATTATAAATATATACATGAATTATACCATAACCTAAAATGAAACGAAATCTGAAACTAAAAACAACAAAAACACGAGAGAGTTCAATGGAAAATATATATTATTTATTTTAAAATTAGTTGGATATTTTGTTGAATGATAACAAGCATAAAGATTAAATTATATTTGATTTGAGTAAAACAACAACAACAAGCAAGCAAAAATACATGCACTAATCAAAAAGTAAAAAGAAAACATAAAAAAGAAGAAGATAAAAAACCGAAACATCTTTACATTATAAACATATATATTTAATTTAAGATAGAGATCAGTCTTACGAATTGAAATTTTTTTTATGTGAAATTAGCGAAAAGCTAAAAACACAAAAGTTATACTTAGTAAATAAAGGCAAATGAAAAAAATGGAATTTTAATTTGTAAATCTAGGAAGGAGCACCAAATTTTTTTATTTTTCATTTACTTTTTTTTACATTTTGAATTCTCTTTTGTCAAAACAAGAACAACAATGATGCAGAGTATCCTTATACATTTTTCCCAAATCCTCGGATATACAAAAGCAAGAGAAAAAAAGATTTAAAAAATGTCAAAAGTCTAACGGAAGCTTATATTTCGAAATTAAAGAAATGCTAAAAATTGCTTGCTAAAATTAACGAAACACTAAAAGGAATATTGAACAAGATATTACTTATTAGTCTACTACTACAAACAAACAAAACACATAAAATTTACATAACTAACTGTTAAATATTTGAGCAAAAATAACCTTAAAAACAATCCAAAATAGGAGAAGCAAAGGAGAAGAGTTTTAAAAATTGAAAATTCCCAAAACGCGCAAACTTAGCAAAACCAAAAGCAAAGCAAAATCAATAAATATACAGACGACATACGGATATAGTTACAGTTATTTCTGTAATATTGTTTTTACATTTTATTATTATTAAATAAGTCGTGTGTACTCGTTCTTATGGGGTAGACACAAGAGAGCTCCCAGCACCGATTGCCGTCAAGGGCCGCCACCTCTTCCTATCTTGAAGGAGGATAAGAGAAGGTAATTATTATTTTGCACACTTTTCGAATAGTTTGAGGAACTCTAAGAAGACAAAGAAAATAAAAAGGGTAGCTAGTAGAAATTGAAATCGCTTAAGAAAACTTTAAAACGTATTAAAGATCGAGTAAACATTTTTTAATATGTATTCCAATTAAAACCAAACTAAACAAGCAGCACAGTCGATAATAACAACAAAAAAAAAAAAATGAAAAACGAAAATAAAAATTATTTTAAGGCGCTTGCTTGCCACTTTGATGCTTATCAAACATTTACGATTAGTCGTCTAGAAAAAAAAGAAAACATGAAAAAATCGAGAAAATGTATAAAAAACACACACACACACTACAACACACACGTACACCGCCCCAAAATCCAAAAACAGCGAATCGATTAGATGAGGAAAAGCCACCAGAGAGTGCAAGAGCATTGGAGGGTGGATCAGAAAATTGCTTTGTAAAGTTATTAAAAACTAAAATTACTGCTTCATAAAAAGTAAAAAACAAAAAACATATGAGGAAATATGTTTATAACCCAGACATATATGCATAGACATAGAACAAATTAATTAAATAAAGGAGGAAAAACAAAAAAAGAAAACCTTAATGGCATTGAGGATTATTATAATATAAGCAAAATTGCAACTACAAAAAAAATAAAAAAACAAAACATTTTTTTCTATTAATACGTTTGATTCAAACATTTTTATTAGCTGCAAGCGATTTATGTTATATTGCCGCAACATAAATGAAAGAAAATATATGTAGTTATCTGCAAAAATATACACCACCAGCAGCAACAACAACAGCAAACATATAGCTAAAGTGAAAACTTTGAATAGCTGAAGCTTGCTGCTGATGTTGCGTCTTTGAAGATAACAATATCAATAGATTTGATTTCATCTAAATGGAATGAAATTTAAAACAAGAAAAACAAAAACAAAAAAATGAAAGAAAAGAAAAAAAGAAGCAGAATCGTGTTATTTACATAGATTTATTAATTTAAATTTAAAACGGAAATACTGCAAAATTATGCAAAACGGATGATTTAAAAAATAACTACATATAAAAACTACATATATTATTACTCTTATATTATTACTATTATTGTATTGAAGGACAAATATAAAGCATAAATAAAATTACTTTACCCGACTGTTTTTTTTTCTCTCGATCCTAAACATAGTTCGCCTTTAAAATGTAGCTCGAGGGAGACAAAACAAACAAAGACATTTTAGATTTAAATAAATGTGTTTTTATTGAACAATATGAAACACAAATGCCAGCATATATATAGTATTTCCGAGTAGGCAGACCCCTTAGACAAACGGTTCAATAGTCAATTCCACTACAGAACAGGGTGTGGTTAATTCGAAAGCCTGAAGCACAGTGGGGTGAAGGACTCCAATTTTGCCAATGGCTACATTATTAAACATGACATTGGCACAGCGGCCCGGGAAGTAGCTGGGATCTAAGACATAAAAATAACTTTATTAGTGGTGAGCCCTTTAAATTTAGTACGAAAATAGATTTACCTTCCGTAGCCTCCAAATAATAGCCTTGTTCCATTTTGCCTGTCTTCCAGGGAACTTCTAGCAACTGCATGACTCTGTCGAGGAGACCATGAACCACCTCAAAGCCAGCTGTCTTATTGCAGTTAACGGCGCACAGACGCCGCTCATTGCGTGCCCCGACTTCGGTGTTGTCGTCGGCTATGACCACGTCGCTAATTTCGAACAGTTTGAGTGGCAGTGGCATCTTTCGATTGGCTACCAGTGTTTTTAGCAAACCAGGCAACAGGGTGGTGCGCACGACCTGAAACTCCAGTGTCTTTGGATTGCCTATGTGCACTACTGGCAAGGCGTCAATAGATTTGTTTAGTTTGCGTGCAACATCGTCGCGGGAGCAGAGTGTGAAGGTGAGAGCTTCGGTGAAACCGGCTTGAGCCACTTGTTCCCGCAACTGTTCTGTGAGTTTGTTGAGGGGAAATTGCTTTGCAATTTGCATAAAGGAAGGTAGGGATTTACGGATATTGTTATACCCAAAGGCAATAGCAATGTCCTCGTAAATATCGCAAGCATGAATAACATCATGACGGGTGGGAGGAATTTTCACTTTCAGCAAGTCACTGTCCTTAGTGTCCACCTGGGCTTCTAGATACATACGAGTTAACATATCAGCCAATTTGGTGGGGGTCTCATTTATGCCGATATAGGCATTTGCTCGCTTTGCCGAAATGGTTTCATCACGTACACCCAGCTCTGGGTAAGAAACTACTGTGCCATCTGGCTGAACAACATCACAGGGTTCCACAGTGAACTTTTGCTTGCAATGCTCCGAAAAGAGACATACTATAGTGTCCAGAACCACTTTGGCCTTCGTTAGATCCGTGGCGGTGCATTCTATGAACACGTTACGGGTTTTTAGAGAAATCTTTGAATGGTCGCCATTGATGATAGGCGGCATTGATAGCACTACTCGTTTCTGGTCGTAAATGATCGGATATACAGGAGAATCCCGAATAATGGGTAAGTACTGCTTAAGCTGGGCATGTGTAGAGTAGAACTCCATTAGTTGAGCACCGTCCATAGATTTGGTTTGGTTGAGCGGAACAAAATTAATCTGTTCAGGTGGCAGAGCTTCATAGCTGAATGGTCCCTTAATAGTATCCAAATCATGTGTACCAATAGCAACCAGCGTTCTTTTTCGGCAAATGTTTTGGTGGAGCTTATCCTGCAGGTCGATGAAGCTTTCGTAGGACTCCTGCGTAAATGTTACATTGCGCAAAACAGCGGCTACAGCATGGGGACGAATTTGTGCTGTTGATGCGTCAATCTTAAGAACTTGACGCTTGTCAGGCTCGACAAATTCAAACTTGGGGGGCTTCAACCTTAAAGACAGACAATTATAGAGCTTCATTTATAAAACTGTAGTAACCAACTTACTTGCCCTGAAATACAAGTAGAGCCGTTACCAAACCTTCCAGGCACAGCAAGTCGTAACGATTTGCCGGTATATCAACTCTATAAATAATTTCTTCGGACGCATCAGCCGCTGCCGCCACATCGCCCTGTTCCTTGGTGAGCATCTGTTTTTCCGTAGTCTGCAGAAATCTTGGAATTAGTAGCTATTTTATTTTATAACTATACAACGATCTACTTACCACTTCATCCAGTTCAAGGCCGAAGGCGAAGCATAGCTCTTGGAACTCATCGTCGGCTAAACAAAAAAGTCAATATTAATGAAAAATGTGAGTAATAATGATTTAGTAAGTAGATTGCCGCAAGCAACCTGAGCGTAAATTGTCATTTGATTTCACGTTTCGAACATGAAGTTCATTTTTTAAAGTTTTAATAAGTGCAATCAGAACTTCAAACACGAAAACTAAGCCACGTGGAGCATAAACTCACTGTATTTTTTTCCGAGGGCTTTGAACAGCAAATCTCGCTTGACTCCTATAGTTGGCATATTTTCAAATTAATTAAATAGAATGATACTATAAATTAATAGATCGACTCTTCAACTTAAAAAAATGAGGATATTAAGTAGGGTTGTTGATAATATATCAAAATATAAATGATATATTTATATCGTGATAATTTTTTTTGTCCAAATATCGATATTGCGGTATTTTTTCGACATATTTCTGATATTTCCGGATACCGGGACTTTTAGAGTGCATGTGCTAAAAATTTGAATAAGGATGTCAAGCATAAAATCTAATTATGGTGAGACTAACGCACATATAACACAAAGAGTCTTCCTAAAATCACTTAACTCGAAGTACTGGAAATAAGCATTAATATATGAAATTTATATAAACACAATCTGTATTATTAGTATCTGTAGTATTAGATATTGAATATCCATTTAAATAAGAAAAATGAAGTTAATAAAAAACTTTTATATTTATATTTTTATTGTGGGGGAAAAAATTTTATTTGAAAAAAAAATCAAAAATATCAAATATATCGATATTTTTTTGTGATATTTTAAATATTATCATTTTTTTTTGATAAAAAAAATATCATCGATACGATATTTTTTTAAGTTCACGACATCCCTAATATTAAGTAGGGCTGGGAAACTATCGATGGTACTATCGAGGTATCCAATTTTTACTTTTTTGAGCCACTATCGATAGTTTGTCGCTATCGATGGTGCTGTGAAAAATGTTCACATCACATGAAAATGTAGATCCCCTACAATATAGTGATTCTAATATGAAACAAATAGTACCTAAATTTGTATGTGCGGCCCCCCACGTCTACAGAGTCTGAGCGTATATTCAGCAAATCTGGAAATATTTCCGAGTCTCCAAATATTTCCAATCCTGAAAATATTTGTGAGCCTCAAAATATTTCGAAGTCTGAAAATATTAGTGAGCCAGTAAAAAAGACAAGAAATAGAAGCCATGAAACTGATATGTCCTCCAATCCAATCCAGTCACGCATCGCTTGAAGATGACGAAGGAGGAACATGACTCCTCATTTCGGTGCGTCCCTTGGTGGGTTCGGTCTGAAATACAATTTCGACCAACACATAAGGAGACATGAAATCACTTCACTTATTCCAAAAAAATAAAATTTAAAATTATCTATTTAAAACAAAAAGCGTTTTATTTTTAATTTTCTTTGGTGTTTGCAAAAATGTTCCCACTGTGCAGAATTTCTTAAATGAGAGCAGAAACCAAAGAGCTTGCAGAACATTTTCAAAGAGACTGCAGAATCAAAAGAGACTGCAGAATCATTTCAAAAGAGACTGCAGAATCAAAAGAGACTGCAGAATCATTTTTAAGAGACTGCAGAAATAAAAACTGTTTTCAGATCCTGTGAAAACTACAAAAAACGATACTATCGATAGTATCAAATTTTCGCTCTGAAAACATCGAAAATATCGAATGGCGCCACTATCGATAGTTTCCCAGCTCTAATATTACTACTGTGCTGTGGTTCTCAATGGAGTGCAAAAATGAACTGGTTCGTTCCTTGTAAACGGTCACACTGCGGGTAGAGATGGAACTTTTCAATTTTAAACGGAAGGTTTTATTTAAAATAATTTCAAAACATATTTAAAGAAAATAAATACAAATTGAAACTATTTTTTTTTTTTTTTTTTATTGTTTTAGGGTCGAACAGACAATTTTAAAATTGCAATGATCAGTATTGCTTAAAAAGTATATCAATTAAGCTATAATTGCATACGTACAGATGAGCACGTTGCAGAAAAGCCACACAATGCGTTGTTTTCGATTTTTTATATGGATTCCAAATAATAATAAAAAAAAATATGAAGTGACAGCTGTGTCGCATGGCGCTACATTTCAAAACCGACCATAAAAAATCGGAAGTAAAGAAATGTGCTCATTTTTTTTTTGCACTTTGTTTCGTAATATACCACGAAACTGGTAAACACGATGTGCTTAGATCCCACACAGACAGCAGACTTCGGATAACTTGAGCCAAGCAATTAAGCAGCTAACAGCTCCTTGGCAGACGCACGCCAGACGAAACCATGACAATGACTGCAAAAAATAAAAAATGGAAACAAAAAGGGCAAAAGAAGCGAACGCGTGTGGCCATAAAGTTAATGAAGCGTTAAAACCACAACTTGTGGCACGAAAAAAAGCAAAAGTTGAGCTCCAAAATCAACGGTTAAGAAGCACACTTGGCTTCATTTTTAGCCAACCCCAATTCACTTTTCGATGGTTCGTGCCTAGGTAGAAGCAATAGTCTTTTAAGGCGTAGAATCTCTACAATTGAGTATGATGATTAGTTTTCCACATAAATATATAATGAATTTAAAAAATGTAGAGTTCGAAAAGGAAAAGTGGATTCTGCCTTGCTCAATGGACCCCAAGGAATAATAATTTAAAAACTCCTTCAACTATTCCCTATTGCATTTTTCATAAGCATGTCCTTGTTTAGCCTTAAGCCTTTATGTTTGTTTACTCAACCCTCGAAGAGATTGATTATTGTTTGGTTTCGTGCGCTTATGCGTCTGATGCATCTGGGGCTTGCAGTCGGACAACACCTACGCATCCCTTTACGAGTATTTGAATTGGGGCAATTAAAGTGCGGCACTCATATACTCAAGGCTTCTACTGACCACGGTTCACAAAGTTAGGGAAAAACACGTGGTACGAGGAGTTGGAGTTATGATTTGTTTCTTTCTTTTTATTGTTGTTGATCTACAACGGCAATTAACCCGTTCGGCTCTCGTTCTTCTTCTTTAGCGAGGGCGTTAATTCAGACACGAGTTTCTGGTCAATTTATCAAATAATGCGCTCGATTCTTAGAAATCGAAATAGAGCGATTATAAGGGCAGGGCACATAAAATATGACCCTCAAGAAACGAAGGATTTTTAATTTTGAATTGATTTTCTTGGTCCTTCAGCGTCTTTGTTCGGTATGGTTTCATTTGATTTTAATTAGGGTAGTTATTGATTCGATTTTCGATTTAGCTTGAATAGAATAGCAATGAATAATTCATGAATAAAGTAAATTTTTCCCAGTGAACAATTTCCCACCAAATTTTTTCACATTACACCTGCAAAAAGTTACTATATAATTATCTAGTTCGTACCTAGATTTTCACACATTTGCTCCAGATTTAGTTTCTCTCTACACTTCTTCCGGTTGAAAATGGCAAAAAAAAAAAAAAAAAAAACGAAAAATCATTGATCATGTTGGTAATTCGGTGAGAACATAAAAACAACAAATCTTTTCTTTTTTCGTATGGTCAAGAAATTTCTTTTACCTGTGGTGTGAATTCCTTCTAACCACTTCAGTGTGAACATGCTGAAAATGGATTTTATATAAAGAGAGAAAAAAATGACTGCTGAAAATATCAATTTTCATAAAGTTAAATTGTCACCTAAAAAGGACCTCACATGAATTCCCGTCTAAACTGTCAGCGAATGTATATTGCCTATTTGATTTCCAAATTAGTCTGATATCCTAATCAAAACTATTTGACCTCAGCACTTGTACTGGCTGCTGCATGACCCGATGCAGATATCACTTATCTGGTAAACAATTTTTCAATTTCACTGCCTCAGTCAGGTTTGAGAAATTGCCTAGCAATCGATATCACTTACGATTTACATTTTATTCCTATACCATTTTGCCAAAGGTAAGGAAAACATATCAATTACCTACCATCGGCGACCCTCGTTGACAGACTGAAATCGGCGTAGTTGTCCCGGCAGGCTACTGACTGAAGCTGGTCGGGGTTAGTTCTTAGAAAGGGTATTGGATTTGCTTGTATTTAATTTCGATTTCTTTGGGGTAAAGAATCTGACAGGTCAGCGATCTAGGTGCTTGTTTTTTTTTTGGGGTGAAAAGTGTTGCTACTTTTGACTTCTACTTAAGTGGATTTCGGTGAAAAATATTTACTTGCAGTCGTCATAAGCACCTCGGGGAATAGTTGCCTTGCAGAACAGAACGACCTCAAAAGGTCCCTTAAGAACGGTCAACAAAATCCTTGAAGCCGTTTGAAAGTTTCGCTTTTCGCCACAGGCACGACGGCTGTGGCGCTGGCCGTGGCCCTGGTTATGGCAATGGCGGTGGCAGTGATGGCAATGACGATTTCAGCGGTTGTTACCCTAATTTTCGTTTTGAACAACGAAAATAAAACGGTCTGCCGCCACCGCAATCGCAACCTCTCACAACCACGCGTATTTGATACAAAGCCTAGTGAAAACAGAACCCGAATCCGATGAGGCACACGCGTGTCATCCTGACCAGCCACAGCAATCAAAGTGATATGAAAATTGCATTTTGGGTTCAACAGGTTTATACGAATTTTGCTTTTGTTTTTTTGTGATCATTGGGCATTTTGTTCTGTTAATTTTATTGTTTGCCTAAAGTCTCGAATGGTGCGAATTTCACCAAAGGCAACTCCATAGGCCGGAGGAGAATGAGAGAGTCGGTCGATGCCGGTCTCAGTTGGTCTCGGTTACCCGTTGATCACTTCGATCAATGCGCCAGTGGTAATCGCTTGACTTCTTAAGCTTCTTGAGCTGTCTGTCTTACGACGAAGACTACGCGTACCGTACGCGAATTTTGTGCGCGTTTATATGCACCTAATTAAATGTAATTTGGTACTTCCTTTTCAGCCGAAATAATGCATATAAATAGCAACTTTTTGGTTTACTTTTTTGAGATGCTTTTTTAGTCCGCTTAGTCTCCTCTGTTCTTGATTTCCCTTCCAATAAATAGCCCAGCGTACTCATTATTCATTTCGTTCTTTATTTTTATTTTGTTTCTTTTTTTTACCAAGTGTCTATAGCACCAAGACGGCCTCGCCGATCCCAAAGTTCAGTGAGTAGGAATCGTTTTCGGGCCTAGACATACTGAAAACTGATTAGTTGGTAGGTAATTCAAAGAAATTTCGCAGCTTATACGTACCCCAGTCCATTCATGCTATTTTATTCAGTCTGGTACTAGGCACTCTAATAACAATACAACAATAAGACAAACCGAACCCCGAGAAATAAGTGTAACATATTGTGTAGCAATTCTCTCCTGTTTCTTAAACTCCTTGGCACATTGTAAAAAAAGCGAAACTTGTTAATTATTTTGCGCTCGAGTGGCGTGCGGTACACCGAAACACTTTCAAACTACGGATCCCGCCACCTTTTGAGCTCAGCAAAGGGACCATTCTGAAAAAACATTTCAAACAATATTAGGCCCTCAGAGGGCCAGGGCCCATTCATAAAAATAACCAAGGCGGGAGTTGTTTGGGCATGAGAGCAATGGCATTCGCAATGGCAAAGGGCAATTGTGTTGCAGCCACAAATTAGACGCTCAATTACGCTACGAAAATTCCTGGGTCTGGGTAATTTCCCTGCCATTCAATGACTGAATATCCCCTCTCCACATTTTGCTGGAGTGGGATGAGTCATTGGTGAGAGAGAAAAAGTGAATCTTGACCACGTGTATATTCGACAACCCTTCGTTTTGGGCTACGCCTCCATTTTTCCATCAATATCTTTCCGTTTTCTTCCGCAAAATGTTCTCACACTTGGCCTGCTGTGTGCAGTGGACGCCTACCAAAGGATATCGGAAGTGCCAGGACCTAGACTGCTCGTAATGTTGTTCTTTCAAATACAAAGCAACCACAACATCAAAAAAAAAAATCAAATACATAAAAAATCTTATTAAAAATTGTTGTTGTTTTCTTAGTGTTGTTGTTTTTCGTATAGTCTTTTTTCAGCGTTTTTATTGCTTTAATCATTTTCATTCTTGTGCGGCTTCCGTGCCACCTGTTGCGACTGCCACAGAGAGTCAGAGAACTCCAGGTCCTCGCTCATACAGCCTGGCCCCTTTGAGCCTTGAACTGATGAAGCAGCCTTTTTTGATTTTTCTCAAGTGATTGCGTAGATTTCTCTTTTCATATTGTATTGTGTAGGCATTGTGTATTTTCAGTTTCAAATTTGAATTGATCATTTCGATGATCTGGGTCCGAAATGAAGAGGATAGTGTGGGATCGCGCTGCTGTTGTTCTTACAGGAAAGCAGCCTATCCAAATAACAATCACAATTTGTCGGTTATGAAGCCTACTTCCGATTTAAATATTAAAAAAGGATAGTAAATTATATATATAGTAAATTGACTTTTATTTCAAATATAAAACATTGACCCAACTCTGGAGATTAATACGATCAAATTAGTCATAGTTGCACACCGATTCAGCTTGGCGCCAGTCCTACACTGGTCTGGCCTAGACTGATAAGCATCTAGATCAGGATTCTTTATTGGCAAAACAAACATTTGTTCATATATCAGTCCAGGTCAAAGGCGTGCGACAAAAATCGCTTTGCTCCGATAGGTTTCGGTTGTGTTCTTTCGTCCGATAAACATCAGAGTGCAATAGTCGCACATTCACCTAGACAATGCCGATGCCCAAGCCGATGTGTTTAATCTCATTTAAAATTTCATGGGAATTAACTCAGGCCAGCCTCACCCCGACTCTTGTCAGATTTTTTGCCTTTTCTGCTTCTGTTTTATGTAAACATTTCACAATTTATGCGATATTTGTATAAACAATTTCAAATGGGTGGGATTCTTTGGTTTCGCTAGGCAAACCCAATGCGAAATCCAGTTTCCTTGTTTGCTCTTACTTTTATTTGCTTTGATTTCCACTCGACTTTTTTTCATATCTGTATCCGCTGTTCGACCATCGTTTATACGATTCTTGCCTTTTTTACATTTTTTCTGTCTCCTTCCACTGGAGCCAGCTATGGTTGGCGTTGTCAATATTTGCTTATCAGACAACTGGGTCTGCACCCGCACTGCCACGCCTTCTCTTCTACCGTAATAACTCACATGTTCCAGCAAATAATAGAAGAGTTTCACAATGCGCAATACGCTGCATACCTCCCTCTTCTTATGACTTTCCGTTTTTTCTTTGTATTTGCATATTTAATTTGGCTTTAATGAATTTTCAAATTGACAATTTACCAAAATATGCACACATGCACATGATTCTATAAATAAACAGTTACCAGGTTTGTAAGTCACCCACAGCAGGAGAAGGACGTAAATTCCCAAAAAAAAAAAGAAACGCCGGCGCATGCAGCTCTGCAAATTGCTTTGGGTGAGTTTTGCTTTCGTTTTTGGTTTCAGTTTCTTTTGGGGCATTCGGCATTAATGCTAATAAAATAAGTAACATACAAATTTTTCAATTTAATCGAGCAGCAATAAAGCAAAAAAATTATCTCTTGTCCTGTAACAGCAGCTCTGACAACACTTTCACGGCCCAAAGCGACTTGCTAATAGGAGTTATTGACATGTGCCCACTTTTTCCCCCAACTCCTCGAGTCTTGTTTGTTTCTGAATACTCTGCTCTGCAATCGGGGTTGCCATTAAATCACTGATGCCTCTTTGTTAATGGTCAATCATGACATACTGAGCCTGTAGAGCAAGGATTCTTAAAGTGCTCGGGTGAACTTATCATTAATTTGACTAATACTGAAGTAGTGTTACTTGAATCGAAAAGAGCATTTCCAGAAACCAAATGGACTTGGAGTTTTTTTCAACACCTTCAGACGGTCTCAACCGTTTCAACAGCAGCACTCTTGCCCAAGAAATATCTGCAAGGAGGCATATGACTCTCCTATATAAGTACGAGCGGCAAGTAATGTTGCCCGTTAACTGACAGGCACGCAAGGCGCCGAACATGGCAACAGTGGCGAACGGTGAAGGTGGTCCATCATTGGGCCAGTAACGGCATCGCCTGGTAGTAGTGCTAGTAGTGGTAGCTCGTGTGTCGCTTGTTTGGCTCTTTTAAAATTTACAAATTCTGTATACA
This sequence comes from Scaptodrosophila latifasciaeformis, assembly GCA_037075145.1. Lineage (NCBI taxonomy): Eukaryota > Metazoa > Arthropoda > Insecta > Diptera > Drosophilidae > Scaptodrosophila > Scaptodrosophila latifasciaeformis. The sequence continues at coordinate 574,708 of JBAMCM010000019.1, forward strand.
AGAATTTTTTTCCAATAAAATTCAAATCGATATGCAAACGCCTTAACATCAAAAATAGCTGATAACCTTTACAGAATAACAAAAAAAAAAATGTATAAACAAAAAGGGCAAGCCCAAAAGGATACGATCAGCTATCCTGCAGGTGTAACCGAAGGCGTTTGCTGATGCAACTGTCGCATGAGTGCCCATTCGGCTTGTAAATTGCACAGGCAGCAGAAAGGAAAACAATAACCCCTGCAACATAAGAGAGCAACTGAACTGAGCAAGTGCATCCAATAAATTTGCTGACCTACGTCGAGCAGGACTTGTTGTGTGACATTTTTATCTAATTGACAGCGTTTTATTGGCTCTTGTCGGTTGTCTGTGTGTTTTTGTGTGTGTCTCGATGCGATCTTCGATATCAAGAACAATGCAATGTTTTGTCGCAAAATTTGTCGAATCCTTCCTTGGAGCGTGTGCTACTTTTCTATATCGGAGGACTTCAAAGGCTGTGATACTGCTTCGATAAGTAATAAAAAGTGTATAGACCAGTTAGATTTACTAAGAAATCGTATTGGAATGGTGGGCGTATTCTGATTCTTTCTTAAAATCGAAGACCACCAAGTAGGAGAGCGAGTCCCACAGAAGTCGAATCTGCTTCATCATCCAGGCTCATAGTACAAATAAATTAATTTTTCCTTTATTAATTACGCTGCGCTAAAATGGCGACCTAGGCTGATCATCGAAATTAGTTGAAGATCCTTGGTAAGCAACCTTTTTGGGCACGCTTATTATTTTATTATTGTTAGTATCGGCTGAGTGAGCCGATGTGGTCAAGCGTGTCCTTGACACTGCGACTCGACTAACAAGGTAGCGCCGCCTCTGCGCCTGCGGCAGACACTAAAGAGTCCAGCCCGAACGAGCGTATCAATTTGGGATGAATTTGCCAAGTTGTAATAAACAAGATTTTTCATTGCAATACCTTGGTCGGGCCTGGGCCGGAGAAGCATGCCGAATCGCTGTCGGCGACGGCGGCAAAATTTAAAAAGGTGTCGGTTGCCATTGGTAGAAGTACCTGTGGTCCGTTGATAGGATATCGATTGTGTTCTGCGGCAGCATCCTACGATTTAGATAAGATACTTAGTCTATAAGAGTTGGTCATTTCGTTGTGCTGACAAATCATCGGTCGAGATGATGGCAAACATTTTGACCCACTGTTGTGGTCAAGGGTCAGAATTATAGTTGGATTTTTGCAAATTTTATGGTACTTTGTGGTGGTTAGGCGATTGGCATTAATCCGTTTAGCCTCTTGAGATTGTTTGCATTTCCGCCCATGTTCCGGTTCTCGAACCCTATAATCATCTTGTTAACGGCTTTAGATTGGCGTTGATAGCCACACGGCGGACTTTTTCTATTGTTCAAAACTGCACAGAAAAAGCAAGAGGACAGAGAGCAAACAAAGGGAGATGAGCTTCAGATAGATGGAGGGAGCCAGCAACAACTGCTATTAGCCATTTTAAATGCATTTCAGAGCTTGGCAAGGTTTACTCACCCAACCTAACCAAACTTAACTCACCACCGCTCGTGATTGGTTGCAACTCGAAGCTCTTCGTCGCTCTACTGAGCGATTGCGAGCACGTGCTGTCTATCCGACCTACCAACAGGCAGGCAACTTGTTTGCAGCAGCAGGAGCAACAACAAATACCACCAGCAACAACATCATCGGTAGTGGCAGGAACAGCAAAAACAATACAGGCAATGCTGGTCCGTTTACCTGTCCCGTACCTGCCGTGGTGGGTTTTCTTGTTCGTTTTCTACCGATGCCTGCGTGCATATAAATAGTCTGGCAAGGATAAGCCTCAATCAGATACTCGCCAGAAGCAGTTGCGAGACCACGAACCAGAGTAAACGCGTTCACATTTTATCTTAAAATCGTAGCAGTAGCTCCAGCCAGAAAATGCCGTCGAGTGAAATTTATCGTTATTATTACAAGACCTCTGAAGACTTGCAGTGTTTTAAGGCAAATGCTGCGGAACCCTACTTTAATCCCATGGCTGCCTATAATCCTGGCATGACACACTACCAGTTCAATTGCAATTCCTTGGCTAGCTCCAGCAATTATCTGTCCGCCAATGGCTTTATTTCTTTCGAGCAAGCCTCATCGGACGGTTGGATCACATCTTCACCGGCGAGCCATCGTTCAGAGAGTCCTGAATATGTCGACTTGAATACTATTTACAACAATGGTTGTAATAGCTTGGCTCAAGATCAGCAAATCCAGCAGAGCCAGTATGGTCTAGCCTTAGAACAACCTGCTGTCATTGCTCAACCCACTCCGGCGCCTGCTCCTGTACCTCAATCCATGGGAAGCCCCAATGTTGGGACCTGCAAAATACTTGCAGCAGCACCGGTGGCTGTTAAGCCCAAGCGCAGCTACACGCGTAAAAACCAGCAAGCCGTCCCCAGCCTCACAACACCCGCCTCGAACCCAGTCACATCTGCCCCAGCCAATGTAAGTCTCTACGACTCCGAGTTCCAGAACTTCGACTTTGACAACAATGCACTATTCGATGACAGCGTGGATGACGACGAGGATATGCTGCTCTTTGGCAGTGGTGGTGAAGACTTCGACAACAATGATGTTGAGCTCGGCGATGGTGATAGTGAAGATACCGCCCTCACCAGTGACAATTCTACCCAGCCCGGCGGCAAAAAACGACGCTCCAAGCAAATTTCCCCAGTGGTTAAGCGAAAACGCCGCTTGGCTGCCAACGCACGAGAACGGCGCCGCATGCAAAACCTGAATCAAGCCTTCGATAGGTTACGCCAATATTTGCCCTGCCTCGGCAACGATCGTCAGTTGTCCAAGCATGAGACCCTGCAAATGGCTCAGACCTATATCTCAGCCTTGGGTGATCTGCTGCGTTAAGGAAAGCTCCCTAAAAGGTGGAGTTGCTTCCAAATGTTGTACCTTTGTTTGTAAATTGTAAATTGATATTTAAATAAGCCCAGTAGAAAATTTAGTTATACTATTAGTACTATTATTTATATGTTGCATAATTCGAATTATTTCATTTATTAAACCATGAAATTATAATTTAAAAATATACAAAAGATTGAAACACTCAAAAAACATTTTTTTTAACGCAAAAAAAACCTCTATGTTAAAGATTTTATTGCAGTATATCCATTTGCCCATAGCCAAGAATATCCCATATTGAATTGGGCATAAGCCTCATAACTCGCGGAAGGTGATCGATTTGGCGCTTCGCGATCAATTTGTGCACAGCTTAACAAAATTGCCTGCCAAAACAAATACAAGATCAAAAAAAAAAAAAAAAAAAAAAATCGACAACGGTGTGCCGAAGCTGGAATACAATTTTCGAATTTAAGGAAACCAATATTAAGATAATATCATGGCATCTCCTTGTGCCAGCTTTGACCTTTTAGAAATACAAAAGCTTAAGGACAACGGTATCAGTGTTCAGTATTGTGCCAATAATTACACTTTACGGCGTCCAAGAGTGTGGCTGCCAAATTAAGTTAAGTGTTGGGATGATCTGTTTTCGGCAGTTCAGTCCCAAAAAAAAAAAAAACGAAACAAATATAAAGGGAAGTCCAACTGGAGACTGAAGGGAAAAAACTAACATTCGAAAAGCATCGGTGATCGCAGTTAGGGATAAATCGGCCAAAGAGCCACTGCGCCAATTCACAACCGTTTGAATCGGCAGCCACAATACTGAGCAGACCCGTGAAGTCAGTGAGCCATTCAATCATTCACAAGATCCAAAACCAATTTGTTGATAGCCAATGAAGCTGCTGCTGCTGTTGTTGTCGATGATCGGTGATCGACTGCTTGACGAGTAAGGCCCTACTATGGGAACTGTGTCGGATTTATAAGTATCTCAGGTGAAGGCGGAGATGCGGGCGTTGTTTTTATTTGTTTTATAAAATCATTTTCGGGCGTTAACAAATATAAAAATAAAAAAAGACAGCAAATATTATTCGGTTTCTTGGGGCTTATAATCAAAAGGAAATTCATATAATTAGTTAGCGGCTCTGACTGCTCTTCGTTATATTTTTAATGACTTAATTTAGTAGTCGCGAGCGTGAGCGTGAGCGCGAGCGCGGGTGTTACCACCTAGATCACTGGCATGGCAATTATATTATCTGCCCCCATATCCTGTCTCAGAAGTCTCACCGGACTCCCAAGCTGGTCCCAGCCAAGGGTATTTCGCTTCATTTCTTGTTAGCGGCAATTTATGGCTTTGAACGCTTCCACACAAAGCGTTGCCGTCGATTTGTCAATTACGCAAATTGTTTAGTCCCCATGACTACGTCTTAAAAAAAAAAAAAAAAAAACGCAAACCAGAAAAGATGCGCTTCGATTTTGGGCTGACTAAGTGCCCCTCTTTCTTCCTTTTCCTGTTGCGTTTCACAAGGTGGGCTTTTGTAAAACTCTGGTCGCTACTTTTGTCGTCCAATTGTCTGTCCGTCGCTCTTTTCGGGCGTTTGTTCGTTTAGGCTGATCTCTCGGTTTGCTATCACCTGCATGCAGCTGCAGGGATTCGATCCCAGTTTCAGCTTTAGCTTTAGCCAAATGCAACTGCTTGCTTGCCAATACAATTAGTTAGAATTCATGAAAGGAAGCTCTAGAAAGATTTACAGACAGCCCCAACAGACTTTTGGCAACCTTAGCAGGAACCTTAGCAGTCACAGGACACAGACGCAGACACAAACACAATTGCACCCGCAGCCGCAGCCGCAGTCACAGCTTGCTGTTTACCAGTTGTCTCTTGCCGCCTTGAAGTTGCATGTCTTTGTCAATTTATAGACAGCTTCCCTGAGCATTATTAACACGTATTATTATTGTGCTCTGGGGTCTTCTGCTTTTAGATCGGTGCATATTTTGTGGGCTTTTCTTTATTGGGATCGGTTTTATTTGGGAACTGCGTAAAATGAATGTTCAGAAATTTGTCATGTCGATAATTGGTGAGCTTTATTTTGTGGTTTTTGGGGTTGTCTCTTTAACTTTGACAGAGGAATGAGAAGAGGCGGAAAGTGAATATCTGCATTAAATAAGTTAATGAGCTTTAACACCACCAATTTGTCACTGCTTGTTAGTGTCACACTGGGATCACATCTTTGAAAAGGTGGTTTTGCATTTTTAAAAGTAAGTATTTAGAACTTTAGGATTACACAATTGCGTTCTCTATTTTATATAATGCTTGATTTCTTAGGAAATTTGGGAAAAAATAACAAGATACTTTTTCATAGGAATACAATCAAAATCGATACAAAAAACACGCAACAATAATTTCTTTAGTTTTGAAAATCTTTTTTATTTATATATTTTACCTGCATTATTTAATTGTTTTTATATAATTTTCGAGGATTACGAAATATTTCTGTTGCCTTTTTTTAATTTTTAGGTAACCACAAACATTAATTTTTCAAGTGGGGTTTCCGTTTCCGTTTTTTCTGCTTTAGTTAAATTCAATACATTCGTAAAATTGAGCTAATCCCCCAAATAGCATGGCTAGGAAATATTTCAGACCAAGCGAAATAATAGATCGATGGAAGAGTCCAGATCATAGAAAATCGTATCCCAAATTGAAACAGTCGCGTGTGCAATCGTTTGCCTGGGCAATCCGAAGATTACAATTATTAAGTCTTATGGTAAAGATCGTAAAAGGCAACTCTATAATTAGTGACACCAAATCGCAGCAAGACGACAACGCCCACATAGTGTGTGGTCCAGTGGACTCGTAAAGAAAAAAACACCGAAAAGAAATGGGCAAAAACACGGTTACCTGTAGACCGTCCAAAAGTAAAACTCAATTAAAGATTTGTTTATTTTGGGAAGCCCAATTAATATAAAGGAAATTGTAAAAGGAAATACCCAGACAGAAAAGAGAAGCGGCTCCTTGTATATCCGAAACATTAAGATCAGCAATCAATATCCGATTCAGTTGATTACCGAAAACCGTTACATGTTGACAAATTATTCACACGGCCCAAAGGACTGATCTTTTGGACAGGTCGGTAACTTAATTAGTGTTCTCTGACATCGAAACATCAAAGTCCTTGACCACCGGGAGAGCATCTTTGAAAACAGAGAGTATCTCACGCTGCACAATCGTTAAGTAGGGAATAAAATGGACCAACCTGATATAGAGATTGGAAATCAGTGAAAGTGCATCAAAAATCAAAGGCGACGTTCAGTTTTTGATCATTTTATGGCGTGGCATCAAATTTAAGCAAAACAAAAACCCTAAAATGCTACCAACAAAGTTGACTGCACACTGCATCCTCAGCTCCCAGTAAACTTTTCTTAAAAAAAAAAAAAAGGTTTTAAAATATACATATACAAATTTTTAACTGAAATTGCCACACGCAAGCCATCGCTTTGTCACGTTAAGAGGTACGGAGTGCTGGACTCTAAGCTGTGGTCCTGGGTCTGATCCGCATTTTTCTTAGCAAAGATTCTTCTCTCTTCTCACTTTGGCTGTCCGAGTGTCCCGATGGCTCGATGTGCTTTAGACTATGTCTGGTGGATGCGCCTGGGTCTGTAATTTTTATTGGCATTGGGTCATTTGATACAGTTTCCAGCTCATTTGCTTGTAATTGGGCACCAGAGCACCAAAGCACAGGCTCCACATGAAATCTCTGTCTGTCTGGTTGTCGTTCCGTCTGTCTGTCCCTTTTATGTGCCAACTTCAGCTGAGGTTGACGACTTTTCAAATTATCAGTTATATTTTGGAACTTATATATTTATTAATCAGGATTTCGTGTGAAAAATTTACCGCACTCTGCTCATATTTTCGTTTAAGCTCAGCTCAACACGGCCAACAACAACAGCAACAAGCTCCAGGACCAACATCACAAGCAGCTAATTGAATGTCAACGACGTCGGTGGCGTTGGCATCACTTCAGAATTTGTCGAGTTTCCAAGTACCCGGTTAAGTTTTGTTGCCTTGTTTATTTTGGTCTTATTTTTTAGCTTACGTCTCTTCTTGCTTTTTGTCTTGTGATTTTTTTTACAGTTTTCTTTTTTATCAAGCGTCTCTTTTTATGCTGTCGCGCCTGGACTGTATTTATTGCTTTGAGTGCGTGTAGTTGTTCGGAGAGTGTGAACTTAATCCGTTGGCCCCAATTATTCACGTAATTAAGTATTAATGTGCGAAATTTTATCACCTCCTGGAAGGTTAAACGGTTGAACAAGTCGTGATTTTCCACGTGATTTGTGCTTAAGCGTTCGTGAAAGTGGGGCTTCTCAAGCCAGAGTCTACGATATTTAAATACCATTAAGATCTCAATCATGTAAAAACATATCCCTAATCACTTTAATGAGCCACAAAATGGACTCTTAGACCTCACAGAATCAAGAATAAAAGCGTGTCGTCAAATTCCTTTGATCGTGTATGTGAAATTTATCCGTGTGATTCCACCCAACTATAATGTCAATAACAATAAATTTCTATCGAGTACAAATGATATCTACCGACAACAAGCAGATTACAGGAAAAGAGGCAGAACTAGAAACCAACTCATAACTGTCAAAAAGCAATCAATTGATTGTGCATCAAATAAGGCCATCGGACAAATGGGAACAGCGAGCTCAAGTCCTGATCAGATATTTGGAAATTTCGTAGGACGAAACACCGACTTCGCATAATATTTAAGAGGCGTGTTCCGCCTGTCAACATTTTATGTTGGTGGTCGAGAAGTCAAACTCTCTTGCCAACCGACAGCCGATTGCTGAGAGCGTTGCGGGTGTTCCCGAGTGTTTCTTCGTGTGCCTGTTTTGGTCCTTACGCACATTACCTAGCTGAGCGCAGAATCAAGAACAATAGCTCCCAAAATAAGCGGACCAAGAGTCTATTGTGCCTTTGGACAAAACAAAGGATACCACTTATAACACATTATTACATGTAAAAGTCCTTTGACTCAATAGGCATTTTATTGTCCAAAATGCAGCAATAAGAAAGAGAGAAAGCGAGTGTTGGTATAATTCATTACTTTATTTTTGACCAGATTGCGGTATCCTTGGTGTCCTTTTGAAGCTGGGCTCAGCGCTTTATAGTGGCTTGAACCAGATCTAATTTTATTGCTCAATTTTTTGTGAGGATCTTGGAGTTTGAATAAAATTGGATGGTCTGGAAAATTTTACATTTGTCTCGAAAGTTCATTATTTATTTCTATATTTTTGATTCATTCTAATGTAAATTTACTTTGTTATTTGAATTGAATTTGATTTGGTTGTGCTTGTCTATGAAAATATTTTCAAAGATTATTCACACCGCAATGGTGGGGGTGATTTATTTGAGTTCACAAATAAAAATTTAATTTTGAATGGAGCATGTCCTTTCTATTTTAAATTTAAAGTATAAGCAATAATTATTTTATATATTACAACAAATCCTATTTAAAAAATATTACGTGTCTTGCTTATGAACGCATGAGAAAGTTTAAGTTTATATATTTATTTTAATCGGACTCCACCATTCCCCCGGGAAGCTATGGGGTAAAAGTTGATATAACTCAAAAAGTACAAAAAATGGGTAACCCAATTTAATGCGTATAGCTCTCAAACCTCACAATTCACTAATTTTATTTGATTAAATTTAGAGTCGTCTATTTGTTCAGATTTAAAACTGCAAATTAAAAAAAAATCCTTTGGAGTAAGGGAAATATGTATAAAATTTGACCTTAAATATTCAAAGTGTCAGCAAAAAAGTAGCGACTCCACCCTATTACAGTGCCAAGCAAGCATAAATTAATTGAATAGACCGGTAGAGGGCACCCTGTTTTTTTTTTTTTTTTGCGCAAGTTACATATGTATTGATAGATCAGATCTATCTCCTTTCCGTTGATATGTGAAAACTTATTGAAAGGGACAAGCTCTTGAATGCTGGAATGCTCAAATTTATTCCGGGGATAGAAATGAATAAAAAAAAATCTCTTCCGGTAGAGAAATTGTCACCAGCACCAATGTGGTTGAATTCCGAACAAAGTCCCCGAGTAGCAGTATCAGTCACATATCACATATTCTGCAGGTTTTTCTTATTTCTTAAGTTTTTTAGATCCATTAATGGAGCCATGATCCCACAGTCTGAGTCTGCCAAATTCTAGGGCTAACTCTAGACAAAAGATTGACTTGGAAGGATCTCACACAAGTTCAGGAAGATGAGTTGGTTACTTTCCAGAAGAAGCAAACCGTCCATTAAAAACAAGTTCCTCTTATACAAAACAATATTAAAGCCTGCATGGAAATACGCCATAGAACTTTGGGGCACTGCCGCATCAACAAATATAAAGAGGCTTGAAAGTTGCGAAAACAGAATTATCAGACAAATCATTAGTGCTCCATTCTATGTGCGCAACTCCACCATTCGAAGAGACTTAAGTCTTCCTTCAGTTGTGGAGGTAATCAACAAAAAAGCAAAAGACACATTGACAAACAAAATGATCATGTAAACCACCTTGCCATTAACCTCTTAGACAACAGCTACCATCGTCGAAGACTAAACAGAATTCATCCATTGGATCTTCCCTTTCGAATACCGTAATAATACAAAATACACTTATCCACCCACCTCCTACACTTCCTACACACTTTGCTATTAATTACATTTAATGTATTACTCATTGTTAACGTTATTATAAAATTTAATTAAATGCCCTATGGGCAGATGTAAATAAAGAAATAATTAAATAAAAAAAAAAAAATTTTTTTTTAGATACCCAATTTAGGCTTAGATAAAAAAACATGAAACCACATGTGCACAACGAAGCTCCCATAGGGCCGATCGAAAGTAGAAAAAAAGGATTTAAATTCTTAATTTTTTTTTTGAGATTAATTTGTTTTCTCAATAAAATTTTAGAATTATTTGTGTTTAAGGGCACCAAACATTTCTGCAAAATTTGAATGAAATCGTATTATATGTATATCTAAATAAGATTTTATGTTTTACTATATAAAAAAAAAAAAACGATTTGCGTCCACTATAGGTACAGGATATCCCAAACTCGGCTGCATCCGAGCTTAACGTTCCGATTTTTATACTCTTTTCACAGAAAAAAGAGTATATTCATTTTACTCTGATGTTTGTAACGCACAGAACCAAACATCGTAGACCCACAAAAGTCGATATAGCCATGTTCGTCTGTCCGTCTGTTTCTATTTAAACTACTCTCTCTGTTTTAAAGCTTTTTTGATGAAAGTTGGTATATAGCCTTCTATTTTACCTAGGCAGCACACTTATTGGAACCGGCCGGATCGGATCACTATATCATATAGCTGCCATACGAGCCTAAATCGGTTTAGGGAATAACTCGCGCATTTATCGACTGATCTCTACGCGTTTATGCTGAATTTTATTATCATCGGACTACTATGTCATTTAAACCTAAATCGGCCCTATTAACTGACCAACCCCGTTCATGTGATTTACGGCAGAAACAACTGCGAAAAGAGTTTGTAATCTTCGGCACCCCGAAGATAACTTTGGGATTTTTTTTTATTGCTGAATTTGTTAATTGACTTTTTTAGGGAGTGTTTTTTAAGCTCTTTAAGTCTATAGGGTTAACTAAATAAATGGTTCTGAAATGCTGAAGTAGCCCATCCAAGATACTGGGAATCTCAAATTCGTCTGAGCCCGAGTTTAATATTCGGAATTTTTGTTATAAAATACAAAGTTGATTCATAAGTGAAAGTAAAATTGATTCCAAGATATCCACATCTTAAATTATTGTTTGAGAATACTTCATGCTCATTATAAACAATAACAGTGATAATTTCTTGTTGGTCCTCTTTAGGTTGGAAATATATTAAGAAATAGGATTGTACACTCGATTTAAGTAAGAATTACGATTAAGTAAGCCAAAAATACTTGATTTCCCTCTTATTTTAATATTTAACCACTATTTAGTTTTAAAAAGTTGGTCCATTTAATTACTATACAACTGTTGCATTTTTAGAAAAGTTGGGGATGGCTTGGACAGCAGACTTGACTACTATCCAACAATCATAGTTGTTAAAATTTTGAAGAATCATACCTGAACAACTGACGCTGAATTGGGAAAAAAAGATGAGGCACACGTGTTTAATTCTGCGCAGGCGCGCGCCGTATTTGTAACCTTAGCCCAAGCAGTGATCTTTCTATGCGTTGGTATTGCCTGTCACCCTCACACTTTCAGACCTCAGCCCCTCATTTTGTTCCGGAGTTCGATGGTCTGTCTGTCAGTTAACCTTTAAGTTGGCTGCAACCCTTTCCAATTTACTTTTGGGTCCTTTAAGCGGGTTGTCCTTCTGGCAGCTCTGCTGATGCATGTGTTGTTGGTGTTTTTTTTTCTCTCTCTTTTCCTTTTTTACTCGTGCTTATCGGAAGTCAAAGTAGCAAGCACGAGTGCTTCATTGAAATGTTGAAGAGCGGTGGTACATCAACTGGCAGGATAAAACCGTAAGCGAAACAGCTAAAATAAAATTCAAGAAAAAGAGAAAAATAAGAGTGGCAAAGGCTCTGACAACGGACAATCCAATTCTTGAGGCGAAGGCACCATATGACGGCGTGCGCCGCCCGTTTGGTTTGAGCGATCCTGGCGCAGCATATGTTGCATTTTTGAGTTTTTGAGTTTGGAGATGGTCGGTCCCGTTTCAACCAATCGAACAGCCATTGGTTGTCCTTTTTCGCTTTCCTAGCCTTCGTCCTGATGGCGCGTTCCTGTTGCTCGCAACAGGAGCAACAGCAGCACCACCACCACCAACAACAAAAATAACAAAGAATAATAATAATAATGATAATTTCTTGTTGGTTCTCTCCCTCGTCTGAAGAGCAAGTAACAGTTGGTCCATCGTAAGCTATAAGTAACCTAAGGTAGAGTTGTGCAGTGTAGTCTGAAAATAGCCCGACCAAGTAGACACTTAATAGATATCCAGACAAGCGCAACAGATCGGTCTCATTTAATCAATCCGCAAACATAAAGCACATACTGCTACGACTACAGTTAAGTTAGTTGCAGTAGCCCATCAGCTATACAATTAAAGCTGCATCAATCAAAATTAAGGAGATTATTAAGCGCCACTCCTCTGGTCCCTCATTCCTTTCCGTTTTCATGATAAGCTAAATATAATCAGAGGCATCGATAGAACCTAAAATTAGCATGCGCCAAAGCTTTTCAAGGTAAACATAATTAAAATCGTATTAAATTTTTAGGGTCAAAAAGAATACATTGTAAAGGCAGACCTACTGGATCCTAAATATCCGATATGGACTATTCCAACTGTCTACCAATCTATTCTTCTTCAAATGAAATTGCGCGCTTTCCCAAGTCATTCCCAGCTCAGTCTGTCTGATCGTCACAGATGTTGGAGCAGGCATCAGGTCTAGCAATCGTTTAAAAAGTATTTGTGAAACTACAACAACAGCACTAGCCCAACTGTTACCAACAAGAAAAAAACTGCTACAACAACAACAGACAAATAAGATAAAATTCAAATAACTCTTAGTAAAGTTGCGCCACTGAGCAAAAAAAAGAAAAAAAATCCCAACGTTATCTTCGGGGTGCCGAAGATTACAGACTCTTTTCGAAGTTGTTTCTGCCGTAAATCACATGAACGGGGTTGGTCAGTTAATAGGGCCGATTTCGATTTGTATGACAGCTATATGATATAGTAGTCCGATATTAATAAAATTGAGTACAAACGCGTATATTTATGTAGAAAACGTGTTGGCCGAGTTTTGAAAAGATCAGTCAATAAATATGCGAGTTATTCCCTAAACCGATTTAGGTTCGTATGGCAGCTATATGACATAGTAGTCCGATCCTTACGAAATTTGGTTTATATATTAATTGCTATAAAAAACATATGTGTGCCAAATTTGAACAGGATCGGATAATAAATGTGGGAGTTATTGTGTAAACCGATTTAGGTTCGTATGACAGCTATAAGATATAGTGATCCGATCCGGGCAAAATTTTGCACAATTATCTATCGTTATATAAGACACACGCATGCCAATTTTCAAAAGGATCGATTAATAAATGTGGAAGTTATTGCCTAAATCGATTTAGGTTCGTATGACAGCTATATGATATAGTGGTCCGATCCGACCGATTCAAACTAGTGTACTACCTAGGTAAAAAAGAAGGCTAAATACCAAGTTTCAGCAAAATAGCTTTAAAGACGACGGAGTAAATCGCATAGAAACAGACGGACAGACGGACAGACGGACATGGCTATATCGACTCCTCTAGTGATTCTAAGTATTCTAGATGTAACTTTTGTGGGTCTACGATGTTTGGTTCTGTGCGTTACAAACATCAGAGCAAAGTGAATAGACTCCTTTTTCTTCGAAAAGAGTTTAACAAAGTCAGCGGCAGCAATTTTGCTTTGAAAAGCAACATTTTGTTGCAGTGTATGAGCGTTTGCATGGTGGCAGCAACCGCAAGACAGGTCAAAATAATTTGGTTCATTGCGGAAACACACTCAAACAGGCAGACACTGTGACCATTTATGTAGGTATCTCTTGCCTTTCTGAGCCCAGCTGTTGTTAGTCGGGAGTTCAAGAAAAAGACAAACGACGGCATCGTGTGTTTGCCACGTGTCGTTGGCCAAATCGAGCAAATTCATGGCTAGTCAATTAAAATGTAGGAAAAGTTAAAGGACCACATGTGATTAGTTGAATAAAACATATAAATTAATATTTTATATACATTTATTGTACCCAAAAAAAAAAAAAACACTGAGAACTGAGCATTGAGCAGCTGTAAAATCAATCAAAAAGTTGTCAAATAAATGTCAATGGTCAATGTTCAACAATCTATACGATCCACTGCAATGAATACACAGAAATTTGAGAACGCATGCATAAATAAGTAGAAGTAACCGGATCAACATATCTTCGTGGTGCATAAATTGCTCGTTTTATTTTTTGGTTTTGCATAGCATATAAAATTATGAACCACTTGCTTTTTAAATTACAGACAATCTGCCTTCATGTTGGCCAGAAAATCATTGATATCCTCAATTGTACCGAAACTACAGTCGCGGGCCTCGGCCACTTGTTTCTCGGATCCTTGACGAGTTGTCTGCAACAGGAGGCTAATGTCATTCAAAGTCTGACTTAAGCTGCGATTAATATCGGTCATGCTGCGTAAAAAGCAATTGGTGCCACTGGCGAAAGAAAAGTCCAACACTTCACTGCCACCCCCAACCATTTGACACAACTTTGGTAGCTCTGCTATTTGTTGAACTGAATTCTGGACCAAGCTCAAGAGCTCCTCACCACTGGCACGAAAATTATCCATAGTTTGGCGAAGAGTGCGAGTACAGGTGTTTAACTGACTGCTCACATTGGCTGTAAATTCATCCAAGTTCCAGGCAGGATTGCACCTCGGATTTTCTAGGAAAAACTCATTGGCATTGTAGATTGATTCACTCAATCCTTCCATGGCATTAGCTGTTATAACTTCGATATTTCCAGACATATCAGTAAATGTACGATCGATTTTAGATTTTAGTTGATTGCTGGTTTCGTCGCTAACGTTTACAGCGATTTGCGATAAGTTATCCAATACCATAGTAATTGGGCCATACTCTGTGGTTTCCGTGTCCGAGGTTGTCACACTGCTCGTTACAGTTTTTGTCTCCGATTTAGTTATAGCTTCGATTTGAGACTCACCAACGACTTTTGACTGGATTTATGGATTTAAAGGATTTTTAACATTAAAATTCACCAAACAAATGAGAAAATAACTCACTGTCACAGCAAGCAAAGCTATTGCTCCCAATAAAATTGTTGTCCTCATCTTCATTTGTTACTTTATGAGTTTTGACTCTGAATTCTTTTAAATATATACCAGACCAATATGAAAGATAGTTCAAGCACTTAAGTAGATAACTTGAACACAAAACAGCAACATGTAGTGAACAGAATGTCACCATTACCCTAATGAAAATATTATTGAGAAAAATAAACTGTCAACTTCTGATTCATACCAGTTTGAGAAATGGCGTTCATGAAAATTTGGCAGGGAGAGGTTTTACCGCTGACACTTTCATTAGTCATCACCTCCATCTTTTGTGTAATTTTCCACTTTTTCTCGATAAATATCTGGGTCACTAATAGTTCTGTCATTGCAGCCAGTTAGTGGAGCTTTTTTGCCGCTGAGCTCTCGTCAGTATGGACCACTATATGAATCTGTTGGCTTTCTTATAGCAGATCAAAGCTTTGCAGCGTCTGTTGCGTGGAATGCGACCAAAAGGAGTATCAGTGACCAATCGATGTCTGTGCATAATGCCTGGGAGAGGATCGAGGACATGCAACATGAAGTTGCAGAGTTCCTTGAGGATTTCTTTAGCAATCAATATAACACGCAGTTGGATAAGTGCTTCAAGAAATATGAACGTGAGGTAGGCCACTTCAACCGCGAACTAATAAGCATGTACAGCATTTGCAAGCAATCACTGGACTATACACTCGATCAGTTAAACGAGGCTATTCGTAAGGAGGTTGACTTCATGAGTGGAGCTGCTTTACAAATCCACCATTTGAGACAGAACTGTAAAATCCGACAATTAAAACAAAACTCATCCAATCATGTCGTTGTGCTACTATGTGTAGTAGCTGGTATTGGTGACATCAATCAGCGCATGTCTATGGCAGCTTATGCCTCTTTGGATATAGTGCTGAGGCTGGCAGCATTTAGAGGAAATAGTGAGGAATTCGAAACACCGAGCTGTCAGTCTTATAAGCAGCTTAAGGCAGAATTCGATGAATTATATTGGCAAATTGAGCAGTGTACAAGATTTATATAATAAAGGAGTTACCACAATTATAAGAGCAGCTAATATATCAAGAAATTTTATATCAATTTGATTGTTGAACGTGGCTCATTTAAAGTTATTCATAATTTCTGGGGCCAGTGTTCCCAGTTCGCCGATAAAAATTAAAAATCAAGAATATTAAAATTATCAATACATTCACATTCTGATAATATTCGAATATTTATACTATTTTACCTTACAAGTTACAAGGCTATAAAAAATTTGTGAAATGTATGTAACATATAGAGGAAGACGTCGAAGACCCCCCAATTTTATCTATAGTATGATCAGGGTGATTAGAGAAATCGATCTTGCCACGTTCGTCAGTCTGTCTATCTGTTCTCAGAGATGGTAAGGCCTAGAATATTCCGGTGTGTTGCTAATAATCATTTGTTCTGCAGGTTAGATCAAGTTTATTTATTCAATTTTTTCGATATCCGATTTAGGTTCAAAAGTGCAAAAATCTTTTTAACGTCTTAATTTCTTTATTTTTTTTTAAAGATATTGTATTCGAATTGAAAAATAAGCAGTTGTGCAAAGTTCTAATGAAATTTGACAGCTATATCATATAGCCTCCATAAGGCTGATCGGACAAAAAATAGGATTTTTGCCTTTTTCAGAAAACGGGTTATTACAACTAAATTAAGCACTAGGCAGTTGTTACTATATTTACTATATTTAACTCGGATGACTATATCATATAGCTTCCATGCACCTGCTTCACCAAAAAAATCATTTAAAATGTTTTGTTTTCACAAATTATAGAGTTATTTATTTATTGGTATTAAAGCGCGTTTAAAAAATTTAAGGTTATATGGAAAAATAGGTTGAAAATATCGATTAAGGCCCCTTTAGGTACAGAGTATTCAAACTCGGCTGCGCCCAAGTTTAACGTTCCGAATTTTTTTGAGATAAAAAAGTACAAAAAAAAAACATTTAGAAGTTATCTCCATATAGTTAGACCTACAACATTTTGTATACCAATTTAATACCAATTAAAGCTTTAAAATACCAAGCTCAGTAGAAATGTCTATCTAAAAATATATGCGTTATTTTAATGATTTTTTTTTTTTAATTCTAAATGATTTTTTTGATGAAAAATCTTTATAGGAGTTATATTATTATAGTAAACTGTTTTGTACTTTATCTGACTGCGATTCGAATATATAAATCTGATTTCGGTTTCTGCACTTTTGACCGGCTCTATGGGGGCTATATGTTAATAATAGTAGTCCAATCAGATCGAAACTAAAAACTTCTTAAAAACACATAAAAGCTTTTAAATGTTAAAGCTATGACCCATTAACTTTTTACTTTCTTTGAGGTAAATGTGGTTTTATGCTTTTATTCTGAATCTAAGTCGGATATTAAAAAATTAAATAGCCTTGATCTAGCCTGTAGAATATGTGAGTATTAGCCATAAGCTGGACTTTCTAGATCTTAACATCTCTGGGAACTAGGCTTTTATGAAGACGGACAGGCGAACATGGCTAGATCGATTTTTCTAGACACACTGATCATATTTTAGTTATTTTTTGAACTCTCTGATGTATTCTTGTACCTTAAATGTTTCAAATCTATTAGTGAGTAGAATAGATCTATTTTCATTCCAAAAAATAATAAACTTAAGGTTTTTCTTCACTATACCGCTTCCTAAGGGAAAACTCAAATCAAACGCAACATATAATTCAGCTCTATTTTCCAGACAGACGAAAGAGTTCTCTTTCAAATGTCAGTTGTATGTGTGCGACCATTCGCGCTTCTGCTCTTGAGAGCGCATGCTTAATAAATTAAAAATTATATTTTTTTCCGGCAGAGATGTCTAAAATCCTTCGTTTTCTAGTATCTAGACCATAAATGGAAAATATTGGGAGGCTTCTGGCTCTCCCAAATTTTTTTAGGTTGGCCTGTGCTTTGATTGCCAGTAAATCATACTCAACCTATTTAACTATTGAGAGAGTAAGGAAAGTGGTATCAAATTGATTGTTGAACTTTTCAAATAAATAATCTACTCGGTATTTCTTGATCACAAGATAAGCGACGATTAGCTTAATCAAGCTATTTTGTTTTTAAATAATTTCGAATCGCTTGTGGTCTATTTCTGATAAGTTTTATGACCAACATCCCCTGCTAGTTGCTTTAGGTTGAAATCATATTCAGTTAACTGCGGGTCTTTGTGTAAATACGGCCTTCTCTCAGCCAATATAATGTGCAAAGTACTATTGTTAATTAGCTGCTTGGCTGTGGCGTGTGCTACTGTCCAGGGCCACAATGAAATCCTTAATTTGCTACAGCAACAGCAAAAGGAATTGGGACTGTCTGATTATGAAATGGAAGCTGTACGACCGTTTTTTCGGGAGCTGCAAAGACAATATGATTATTTGGATAGTCTTAGACAGCAAAATAGCGATGGCAGCGTAACACTGAAAGCACATAGTGAACTTGATGCCTCTTACACTCAGGCCTTTATGGACCTTAGTGCTCGATTTTCTAGCTATGAGAATTATGAACCCACCGTTGTGTATGACACTGAATTGCCCAATTTGGAGCAATTGCTAGGTAACTTTTCGACAGATATGACTCAAGAACAGTCGCTGGAATTTCAAGATTTGCAGAGCATTATGCAAGATGTTATTGATGAGTCCCAAGAAGGTATCGATGCGCTGGTTGGTCGTGCCATACACTTGGAATCAATTTTATTAAAACTGAACAAACCCAAAATAGTTATGGCTGCAATTAATGGATTGAATGTAATGTGGAAGTACTGGGGCCGAGCAACACAGGCCGCTTACTGTAGTTATTCTCATGTGCCTCAGTTAACAGAAGCCTTAGATGCTATCAATGGAGGAGTCGGCTGTTATACTCTCACAATGTCTTTAATATTGAGAATACAAAGTGAAACGGTAGCTTCCGTCAAGGAGATCAAGAGTAATGTGTTTGATCTCGTGAAAGTATACAAGAAAATCGCAGCGAAACAAACGATTGTGGGCAAGATATTATCGGGAACTCTGAATGTTTTCAAGGTGCTTCGACGGCTCCATGATATTATAGCTGTGGGCATTGATGGCTACAACAAGATTAACAATGAATTGCCACAGGCGGCCCGGAATGTAGCAGAATGCGGCACCGACTTCGGAAAGAGCGTACCACATATGGTTGAAACAGTACAAAACCTAACCACATGCATCACATTCGTGGATACCGATAAGCCTGATTATGAATTTACCAAACCAGAAGAAGACCGCTATTGGAATACTGGGGAGCCACCTATGGACATTCCATATGAAGATGACCCAGAGGACGACGATGATGATGAAGACGATGACCTGGCCGATGACTATGTGGATCACCGATAGACGTAAAAGTAATACTGAGTCATTTTAATAGATCGGATAGAAAGAGTATCCAAAAACTTAATATATTATTTTTTTGACTTAGTAAATGTGAAATAAATACAATACAAATATTAGGAAGTTAGGATGGAGCTCAGATTAGACATCACTCTCCTTGAGCTGACGTACATATTGTTCGCTTAACGATTTATTAATACCTTCAAAACTGGTGTCCAAATCAAAGGGGACAACCACAGCCTGCGGACTGCTGTGTGATTTGTGCACGTTATGACTGACATTGTATGGAAGTTGAGATGTGGAGCCACCTGGAGCCACTGTTAATACCTGGGGCAAGGCAATAACATCAGCCATCAGGGTCTGGCGACAAAGGGCAGATAGTGCACTGCTCTGCGAATCAGATCCATCTTTTGATTTTTTGCCGCTGCCATCTTTAACACGTCGTAGTTTGGAAGCTAGATTGGCAAACCCCAGTTTGCTGGATATTTTACCGGATCGCCTGACAGTTCGTGGCAGGCTGTCATATACGGAATTAGAGCCAGAGATACTCTCCTGGTCAGTAGTTACTTCTTGATGCTGATCAGTGGCTATTGTGTGTGCACTCTCACTCTTCTGAAGTGTTGCTGCATCAGCTTGACACACTGAAGTTATGGCTTCATGCCCTTGATTTTGTGGTACGACAGCACTTTGCAGAAACTCGGCACGTGCCCGCTGTATTCGCAAAGCTCTCTCTGATAACGGTGTAGCTGGCTTCTCTAAATCGGCAAAAGAAGCAATTGGAGGAAATTCAAAATGATTAGGCTTAGTCGGTGTCAGTGTCTTTCCTTCTAATTTACGGTAAATTCTCGGAACAGTATTATCCGTTTTGTTGGGCAATTTTAAAGGATGAGATGAAATAATCGAAGAAGTACTGGGAGAGGTTGGGCAAATAGAACCTGAGTTTGTTTTGGCTATTTTTTGTTCAATTTTATGACTGACATTGGCACTTTGAGATTTATGAAGAGAGTTCTTTTTGTAAAGATGGGCCTTACGTGGTGGCGGTGAAATCGAGGAATGTGCCGATTTATTCAATTTTTCGCGCTTGCCTTGATTTAGATTTTTCTGAATAGATCTTATGCTATCGGTTGCCAAGGGTTCTCGGCAATGGGGCTTCCTCAATACACTTTCACAGCTCTGGTAATTCCGAAATTCCTCTGCCTCTTTTGGAGGGTTCAATAGCTGTAAGCTTATCGACTTTGATCCAGATTGGTAAAGACTTGGCGTATGCAGTATCTCCGTTGATGGAAGAACTGTTCGAGGTTCTAATTTGGGCGTATCCTGTATGCTGAATGTTGGGCTCTCCAGTTCTTTTTCAATAATAGCAATTCCATCAGCTGCATTTGGTTCCACAATTGTAGTAAATAGCTTTCGCTTGGTTTTCACAAACACATTCGAGTTTGTATTGTAGTTGAGCGTGTGCAGCTCTGGTAGTGGAGGTGGTACAAAACCAGTCATTTTCTGGGGTTCCTCTACATTACTGGCAACGATCTGACTTTGTTTAATCGGCTCACCCGGCTTTACTTTAAGTGATGAATGTAGCACCTCCGTCTGCAAAATGGGTACAGGATCTTCACCACGCAATCGGAAATCATCATCTAAAGAACGTTGCTTAACACGGAAATTTTTACGGCGTAGTCGACGTGGCGTCTCAACGACACTTTGAGTATCTACATCACTGCTATCACTTTCAGTTTTGCTATTTTGACGAGAACCCATCTTGCGAAGGCGTAACTTCTTTTTAGATCCATTGGTATTCGTCGTAGTGGTTCCAGTCCCACGAAAGGAAGTTGCGTTTGTCTCCGTTTCATTTACCTGGGGCAATGCTGGATTTTTTTCTTCTTTTAATTTAAAATCGACATCGCGACTGAAATTAGCCAAGCTAGCATAGGACGGAGACTCCAACTGCACACCCTCTTCGGTGGTTATATTAATATCGGGAACAATATCACGGGGATATCTATTTGTACCACCCTCTATTAACCGATAAAGAAAATATATTTCATAAATCAAAGTATGAGAGATATCTTATATATACTCACGTATGCTTTGTTTTAAACATTCCAAAGACTCGTGCAATCCTTGCAACTCATGAATATATTCCAAAGTTCGCTCTTCCATTGTTTCCTGGCAGCACGCTTCGTTCAATGGCGATTTCAGACTCTAGAAAATAGTTTTTGATTTAACAAAGTAAAAAATCACAATGTAGAATACACTTACCAATTCCGTTAACCGCCCTAATTCAGTCTGCACATCAGATATAGCATTCAATACGGTCGGCTTCATTAAATTGTTCGAGTAATATGGGTAAATACTGCGTATGCTCATTAACGCGGCTTTACAATTTCGCGTTTCCACATGGTCTAGAATGTCCGGTGACACCTGTCTAAAGTGGACAAAGAGTTCATCGGCACGTTTTATAGCACTGAGCAAAGGTGCTAAATTCGTATGAGATTCGAAGCTTTGCACACGGCGTGAATTGCTTTAAAGAAGAAGGCGATAATATCAAATCATTGAATTATCAAATAACGTGGGCATCCCTATTTAAAAACGTACCAATAGTCATTGCACTGGACTTCTTCATATTTGTAAATGGGTGTCTGCTGCTCAACGAGCGTGTGTGCAGTGACTAATGGTGAGGCAGTGTCATTAACCACCTCTTCCACTTCAACCATGACTGCCTCTGGTTCATCAAATTTCTTAAATTCGTGATCAGTTAAGGCATCCGCGCTATCTTCGATCTCCTTTAGCTCGTTGACATCGTTAAGGGACAAAGAAGATGCCTGCTGGGATATTATCGGTAATGTAACACTGGGGGCCACGCTGTCCAATGATAATGAGCGACTCAGAGTCGGCGAGTGTTCCGTGGCAGCTATTTGAGTAATTGAAAATAAGTACATATTATTGATATGTTTACACTCACCTTTATTATTTTCCTTGTTTATACGACGTACATCAATAGGACAGTAGCCAGGATGCTAATAAATTAGTTGAATAGATTACAATGTTGTGTGTTGGATATATAATTTCACATGCTTACAAGAAGTGCAAAAGTAGAAGACTCTGGACCAATGCCTCTAGCCTTTTCCCATTCGTAGAGCTTTTTGGTGAACTTTCGTGAAATTCCTTCAAACTTCATAACTTCTCCATCAGAGGTTTTAACTTCAATGTTTTTAGATGAGTGGTCAGGTGCCACAATAGCCTTTAGTTTCGCCAATCTAAAAAAGAATTTTTTGAGTATCTAACCCATTAGGAAAAATTATTCGATTTGCACCAACTTTTCTTTGTCGTGGGGCCTGTGCTTGTACCAGCGATCATCGTCTGAGCCACGTCGCGTAGATTGGTTTGTTTTAGCTCCTCGCTTGAGTGAGTCATTATCAGACGCAGTACCCCCACCTGAACTCTTCAGTTTGTTCCATTGTTCTGCGAAATGGTCCTCGATTAAACTGAATAGAATTTATTGAGAAACTTGTAGTTAAGTTGAACTCACCCAATTTTTTCTGAAACTTTTCAGGCAAATCTTTTTGATCCGGCAAAGCGCACAACCCCTGGCCTTCAAGTTTTACTTGACCTGTGCTCCATAGATTCCAGTCAATTTTCTGCTTGAAGTCCCCGCTATGTGTTTTGGTTATTGGACTAGTGGCTGGCTCTGACACAGAGTATCCATGAGCGCTGTGATGCTTGGCACGCCACTTGTGGAGCTTCTTTTTGAAATCCGGAGTGAGCTTCTCCTCTAGTTGAGCCGTTGACATAAGATCACTGGGTATAACTTGAGTAGGCGAATGTTCCTCGCTGCTTCTTTTGCTTCCGCGCATTGTGACACCTGCAAGAGGTGGGGCGGATTAAAAAATCGCATAAGTGGATATTAGTTAATAGCTACGAACTTCTATTGCCAGAACTGAAGCGGTCGAATTCGCTTTGCTTTTGCTTAAATTCCATATCTAGTTTGAGTAGTAGAAGTTGATAATGTTGAAAAACTTCATCTTTTTTTTGTTGGTAAGTCTTACGATTTGGGGTTGTGGGCTCAGAGAAATCACCACTAGACAGATCCTCACTTTCTGGAGTATAAATTAGGAAGAAGTTTATTATAATCTTTTTATATAACCAAAAGTATTGACAGCTTTACAAACTCACCAAAGAAATCAGAGTGTCTTGAAGGACTGCTAGGAACTGAGGAATTGCCAGGAGAGATAACACGACTCATGCGAGGTAGTGTCTGATAACTGCTTTCCTTAGGACTTTTTAAAAGAGGGGAATACAGCTGCGGAAAGTCACTGGAGATCTGATTTAAATTTAAGGGACTCGGTGGTAGTTTTGTTCGTCGATTGCTCGTTGATTTAATATCGGCCACATGATCCTCCGGAAGAACCTCGAAATCTGAAAATGCTCTTGAACGACGAATAGATTTGTTTGATGACGATTTAAGCGGGGTACTCATGGGCTTGGTGCTATCTAATCGCCCATCAGTGGCAGACTTGCAAATAATAGTAGTATTTGCTTCAGAGTTTGAATTACGTGAGTCACATCTAATTTCGCTCTTAGGTGAATCTCGACCTATTAAAAAAAGTTACGTACTCAGATTGTTTGGTTATATTTTTAAAAATTTACGCATAGAAGGTCGACAGCCAGCATCCAATTCATCCATAGAACTTGCCGAGCTAATAGTTCCGGGTGTACCACCGGTATCACTCATAAAATGTCCAGATGATGAGCTCACTATGCTGTCTGCTGAGCTGTTTCCCCCAGTTGTATTCAATGGCACTCTAAGGTATCTGGAAAACATGGTAAGTCTTATGACATACACTCAATGATGTTGTCTACTTTTATACGAACCTTTCCACATCCATCTTATTGGGCAAAAGAACAGTATTTTCAAGGGCATTCGTTGGTGGCACATTCGCCCGTTCCCACTTAAAGGCCGCCTTGACTTTGGTCCATTTGGAAACTTTCGATTTGTTATCGCTGTAAGTGCTTTGTCTACGCAGCAAGTATGGACGAGATGAGCTCGACTTAAGAGACCGATCCTTATTAAAATAAAAATTGATTTCATCGTCCATCATTGATTTGCTCCGTTCGCGTATTCTATAATAAAGTAGTTGGCAAATTTAAGTGTTGTGATGTCTTATGAATATAGTAGCTTACCGCTTGAATTTACCCTGCTTAGCAGTGTGTTCAGGCACTACTTCTGTCCCCCACAGAGATTCCAATAGAGTTAAAGAATGTTCCAATTCAAACTTGGTTTTTACTGGGTTGTTATCATTCCGTTTTGCCTTTGGAGTGGTCTCTCTAAGAGTTGTGTCCGACGTCTGTCCATCCTGCGCATCCTCCTCGTCTGTGACAGTGGCCAGTTTTTCTTCCAAAAATCCTTCCAAAAAGAAGTAGGTGCGATTAAGCTCATCCATGGCTTCAATTGCAGCATTAAGACGATCTTTTAATGGATCTATTGTCTCACGATTTTCTCGATATGGTATGCAAAAGAAACAACTGTGCTTTTCCTGCCCTTTTGTGAGTCCATAGCGACATGCTTCATGGCGTGTTGGATTGGGGGATGCTGATTGATTGCGTACGCGCGTCGGTGGTATATCAGGAAATTGGAATATATTTTCATTCGGTCTACTACCACACATTACTGGTGGAGCCGTCGGTAGGGATTTATAGTAGAATGCATTTGATTTACCACGCGTTCGTTTTGGCTTAGGCGGTGGTGGTACTTTATCCATTTCTATGTATACTATGTATGTATATGCGTATTCTAAGGGGCGTGTGTAGATCGATGTACGATGTATGAGCGTATTGAGATACTCAATTGGTCATTGTTTGTTTATTTTACGAGGAACAGCACTAAAAACGCACCAAACGAACATCCATGAATTATCAAAATCAAAATTTGTTTATAAAAGAGGAAGACAATGGTCTACATACACATCCGCATCCCCATACACAAATATTGGGGTGTATTTAGTTCTATTTGAGTAATTCAGTGACCGCTTATTTTCAGCAATGAAGACTTAGAGAGCTTCATGATAATGTTCTTCAATATCCTTAGTCTCAAAATTATTGGTGCTTGCGAAATGCATTCAAAAGTCTTGAATACACCTCAATATATTACCAAATAAATTTATAAGCAATATATTTGAAAAGCGGAATTTAGCACGTTTTTCTACATACATCAACATTTTGAGAAAATATTCTATAAATATACACGCATGCGATTATGAGGTCAGAAGGATTTAAAAACAAATTCAAATGCAATTAGCCCCCAATTATAACAATCAATATCGCTTCAGCAAACACTTTCGAAAAATAATAATTTCCAAATACAGACTCGAACTCATTCGCTGAAATAAAGAAACATATAACAACATTGTAAATAGAAACACTGTCGTGAACTATTTTTAAAACGCTGACACTCCTTTGCTGTCCCACCTCGGCGGCATTCATACTCTTCGCATTATAAGCAAAGCCAAATCATTTAGAGTACACACTTAGGTTACACGCAATTAATAATTTAAATAAAGTATGCCTCCAGTTGAACAACAAAAAGCTATCGTATACATTATAACATATATATTGAATATATATACACATTTTTCATTTTTCTTTAAGGGGGCACTTATTTTCACTTGGATACATTCAAAAATATTCTTGAAAATTTGGAATATATATTTTTACAGTTTATTCAAACAAAACAAACCTTTTTAATTTATTTTAAGAAAGTAAAAATTAATATATCTTTTCATTAAAACTATTTATCAAATATACACAGTCTGCAATAAATACAAATAATTACTTGCACTTTTTAAATGTACACAAAATGATTAATATTTTTTCACCTCAGTTTTTATTTTTGCAATTTTTTTATATTTTCGAAGCAAAATTATAGCCGTGCTTTGCTGTTCGTTGGCCGAAGCTATTCTGAGGAAAATCGGAAAATGTTATTTATATATATAGATTTGATCTCTTTAAGAAAACGATTATGCCTCTTAAAAAGCATTCTACAAATATAAGAAGATCAGCTGGCAATCAGCATAAAAGCTCAAATGGCGAGTGTTCATTAAAGCCTTTAATAATTAGTAAATGTAAAAAAATAGTTTGCCCTTCATTTTTATTGTTATGAATACGTAAATCCACGCCAATATGTTTTCTTCCATAATATTATGCTTGCAACGACTTTACAACCGTTAATTTAAACACGTTGAGGTATCGATAACATAACAAAAAATTAATTCTTTTTTTTTTTATATGAAATAATTTTATTAAATGAATTGAGATATGTTTAAAATTTCTTTTGCATAATTAATGTTTTGTTTATTTAAAATTCAATTCTATAAGCGAAACACAAAAACAGGAACTGGTTCGGCAAAAGAGCTCCGATAAGCGCTTCAGTCTGACAACAACTCATCTTTTCTGAGGTACTTAATATTTTATAAGGTGGCAACACCCGAAATGACCATATGAGCGGACTTTATAGTTAGTGAAATAAGTTATGCAAAAGTTTTGAAATAAAATTGAAATTCTAAGCGATCAAACCGAAGTATAAAAATGTTGTCCCTGGTTTCAACTATGCGCTCGCTGGCCGTGCGTCAAAATTTTAAGGAACCGCTACGGTTGCTTCATCTGTCAGGAGTTACGGAAGCCGCTCGAAAAGGCACGCGTGAGAAGGCACGAAAGAAAAAGGTTAAGGTGGAAGTTAAAAAAGTTGGTTTTATACCTCACAACCAACGAGACAAGAAGTGAGTAGCTTGACAATTTTGCAGTCCATGTTGAAACTTACACAATTCTGTAGAATAAATATTCAGCGCTTGGACAAACATGTGGATGACTCCTGGAAGCAAGTTTCAAAGGACAACGTTTATGTGGGACGGTATTATCGTTGGCCAGTTTACACAGTGTCCGAGGCTATACAGTGTCATAGAGAAACTCATCATCCCACCATGTACAACGTGCCTAATGCATCGCTCAATGTTGAAATTGAATTAAATATGCAAGGCGAAAAAGCAACTCGGTTCGTAGATAATTTTCAACGCATTGCCATGATACCTCACAAGTTCGATCATGGTGAAGAGCGCAAAATAATAGTGTTTACAAAAGGCAACGTGAGTACCATTGAAAATAAAAACAAAACAAGATAGCATTTGTAATTATTTTTAATTTAAAGGATGAGATTTTAGAGGCCCGAAATGCGGGCGCCACCTTGGTTGGAGGCGTTGAACTCATCAAGGATATAACTAGTGGCGAATTACTCATTACGGACTATCAGTACTTTATAGCACATCCGAATATACTGCCCGAACTGGTTGCCTTACGAGGCCTTATGAAGAGAAGGTTTCCAAATCCCAAAAGCGAGACTTTGGGCAACAATCTTGCTGAGATGATAAACAAATTTTCCACTGGCATTAGTTACAGTGCTACCAAAGATGAATATCAACAGAATTTCGGCTTAATAACGACCAGTATAGGAACCCTTGAAATGGACTCTGAAAAATTGGAGGAGAATTTGCGTTTTTTATTGTGCGACGTTAACAATATGCGACCCAAACGAGATGGACGTTTTATAACGCGAGTACTTCTCAAAAGTCCACCTAGTAGTGAACAGCTGAAAATAGATCCCTTTTTATTTGTCCCAGAATTCTATGAGAAGACTACAACGACAGCAAATAAAAATGTGAAAAAAATATCCGTAGAGAAAGAAGAAGAGACCATAGATCAACAAGCTTCTGTAGCACTCAATTAGGCATTAAAAGTTTGTATTTGTTTTTGGAAAATATTTGTGCATATGAAATTAAAATAATATACTTAACTTACGTAGAGTCTTTTGGTAGTCATGCTTTCTGGGTTGGGTTATTGCGCTGCTGATGTTGTTTCAACATTTCCAATTGCTTAACACGTGTATATGCTGCACTAGCTACTAATACAACTATATTAGAAATCCACCAGAGCGTTGATCTCACGTCGTGGTAATATTGTGTGGCTATAACAGTTTGAGCGCATGCCTTAGCCGTACCCGAAATGTTGTGTGTCAATGGGGAAGTTACCTGTGATAAGCAGTTGATAAATACACGTCCACATTTAATAGAGAATCTAACATACCTTTATCTCTAGAGCTGTTACGAATCCAATGGCAAAGCCGCAAAATCCACTTAACGTCATTGCCGCCCAAAACCAGCCAGCCGACAAATGGGGATACGTGATTATCGTTTCCAGCTCACCATTTAAAATGATTAGTGGTAGGAATAACAACGTTGAATATAGATTATTGTAATAGCTAAGCAGCCATACTTCCTGGTTGACATGAGCCAAAGACTTCTTTGTTTGTATTGAATACATAGCCAGAGCCAACGAACTTAGCACTCCAAATATTGTTCCACGCCAGGAAAAAACCGTTGTCAGACTCTCTTGATCGACTCCCAACCAAAATCCTACCACAATAGCTGCACAACATATCAAGCATTTAAAACTGGTTCGCTGACGAAGAATCACAAATGTCAGTAAAACACTAAACACAGTTGTCAACGACCGTCCAATATAGTAAAATGCCACACTGACATATTTCAGGGATAAGTTATTTGCGCCCACCATAAGTGTAAACAGTACTGACAATGGCAAGATCTTCCGGAAAGTATCAATTTCCAATGGATTGCCTTCTGGAAAAGTGAAGACGCTTGGGTATTTGCGGCTTAGCCGGCTAGCACTAAAGCAAATTACTGTGGAGACGACGCATTGGTACCAAGACATAAAGAGTGGAGCTCCCAGGTTGACTGTGTCACTACTTAGTAAGTGTTTATTCACAAAAACTGTTAATATGGAAGTAAACCTGAAAAGAAAACTGTCAGGCAATGCATTAGAAAATCAACTATTTTTTATATACCAGTAAAGTGCAACCACAAAAAATATTTTTAGGTATTTGTTGACCAGTCGATTATGTTCTTCAAGGTTGTAATACATATTGAATTGATTAATGTACAATTTTCTTTAAAATATAATTTAATTCCACGTCGAAAAACACTTTCTGTTTGTTTATTCCTATTCTAGAGATGTAAGAACTTGCGATATATCTAACCGCACTTTAAAAGATAAGGAATATTATTGCTGTATCGTTATGTATAACTAATTCTAGGGAAGATCAATAGGCGGCTTTTTAAAATTCAAGCAAGAAACTGGTACAGATTTTTTGCGAGTAATATATATTTTTAAAAAGCAGCCATGCCTGCCATTCACGTTCACACGCATAAATGTGAATGCCAGATCAACAGCTGTTCTCGCTGTTCTTCTTCATGGATTTAATTACTTTTTGAATTTGTTATTTATTTATTTATATACATATTTTTTTTAAAGAAGAAAGTAAGTAGTTTGGATTAAATGCAGATCAGATTTGAAAGAATAGGGATACAGCTATTTCCATATTATTTATTTTTTCATTTATTATATTGTTTTAGTTTCCTTATTGAAGTTGCGCATTCTTTATCGAATTTAGACTTTGTTTTTGTAATCAACAACAATAACGTGTGACACTACCGCTTTCCCAGAAATTAGGTAACAAACAACTTTAAAATAAAGATTTTCTGAACAGCACTGATAATATAAATGTTGAAAAACCAAACCAATAAAACAAAATTTAAAAAAAATGTTTACATGTACACTCTTTTCGTATGAAAATAATAAAAATTCCAGTGCCATTTCAAATTGATTGCAGTTTTTTTTTAGTGAGAATTGGGCTTTTATTAAAAAAATAGATTTCCCGAAAAAGACAAAAAAAAAAAAAAAACAAAGTTACTCTACTTATGCCGACTTAAAATTTCAACTGAATTAAAATTTATTGAATTGTTTTGTTAATAGAATATCTTAAATTTAAGCAAAATTGTTATTGCTGATTTCTTGTAATTTGAAACTCCTCCACACGTGTTGCCTTTGATTCAGATTTACTTTTCCCATTCGCGAAATTCGGTGCCTTCAGGTGGCTTCACCGAAACTTTCTCCTTTGATACCTCGTTCCAATTGGTGCTCAACACAGTACCACCCGATTCTTGAAATGACTTGTTCATGGCTTTCTGTACTTCTGGTGTGGAGGTGCTATATATTTTCTTAAACAATTGATTTAAGGCTTCTTCTGCTTTGGCTTCCTTCTCGTCAGCTTTCTCCTCCTCTTTCACTAGACGATCCCAATTCTTAGTTTGAAGCTTCGGCAGAGATGTATTTGCGACAGCAGGCTCTTTTTGTTCCAGACTGTCCCAGCGCTCGCCTATCTTCTTAGCCAAAGTTATTTCAACCTTCGATGGGAAAACTTTGTGTGTTGAGGATTCCACAATAATGGGATGACAAAGAACTATTTTCAATTCGTACCCATCGGCTGTCAAATGTAGTTGCTGTTCTTGAATATTTACGGTATAGTTCTTGTCTTCAGCATTCTTGAGTAGCACATTAATGACCACTTTTGTCTCGGTTTGGTACCATTCGTGACGCACAGACATTTTGGTGTCCTTATCGTGAAAATAAATATGATGCATATAATTTACACTTTTATACATTCGGCGCCTACTTACCTTAATATACTTGGTTGGCACTAGATGTATTTTTTGTACTCCTTAGCAATTTTAATTCCTAGATGTGTTATTTTAAGAAGTTGTGTACACTTCTATAGAAATTTAATATTTATGCAATTCTGAATTATGCTGAATATTCTAAAATTCTGAACAGATTTATATCCGAATTATTGAAAAAGATATTGTGAAGTAGTGTAGAAATAACTAAGAACAACAATCACTTTGTCCATTGGAGCTGCAAAGGTTGGCAGCTCCCTTTAAACAGCTGTCCCAGGACTGTATTTCGCAGCTGGTTATTTCTCAATACTGAACTTGTTCCTTTCACAAAGAATATGAGTCGAAGCGGTACATTTGAAAAGCGAGTCGGACTTTATTTCAATTTTACAATTTGGAAAACACACTAATAAGGAACTGTAATTAATAATTATTTTAAATATATATTGAATTTCTACCTTGTTAATTACATTACATTATTTGCAAATAATAATTAGGAACTTTTGAAAATTTACTCATACTCTGATTTAATTTATACATCGCAGCATTCGGCAGTCATTCTTTGTTATTATTGATAACTTAGAGAAGTTGACATCGTGTGATATTGGTAAAAAAAAAAAGGTTAATTTTTGGGGCTTTGCTCCGTTTTATTCGAGGAATAAAAGATTAAATAGAATATGCTTGAATGTCGTTCTACTTGCGACAGTAAAAATGTTTTCCGTTTGGTCGTTCACAGGAACGTTTGTCATTTGGAAACTAAAAGAGAAGGTAATTATTCTTTAATTTAGCACATGAATTGTAGTTGAGTGAGCCAGATGCCTACTGCAGTGCATTCTTTTGGCATTTTTTTGGCTCTCTCATTTACTTTCAAATGTGAACGCTCTCTTTGGTATAACGGAGAGAGTTGCTCTAAGAGTTCGGTTGACCGTCGTTTGCCAGGTTGATTGAACATGGTATTAACCTTAGTTTTATTATAATTTAATCTGTAGTAATTTGGAACCGTATGAGCACCATAAATATAATTCGTAAAAACTGCATATGTAACACCCAGAAACAGATGTCGGAGACCCCCACCCACAATATGATCAGAGTGACTAGAGAAATCGATCTGGCCATGTGTCTGTTTGAACGCAAGGATCTCAGAAACTACAAAAGCTAGAGTTATGAAATTTTATGTGAAGAATATTTTGTATCTTGATCATTCTCTCCTTACTATTTTCAACGCTTAAAAAAATTGGTAGTTGTGAAATGAGTTTAAAAATTAATAAATACAATTGAATAAAAAAAAAAAAAATGCATATATAAATTAAAAATGGTATCTCGATTTGTATTTTTATTTTTCGCAATTTCGACTTGACTTGGTTCAACTTAATAATTTGAGTAAAAAATAAAAGGTCAAAAATTGTCAAATCTGTCCTAAAAATGGCTAAGCTGGCAGACACCTTTGAGTGTAATTATTTGTCTGACTCAAGCTAGGTTTTAATCAATATAACGCCAGAATTATTAAAATCAGACTGGAAATAATGTATTTATTCTGTAGAAAGATCCCAAAGTGGGACAGGGGTACTTAGTTTTTCTACTTTTAAGATCAGGATGAAAGAAAATGGGACACATAGAAAAACGGAAATTTCATTCAGAGAAGCCATAAATCTTTACATTTCCAGCATCACGACGTCTATCGTTACTATCCTTTTCATCGCATGCGTAAGCCAACAAATACTGCTTTGGGTGCCAAGCTACGGTGAAAGTAGATGCGTCGACATGAACATCTGTGACTCGTTCTCCTGTCTCAGTGTAGGCAATATCAATCAGTAGATCTTCACTGGCTGATGCTATCAACCGTTCGTCATGACTAAAGGATATTGTACGTACTGGCCACTCCAGTCTGCTGATCATGCGAAGGCAAGCTAACTCATTGGCATCCCATAGTGAGACTTGTGCATCTGCTGATCCCGTTGCAAAATATTTGCCTAAAATTAAATGTAGGATTTAATTTTTCTATTATTATATATGAAGTAGTTACAAGCATCTTACCTGTTGGGCCAAACTCAATGCAAATACAGTTGGCTGGATGTGCTTTTAGCGTTATGTGGTGCTCCAAGCTGGGATAGCTCAGTACATGCATACAGCCCATTCCATTGGTTAAAAAGAAAAGGTCATTCGTATTATTCCATGATATTTCATTTACTTCGAAACTAAACGGTTCCTCAACGCGTATTTTATTTGTTCTCGCGTCGATGAATGTAATTAGGTCTTCTTTGTTGCCCACGGCGATTGTTTTCCCATCGGGCGACCAGGCAATGTTTATGTTCTCGCCCTTGGTGTTTGTCACAGAAACGCATTTCCCTGCGCGTATATCCCAAATACGCACAGTTTTGTCCCCACTGGCTGTGCTAAAGAGATCTCCATTGGTTTTGTGCCAGCATAGCTGGTCCACTGAGCCACTATGGCCCCTGAAAGTGTTCATTTTGATAAATCGATCGCGTTCAAGGGAGTACACAACAACAGTTCTGTCAAAGGATCCAGAGGCCAAGTGGCGACCATCAGCGTTCCAGCAAACAGAATGTACCTAATGAGAATACAATTTAAAAGAGCGGACTGAAAACCTTAATTGTATTTACTTTGGATATGTGCGATTTTTGCTCCCGTATTTTACTGTGGCCCCGGAAGTAAGATCTCAAATCTTCATATATCGTTTCAGTACGACTTAAGCTCATATTTTAAATTTATTTGTTTTCTTTTCATAAAAATCAAGCGGTTTCTTAAAAATGCTAATGCCGACCTGTCACTTTTGCTGATTACTCGAGTTGGCAGCTCCGCTAAACAGCTGTTAGAGCCGCTGGCTTTTGAATTTGTTATCAGTGAAAAATTAAAATGACCATGTACCAAATAAATAGACTTCCAGAATAAAATCAAGGTTTCGGAAGATTCATTTCATTTGAAGCAACAAGTTCAAGCTGATAAGGCGCGTGCATTACAATATTTTTAAGCATGAAGATTTTACTTTTTTATATCTTTCTTTGCTGGAATGTATTAATTGTTTTAAGTTCTCCAGTGTTTGATAAACTATTTCAAGTAGATCGTTATTATTTGGTTGCACCAACAAAATCACCCTATTACCATCATGGAGGCCATTACCATAGCCAACAACAAAAGCCACAGCAGAACCACCGCTCCTATAACGACATGTGCCGATTAGTTAACACAAATGGATTCACAAATCCAGGTGGAGTCCCAAGGTGTCCCTACTAGATGTACATTTTTTACGATATTCAAAAATTTATAGGTTCACAATTTTACTAAAATAAATACGTTGCAAAAGCACTTAAAATATATACAATAACATGGTGAACAGTAAGTAGAGTGCTGAACTGAGAAACGTTTAACGTTCTCGTTAATTGGAGGCTCTTTTCCTATACAAACTAACATAAATTTTATATTCTAAAAAAGCCTTTTTTGGACTATATAAAACACACAAGCCAAAAATAGGCAGAATGCAAAGAACAAAAGCATTTTATCTGTGCATTCCCGTCTGCCATACTTTTTCAAGAGCTTGCCCGACTGTGTTATAGTACCGGCTGTATTGTGAAGTTCATCGTTGGTCGTCTCCACGTTCTGCGAAGATGCTACAAGAGTTTCCAATGTTATTGCGCTCTTTTGTGTTGTTTCGGAGAGATGTCGAGATATTGCAAGCATTTTCTCGGTAACATCATTTTCTTGGGACACCAAAGACACTCGGTTGTGTCGCGCACCATGTGTACGGTGTCGCATATCACTTTCACCTGTGATTGCCATTAACTCCTCACGGTTGGCCTTTTCAATCTCAAGCATGGTGGACACGTTAGCTTTGCGGAATGCTTGAAGAGTTTTTGAAAATTGTTCTCTGTGAATATCTACTTCTTCGGCGAGAGCCGGGTCAGGAATATCGCGGGCCCAATCATCGAGACGTTCAATGTTTTTACGAAGAGCTGCAAGTTTCGCACGCCCAGCTTCATTTAATTCTTCCAATTCGCTGATTGATGTGCAAGTACGACTATTTATTATATCCTGTGTGAGTAAATAAATGAAAAATTAATATTAGGATTTTGCATAAAAGAGAGACCTATATTTATTAATCCACATACTTGTATGACAGCTTTAGCTTGCAAATTGTTATCCACCAATTCCTGACGTATAGTCTGTAGTGCAAATTTATCTCTATCCATCATTTTAGCAATAATCAAAATTTACATGAAACAAAAATAATGGAATTATTCTGGTGACGTGCCGTCACTGGCAGTGCTGCCAGACTTTAATTTATGAAAGTCACTAAATTTGCAAAAGAAATAGCCGAAAATGGCCAAAGATTAGACACAATGGCTATTTTTTACGTGTTTTCAGAAACGAAATTCTGGCAGCACTGTTCACTGCATGCCAAAATTGACAATTAACATTTGCGGGCAAGGAAAGCAGAAGCAGCCAAAAAAGTAAAGTGAAGAGTAAAACAAACAAAGTGTGCATGTGTGTAAGAAAGTTCAAATTTGTATATGATTATATTTTTCATAAAATTGCAACTTGTGGAATAGTTGGCAAATAAATTGGAAAAGAAATTAATTGCATAGAAAGGTAAAAGTGAAAACAAATAAGAGGACGTGGGAAGACGAAGACAGACTAGTACAGAACGCGTATACGTGTACGCGGCCATGCACTGGTGTTGGTGTTGGCAGAGCTAACAGCAGCAGCATTAGCAATTGACACTGGTGGTAGTGGTGGTGTGTGTACGTGCAGAAAACAACTACCAGGAGGGGCTGGGGCTGCTGCCGCAGTCGTCTTGCCGTATCTTTGTGGTTGTGCAATTGTTGTTGCTAGTATTGGCGGCACGAAAAGGGCGCGAAGGTGTAATTGTGACGGTAAATCATTGCCTATGTGTGCGCGTGGAATATGTCGGGTGAAATCAAACGTGTATCCTTTACCACGCTTAGCCAGACCGTCACATCAACGGCGTTAACTTGCAGCGTGGGTAACAATGATGCAGCTGCCGGACTTGGAGGTCGTCTCGGTGCTGCTGGGCCGTCAGAAGTACCGGCTCAAAGCGCCGGCAAATTAAACGTTACAAAAGTATCCAATAAAAGTATTAGATTAAAATTGGAACTTTTTGAAACCGATTCTAACAAATATCCCGAGTTCAACTATTCCAAATTGGTTCAGGTAAGTTTTCAATAAAAAGCTTTTAAAGGGAAATAAAATAATTTCCTTCTATCTTTTCACTCTGCGTTGGACAGAAAAAGGTAAAGAAACTGAAGCAAAAGGTTATCAGCAGCCCGCCCATTGGTATCGACGACAATGACGATGTGGCCAGAATTGCAAGGGAACTGGAGCAAAAGTATGGAAATGCATATGGACCGCGAGGACGCAGTAAGAAAGACGATTTCTGCGACATAGGCATGGGATATGATGAGTCCGATCCTTTTATTGATAACACTGAAGCGGTGAGTGTTTTGATCAAACTAGTTTGATTAGTTGACTAAATTAGTGTTAAATGTCTATATCTCAGTATGATGAAGTAGTGAAAGAGGACACGGGGACTAAGTTCGGTGGTTTCTACATAAATTGTGGTGTTTTGGAGTTTAAAAATCTTACAAAGAAATCGGGCACCACACGAACGGATGAGATTATTAAAATGCCCGATCGACCTAGGAAACGCATGCTCAGCACAAGTACGGAAGATTCTTCGTCTTCGGACAAGGATGATGAAGAAAACGAAACGGAGGAAAATGACGAGGACGAAGACACTGATTCCGATAGTGAAAGCTTAGACGACGAGGAAGATATGATTTCGAAAAAGAAGTTTAAGGGAGCGAAGTCTGAAATACCATCAAAACAAAAAACCGACTACGGCAATTCTAAAAAGAAGCCAAGCAATAAATTGGCAGCTTCGACATCGTCTTCCTCGAACTCACCCCGTCCGCATACAATGGAACAATCTGATACTGACGAGCGACAGTTGCAGGCGCAGGCACTCAAAAAAGTTGTTAAAACAACCACTGTGAAGGACATGCTTAAAGCGAAACGCGACAGCTTCCTGAAATCGCAGGGCGACAGTCAAGTAAAGGGTCAGCTGATCAATGGGGAGGTGAAATGCACTTCTACGGATGTGGAATCTAGCAGCGAAAATGGTGGCACAGATTCCGCAACAGAGCAAAGTGCACGAGGTGATAAGGTGAACAAGAACAAGGATAGTGGAGAAAGTAAGGATCTTAAAATCAAATTGAAAATTATCTTTTGATTAATAATTTATATATTCAGATTTGCGATCCGCTGACACTATATTACCCACTACATTGGATACTGAGGTTCTAGGCGCCATCAATGCCTTCAAGGAAGTTGTTCGAAGCAGGGATATGTGTGGCAAAAAGCTATTCTTTGACGATAAACTTACTGCTCTTTTACTTAAGTGAGTTGTCTTTGTTTTCCATAATCCTTGGTATGCTAATCGAATACAAATTTTTTTTTCTCAATAAAGGGTCTATGAGTCGTTACTCTGCACTGATCGCAACGAACGTAATATGGTGTTTGCACATTTGGAGTTCCAATTGCAACTGCCGAAATACTTTATCTTGCGTAAATCAAAGGCTCTGCGTTCCAAGGAGGAGAAAAACAAAACAACGGTGGCATTGGAGAAGCTCCGAAAAGCTGTAGCTGAAATTATGCCTCAAGTTTGTTCCAACTATGAGATGGAGTTGTGTAAAATCGCCGAACAAACGTAAGTTCAACTTTTAAATAATTGTGTCGAAGAGCATAAAAAATGTTCGTTTGCAGTGCCGTCGATTTGGATCATGAGCATCCACCTCAGATGCCTCGTAAGAAATTTCAATGGAACAACGAATTAAGATCGCTACTCTATGAAGTATATCAAGCCCGTTGGACATCCTATGCCGTACTCGGTGGAAAACGAAAAGACTCACTGGAGGAGTTCATCAATGGCTATATAAAAGAGAAAGTAGTTGACCTGTGGCCCAAAGGCTGGATACGATTGGAAGAGCTACAGCGCGAAATTGAAAAGTACAGGAACAGCAGTAAAAAGCCTAAAGAAAAGACAAAAAAAGCTGCTCCTACGCCTACCATTGCTGTTTCCGTGCCCAATAATGAATCCATGCCAACCACAGTCGCCGCTGGCTCCGCTACCACCAGCAATTACTTTAAGCAATTTGATGAATATACAACGGGCCCAACAGGCCAAACTCATTCACGTGGAAATTCCGATACAGACTCCACCACAAGTGCCTCATCCAATAGCCTCAAACGAAAGTTGAAAGAACAACCCACAAAAACTGCAACTTTTAATAAACAAAGCACGAAGCCGCCGAAGAAAAAACAGATAAAACAACAACAAATGGCTATGCCAGTACCAACGCCGCAGCTAGAATCCATGCTAGGCTTTCCCAGTACTTCAGCGAAAGCGGCTGCTATTCAGGCAGGTGTTTCATCAGATGTGATTTTGGATCTTGTTTCGTCAGCCAAACGAACCGATCACAGCATTTACAGTATCATGACAACAGCAGCATTAGCAGCCACCTCATCTACGGCAACCGCAGTCAACACAATACATTCCAAAACAACCACTGTTCGCCCTACGCCTCATGTCATCAATCTGGACGATTTTAACTGTTCCAGTGACATACTTCATACTTCACAGCAGCTGGCAGCCGCCAGCACTACTGCAGGTAATGCAACCGCTGGTCGGCCAGACGGCACCAAGTGGCATCGAGCATCGTCCCAAGCTCAAGTAAGGCGCGAGAGCAGCAGCGAATCAGATTGTGTGGAAATTGTAGATGTTGTTTATCCAGGAGCTAAGTTGCCAAGTACAATGACAAATTCATCTAAGCCCGCCCCTGTCGTTACCACCGCAAATTACAAACCCAAAGTGAACTACAAGAATAAATCAGTAAACAGTGCTGGGACACAACTTTTAAATGGTCCCACGACAACAGGAGCCCTGCCCTTTGGCATGGATAGCGTATATATGTTCAACAACAACACAACCAAGTCGGTTAATTCATCAAATACTGCTGCTTCAGTAGCAACTGCGGCAGCCGCATTGAATGCTGGCTTACCGACGCACGGTTTCGACCTCAGTAATTTGGAATTACTGAAGACATACTCCGATATAAAAGCGAGAGAGAAAATAAAATGGGCACCGCAAATCTCAGTGTCACCAGGAACAATGAAAGGTGCAGGAGCACCAACGCATCAATGACAAACAGGAAACGGGAGTGTCGCCAGCGTCATTCATACTCAGGCCCAACCAGTGTCGGCATTCTACAATCATGAGCGGGCCGTGGCCGCAGCTCGGGTACTCACTGCGATGAGTGGGTCATCTTCTGGCTACGACAATCATCACATTGGCCTACTCAATGGCACAGGGCATTCTAATCATACACTGCCACAAGTATTTCTTAAGCCCTCTTCCCCGCAGCCCGCTGCCGAAGTCATTAATACTGCAGCTACAAATCCAGGAGCGGGTGGTGTTTCTGCCACTACTGTGCTGCAGCTGCCCACAAAGTTTGTTTAAATTAAGTTTAAGATTTGTTCTAAGCCGAAAAAAACGGCCTTTAGTGTGTAAATTTCTTTAAGAATTAATTAGTCAGCTTTTGCTCTTTTCGTAACAAATTCAAAGAGTTTTATAAGCATTTCAAATTTGATTTAATATCCATTATGTAGTAATCGATCCGGTTTGATGATTCAGAAAAGAAGTTTGATTTTTCATTAAAAATTATGTCGTTATTTTGAATTCTAAGTGAAAAAAAGATACTCCCTTAAAAACTGATTTGGGGTCTGTAAGATTTCTGCTTGTTTTGTATTCCCTAGGCATAAATGACCGCAAACCACCTAGGAATATAACTGAGAATGTAAGATTATGCAAATTTATCTCGTAATTATAGCGAACCATTTTATTTAAAAAGCGAGCTAATTTATAAATAAAAATTAAAAAAAAAAACATTTACAATATTGCACATACCGTTGAGATGTTTTTACATTTATGTACGTACAAGCATAAATAAAATGTTGTAAATTTATTACATAATTGGTAAAGGAAATTACAATTCAACAAAAACACTTGATTTTCAAATTTCCACCATAATTTCTGTCCATATAAACAACCTTAGCCTAATTTGTAGTTTTTTTTTTTAAATTTGATTTCCTCCGGAATTGTAAGCAGCATATTATTTCATCCAGCGCCACATTGATGTGATACGGTTGGCTGCTAAAGCTATCGTGGATTGCTGTGCTGCTGGAGGTATCAATTGGGACTCAGCCATTTCTGGCTGAGTTGGTATGCTGGGCACATCTTCCCAATCTTGCCGCAATGAATTTTCATCTAAAAAAAAAAAAAGTTGAGCGGAAACTTTTACGATTTCGAACTCACCTTCAGATTCGGACTCCGTAGCAGTCTCAACAATGCCAATCAGTAGTGAGTCTACGGATTTCATTAGAGGCGCATTATTTACATCCAAATGGCCATAGCGTCCTAAGTCACTACGTTCCAGATCCATTATAGCCAGGATATTTTCGAGAGTGTGCTTTTCATTGAGTTCCCTTAGCTTCACCTGCTGTGTGTAAGCTAGATACATAATGTTCGAATTGACGCGCGAAACCTTCCGCAGGAACTGTTCATCGCTCAGCTTTCGACAAAAGTCTCCATAGGCCATTTTGTGTGGTAAACGCACATTCAAATAGAAGCTCAAGAGCTGTGTCAGCTGTGCCGTATATGTTAGAGCGCCCACAAGACGATAGCCAATAATTCGACTGGGACTGATTTCATTAGCTGCGGTTTTAGGTACATCGTCTTTGTTATCGGAAAGCCAGTCAAGGTATGCCGAGTAATCACCATTAGCCGGTAGCGTAGGAGCAACAATTCGGTATTGCACTTCGCTGATACCACTACCATGAAACACCCATTTCCCTCGAATGTAAGATGTGTTTTTGGCATCTGCAAGGGCAGCTATTGTTTCCGCCTCTTCGCTGCGTTCAGCTACAGCTTTTCGCTGTTGGTGTTCATCTTTCATTACCACTTCAGTGATGGGAAAAATGTGAGCCACCAATTGTTGAATACTGCGCCGTGCTGTCTGCTTGATATTATCTAAAAGTTCCATATGTGTTTCACGCAAATTTTCTATTTTTTCTATTCGATCTAAGACGAAATCGCCCAGTCTTTTAACATTGACTGGATAATGGGGTAGACTTTTACGTTTTTCAGCATTGGCTTGTCGTAGTTCATCACGTTGATCCGCCAGTTCTCTCAATCGTAGCTTGGTCTCGTCAATCAGCTGTTGAATGATCTTTACTTGTTCCCTCTTTTGCTTGATCTCGAATCGGCGGTTTTCATGGCACTTGTATTTCTGAATGAGACGTTCATAGCGCGCACTGTGGGCTTTAAGTCCAGCTTGAAGATTTATAAAACGCTGCTGCTTCTCTGAGAGACTGTATATACCAATATAAGAGATTAGTTTTATGAATTGGCTGATTATGCATGACGTACCTTTCGAATTTGTCAGGCTCACTGTGAGCAACATTGCCATTTTTTACACAATTTCGACAATGAAAGCGCCTATGTTTCTTGTGACAAAGTGGACATCTTAGATCAGTTACATCTGGCTTTTCTATAAGATCATTTAGTTCATCTCGAGACGCCTGTAAACAATAAAAAAAAAATTTATTGGTTTTAAGCACTTATGTATATGCTGCATACTACAAATATACCCTTGGTAGTCCAGGTTGATCGCACATACAATCGGAAATGGGGCCGGGACATTGACATTGCATTTTTGGGCTAAAGTCATTTGAAATTAAGCTCAAATAACATTTAATTTCAATTGGCTCCTCGTGGCACAAACTTAGGCGCAACTAGGAATCACAGATTTTTACTTTTTCGCGTACCAACTCACTGCAGATAGAATTGTTTTGATTTTGTTATATATTTTAAGCAGTTCTTTACTATTAGGTACTCTTTTTTTTTATTAGACAACGCAATTTCAATGTGTGTTTAAAATGTATATGTATGTTAAATCGTTTTACTCAATACAAATTTTGTGCATTTGTGTTTTCCTAAGCAGATTCACTGCCACTTCATATACACGTACAAAAAATATGTACGATCTATATATTCTTCGCGATTTTACTTAATTAGGCTTTGCATCCTACAATTGCCTAAGTGGTTATTGGGATTGCGAGCAAGTTGAATTATTTTTGTTTTAATATAAACAATAGTTATTATGGAGAAATATTAATCATGTTCGATTACGTTCCGATTGATGTTGGCTCACAATTAATCGGAACTACTGGGTCGATTTTCTAGCGATAACAGCTGGGCTTCTTTAAAATTTTTAAAAAGGTTTTGTTATCATCACACACGTATTATAATTTTAGGCCGGAACAAAATAATGAAATACTTATATTCCCAAATCATTGCGGAAAAT
Organism: Scaptodrosophila latifasciaeformis; assembly: GCA_037075145.1. Classification (NCBI taxonomy): domain Eukaryota; kingdom Metazoa; phylum Arthropoda; class Insecta; order Diptera; family Drosophilidae; genus Scaptodrosophila; species Scaptodrosophila latifasciaeformis. Next base: position 616,895 of record JBAMCM010000019.1, read on the forward strand.
TTTGTTGAATTTGTGAATTTTAAATTTAAAAAAATTAATTTAAATATAACGCAGCCCTAAGACAAAATACGCCAGACTATTTAAAAAAAAATTTGTTTTTATTTTTTTTTTTATTAAGGAGATTTCGAAACAAATAGGTGGGACTATAGAACTTTAGATGTAGTTGTTCTATCCCATACAATTTCATTCAATTTTTTTTTTAGATTACTTCGTGTGTGGATTCGTAGAGGGACAAGAAATTTAGCTAATTCGTGTTCACTTTGCTTTGGATGCATTGATTTGGATAAACTCTCTATTTAGCAGATGCAGCTGCCTTGTTGACCTTTCCGCCAAGTACTTTGACGGCTGCTTCAATAACATTTGCTACTTGAGGAAGAGCGTTAGCCTCAAGTGTCTTGGCGTATGGCATAGGGACATCGACACCACAGCAACGCCAAACGGGGGCATCAAGCTCAAAGAATGTTTGATCTTCCATGATGCGACCGCAGATCTCAGAGCCCACACCTAAATATGCATTTATGATTAAATTAAATTCTCAACCAAACTGGAAAATGCTTAGCTTACCATGCTGGGGCCAACCGTTCTCAACAGTTATTAAATGATGCGTTTTTCGGATTGAGGCAAAGATTGTGGCCATGTCTAGAGGACGTATTGAGCGCAGGTTAATAACCTCGGCATCGATACCTTTTTTGGCAAGCTCTGCGGCTGCCAACAAAGACGTCTCCACTGCCTTGGAATGAGCCACTATGGTTATGTCTTTGCCAGGCTTCATGATTTTCGCTTTACCAATGGGGACCAGAAAATCCTTATCGGTAACTTTATCGTCTATTGGAAATGATACGCCATACATCAGCTCATTCTCCAGCATTACAACTGGATCAGGATCGCGGATGGCAGACTTGAGTAGACCTCGAGCGTCTTCCGAATCATATGGCGAAAGGACTTTCAGACCAGGGCAGTGGGCATACCAGGCTGCAAAACACTGCGAATGCTGTGCCGCAACACCGGAGGCAGCGCCATTTGGACCACGGAACACTATTGGTACATTTACTGCACCGGCAGACATATAAAAAGTCTTGGCAGCTGAATTGATAACCTATTAAAATGAAGGATTTGTTAGCATTGGATTTCTTTTTTTTTGTAACTGGCCAACATCTAAGATCGGTATACCAATTCAAGTTGAATATTTCTTTATTAAATTAATTACGTCGTTACTTAATTCCTAATTTTTGCTTAATGATAAATGCTGGTAAGCGGCGCCCTTTCCAGAATCGCGGTAGTGGGACTTCATTCGCTTGGCGCAATTTTTCGGCAACATATTTTTCGGCATCGAACGCCTCGGCTTCTTTAATTTGTGCCATCAGTTTGGCTTGGAAAGCCTTTTCTTTACGCATCTCACGACGCTGACGGACTTTAGCCCATTCAAACTTCATTTTCCTTCGCAATTTTTTTAGTTTGTGCTTCTTCATCTTGCGGCGACGAATGACAATGAGTCGAGCAGCCTCCATTTTATCGGGAATACTTTTGTTCAAGGGTGGTATTATGGCATGTCCCATGCGTTCTTTATCCAATACTTCGTTGATTTCTGAGAGCCAGCTAGAACGTGGACTTTCGATGATTTTTGAGGATTGCTGAATATCACCGATTGGACGGGACGCAGTCAGTGGGCGCAAATAGATGTGGGCGGGCGAAGGCTTAAGTAAGTTTGCCTGCGCATAATTGGATAATATGGGTCAATTAGTCTTGAGTCAATTCTGTGATAATTTCTACGAGCTTTAATGGCCACTGGCACTTGGATTAGCAATTTACATCCAAAGTACATGGGACGCAGAACTCGCCTGGTTGGTAAATTTTGGTGAATGCAGCTTAACCCATATTATCCCATTACGTTAAAGCATTTGATAACCCGCCCAAAACTTGTGTCGAACTTGAATTGGTATAACGATAGCAGATGATGTGGGGGGCTCCTCAAAAATAGGAGATTGCGTGTTTCTTTCGCACGAGATAATATGAGTAGTTAGGCTACTATATCTCCAATTTACAATGTTAATATGACTGTTTTTGAATATATACTCACGTGATCAATGGCCTGCATTGAAAAATTAAAGGTCATAAATTCGCAAACTGGTCGCAGACCGGCCATGGCTGCTCCTACGGCTATACCAGCAAATCCCATTTCTGTAATAGGTGTATCAATGATGCGTTTATCACCATATTTTTTCCACAGTCCTCGAGAAACCTAAAGAAAACAAAACGAGCGGCTAGAGTTGAAGAAGCAAAAGCTTGAACACTAACATTAAGCATAATTTCGTTAAAGTGTGCGAAATCAGTTTGCTTAAAGAAGTGCTCATTTTTTTGTATGACCTTGCGAATCATAATTTGACATGACTCCAACAACAACGTTATTATCAGCAGTTCTTGTTAGTTACACATTATATTCACGTGCAATCTTCGATCTTCGTTGCCCCTTTTCTGCATCAGCTGTTAAATTGTCATTTGGTCCCCCTTTTACGTAATCGCAACATACTCGCAAAGTAAAGCTAAATTTTCTGTCTTACCTTATAGGCACCATCGTATTGGGCCACCTCCTCGCCAAGCAAGAATACTCGCTCATCCCGAGCTAATTCTTCATCTAGAGCACTGTTAAGTGCTTCGCGGACTGTCATTTGCTTTGCTAGTACTTTTGGGCTGGTGGAAAATGCCCGTTGGGCAGCACACGCAACCTGCGTGAGTTTAGAACGCAGCATCTCGGCCTGGCTATGTGTAGATAACGAGTCTATTACAAACGAGATATTTTTAAAAATTACTACTATTTTTTTTTTTTGACTTACAATACAAAATGTGTTAGATTTTCCGAATTAACTAATCGCCACACAAATCCTCCCAAAATGTGGGTTCCTTTTGAGTAGCAAGGCTGTTCCGAAATGAACGAACCTTAATGAACTTTAAAACGTTCACGTGGTTGCCAAGCTCTGTCAAAAAGCGCCAACAGCGCCAAATAGAAAAAAGTCAAAAGAAGTCCCTTTGCAGTCAAAGTAATTTTTTTTTATTGCAAAAAAGGATTGCTACCTGAAAATAATAGTGTTGATATTATAATTTTAAATTATTTTCGTTATGTTCGAAATACAATATCTTTAGTGTGATACAAAACATGATTGAAAAATATATGAAAAAATTGAAAAAATCCCATCCCATTCTCAAAAATACACAGCATTATTATGTACCCGCGGGATATGTAATTTTAAATGCGTCCCGAATATTTCCACATCTTTCTATATTTTGCTATATACTTTTACTAACAACTTTTTCCTTCTCTTTCACTTTTTATTTTAGAGTTTGCTTAAAGTTTAAATTTAAAGTCTTATACATTCCAGTTTCCAATACTCCCTAATCTTATACTACAGCTGTCAGTGTGACCGTAATTTGCAGAGTGACCATAACTTCGAAAAGTTGGCATGTCAGCTGATTGTTTCATAAATTTGATTTGTATTTACATTGGATATTTAATAGATTTCAGCTTGTGCTGACGCGGTGTTCTCTTTTCTAGTTCAATTATTTTATTTAGACTTAATATGGAAAACGTATCAAAGATTTGGTTGGGCCCCCTACCGCAAGATTCGCCCTACGTCAAACCATTTAGGATGTATTACGTGCAAAATGGTGTAGAAAAAAATTGGGACTTGCTAAAAGTACATGACAGTGTTGCTATAGTTATCTACAACGTAACGCGACAAAAGCTAGTGCTAGTCCGACAGTTTCGGCCCGCTGTTTATCATGGGGTTGTCACAACAGAGCTAGGCGATATTAACAACATTGACTTGAATGCTTTCCCGCCGTCAATTGGCGTGACCTTGGAGCTGTGTGCCGGCATTGTGGACAAAAACAAAAGTTGGCAGGAAATAGCACGCGAAGAAGTTTTGGAAGAATGTGGCTATGATGTTCCCGTCGACCGAATTGAGGAAGTGATGAAATATAGGTAGTACCAGGTCTAAATCCCGTACATTTGTTTATGTCTAATGTCTTTTAGATCTGGTGTGGGTTCGTCTGGAGCTAAGCAAGTCATGTATTATTGCGAAGTAACCGATTCTGATAAGGCAAACAGTGGCGGCGGTGTTGAAGACGAGATTATCGAAGTTGTAGAATTGTCCTTGAAAGAGGCGTTGAGTATGGTTCAGAAAGGTGCAATCAACAACAGTCCGCCCAGTTGCCTAATGGGCATATTGTGGTTTTTCGCTAATAAAGCGCCTTCCGCCACTAAGTAAAGACACCAACATGTGAGCTTAAACAAAATCGTATGAAGATAATCCGTTATCTCTGATTTCTTACAGATAAGCAATAACTACAAATATTCGAGGCTGCCTTATCTTCTTTAGCGCAGGGCTTCAAAGGCTTTCCAATTTCCATGTAGAATTTATTGTAAACATGTGCTATGTATCTGTTTTAATACGTAAAATGTATAACCTAATGAGATGTTCTTGAAAATAAAATGATAAAAAGTTGGTTTTCAAAAATGGCTAAGCGTCAAGTTGCATACCCTCTGAGCTGGACATTATCCACCCACCCTTGCTGTTGGCTCTGCATTAGGCACATCGAACTGTCTGGCCCAACTGACAGCAGCCAAGTACGTAAATCGCGTATAAATCAAAAAACCGACACTGAGCAGGCTCTGCACACGCGATTTAGTGAATTGGTAATCTTGCCGAGAGACTCTTCTTCTGGTAACGGCTAAGGTTGTCTGGAAACCGACAGCTTCTGCAGCAGCGCAACCATCTAAACAAGTTGGTAACCAAGCAGCCGCCGTCTGCACCGTGTGCCGTTTTTGGACTTTCAGGGAACGTGTTGAACAGCTCGGGTTACTTATTTATACACCGCAAGGTATTTCAGTTGCCGCTGCTTCGGTTGCTGCTCCTGTGGTCGAGTAAACACTTTTCTTCCATTTCCACTCTCCACTGTGCCGTTGTTTATTTATTTCCATTTATTCCATCTATACGTACCATCTTACCGGTCAACATAAGCAGACTGCCGCTGGTGTGCAAAATTATTTACTTCAAAACCATGATTTGGCAATATTTTAATATTGTAATAAAATTTCCGGCACTCTGGAGTTAGAGGACTTTTTTGGATCGAAGTAGGAAACCTCCCACATTTATCTTAGTATGAGTGGATAAATTAATCGAGATTTGATTCGAGTACTGGCTGTATTCCTTATTCCTTATTATTGCTAATTAAAGCCAAAATGAATGTATTTTTATTAAAGATAAATAAACAATATTCATCTGAAACAATTCAAAGAAAAAATAAATAACATTTTGAAAAAATCAAAATCACTATTTTTTTTGACTATACCGAAATCCCCTCTTATACATATATACTTTGGTATACTTATCAAAGAAAATGAGTATATTCATTTTGATCTTATGTTTATAAAGCACAGATCAAATATCGTAGACCCCTCTAGAATAGTCACTATCACCAGACGAAACGAATCAATTCGGACAGGCGCCTCTCTCTGTTTGTTTCTGTATAAGATAGCCTCTCAATTTTAAAACTATCATAATGAAACTTTGTATAAGCCCTTCTTATATACACAGGCTACAGATTTGTCGGAAATGGCTGGATCAGAATACTACATCATATAGTTGTCATACGAACCTCAATCGGCCATAGAATCGGTCCAACATTAATTGGGCAACCTCAATTTATTTTGTATTTGGGATATATGGGATTTATTTACTATATCATATAGCTAATCTAAATCAGTCTGCGGCGATTACTGACCAATCTTGTACTTTCGCCGAAGAAACTATGAAATGAGCTTGTAATCTGTGGCACTACGAAGGCAACGTTTCTATTTTTGTGGTTCACCATTTACTTCTGTTTATATTCAAAATGGCAACCAAGAGATAGGTTCTTGAGGATTTTTCTGATACATGTAAAAAAGTCAAAAAATTATTGATTATGGATAACACTTTGATAAAGTTGATGCTGCTCAAGAGTGTCTTTAGCCCGCTCCACTTTCTAGATGACCAAGAACTGACGATGTTCATTATATTTTAGAAAGTACGAGTATGTAAAAGTTAAATCGCTGCGGTTTATATCTTAAGGTGCCTTTTCCTTTATGGTGGCAATGCTCGCCGTATTGGATTGCCAATCCTAAGCCAGAGTCAAAATCAAAAATCAAAAATTGTGTACATTGAAACTCAGAGTCAGTGGCAACAGTGGCCGCTACAGCAGCGGCATAAATTTCGTTTCAGACATTTTGGCCTTTTATTAATTGTTTGACGGCGCCCGTGCCCAAGAAGCTGCAACAGTGCACTACCAATACAAGTACAATCTACTGCCAACTAACAGAAACGGCAATATCAACGATTGCAAGCCGCCCGCCACACCACTGACCATTGCCTCCCAGAACCCCACTCGATTGGGTGCTGTTGGTGCAGCATTTTTAGCCTTAGCCATCGGTCTGGGCGTGATGAGAAATTTAATATTGGCAAACGGATAAAACCGCCAGATAATTATACATTTTGAGTGGCCAGAGCCGCTGTGCCGCCACTGCTGCTGACTGGGCTGCCTTAGCGGTGGTGGGGGAGAGGGATTGGTGGCTGCGATACCAATGCGAGTGCGGCTCCACAGTCTGCAGTTCATGCGCCTCATGATAGTATAAGATTTCATTTCATTAAAGAGCATCACGACAGACGGGCGGCCGGACGGACATACGCTCGGAAAGAAACAGCAACGGGGATGGGAGCGGGAGCGGGAACAGTACGGAAAGAGGAATCAATGGGTTCAGCCGCTTGAGCTGCTCTTGCTTGGATCTCAGCCTAGGCTACTTCGGCTGCCGCAGTTACTTTTCTTCTGCAAAGAAACGGATTGAAAGTGAGGGGTTGAGGATTGCTGGGGTAAGTTGTGCTGCGGGATTTGGTGGCGGAGCCAACTTATAATCAAATCCGATAAAAATTTCATTATTGCTCCACAACAGCAGAAGCAACAACAATACTAACAACCACGGCCATAACTGTTTTACAGGTAATTTTGTTGCTGTTGCAGTTTTTCTTATTTTTTTTTACTGTTGCTTTTGTTGTTGCTATAATTGTTGCAGACTGCACTTCATTTTCTTATTCGCACTGAACTCATGATCGCGATTTCTTTTCTCTAGCAGCGAACCACAAAATATCTAGCCAACCAACCAAGCCAACTGAACCAACCAGGCAGTCAAAGTCGTCACTCAACAAAGCCTCCGGATTTGAGCTCGTGTGCTGGGACGCCATTTTGTGTTGGGTTCTCAGCGCCAAGTCTGAGGTCACAAGCGTCAAAGGAATAGAAAGAAGCTTTGATTTGGTTTGGAAGACTTTTGCTCTTGCTCTTGTCGACCGATCAGCTCTGGTCTATGCTAGTCGATGTTGGTCTGTTGGAACATAAATTGGGACGTGATTATGAAATAATTGCAGATTTTTGTACTTTGGACTTGCGCAACATCAGACAATTATCTGGAGCGGCTTGGCTGGCGGGCGATTGATCGCCGCCTCTCTTGTGGTCCAAGTCATGGAGACTGATAGCACGAGTACTGTGGGAACGAGTTGTGCAGCTGCTATAGAACAGCGCTCGGTAGTGTGATTATAGACCCTAGGGACCTTATCGATAATCCACATGGACCTGCATATTTTATATGCGTATCAAAAAATATACAACACAGCACAATAATTGTTTTGGTTTCCTTCAGGTTCGTTGCCCAAGTCTTCCGTTTTTTGACTTGTCAAAATAAAAGGAACAGTTTATGCCACCTTTACAGTTGAACGGACACTGGAAATAATTTTCACCTAGTCTGTAATTGAAATATTTTTGGATCGTTTCCTTTTTGATTTATTTGCTTTTATTTTAGTGCTTGCTGCACGTGTTGTCATTTTAATTGGCTCAGTTGTGTCAACAAATAATAACCAAAAGCGTATAATTGAATTGAATTTATACATGGCTAAAAAATGCCCGCGACATCCACATAAACGGGCAAAAATATTTTCACAGTTTTGCTTTTGATTTATGACATTTTTCCATTGTCCACTCAGACTATTCAGACCATTCAATAGAGCCAGTGATACTCAAACTGTATTTGTCAACTGACCACCTAGGACAACCAGGCCACCTCGACGGATTTGCTGCACCTGCTGACTTAAGGCCAACATTTGGGCCACTACTCAAGTGGTCTCTTTTTGTTTCATATATATTTTTATTCGCCAGACTCTTAAGCTTAAGAGAGTAAACTCTTAGAGCTTTTGTTGCTCTTAACTATGAGAGTGAGTTGGAGGCGGCTTGGTGTGTGTGTCCGGGCTTGCTTTGTGTGCTCCGCCCACAAATTAAATTGGTAACATTTGAAGTTAGTAGGTCTGTTGGTTTAATGATGTGCGGTTTTTGTGTTTTTTTTTATTATTTATTTTTTGCCTAGGCAAATTACTTAATGTGTGAAAGTGCTAAAATAGTTGCTCCATCTTGACAAGATGATTAATTAATCTTTTCAGTATTTACTATTTACATTTAATTTTGTTCAGCTTCGTCATTTATTTCTTTAGTTAGGGTCCAATTGGGTGGTCCAGGCACTTAAGCGGTCATTTAGTTGTTACCTGAATTTCCGACAAGAGTTTTAACAGAGATTTTGTCGGTCTTAATAAGGCAAAGCCAACGAACAGAACAAAGTCTTTGGCATAGTCTTCCTTGATTGGATGACCGCAGTTAATAATTAAAATCCATTTGCATACACATCCCAAAATTGAAGTAGGAAAAGAAGAAGATAATGAGAAAACAATAAAAGCGACCACAGTAAAAACGAAACTTAAAAATAACAAATCACTCGAGATGATCCGAAACCAGATCCTGATAAAGAATTCATTGCTATCGTCTGAACCTATCAAATCGAAAAAAAAGGAAAGAACGTGGGCATCTGCTACCTTGTTAACTGGAATTATCGAAACCACTCTGTGGCCCGAGTTGTTGAACTTAACGCGAATTCCCTTGTTTCCGTCGGCCTTGCTTTACGGAAAAATTAACAAAATGTTAATACATAAAACAAGAGCAGAAGATTCTATTGAGAATTCAATTTTCTGTCGAGTTGAGGATCTGCGAGAACAAATGGTGAAGCTGGCTTGGCCGGACATGCGATGGCTTATCTAGTAAGACCTGAAATAGCCTCTGACCGGCAAACGTTGTCTTGTTTAGCTGTTTTTAATTAATCGAAATCCATGGTAAATTCTTTTCGAAGGACCGAACCAATATGAGCTTTAAAAATGTAAATGACCCAATGTGCAAACAAAAATATTTATTTTACTTAGATTTAAAAGAAAAGGGTTCCGTCTTTTAATCGATGTTCGACGATTTCTGCTCTTCCCATAGGACCTGAATATAAATAAAAATAAAAACTAAAGCTCACAGTGCTCACCATAAATCAAGCCGTGTGTGTTCTAGTCTCATGTTCATTAATGAAAAACCGGCTGAACGTCAAACAGTATCAGTCGAGTCGGGAGAGAATCTGCAAATCATGACAACTGCAGTTCGCGTTGACAGCGTTAGAAAAGCAACTGGCCGCGAGTGGAGGCTCAGCAGCAGGAAAATTCCAAAATCTATCGCGACGATGTGGAGCATCGCCAGCCGAACCGGTTGAAGTTGCTCTCCAATCGCTTTGTGATTGACGAGCTGCGTTCCTCAAATGTACAGAGTCACGCACACAGGTGCACGTGGACATGGAAGCTGGTGGCCGAGTGTGTATGTGTTGGCCGTCATCAATAATGACAGCAGCAAAGGAAGCGCATGTAGATGTCGCACTTGAAGATCTTGAAATCATGTCGCCAACTTTTGAATCCTCTTTGGCTACACTTTCCGCTCGGGTTCATTTTCCCACTTCCACTAACTCAGACTTTACGCATGCACGAATGCAGTAATTTTGAAAAAAAAAGAAACAAAACAAGAAGATTCAGCAGCTCGAAAAAATTTCAGAGCCAAGAAAATATGAATAATCACATTCATTAATCAATTCGTTAATCTTCTTCTGGCCAGGCCAATATACGTAGATTTACATGTTCCAAAGCCATGAAATCATTTTTAGTTGCTTTCGTCTATTTTTGTAAATTTCTGAAAATGTGTTTGTTTCTCTGTGTGCTCGAGCTCGAGACGCTCTCCAACAGAAATCTCTAATTTATGAGCTTCATACCATTTTGCTAATGAAGACATAAAAACCGCAATCAAATTAAACATTATTATTTTTTTCATGGGAACAAATATGTAACGTGGTCTTAGTCACAGCCCCAGACCCAGCCCCAGCCAAGATCTACAGGCAGCCTCCCCTCAATCTACCGATCTCCGATACCTTGGCATCGTGGTTAAATCTAACCGTTTATAGGAGCTCGACCGCAATTGCGTGTGTATTGGTATCTTAAATATTTGGGGCCGCCCTAGAGTGGAACTAATATGTTTGGCGCCTTCGGCCCTTGTTTCTTGTTTCGTTGGCAGAAACGGTTTGGGGGTGGGGAATTAAAAACTATGTTTTGTCTGATTCTCTTGCTACACAAAATATTTTAATTAAAAACGTGTAAAAAAATTAAATTGCTTATTTTCTGTATGATTTGATTAATATACCAGAACTACAAAAGGCTAAAGTTATAAAATTAAACAAAAATTCGTTGTGCTCCATTTGGTGTGTGAGGTCTGATTTGTTTCTTTTTCTTTTTTTTTGGAAAACAATCACATGGCCGTAGTTAGAACCTCATCCCAAACGGTTTGTGATCAGAACCAATTCTGTCTTAGTGGCTTGAAATTTTTTATATTCTACTTTTTAAAAAACCATTTCAAACATCCACCTAAAACTTATTAACACTGCTTAAAGCAGAACGATAATTTCGGAAGCAGATGCTCTCAGACAGTAAATCGTCGATTTCGACCGACTTTTTCTATTTATATATTTATTATAGAGTTTAGTCAAATCTTCCTAAAAGTAACTTTTCCAATTACCAATTAAAATTGACGAAAACGTTATATTGAAGCTCCATAATATAGTCATTTTATTTTTATCAGACTTGGTGTTGGAAGGAAAACTTGGAAAACAGGAAAACTTGTGCTTGAATATATGCATGAAAACCCATTTTCGGTGTAAAAATCACAAAGGAGCGGTTTCTTCGACGATTAGTCTTATGCGACCTATTCGATTTCATTTAAATTTCGCACAATTAAGAAGCCTTAATTTCATCTATGTAATGAATTTGGCTAAAATAACTTTTCGTACTTCTGCTGAAAAATGTTATGATCTAAGGACATTTTACTTTTTTCGTGGTAGTTGTTCTACTATGTTCATTTATATTTTAATGTAGCTCTGATGTTTGTAACTCAAAGAGCCTCTAGAGTACTTAGGATCATTAGACGAGTCAATATAGACATCTCCGTCTCTATGTCTGCCGGCTGTTTCTATGCAAACTAATCTCTCAGATTTAAAGCTATTTTGCTATATAGCCTTCTTATATATTGTACATAGGTTGCACATTTGTCGGAACCGGTTGGATCGGGCCACTATATTACATATCTGTCATACGAGCCTAAATAAATACACTAAAGTGTCAAATTTTACAAGCATTGCATCACTATATCTAAGCTGTCATAGGAACCTGAATCGGTCTTAGCAAAAACTCCCACATTAATTGACTTATCTTTCAAACTCGGCACACACGTATTTAGCAGAGATATACGCATATATGCCGAATTTTATTAGATTTGGATTACTATATCATATAGCTTCCATACCAACCTAAATCGGGCCTACGGCAGGAAAAAGTTCAAAAAGAGTTTGTAATTTACATTTGAGTATTGTTCGACTCTTCCAATTTTTTTTTATCCGTATTGAATTCAATGAGTAGCACAAGCCTAAATTAAATTGTCGAATTTGTGAATATTTAACAGCTGAACCCAAATTATCAGTCGGAAGCGGTTAAAAAGCGCAACCAACAAACAATTTTTTATATATATATTTTTTATCTTATGAATTTGTATTAAAGCATAAACAAGAAAATTAAAAGCCTGCGATTTCAGGAAGGATGCTGAAATTGTGTTTCTACGGCAAAGGCAGTAATGGTGCCGGGCAATGACTTTGGTAGTGAAATAATAAACAACTGAAGAGTGACTTTAAATGATGTAAAACCGGCATTTATTGGCCTAAAGCCCGCGTATGGCAATTACGCGTGCTCAGCACTACATCGTTTTCATTTATTTAATTTTTTTTCGAGTGTTTTTTGGTTACCTCGGGATCAACATAAAACAGATTTTGTGGCCGCTTCTGCTGGCGTTGTTGGTGCCACAACAAATTATATGGTTGCAAGTCCAAAAGATGCGAATTATGTGCCTGTTTGACTGGACCCACTGGCTGACAGACTGTCTGAAGCTGAGCCAAAATATGAATTACCTATCCCAGTGGTCGAACCAGAAATTAAGTTAAAAATAAACCTCAAGTTGAAGATCAACTTCAGTGGTCGGAAAAACACACACACAGACCACTACTGTATGTAAACAAAAACAGAATAACAACAGGGGAATCAAGTGTTACGGTCTCAAATAGTGAATACAGTACACTCTTTTTTTATAAAGGCCAAGATTGTTTCTTTATGGATGAGTCGTTAGAGGTCCCTTAAAAAACTTTATACTTAATATCGATAAACCCGCCCAGATCTAGGTAACTAACGTATTAAAAATCTGTTCTATAGATCCAAATTGGTTTTGGTAATATTATGTAAATTTAGTGAAGCCGCCGGTATATCTCGATTCAACTTCAGTACAACAGAATTTTTGGAATTATCTGTTTTCAAAGGCTTTAATTCCATTATAAAGGTTGAAGTCTTGTAATTGAAGATTAAATAATAATATATGTTCCTTCATACTGAAAGCTTTTGAAGACAAATTGTATACACAGCCAATGTACTTTTGTATTTATTTTTATTGTGAAGGGTAAAACGAAGAAATTTTTACGAGTCACCTTTGAATACACTCACTGCACATACGCGCAAAAATCACTGCGCAAAACTAACAAACATGTGAAACACAAATACTCTTTTTTCCATAGATGAGGGCCCACTTCAATATGAATAATCGATTATAATAGAGGAATTTATATAATTGTTGATCAATGTGTGCAAATTTTATAATTGTAAAAACTACATGCGAACTTTGTTTTTTGGAGGTTTTATTTGCCTTTACTCAATTTTCAAAAAAAAGTTACTCTTCAATTCAGATCATAGCAGGAATACATGAGGCACATGTGTAAGGTAGAACTTATGTAAGCTCATCAAACTAACCGGAGCCCATGCCATATAATCCAAGACAAGAACTTGCAAAGAGAGAGAGAGAGAGAGAGAGAAAAAAAAACTGCCAGGCCCGAAAACATTTGTGAGTCGGGCAAATAGCACTTTATTCCATTCATTTAACAGGTTTCATTTATGAGCATCCAACATCGACAACAACATCAGAAACAACAATGAGTATGAGCTGGTCGCAGGGAGGAAGGTAGAAGCGGTAAGGGCAGGGCAAGGCAGGCCGTCAGTAAGTTAGGAAGTTGGCCGGCCAGAGAGCAACACACCAAGTGGTCAAGCCGAATCTGCTGCAGCCAGGCAATGCTTTGGCGAGTGTTTATGGGTGTGTGTGTGTGTGTGTGTGTGAGTCGGTATTGGTGTGCGCCAGACTAGGTAATGTTCCCACGAAACAGGTTGCTGCTTGTTGGTTGTGGCCCGGTCCTGCTTTCAGCTAGAGCTCGTGCAGCATGCAGTGTTGGTGATGGTGTTGAAGTGTTGTAGCTTCGTGCATTGCCGAGAGCTATGGGTCACAATTGCTCGGCAGCTTTACAGCTATATCCGAGGGTAGCTCTTGAAATATTTTGAAAGTCAAACTGTCTACGCTTAAATTGTTACAGTCTATATAAAGATATGGTTTCGGGAGAAACTTATTCAGCCACCCTCGAATTGAAACGTATTTGGCCATGGGCAAGGCAAGAATAGGTGCGGTGGAGCCAATACACATTATTGAAGCATTACAAAAAAAAAAAAATGTAAAGAACAACAACCATTCCAAATCAAAATCTGTGCACAATTACGGCTTACACATCTGGACAGGATGTTTCAATGTATGCGAGAGCGTTTGTATGTGTGTGTGTGGTATGCATGCACCTCGTGCTGCTCATAAATATTTAACGAGTTTCATTTTTAGTCACAGCAGCCCAACGGACAGGCTAACTGCAAAAAGAGCAACCAGAATAACAAATGCAATTGCCATTGCAACTGTTGTCCATTGCCTGGTCTTGGCCCGTTTGGTCCTTATCCTGCTCAGTACCATTAGGGGCTCATGAGCGGCCAATTAGTGCTGTATAACATTTGACGGCTGTTCTTAGCATTTGTTAGGATTACGACAAAGCTAAAGGAAAACTTTCAGAGCCTATAAATATTTCCACATAGGGTGTTGCTGAAAATCTTATGAATTTATCATGAACTGGTTTATGAATTAATAGATCTGAAACTTAGAATATTATTCCAATTTTTAATTTAAGAAAAAAGTCAAAAAATTAGGAACAAAATCCTCACAACTTCGGCGAGTCGCAGAATGAATCATCAAGTTGGGGTTTTTCTCCTCGAATTCGTTTAATTTTACGCCATTAACATTACCATTTTTGGCTTTGCTTTAATATATTTATGACTTAATGTGCTATCTCTTTCACACCCCTGCATTCAAGACAATTTATCACACCCTTTTGGACAATGAAAAATACAAAAATTAGAAATGAGATAAAAATGTTTGTAAACAAAATTGGTTTTTGAGTGATGTTACGGTGTATGTAAAGTACATGAGGAAAAATATGTCTGCAGACTTGTGTATTTGTAACTCAACATTATCCATCAATGGTCTTCTCAATGCACACATCTTCTCACTTCTTGCATCACCCTTCAAGTTAACCAAAACCAAATTTTTTTTTGATTAAACGGTATGGAAGCTGCGGGTTGCCTCGTCGGGTCTATCGATGCCGCGGACAAGTAAACGATGCAGGGTGCGAGAGGTTCATATACAATTAATTTATTGTGGTTATTATTGTTGTTGGTAATCAACACGTTTTTTGATGACCTTGCACTATCCATCTACCCAAAAGGCAAGAAAATATTGAACGGAAATCATTAATAATCTGAGGCTAGGTCTAGGTAAAGAATTGGCGTTGGCGTCGTAAATTGACGGAGCAGGAGATATTTGGATCTTAGGCAAAGGCAAATGAGAATGTTTCAACAGGGCTTAACCGATTATTTTTTATAAATTACTATAACACATACGCATACTGCTTTGTATTATTTTTAGGGGACTTACCATTTGACTACAGAATAATTGATCAAAATTGACGTCTTCGATCTGAATATATTTTAAGTCATCAAAATGAAAAACGAATATAATGATATTTGGCAAAATGTTTTCTGTCGTCAATTACTGATACTTATAACATATTAAACTCCATTATGTTTCTAAATATTCTTTCTTTAATCAGTTTCCTTTGGGTATTTAAACAGAAAACTTTTGTATTAAATTTACAATATTTATCTAGTCTAATACGATCTCGTACATACTCGCCAAGCCGTTCGATTCCTATACTCTAGTAACAGACAGATTGCTTTCTATCTTCACTGAAATAATTTATTATTTAATCATAAATTATTATTGTTATTATCATACAATTATCATACATATGCACTAAATATGCACTACCATAAACACATTCCAAGTACCAAATTTAAATAAGATGGGTCTTTATGACAGTTACAAGAAGTTTTGATCCGATCTGGCCGGTTCCTATAAGTTTGCTTCTGATTTAAAAAATAATGCTGTATAGCAGGCTGTATTATTACAACTTTTGTCCCAAATGATTGAGTCATATACAAATAGACGAATAGAAGAACGGACATGATAAAAACTATTCTGCTATTGATGCTGTCCAAATGATATGAGTGATATTATTTTCTTATTGAAATTGGCAAAGACATTTTCGATTGCTTATTGAATATTTTAGTCTAAGTAAAGATTTTTCTATTATTAAAGTTAACCATTTTAGCAACTAAAGTTGAGCATTGGCTCCTCTCTAAGTTATTTAACCAAAGGAATAAAAAAACGTAAAAAATATATCAAGAAATGCATATTTATAAGAGGGACCCAGGCAGCAGCAACAAAATCAAAAGGCTAAGGCTTCGCGGGATCACGTTTTCATTTGCCAACAAGCGAACATGCGATGACAAACCGACACGATTTTTTTTTGTGTATCTTCTCTTGCAGCCTGTTTATTGTTGTAGCTGCATCATGTGGACGTTGCTGTTATTGACCCAACCCTTTTCATGCATTGTTGCTATAAGGCTACGACGTTTTTGACATGCGCAGACATTTTCACAAGTCTATAAAACTGAAGTCGCATCAAGTGCAATTGTCCCCAAATGTGTAGCTAGCTGGGGATGGAGATGGGGATGGGGATGGGGTCATACTCCTCTCCTCTCATCTCTCGGTAGTTGCTTGCCCCGACTCGGTATCTCGCCTTCCGGTTGAAAAGTTCTCTGAGCTCGCGTTGGACTTGTCTGGGCTTGATGTTATTGTTACTACTTAATGTCTTTAATATTCATGACCAAGCGAAAGTAAGCGACTTTGTCTCGATCGTGTCCAGCAAATCGAAACCGCTGTTGTCCGTTGTTGTTGTTGTTTCCGTCATCGCTGTTGCCATCGCCAACGCTATCGAAACCTGATGGTGCATCGAAGAGACATTGTACTGTCGAAATGACAACAACATGTGTCATGCTATTTGTATTTAAATGTTTAGCAGGGACTTGGATTTAGGTTGGAGTTGCTAATGCACACAGAATAGTTCAAATTTCGTAAACCTATTTTCTCATTTGAGCACAACAGATTCTCTCTGAGCTTGTAGGCTCGACTTTTTTTTAGATCATATTGGGTTGGGTCTTTCTTTTTCAAAAATATTTCTGGCTTTCGATCTCATAACATTACCATACAGTTTGAGTTTATTTAGGCTTTTGAATGTCCTGTTTGAAGAGGGACCTTCTTGTTTTCACTCGGCGGCTAATAGCTATTTCTCTTTATTTATTTATTTATTTTGCTGCTATTTCCGGTGCTGTCAATTGTCCATCTTATGTTTCTCTTTTTAAAAGCTTCCAACTGTCTATCACTTGCTTCCTCAGAGTTCAAGAAGATGATTCAACTGAGTGCGGCCAGGAACTCCTGTTGGCTAACAGCCACTGGGAAAATGCACACCAATCGAGTCGGCTGCCGTTGCCACTATCCAATTTATACACATACTCGTACTTGCGCTTGTTGCTTGTGGCTTTGGCTGTCTAGCCAGCAAGGAGTGCTTTTTACCAGCGACTCTAAGACTGCAGCCGCGTCACGACTTCGGCGGAACATAAAAATATCGGCGGCAATAAATAATAACAACGATTTTTGCGACTATCAGCGCGTATGCGAGGCCGTCGTTTTCATATCTGAGAGCGATACTGGGCGGACATGGAGGTGGAGGCCGAGGGTTAGGCCGGGCCTCAGTATTTGCATGGCACTCTGCTTTGAATTTATTACGCTTTTCTTCACACACGTTTTGCATTTTATTGGACGATGGCCAAACCGTTGGCTAATTTGCCATAAAGAAAACTTGGTTGAAAAAAAAGAAACACAAAAATAATTTGTTACCAATTTTTGCATTTACCATTTAGGCCAAATTTAACCTGAAAATTTGAATTATTTTCCTAATAGAAATTTATTTGCCAATAGCGTGAGAAGTTTACCATCGGTGTACATTTGATATTCGAGACCGCACGCATTTGAGATTTTAGTAAAAAGTCGGTAAAGTTGACTCAACTGAGTCGAACCGCCCCCCGCTGCGCTGCCAGCGGCAAAACTTTAAAATAGGTGTGAATTATTTGAATGCCATTCGGGCTTTTGACTGAGACTGGTTGATGCCGGTGCTGCTGCGATATTAAATTAAAGCATATTAATGCAAATACATATATCAATAAGTTGAAGCTGTCGCCGAACATTCTGAACAACAAAAATAGCCATTAAGTTGTTCATTTTATTGGATCAAATACACACCCTAAAGAGTTTAGTAAGACAAAAAAAAAAAAAAAAAATCAATTGCTCCAAGCTAATCTGCAGGTCTTGGAAGCTTAGTCGGTGTATAATTCATGGGCCATTTTGCCCTGACATTTGTGGCATGTTTTTTAAAATTTTAACTGTCTCATAAATTTTTGTAGAAAAGCATATCGCTTATCTTATTATCGTATTTGGCAAACTCAAACAATATTTGTATGTTTATGGAGTGGGAGAATATCAGATATATTGATCTCAGCCGGCACAGCTTCGAATCATTTAGATAGAATTTGAATTTTTAATGTCGTTTAGTGTCCAATAATGAGGAACATTTGTTTTATAATTTCATTAGATCCCAGCTTTTGTGCGATTATCGCTGGCTTGTTTCGAAATACCCCAGCCACTCTTTTTGAGGGCTGTTAATTTTATTTTATTATAATTGATTTCGGATTATACCACGACCACGGCGAGGCCTGATTTACGTAATGCCATTTGCATAAACATTTTTTGTTAAATTAATAAAAATTTTGTCAAAGAAAACAAAAGCAAGCAGAGAGTCTTATATGTATTTGACAAAAGAGCCAATATCGTATTAGACGAAAGTCTAACACAGAATCAAAAGGAAAAATCAAAACGATTTTTTATTGATTTTTATTACATTTTAAAATTGTTTTTCTGTTTTTATATGTTGATTTCTTTATTTATTGTTGCTGCTGTTGTTGTCGTTGTTGTTGCCGTTGTCCACTGAGTCTGTTTTAAATTTTGCTTGTTATTTGGTTTTATTGTCTGTCGACTGCGCTGACAAGTGCTACATGTCTTTTCGCTCGTTTTTGGTCAACGCATAATTAAAATGATTAAAAATTATGGCAGTCGTTATATTGTTTTGATATTGTATTGATTAAAAGAAAATATAATTATATGTATAATATTTGTGTACGAAGAGGCTTGCGGAGCTTGTTGTTGTTTTATTTATGGCTAGCCGAGGGGCATAAATATATGCACCTCTCTCGCTCTAAAAAACACGAAAAAAATTAAAATAAAATGGTTGTGGCATTCAGAGTCTTAACCCTAATAACCTTGTTGATTTTGCAGAGACACACAGACGACAATAACAACAATAACGTGGGTAATGTAATTGCAATTTCTGCTAGTTAAGGCAAAACAAATTGACAAATTACATGGACTCACTTAACCCCCGGCTGCAACGCCTTCCAGCCTTTTGGTTAAACAAAATGCGGTAGTTCCTCTATTCTGTGTGTGGCTATTAAGCCAGCTAATGGAATGGTTGTAAGGTGCGGTGGGACGGGCTGGAAACGTCTGCTGTTTTAATTAGACGCCACTTGGGTGTCGTACCCAAATATGTACAGTGGGACAAAACATTGGTATTAGATCAAATTAGTTAGTAGCTCAAAGAAATTTGAAGTAACCTCAAAAATGAGTTAATGGAGTTTTTGTTTTGTCAAACTTTTCATTTGATTTATATCTTTGGTGGCATATTTTCGTTTAGGCTAACCTGGGATGCTTTTATGGCTGTCTCCTTTCTTTTGGCTTTCGGCTTTGCATTCTCTAGCAATCACAAGAGCAGCCCAAAAAAGCACATGTAAGCTGAGATGGCCGCGTTGCTTGTAGCGGCGACAAAGTGGGAACGCCTAGAAAATAAAACGAGTTAACATGACCAGCAAACCGAACCGAATTCAACAAAACCAAAAACAAAAAGGTTAATTGAAGAAACATCAACTGGCGGGCGTGATGCGAGCATCGCCCAAGTTGCGCAAAAAGAAAACACAAAACGAAACCTCAATTTGATTTGAGCATAACATAAAGAGGTCGCGGGGTTATGCCGCACAGAGTGGAGTGTGTGATAGTGCGGCACAGCTTTTAGGGCACCCATAGGCAGAGCCTACTGTTTTTGAAGTCTATGGAGCGTTGACAAGCTGCTGGCATGTTGCTGGCACTGCGGTGGCAACTTGAACTAAGAGGCCATCTGCTAGAGTCATCAACTGGCTCCATGGAACTGCGAGTGAGCCTGGAATCGAACAGAGTATTGGCTGACTGGCTCACTGGCTGCTTGCTCAACTCCTCCCCTGATTTCCAATTGGAAACAATACCGTTTTATTTGGCTTGGCTTGGCTTTGCTTGGCTTTAGATGTTGTTAAGTGAGCCTAGTTCCGTTTGATTTACAATGCAGCAACATCTACCATTACTCCTCATCCACCCCGACCCAGCTAAATTCGTAAATGACAACACACCAACAACAACGAGACAAACTTTTGTGTTTGGTAGGTGGAGTGAGCGCCGCCAGCATGGACGGATGGACGCTCTTGTTGTCATTCCAAGCAAAAACCAAAACTAAAAAAAAATATATATATATTTCGCTTTGCCTTCCTTCACGAAGTTCACCAAGCAGCTCCGCTGCCTTCCCCACTACATACAGCAAATACAATAACAACAAAAAGTGTAACACAAAATACGTGAGCCGATTTTTACAATACTCTACCAATCGGACGACTTTTTTGTTTTGTTTTGCCGTGATTGCTTTTTTTGGTTTTTTTTCCGTTTTTTTTTTTTTTTTTGGTGGAGTATTTTTTTTTTTTGCCTTTGACCAAAGTTTTATTTCAGTTTTGATTTTATTGTACTCGTATTCCACTTTGAACGTGAGTTGGGCGGTGATTTACTTTATTTTTATTGCCAATGTGGCAAAGCCACCCGCCAAAGTTTTCTCCACAAAGCAAGTTGTAATTTAAGCTCAAAACGACCTCCTTTCAATATTGAGCTCTTTGGCTTTTTAATATCAATGGGTTCTCTAGCTACGACTATATCCAAGGGAGTGTAATCAGAGTCTGGTCACTACATCCCTCAATCTTCCTCTATTTTTATTTTGCAAGATCGTTGCCAAATCAAAAGGCGTCCATGGTGCGCACGATTGTGCCACTTTATTATGGGCCTATGGACTTGGGACCTGTGACTACAGACTCAATGGATTCCTGGCTATTATTTTCTGCTTCTCGCTCTCAGTGCACACATCAACCATCTAATATAACAATTTTAATGAAAACGTAAATTGCGCTGGCAAGAAGAATTCAATTACTTCATCAGTACTGAGGACATTATATATATATACAATACCTGAATACTCTTTAGGGTCTCTTCTCAGGTATTATTAAAGTCAATTCTTTTAGCTTAAGTCTTGAATGGGTAGCTTTAAGAATTAGAAATGATACTCTTCGTTGCAATCGTCGCTAATAACATTATTCTAATTTGGCTACCCGGCTTTGCCTTCTTTCTGAAGTGAGAGAATATTTAACTTACCTTGAGATATTCGATGAAGTCGGATGGACCTACTTCGAGTCTCTGCTGGGTGAGTTTCACTTTCGTTTCCGAATGTGGTGGATGCCGAAAATTACAAACTCTTTTCATTTTAGCAAGGAAAGCCTTATTTGGCAAAATAAATAAATAAATTCAAACTTTCTAAATTAAATAAAAAAAAAAAAAAATAAAAATTTATATGTCTATATATACATATATATAAATTGAGAGCTTTCTAGTCTCCCAAACGCAATTAGTTTTGTTTTTTGTTATTACACAAAAAATAATCGAATCATTAAAACCCTTGCATATTTTCCGCAAAAGTGATAAATATAATAGCTTCATGAAGGTAACCTTAAGTGTTAAAGGGTTAACCACTTCTTTATCTAATAATCTAATTGTAGACCCTTTAAAATTTTTTACCATATAAATTGCTCAGTAATATTTTGGTAAATATTATGACTGTATTATTCCATATTTATAGCACTCCTTTGTCCGAGTATCACTGGGCTATATAAGACAAATTTGAGAAAAAAATCTTAACGTTATCTTTGGGGTGCTGAAGATTGCAAACTCTTTTCGAAGTTATTTTCTGCCATGAACGTCACCTGAACGGGGTTGGTCAGTAAGTTCGTATATGATATAGTGGTCCGATCCGGCTGGTTCCGACAAATGTGCAGCCTAAGTATATAAGAAGGCTATATACCAAGTTTCATAAAAATAGTTTTAAAACTAACTTTGCCATAATTCATATAAACGGGATTGCTTAAATAACATAATAAATAAATAACATAATATTCTTATAAAAATTGGTACAAAATCGTTTCTTAAGTTGAGATGTAAGTTTTACATAAAGACAAAAGTAAAGCTCGGGTATGACTCGGTGTAAGGACTCTACTCTTAGTAAAAGGATTAACGAGCAGGTGAGAACCCTAGTCCATTACACCCACCACCATTAACATATATTCATATGTTATATATATGTTTCAGCGCCATCTATAGGACTGTTTAGACGACATTATGCTTTACATCAAAATCTTATCTGTGACAGTTTGTTAATTGTATATCTCCTGTAATTATGGTCCGATGTGGAAAATGTTTGAGTATCAGTTTGAGTATATATTATATTATTTTTTAAAAGTTAATATACCATTAGGCTGCTGGTACAGGGTATAAAAAGTTTGATAAGCTGTGGCCGAATGATTTACAAGCGTCCATAGGTCTATTATAACTGAGCTGTCCATACTGGAAGTGGCTTTAACAGATTTTATTGACAGCAGATATTTTACCGTTAAGTAAAAAACAAAACGGCTAATAGACAATGTCCAGAGCAGACCTGATAAAAGCGATAGTAAGTTGTCGTTATTAGGGAAAACCAAATTCGGGTCTCCACATTTTTCCATTATAAAGCCAATTTATTTTGACTGCCACTGCCACTGCATGGGATTAGGTAGGAACACACACATGCATCATAGGTTATTCCACGGATGCAACGATTTTAGGAGTCAAGTATTTTCCGCCTTTTTGTCATTAAATTTTAATTGTGTTTTGCGGTGTTGTATTTTAAATGCCGAACGCCCATTTTAAGCTGAAGTTGTTGATGTTGACTCACAGAGAAAAACTTTGGGGTCTAGGATCGATTTCGTTTCTGTCCCCCTCTTCCCATCTTCCCACAGGGTGTGGAGTACAGAGCCAAGACCGCGAGCCTTGAGTGCTAACTGTTTGCGCAAACAACACAAACGGTGTTTTTGTTTACATGGTAAACAATTTTGGTTTTGTTTTTGTTTGCAATTTGTGTGACCGAAAGACTTTGGCCACTTGAAATCTTTCTTTCTTCTAATTACAATTCTTTAACGCTTCGTTTTGGCTCCAGTGGCTGGACTGGGGAACTGGACTGCTGGGGATGGGTCAGAACTAAATTGTTGCTTCCCTCTGCGGCTTTCGCCGAGAGGTCTTATTCTTTTATTTTTAGCATTTAAACGTTAAAACTTTGTTTACCTGGGCATGTGGATGGAGGAGGGGGCCGCATGAGGCGTGTCTCTGCATCTTGCATCTCTCAGTGTGTGTAAATAGAAAATATACAAAGAAGCGTGAAAAAAGTTTTTAGTTACGTTTTGTTTAGCATACAAATACACACTTCGTCTTCGAAATTCCATTAAACGCACGGCAAATATGACTTTTATAAGCCATGAAATTATAATTCGCCTTCAAGTGGGAAGCAAAAGTGCAGCACACACACACACAGAAAGCAACAAAACTCGAAACATATAACATATTTACTTTTCATATTAACTGCCTGAGGTGGTCGCGGAGCTGAGAAGATGGTCGGGTCGACAGCCGTGCGAACCGCTTGGAACCGCTCCGTCTCCGTCATAACTCTTTCATCTCCATCTGCTTGTTAAACAAACCAAAAGAGACACGGTCAAAGGCACAGAGAGGTATCAAGGGGAAAAGCAACAGAAATAGGCGTTTGTTTCTAATTAAAATCGCCACAGAAAGTGTCAAGCTCTTGTGCTGGTTGTTGTTTTTTGTTGGATGGCAAAGTCCCAGGTACGGGTTAGACATTTGGATCGATCAGCAGGGTCGCTTGCTGGGTTTGTTGTCCGTTTTCGGTTTCTTAGTTGTTGTTGTTGTTGTTATTTTCCGAGCCTGTGGTTTTGAGCTTAATCTGAGTTGTCATCGCGTGGCAGCTTTCTGTCTGCCTGGAACTTTTTTTGCTTGACTCTAAGACTTCCACGAAAATGCGCGGCTTGCTGACTAATGAGCCGCCAGGCCGCGGGAAAAATGACAAATTTTCTGAGACCACTGTTGTTGTTGTGCAGAAAATTCAGCTGACAGCGATTTGTAGTGGCTTTAATATTTAAAACAAAAGACTTCAATGGCAGCAGAAGCAACAGCCACAACTGCTACCGCAATCATTTACCACAAAAAAACATATAAAAGAGTGAGGCACGAAAACGTAACACTTTGTGGCGCATGTTTCTGCCATTTTTAACACTTAAATGAGCAGCAAAGTGAGCAAAAGTGGCCAAAAGCGGGAAACGCTGGCTTGCCAAAATGCAAATCAGCCCTCATGCCAATTGCAGTCGAATGCAAAAAGCAAAAAAAAAAAAACAAATAGCAAAAAGCAAATCTAGTAAGGAGTCTGCAGCGTAGTTAGCTCAGGTTGTTCGTAGGTTTTTGGCGAGTATGTACATGCATTCAGGCAAATGTTCTGCTGAGCAACAACAAAACTTTAACTAATTTAATTGATGATTTCCATTGGACTTTTCTCCCATTGCTGCCTGATGTTGTCATTGTGGTTGCCGGTCTTTTGTGGGCAAAGGTGTCATCGTTGTCGTGGCTGCGAGCGAACATGTCAACGTTTTGTTCATTAATGTCACTGACGGAATCGGCTCAAATAAATTGAGGTTACGCGACGTTTAATTAGACAAACCCAACGAAAACGCCAGCGTGACCACAATTGAAATATCTCTTCGCCTGGAGAGGTGCTAAACTTCCGCATTACACGCACAGAATTCTTTTCTCCCAAAAAATATAAATCTCAACACGCCATGCAATTCGATTGGACTATAAATGTAATAAATCTCCGACTCCATGGCCGCGGTCAAATTGTAAACTCCAGCCCGAAGCCTTAAAACAAGCTCGAGGCCCCAGGCCTTGAGGATCGTGGTAGCAATCATGCGTTAATTTAGTTGCATGTGAAGATTAATTAATTTTTCTGTATTTTTAGTACCGTCTGCCGGAATGCTCTCTCGGCTTGAGAAAACAGCGGGTGTCATCGGGACTGGAAATTTTGCCGGTTTATAGTTGCCAGTCAAACGCATTGACAGTGTTGTTGCAAGGGTGAAGGTATCGTCTTGACTATCGAAAATACTCAGCCAACACAGTAGTGTCTAGGAAAATTGTAAGAAATATTTGATATTATACACAGTATAATTAAAAAAAATAAATCTAAGATATTTCATTATGCGAACCGAACCGAACTATTACCGATTTTCCCCATGGAACATAGGATTGTCCCACCTCTCAAATTTTCTTAGCCATTTCTTGGGTACTCTGCTGGACACGCATGCTCAAAAATAACAGCAGCAAAGGAGTAATGGGCATCCTCATCTGCCCGAATGGCTGAAACACAAACAGAAACAGCAGCACCATCAACTCTGCGGCCAATCGAACCACTTCAAAATCGCATGCCTGCAACTGCAATCGAGCTGAGCTAAATGCCAAAACGTTACCCATACATCTCCCTGTCTGGAGTCATGCATTCCAGCTAGCCAGCTCCAGCTCCAGCTCTAGCTCTAGCTGCAGTGCCATGGCATTCATTGTATTTATGGCCATTCATTTCGTGATCTACTGATTTCGCATGTGTTTCCTCGTTGTTGTTGCGTTTTGTTTTGAAGCTGGTCGAAAATTCAGACCATAAGGTTCTCTGCAATCCAATCCAATGCAATGTAGTGCGATGCGATGTGATTCGATGCTCCTGCTGATGCTGCAGAACTGAACTTGTAGCCTTTGCCCCACCTCATCGCCGTGTGCACTGTTGCAATGAAAGTGGCGGCGGCCACGTACTGTGCCACAGTAAGTCCAAACCCACAATCTCATCGTATTCGTATTCGTATGTATGTGTAAATAGTCTCATAGAAGAAGAAAAGTCAATCAGACGAAATAGAGTATATTTATGTGTGCGAGTATATAAAAAATGAGAAAACAACAAAATACTTTATAGGTGTATGTATGTATACAACAATTTATAATGAAATAAAATAAAAATCATTAAGGCCAAATACACATAGTAAATCTCATAAAGAATTTGTAGCAATTTCCTGTTCGATGATTTTAATACCGACCAACCTGGAAAGAAGCAGTCAAAAAAGACCTTCACCAAACACTGTCAGTTTGCAGTCGGCTGGAGATTGGGTCGGCTCGAACCAGAGTCGGCGCAGCCTGAGTCATGTTGCCGCGGCGGACAGTGGCTGACAAGTAGTAGTTGTTGTTGTTGTTGTTTTCTTGGACGTTTGGGTCGTGTGCAGAGTTCATCATTGGAACATAAAAATTCACTGCGTTCATAAAAATCTTCATTTCATGCTGATGAGCAGAGATCCAAAGAAGCTCCAGTTTCAAACACGGCAGACGCCCAACTATACTCACACGCATCTAACCGAATAAAATCGAAATCGGTAAATAAAAAATAAAGCAATACAAACAACACGTGAGAAAATCTCACCCAAAAAGAAGTCGCTAAGAGTGACCGACCAAAATAAAACCTACCATCCTACAACCTACCGTTCCAAACGAAACCTACAAGCCTTGGCAAAGAACTCCAACGATTTTTATATCATGGGCGACAACGACAACCGACAAACGGCGAGAACAACTATGATGCTGGCTAGGGCGACGATATGAGTCTGCTCAAACTGGCTTCCCTTTAAATGTGTGTTTTTGTCGTATACCGTTTGATTTAGCACTCTATTTCTAAAATAAAAGCTATGGTACTTTCCCGAAGCTAGCAACACCTTGAATATCTTCTCGAGATATCACTAGAAAGTTATTGGTCATTGGACAATCTGTATATTCATTATACAAGTCCCAGAAATCAAAAACATATAATAGAAATCGTAATTTTTAAGTCGAAAAAAATGTTGATATTTGATTTGAAAATAATTAAAATTAGCTGCGCCATCTATTTGTGGAACCTTGCAATATTTTTGTATTTTTGAGAAAACACTTGTAAAGTTTATAGTTTTAGCAATTCGGATAGCCTTTGAAAAGTATTCGATGCAGCCAAGTCGGATCTTTTTATAGAGCATCTAATATTTGGCTAACAAATGCAGCGCTTACCTGTTTCTTTTTGTTTTTTCTTTATTTATATTCTCATCACAACTGATTGCGCTGCGCTCGATGCGATTAGTGTTAAAAGGTATTAAAGCGGCAAATGCACAACATATACGAAGGGACGGATGGTTGGCCTGGCCAGCAAGACAGACCAACGAGAGGGACAGCAAAATGTTACAGTTGCTGCGACTGCCACTGTCCCCACTGCGCCTCGTACAAATGTGTGTATATATATATATATATATATATATATATATATATTTTGTGCCCATTGTCACTCAATTTGACACTGCGGCAGAGGAACCAACAACATCACCGGAGTCGCTGCCTCGGCCAGCGTCCGTAGTAAATTTGTTGTCATTTGATATGCGAGTCATGAGGATTATTAGGTTCAGCGACAAAAACAGAGTTTCGCTTAAGCTGTATGACATGGGTGGCTAGAAACTTGGTATAAAACCAAAACGATTCAGTAATTTGGAGGCTTAATTCGAATTTGTGTTTGGTTGAGCAACCCTCGCTGTTCTGTGGGACACAAAGAAGACATTTGCCTGTGTCATTCATTGTGCTTTGTGCGGAGACGGTCGGAGTCGTTGTCACCATCATCAGCGCTGTCATTATTGTCGTCTTTATGGTTTTATACTTTTTTAATTTGGAGCAAACTGTCGGTTTGTCAGTTGGCTCAGCTTTCAGCCGGGAGACAGTTTATTGGAATTGTTTTTTTCTTTTTTCTTTCTATTTTGTTTGACTTGAAATTGCTGTTGATTTGGCTTAGAACGTAGGTCTTTAAGCCTGCATAAATCGTGCATACTGATGTTAAAATTCTTTTATGTATTTATTTTACTTTATGTTTTTTCTTATTCTTCTTCATATAATTTACACAAAGACACACACTCAATTTGGTATTTATATTGTGGCTGGTTCTGATTTCTGAGGGCAAGTGCTTTTGGGGCTTTTGGAGACTCGCTCGCACGCACTTCATTAACGCTTTGTTTGCCAAAGGTGTCGATTGGATTCTGTTTGCCCAGAGAGTCCGTCGGCTTGTCAGTTAAGCCTGCATACCAAAATGGTCTAGCTCTTTTTCTCTTTTACGTTCTCGGTCATATTATTTGTCATCATAAATATATTGGGGCAAACAAAAGACTTAGGCAGCGAACTTGCTTGGTTAAAGATCATACGATTTCTGATTTGTAGACTATTTAAATAGAAAGACCAGCACACGCACACGCACACTTAACGCACACACACTCACACGCACACACATTTATATTAAAATTGACACTTCATTTTGTACTTTAATTTCTCAATGAAGTCCGCGCGGCTAAGTAGATGGAGCGTGGGCTGACATTTTGTTGCTTGTCAGCCGAGCCGTTTGGTCCCTCTAGCTGCTCCAGCCTAGTCATTAAGGGATAGAAAGAACAAGAGAATAGAGAAGACCACCACCAGACAAAGCAACGATGGACATACAGAGAATGCGCATAGATTAGATCAATACAAGTGCCACCGTGTCCCAGGCCTCGGCACCGAGTAGTTGGCGTTCCGCCCTACGCCACTGCGCTGCCTTAGTCACCTTAGCAGCCCTAGACTTATGGGACTAAGCCGGGGACGATTGTCGATGTGTCGGCCCGATAGGCATTTAAATCTGCTGCTCTGCTGCTCTGTTGCTCTTCTACCATTTGGCTTTGAGTAATGTTTTTGTTTGTTTCTTTGTTTGTTTGTGTGTTGATTTTGCACTCGAATGTGAAACGCAGCGCTGCTCAAGTGGAGCATAGCGCAAAGTGCTTAAATGTTTCGATTGCTGTTGCTTTTGCTGTGCGGATGACATCAACAACATCAGCAGCAATGACAACAACAGAACACCACACAAGCCATAGCAAGCAAACAAACAGACAGACAGACTGGCATGCCGGCAGGCTGGCAGGCAGAGCCATACAGCCAGGTAGACCCAAGGCGAATGGCTTGACATTCAGTCAGTCAGTCAGTTTCATCTACCACTGTGCTTGGCCTCTCTTCCTTATCATTTTGATGAAATCGGCCTGGGAATGCGTTGCACTTGTGACGTGGGCTCCTTAGCAACCGCCCGGCTCTCACTCCTACTATTGTAGTAGTTACCCGCCTGCGCCTCTTCCTCTCCTGCTTCAACCTGCTCCACTGCGATTACTTTGCATGCGCCTGCCAAGCCGCAGTGCAGGTGAGTGAGTGAAATATGTGGCCGCCGCAACTGACATGCACAAGAAAATGGCCCATAATGAAGTGTATTTGCTTTGCATTTTTAATCATTTTGAGTTTGTAAGCCAACCGCCTGGCCGTGTCTGTCTTTTGTCGTGTGGTCAATAAAAACGAAAAAAAAAGATGAAATTAAACGAATTAAAGCTATACAAAACTTGGCTTGCAACTATCGCTGCAGAGTCGGTGTGGCAGACTCAGCACTCTACTGTGGGCTACAAAAACCGGTTCACCCATATGACAAACATTGCTGCAGTCCGAAAATGTAACACAGAAATTTGCAATTAAAATTGAAATTAAAATTGAAATTAAAATTGAAATTAAAATAATACATTATTAAGTCTTACCCGTTGCTGTGAGTACTTTTTTTTTATAACATGATGCGAAAGAGGTGCCGAATCAGAAAGGCTAACCTGACTAATGAAAACTCAAATGACGAATTGGTTTTACTTTGTGATTCTTATTTTTCTTTTAGAAAATATTTAGAGTTGCGAACTTATAGTTTCCAAGGGATAAGAATATTTGTCAGATTGCTCTCAATGTCGCCACCTTTTATTTTGGCAAATGACAAGTTCAGCTTCGATTAAAGGTTTTCATTTCATTTTCATTTTTCGGTGTGTTTGTTTGGTTTTAGCAATAAGTTGTAAAATTTTTTGTTGCTCCAGTTTTTCTTTACTGGTGTGCTTTATTTACGAAACAAGCTTGATAAGTAAAGAAACTTAAATAGATAAAGTTGTGTATATTAAAGCGTAAGTTTGTTTGGGGCTCTGATTTTTGAGTGTGGGAAGAAAGACAAGTAATGCTGAGAAATAAATAATTGTTGCATTTTAGCTGCAATTATTAGAAATTTAATAGAATTTGAGTTTATTTGTATTTATTGTCATTAGGATTGATATTTATGAGCTTTACGAAGTTGAAATTTTTTATTCTCAGCGAGTTTGAACCCAGGCGTGTAGTGAAAAAAATAAATATTTTTTATTTAAAGAAGGAAGGTAATGTACATTTTTTATTTTATACTTTGTTTTTGGGCTCTCAATTCTTTTGAAAAATAAATTATTCCAATGAATACAATGATCTCATAAAGAAAAAATAATTTAAGTATTCAGAGCATTAGTTGAACCCATTAAATATTTGCTTATATGATATTCCTTTTCTTAGACTTATCAGAATTAAATAACATTATTGATGACTGCACAATTAATCATATAATTAGGATTTCTTTTTTTTATGATTAGAAAATTCGTGTCACGAATTTAACACATTTACCACACCGAATGTGATTTGGGTGCCACATCATTCAAAAAACTCACGACAGATATGGACTGACTTCACAGAGGATTCTCCTCTTTTTTTCCTGTCGTTCCAAATCCGAGACTCTTTAGCATTGTCTTTTCAATGGATTGGTCCCTTCGAATATTGTATATATTTTATATTATTTGTCTTTCCAGTAGTTTTGCCCAGACTATTGAAGGAAAATTCGGGAAAGGCTCAAAATCATCTGTAAATTTGTAAGCAACTTTTCTTGCGCAATAGATAGATACATATTTTAATATTTATTATTTGATTCAGATTGAGTCAATCGAGCAGATCCGGTCGATGTTCATAATTTTTAAAGTACCTATTGCTCTGCACTATGTTTTTTGCCCCTTTTTCCATTTGATCTTCATTTACAAAATCTGTGCGTGCATATTTTTTAAACGCCACGTAGAAGACAACTTTATTTTAAAATTTATTTACTTTTTATTTAAGCTCATTTTTCATTAAAGAAAAATGCCCACAAAAACGTAGCTTACATTCCTAAAATAAAAACAGACAAAACTGTTTTCCATTTGACACATTTTGCATTCTTAATGTTTACAATTGTCGTAAAGTGTTTGAGCCGCTTATTTGTTTTGTAAATACAAACAAATGGGACTAGTGTAAGGCCTTCGTCTTTGTGATTGTGATGCTGTGCACGTCAACCAGACAGCGAGCTCCAAAAGGTGCCGAAATTGCCAAGTGTCTGACCAAAACTGACATAGTGTGGCATTTATCATAAGCGGGAAAAAAGTGGCGTTGACAAGTCACCAACAAGAGGGCCATTCGACTAGTTGGTACCGTGTTTCTGGAGTTGTTGTGCCAATGTCAGTATTAGTGGCTGTGCCACAGATTTGTCTGCAACATTCACAAATACTACGTGTACCACATGGTTGGGTATAAATTGCGTGACTGCGTGGTCGTGGCTGTTTGTCTTTGTTTTGTAGGACATTTGCCTGGTTGCATGTTTTTCCTGGCCCAAAGCGAAGCCAAAGCTGGGTTGCCTTGTCGTTGTTCTTGTAGCTGTTTTGAATTTGTTAATCAATTAGTCATAATTTACGGCACCCAATAATTTCACTCTCAACGGACAGCAAGAGAGCAAGCCAAGTCAATGAACTCTGGGGGCTGCACTTGTCAGCTAAAATGAGCAACTGATTTTGCCAAGGCAGTGGGACCGCAAAGGTAATGCAGAATATGAAACCAAAAAGGATCAATCAAAGAATCAAAAATATATTTTACATTACTTTAAGTTCTGACTAATGAAAGTAGTAATCGTAAAAAAATTAAAAGAATATCAGTTTAGCTTGAGAGAAAGAGAGAGAGAGAGAGAGAGAGAGAGAGAGAGAAAGATATATATTAAAGTAGAGGAATTTTAAGTTCCTCTTATTACGAATTTATAGATGGTATGCCCCAAATGGTTGCCCTCTTTGCCACTGTGGTAAGCTTGGGATTTTCGCTTGGCAAGTTTGTTACCAAAGTCTTTTGTTATTCTGCCACTAAATATATCATCGATGAAACCGGTCACACATGCAGCAACACCCGCACTCACAACTACTCTCAGAACCACAGAAAGATTGTGGCTTAAAAATACTGGCTATATCGTATGTGGACTTGCGACAGAGACCGAAACACCAATAATATAAGATGAAGGAGCAACGTGGTAGGGGTTTGGCAGAGCAGGGTAAGGCAGGGCAGCGAATAAATTGCATGTATACGCCCATCAATGCTGCCACCGCAGTGGCAGGTTGAAATGTTGCAAAATGTTCTGTGTCTTGCTCCGCTGAGCCCCTCCTTCTATAGCCTGCTCGGAGACTTGGTCTTGAGTCTGCATAGGCACGAAAGCGAAAAGGATTTGTGGAGAGTCAAATCCAGCACAAGTTAACTCAGCACCCTTTGGCGGTGCAATCGGATCGCGTACCTTGTGCTGTTCTACACGCATACAACAAACAGCAACAGCAGCAAAAACAACTACAACAAGAAGAGAAACAACAACCACAAACCGCAATGAAATGTTGCAGGTGCTTATGGCATGGAAAGACCGTGGGTGAGCGGGAGACGATCACTGCCATTGCCACTGCCACTGCCACTTTGTATGCTGCTGATGATGATGGTACTGGAACTGGTACTGGCACTGGAACTGGCACTGGTTGTGGTAATACTACTACCAGAGTTTTTTAGCCTTTGACTGTGCCTCTTGTACAAAATTAACTACAAACAGCAGTACAAAATATTTTAATTAAAAATTCCTAATCGTGTGCGAAGCGTTTTTTATCTGATTGCTGCTGCCGGGGTCTTAAGCCGAGCCTCGCCATCGCCCGGTAGTCCTGGTTACCATCGCCGCTACCGCCACCACCAATACTACACACCAGAACACACCCCCGCCGCCACCGCCACCGCCACCGCCACCGACGACTTCTCGATGGGTATAATCGCCGCCGTTTGTAAAAGGCTAAAAATGTATTAATAAGAAAACGCCAAAAGGTTTGCGTGTGTGCCCACTGCTGGGACTGTTGAAACTGCTCGATTGGTATAAGGAAAGTTTGCTGGCCTGTCCTGGTCTGGCTGGGCGCAGACATATAATAAATTGCATTTGCCTACCAAGAAGATGCAGATATGAACGCGAATCGTTGTCGTCGTCGTCGTCGTCGTCGTCGTCGTCGCCTTCGTCTTCGGAGTCTTGCCATCGTCTTTCATGCATGACCCGTCTGTGGAAGATATTTTTGCATCTAGATACTTTTGGCAGTAATGTGCGAAAATTTCATTGGGTGTCGAAAAGTAAAGTAGTGTTTTTGCCAGTGCTTATCCTGTGCTATCCTTAATATGAAAACCAAACATTTGCCGCTTCACACCAAAGGTTTCAATTTGTATTGAGTTGTTGTGCTGGAAAATAAAGCACAATCTACTTGAATAAAGCAACGTTTCCAAAAATGTATTTAAAAACGTTTATGGAAATTATCATTCTAGTAAAGTATAAGAAGGTAGCATAAATAAAAGATTTAGTTGAAATGACTTAGAAAAGCTTTTGCTCGTATCATCTGAATTCTTGAAATCAATAAATGCAATAATTTTGAAAAGACATAAAACACTTTACCTAATGCTTAACTAAGATTGGTTTTATTTTAAGTTTGGAAGTTTACACTCTTCTTCTGAAATATCCCATTGTATGTTAGTCCTTCTTATAAGTAAAGCAATAGGAAATGTCTACAGTATAAATGCTACTTTCATTGCTTTTGGCAAATTGCTAGACCCAAAATTGCTGTTATCAATTTCACTTGGCTAATTGGTTTTAAATTTATTGATCCGAAAGTTATATTTATGTTTGTCTCTGCTGCAGGATGCCATGCTGCCTACATGCTTGTTGTCTTGAATGTCAAGCCATTGGTAGGCTTAGCCAACAAGTATTCCACTCAAGGTGTTCCAAAGTCAAAGAAGTAGTTGAGATGCCGGGATAATTGGTCAACTATTCTTCTATAAATCGTTGCCAGGGAATGCTTGAGAAACTCGAGAAGAACTACCACAGACAGGGGCTACCCAAGCTTATACGAGTTCCTTGCTGGAGTTGTGCAAGTGATTAAATAAGATGGAGTCTAACAAATATTTTTACTATACCAAACAAATAGAAGTCTTGTGAGAAAGAAAGGCACAAATTCATTCATATTGAATTATCGAAAATTGTATTTCCTTGAACTTTTAAAGGTGGTCAAAAATGCTGGCTTGGGAGTCATGTGATTCTTTCGTCTTCCAAAATTCAAGAGAAAACTGAGAAAAACGCAACGAATATCGAAATGAAAACAAAGAAAGCGCTAATTAAAAATGCTAAAGTTTTAAGTCCATACGAAATTCCATCCTCCATTTTAGCCGTTCATTTGGCTGACGCGTTGCCTTGTTGCTACAATTCCTATAAAAGAATGTGTTCTATACTCTTTAAAAGAAAGCTGAGTATAGTTTATTGCTTCCTGGATTGATATTGTATACAAGCTCTCCTAGTGTATTTAGATAATTAAAGTGTGAGAGTCTCATAAATTATATCCTGTTTGGCTGAAGGGAAAAGGATATCAGGCTTGAACTCTTAAAATAAATTTCATATGAGGGTTTTTTCTTATTCCAGAGCTAAGAATATATTTTGATCTATTGGTTAGATCACGAACTTTAAGAATATTGCTTCATATTTGTATGACTCGTAATGAAGTCAGAGTTCTTTTAAGATTACACAAATATTTTAGATACACATTATACTTAAAGTTTTCGGAACCAAAGAGGGTATGAGATATTCAGCACCTTGAAGATATTATTTTGAACTGGGTTTTTTGTGCTCACTTTATGTTGTTTTTCTGACCGGTTTCGGTGTTTTCGGATGCCACCGCCCGGCTGTCGATTTCTGTCGCTGTCAGTCTCTGCGGACGAGTCCAAGTTCGAGGCGGGAGCAGTCAGAAGTTAACAGTCAACCCAAGCCCAAACCATTCATCTTTCGCCGTTCGAAGGCCTCTCTCTGACTTGAGCACATCGCTGCCTGTGGGACCGACAGTCATTTGCTTTGCCCTGGCTACGTTCTCAACTGTTTTGTTTCGTTTTGTTCTGGGTTAGCGTGTTGCTTATCCAATGTATTCCGAAGGCTCCAATGAAATGTTTGAAATGCTACTTCTGAAGCTGCAGGACCTGGGTTGCTCTTATAGGTATTTTAATTAGTTGAAATTCAAAAGTGTACGAACTATACATACTCACACATGAAAATGAAGAAACCCAAAATTCTTTCATTGACCACCAAACGAGCTCAGGCTCATCTCACTTGTAACTCGTGGCCTTAACGAGTGTACATTTTTCTAAAATCCATCCACAGATTACTATAAATTAAATGAAGCTTAATAAGCCCGAAAATCCCATAAATTAAGTGATTATGATGGAAAACTGAGTAGCGTTGAGCTGAGCACTTCGTCAGATTTATAATTTAATTTTAAAGTTAAATTAAATTTTCGACATAAGCCGTTGCGATAGCCCAATCCTGCGACATATTCACAGGCGAACAGCGATCGCCCCTCTCACAAAAGTCCCAGTTAAAACACCATATAAGCGACACGACCGACACTGAGCTCGACACTGACAAGTGTCGCACTAACACCACCACCATCATCATCACCACCAAATCAGAACCTTTACTACCTTTATACGAAGGTGGTTCAATAAGTTTGGTTGGGGTGCTTAAAAAATAATGTAATCTAATCATTGTACTGCGGAAGAGGAAGATAAATATTGTTGAGCTGTTTTTTCTTCTATTTTAAATTGGAGAGTCTAGGCCCACAATTTGTATTTCTTTCCGATTTGGTGGGTCTAAAAATGACTATAGTATATGATACGGAATAAGCCATACCCATCAAGGCAGTGTTGAAATCTGTAAGAATTTTGATGTTTGGAGTTCTGGGACGTAGCCAGAGATTCTCAATTCCTCCTGTCTTAAAAGGATATAAAGAGTATAGAATATAAAATGAATTCATATTCCATGGACTGTAGAATTTTCACAGGTTGACTTAAATCATGAGGAAAAAGACGTGAGAGGGTGGTGGTTGTGGTGGTGAGTGGTGGTTGAGGGTTGTAGGTGCAGCCGCACTTGTGCGAGCTCTCAGAAATAAGTTATAGTTACCATAAAAAAAAAAAACATACTGCAACATCTAAAATGATAAATGGTTGTGCGCTTCAACTTAACCCTTGTTGGGTCGGGTTTTAATTGTTGAAAATTGAACAACGCAGATGTTCAAGTTTTGGGTTCACTATTTTGTTTTTGATTTTATTTTATTTTTTTTTTTATCTTTGAAGATTGGTGCGTAACATTAATAGAAGTTGGAGAAGCGAACTATGCAGCGGCGGCGGTACAGCAGCAAATCAAAGCAGACGCTGCTGTCTTTACGGTATTCGGCGGGGTCTGGGGGTGGCAATGGTTTCATGGCGTACTTATACCCACGAAAATGTAATAAAAACGTGCGTCTTAACTTCATGTAAATCATGTCAAATGGCGAGTGGCGCAAAATATTTTTTGCAG
The DNA here is from genome assembly GCA_037075145.1 of Scaptodrosophila latifasciaeformis. NCBI lineage: Eukaryota > Metazoa > Arthropoda > Insecta > Diptera > Drosophilidae > Scaptodrosophila > Scaptodrosophila latifasciaeformis. The sequence goes on from JBAMCM010000019.1 coordinate 653,706, forward strand.
CCGAATGGAGTAGCAGCAGCAGGCTCACAGCCTCACAGCCTCACCGGTCTGCAGGCGGCAGACCCAACGAGCATCCCAGTAACCCGGCGACGCATGCTGACTGCAATCACTTGGCCAGGACAAGCCATGGTTCTGCAACCAACAGGCTGTAGAGAGTCCCCAATGATACGCCCGATAGTCCATCTGTCTCAGGTGTCCAAGTGTTGCTGTGTCCGTTGGGTGTCTGTGGCGTGAACGTGCAAACATGTTGCACATGAGAGAAGCTGCCGCTAAAGTACTTGTACTTGTCATATTGTTATGGATTTATGGCATCACGTATAGCGCTATGAAAATGACATATGCATATGTATATACTTATATTTTGTATGGAGCTCTGGGCATGGCCGGACCGATGCGACGGTGGCAATGGCTGCACATGTTCGCGATTGCGTTTGCCGATCACTCCAATCGAAAGGCTACATGAGCACGCGCAGTCGCTTCAATTGCTCGGAGCAGACTGACAATGCACCGTTGCAACCCCCTGAGCCAACCTTGCCACGAACTACCACTGCAGCCCTGCACACCCTTTTCTGGGTTTGTGGGCTTGGGCTAATTAATCGCCTTTGTTCGTGTTATAATTTTGTTTGTCCTCGATGCGAACAACTTGTTTGCCTTACTGATTTCGGATTTGATTCTGCTAAATTTTAGGGGCGGATTCAGAGCAGGGGGAGCGTTTAATGAGGCGTACCACAAATGCCCAGATACTGTGGTTTTCCTCATTGTTTTTTTTTTTTTAAGCTCGATATGATAGCTGTCGCATTTGAGTTTTTTTTGTTCAGTCGGTTTCCTTGCAACATGTGTATAGTTCACAGAGTTGCAAGTGGCACGCATAATGAATATTGGGTGGGAAGTTGAGCAAATTGTCGGGTCAGGTGGTTTGATGGATTATGCAATGTCTGTATAATTTGTGAACTAAGATTTTTAAGTCATTCCAACATATAAGCATTGTAAAAGCCCACATATATAGGTATATATATATAGTTGGGAAATGAAATTCTAATCGTGGAAAATTAATAATTATTTTTATAGAAATTTAAATTGCTATTCTGGTTTCAATATTGGCAATTCTTTTAGAATTTCTTTTATATCTTTTAGATGGCTCAGATCTTTTTGAGCTTCCGATGTATATATATATATATATATATATATATATATATATATATATATATATATATATATATATATATATATACATATGGAAAGATATAATTTGAAGTCGGAAAGAATATAAAATTTCTTAAAATTCTTTGATTTTATTATTTTTTTTTTTTAGCAAAACTAATTTTGTTAGGCTTCCCCTAAAGTAGCCATAAAATATCATCCATAAATCAGTTTACCCAGAAGAAGCACTAACCGAAACCAAAAGTGCACAAACAACCGTAAAACGTTCATAAACAACAGACCGCAAGAATTGCTTCTTGGCCAGCCGCACACTCCTGCCAACTGCGGTTGCCACCGCCATCATCAGAGGCAACCGAAACACTTGAAAAATCTGTCATAAATTTGGAGTGATGTAAAACCAACTGGTTGAAATTACCAACATATTTGTCTCTTAGCTTAATAAGTGTTTTGCCACTCTCTCGGTGGTGGAAAGGCATTCATATCAAAATGTGTAGGTGATTGTAACGGGATGATGGTGGTGGTGGTGGTGAGGATGCCCACCACTTTTAGAGCACAAGGTCGCAACTTGCCACCACAAAACTCTGATTATTCAATATGTTTGATTAACTGATTTCTGTGGCACACATGCTCTTCGGCATGAACCACTTGTGCACATGTCAATTTATAGGATTTCATGCCTAAATAAAGAATACTCTGAGTATTGAGACGGTCACCCTAGTATGATCAAGTAAAAAGAAAGCTAATTTCTACAGAAAAACGCCATTAGAGAAGCGTCAAAAAAAAAAGATTCCCCGACCGCGAAAATGAAACGCCAACACAGAAAACCAAATTATCGGCCGAAAGCACAAAAGACAGGTGTTTGTGAGCCAACTTTCTGGTTGTCCCAATGTCAGGTTGTTCGGCTCTATTAGTTGAAATCAAAACTTTAAGAGTTGAGACAATGTAAGTCCATAGAGCAAGCAAAGACAACAATCAACCGATGCTGGACAGAGTAATCCCTAGAGCCAGCTCGTTGTTGTGGTTGGACGGGGTATTTTTTGCTTTTAAAGCCACCAACGCAAAAGCTTTGTCGTTGTTGTTGCTGTTGTTGAGTTGTGTTACCAACAACGTGGCTGTTTGCAGAGTTTAGCCAATTTTGATATAACTGAAAGCGTCAATTATATGTGAAATTTATGATGCCGTGTGAAGAATAACACCAACTTGCAACATATTTGGACATCAGTTGTACAGAGTACGAGTAGGCGCATTGTTGTTGTTGTTGTTTTTTTTTTCTTAGAGTGGGTTTTTTTTTCTGCACAATTGTTGCTCTGGGAGTCAGACTGCAACTAAAGTTGATAATAGGCATTGTGAATGCAGCTTATTTCTATTTTTTCTCACTACTATCTTTCCTGTGGCTGCCACTGCCACTGCCGCCGCCAATGCTGCTGCTGCTGCTGTTTACCAAAAGATGACAAAGGAACTCACCGACAGAGACAGTCGACCAAAATCGACATTTCAAAATGTACGCCCACAATGGTAGCAGCACAGCCGTGGCCACCTCAAATCGTCAATAAGAAAGATTTTTTTTCTTGTCTTTGGCTTTAGCTTTGCCATTTTGGCCACAAAAGACATTTTGGGCACACACCAAGTCAATTTGTTTTATCTATTGTCGAACAAGACTCATGTCACAACCACAGAATGAGATTTAGTATGTGTTTGTTATTTTTGTTGTTCTTTTATTATGGCCGGTGTGGGGGGAAAGCAAAGAGCTTCCAACAATGAACGAAAAGTTGGCTAACAGCCGACAGTTGGCCAAAGTAACAACAGGGCCACAAACAACAACAAAAAATCAGCTACATGATTCGATATTTAGATATGCGCACCAAGAAATATGAGCCGCTAACAACAACAACAACAACAACAACAGCAACAAGGGCAGTCGCATCAGTAAAAGTACACTGGGGGAAGTGGCTTCTTCTAAAACTAAAAACTTATAATATAATTTGAAATTTTTAATATTTAAACTTAAATTGAATAAACGCAAATTTGATAAGGTTTTTGATCAATTATCAGATATTGGCAAATCAAATCTGTGAGATTAAAAATTAAAAAATAAATGAATTAAAGATTATAATTTTTGATGTCCTTAGACTACATAAAATATATTTTTCAGATAATTTCGGGCCAGGATTTTTCTTTCTGTGCAACAACAATAATAAAAGCAATAAAAAAAGATGCTGCTAGGCTAGCAGCATTTAAGGCAAAAGCCTCTCATTGTTTGTTGTCTGTTCTTTTACTGGTTGCTTTGCCTATGTCTTTTGTTTTTTTTTCGCTGGTTAATAAAAATTGGCCACTGATAGGCCATTTGACCGCAAGTAGACCGCGCAGACAATTCAGCGGCACATTCAAATTTGATTTATAGACACATGAGTTCTATATAATTGGGCGCGTAACCAACGGTCGTCGCAACGGTCGGTTGGAGCTCTTGAGGTGCTCCTGATACCGCTGTGGCCGTCGCTGCCGTTGTCGCCGCACTGTCTCCCAAACGGTAACTGACACTGGACACTGACAATAATTGGCTGCCCCCATATGGGCAGTTTCATTTTAAATGCACAAATGCACACAAATCACAGTGGGCGACAACCAGGTGTTAATTGTGTGCGTGCGTGCATCAGAGAGTTTCTGTGTGTGTGCGAGGAGTTAGCCTCCGGTGAGTTGGTGGCCGCCATAAAACGCTAATGAAACGCGCAGCGCAATTGCAGACGCATCTGTGGCATTTTAACTAGAGCAAGCAACAGCCCAGTTTTCTTGTCGTCACTGTGGCGCCTCAGATGCTCAGACGTATTTCCGCGTAGACGGACTCCAAGCAGTAGTCAATGCCGGCAGCGTTGGCGGCTGCCGCCGCGTTTATAAACATAATTAAGTTGGAATCATAAAAGTGCCCCAGGCTACAAACAACAATATCAACAGAAATACCCGTATGCGTGCGCCACCCGATGCCCGAGGTCCAGGCGATCACGAAGACGGCGCGGCTGATGAGCGCGGTTTCTCGTCTTCGTCTTCAAGCTTATGGTCTGAGCCTGAACCAAGCAAAACCAGCCAAGCTGTGCTCAGCCGCCGGCGTTCCACCAATCAGCAAGCAGATAAAGAGAGCCCATTAAAGAGTGCGACTTGAACCGGTTGAAACACTAAGAGAGAACACCAGCAAGAGAGAAACCCTGAAACGAGATGTTGACAATATAACGATATGCCCACGGCAATGGAGCCGAAAAGGCCCCACTGCCTGGCTGCTAGCCGCTCTGTCCCAGGTCGTTGGTACTGTGGAATGGAGTGGAGCGAATAGCCGCCAGCTCGCCCCAGTCTCAGTCGTATTTTGACGCCTGAAGCGCACGCCACAAATGAACGGCAAGTTGCTCATCGAAGTCGTCACCGTTGTCTGCATTTGCGTCTGCGCCGCCGGTTTTGATTTAATAGAGCGAAGAGTGAAGTGAGTTTGTTGTTTTCTAGTTCGGTTCGGCCTCGGTTCTTTCCTCCCTGGTGATTGATCTAACCAGACGGAAGAGATCGTGTTGGTGGTGCAGCCTCCGAAGACCGAGCGACTCGACTCGTATGCGTTGCATTCTCTCTCTCACACACCCTAAGTCTCTCTCTGTTCGGACGCTCGTTTGCTTGTGCCAGCATTGCTCCGCCCCGTTGAGACCTTAGGGCAGAAAACGCCGCAGGACTCGGAATTGACGCGAAAGACGGCAGTCGTTTAGTTTTAGAGCGGTAATGGTAATGATGAGTTCACCCACGGGAAAGGCAAATAGCAAATACAGCGAATGCTCAAAAATGAAATAGTTTTTGAAATTTGTGAAAGTGTTAAATTGTGTTGCCCCAAAGTAATTAAAATAATATTGCAACGGTATTGAAAGACACACACAAGCACACATGCATTGGAGCAATCAACACAGTTATAAAAAAAAATATCGTGAAAACTTTGTTCTGTGGTCTGCAAATCTTTGAATAATAAAAAAGAAAAATTCAAAAATACAATTGGAAGTGGAAAAGTATAGAAATAGAAATAAACATAACGGTCACAATATCACTTGGAATTAATTTTATTTTATATTCTCGCCAAGTCTTTTTGTTCGCAGTGGTGAAAAAATAAAGTGTCACTTTGTGCGTGAAAACGGAAATAACAGTAAATTACATACATTGAAACACAATACAATTAAATCGAATCATTTGGCTGGAATATCTTTATCAATTGAGCCGATACGGTGCACTGTGGTGCAAAAAGAAAAAGTGTGAACAAATCGACGTTACTTGGAAGCTACTCTTTCTATTTCATTGATAATTCACTCACATTCACAATTAACTGCGCAAACACAAATGCAAAATGGAATTGAAACATTCAATGCTCGCAAATGAGAGTGAAAGAGAAAATATAAATATATAAATCACAACAATAGCAGCAAATACTTATTTACTACTAAATATACATATCAGTAATAATGAAGAAGAGAGAACAGACGGAGCGTCAGTCTGAGAGCTGGGCTCAAAACGCAGAGTATTTTCGAAAAGGAAGTGGATTAACTGACTATTTATTGATTATCCCGATTAAAATATTTTTGATCTTTGAATATTTGAGTAGCCAAATAAAAACAGCAGCTCTTTTAAATGAATTTTATATACACATATATATTTTTTTTTTAAACAAATAAAATAGTTCTTATAGAGTATACGAATGTTTATGGGATATTATTTGTTTTTATCAAGTACAACGCACCATATATTTCAATATGAACTCATTCATTGTATAAATTGTGAATGGCACCCTTCGGCGAAAGTTTGCACCAACAACAATACGAGTGCAGTCTTTTTGCTCCCATTATCCCAATAGTGGATCTCGCATCCAGAAAGCACATGCAAAAGCCACTTCCGGTTATGTCTTCCACTCACATTCACACACACACATGCAAAATGCTATACATACCCGAATGACTAAAACAGCTGAGTTTCTGCGCATGCACAATTTCGAGTTCGAGTTCGAGTTAGACCCAAAGTCAACGACTTCCGTTCGCGCGGAGTGGCGGGGCTGAACAAATTACTTAATTAAATGGACAATTAACACCCGAACATCAACGACAACAAGACAAGACAAATAAACCGACTCTCAAGCATAAAGATGGCTTAGGCTTAGGGGGCTGCTTGTGGGGATCTTCCGAGTGAATAATGTATGCATGAGTGAAAATATTTGTAAATTAATATGCGCACAAGATGCAAATTGTTTTGTGGTCGAGAAGACACCGCTGCCCAGAGCTGGGCTGGTGAGGCAAGTGTAGCGAAGCAGTTGCAGCCGCAGCCGCAGCAGCGGTAAATTAGCATAAATTGAATTGCATTTGCATTTTGCATTTTGTGCCTGTTCCTGCTGCAGTGGCACGTAGAATCTTTGCAGCATTGCGATTGTTGTTTTTGTAGCTGAAGCACTTGTTTCTCTTCCTTTTGTAGGCCACGAGCGAGTCATGCTTTCTGAAAATGAGACGAATCTCAATTCCATTTTGTATTAAGCATACGTATATTTTTATATAATTTTTTTTTTCTTCCCTCTTAACAGCAATCACATAAAAGGCATATCAATTGGAAGTGTAAAGTGTAGAGTGTATACAAAATAAGAATTTTTCAAGAGTGTGTTAAATAAGATAAAATCATAGAATATAAAGCATTACAAATTCATGACTGCTCGCTTATCGCAAAAAAAAAAAACAAAAACAATAACAAAAACAAACAACAATAAATTGAAAAAAAAAAAATGAATAATATATATTTAAATCGTGTCAAAATATTAAAAATAATGATCTAACTGAGTGAAACTAACAAATTGATTACCCTTCTCACACATGGGATAATTGAAAATCTAAAAAAAAGCAAAACGTCCGCACCCATTGAGATTCAAATACGAAACAGAAAATAACAGTGGAAGACTGAGATTTTTATTTTCGACCTCCATCCTGACCAGCATCCACAATCGGTTGGTCATCATTGCCGCAGGCAGCAAGTTGGAAAACACAAACAGAATGTATAAAATGTTCAGGAAACATTTTCGGCGAAAATCGACAAACTGTCAAATAGTGAAAAGAACAGACAAAACAAGAACAGCAGAGAACTGCCTGAGAATGTCGACGAACTGTCGGCAAGTATCGCAATCACTGATTGACGATTGTCGATCATTAAAGTCTGCCTGCATCTTAATTGCTTTAATTTTAATATTATTAGTCCATAAGGTAAGTCAAGAATGCTTAGTACTCTTTTTGTTTAGCCTATTTTGTTAGGATATATTGTAGAATTCTAACATACCAGACCTTTGGTCTGGGTAAAACTCGTCCTGATCTAAATTACTTTATATTAATACGATTTATACAATTTCTTAAGAAACCCTTGCGAAAAGAGTATGAAATACCCTGAAAAACTCACAAAAAATTATCTGCAAAATGCCAAATAAGAATTTTGAAAGAAACTCACGGCATATGCGGGTATTTGTACCTTTGGAAATAACTTTTGATCTTTCTAAAAAACAGGGCAGAAGATTTACAGAAAAAGTTTCGATAGTTTTTAAAAGCAAAGAATCAGGTCATTGACCAAAGCAAACTGATGGAATTTTGTCATTGATCGTTATAAAAGTCTCCAATTAACTTGAAGATGTCTCTCTAACGATCATAATCAGATATTCAGCAAGTTTCTTTAGAACTGAATGATAGACAAACGTTTTTGCCATTTAATCGGTCAGTCAGAAATTCTCTGGGAAAAAGTATTAAACAGTTCCCCTTGTGCTCATTATAAAGTGTTATACAAAGTGCCCAAAACTGTATTGAGATGCCAAAGATGCCGGGTCTTTAGGACGTACCGGTGGATCAATTAAACAGTAACATAGCAATAACAACCGAAAAAGGAGAGGATCTTTAACAAAGCATCCATAAAATTAATCGTGGCTACACAAGAACAATTTGATTAATGCTTCACAACAAGAACCCCTTGTAGCCACAGAAACCAACAAAAGTTCCCAAAGAAGTAGCCAAAGAGATGGCAGCGGTATTAGAATCTCTGGTCCCATGGCTTCAGTCATCGGTGTGTTCAGGTAATCAAATTGATTACGCACATTTATCTGCGGCTTCTGAGCCCCTAAACATTGCATTGATTTAGGATGGCTCCAGACGATAAACGTTCCAAGCTCTGAGAAATGAATACCCTATGCAAAAGGGAGTAGGGAACCGACCATTTTGGGGCGCTGCAACTATTTAGTTGTTAATTAAGCAAGTTAAAATAAAATATTTTATAGCTCCGATACGCGTTCTGATCGTTTTCAGTTCTGAGAAATTGCCGCAACTGACCATCCAAATTGAATGCTTCCCGAGTAGAATTCACTGAGGTTCATTGTGACGTGTCATTGTCGTTGACCACACAGAGTATCCCAGTTTGCAAGAGTGCGGGAGATCTGAGGGTCTTCCAAATCGTCATAATATTTGGCATTTATTGATCATAAGCTTCGTATTAACGAACTAAATATTCGCCAAGCAGCTAGGAGACTTAACATGTTCTCAAGATTGGGATCTCGATTGCCATAAGATCCCACGATCCATTGCCGGCTTATTGTTCTGTCTGTCTGTTTTGTTGGTTCTGCTGTATTTATGAAGAGACCTAAGCATCAACAAATCGTTGCCAGCTGCTTTAGTTCGAGCGGCATTTTTTGTATGGGTCATTATGGCAAAATGAAAATTTAATTTAAGTTTAATTTCACATAAATTTGACTTCATTAAAGATCCGAAATCTGGAAGTAATCTGACGATTACGCCATTCCCTTGACTCGTCGTCTGGTCTGACAAAGTTTTCCTTAACACAACATGACTAATTTTTTTGATTGCCACACGTGTTTTCAAATTTCATAGGCATAATCTAATCGATTTGATTACGTCAAAGTTTGTCTCAAATATTAACGCGTTGGTGGCAATGCCAATGAATCGGGTAGAGGCGAAGAAGAGTCGAAGCCAGAAGTTCGGACAGCTGCACTTGCCGTGTTGTCGCATGAATGAAAACCCGATCCAAGCCTATAAAGCCCCTCTTTCTAGACTCAGAGTCACAGAATCAGAGAGTCAGAAAATCAACGGTGCGTTGCTAAAGAAAAGTGATAAATAAATAGATCCATCCACATATATGGAGCCTTGGTCTCAGCACAGGTAAGCGGGTAAACCGGTTCTGCAATGCTTCGATAAAGAGCACGCTGTGGCTCTGAGTCCAATCAACCACTAGTGGCCAGGGGAACACTGACCAAATGTGCGGCACACAAATAGAAATCACATGAAAATGCTAAGAACCCAAGAAGAAGAACCGAACCACATTGCAAAGTTAAGCCAAGTCGAGTCAAGAGGCAGTCAGACGCCAACCCAGTCTGTACAGCCTGGCAGACACTCGAAGATGGAGCTGGAGTTGCATTGATTGATCTAAAGAATGATCAACGATGCACGCTGCCTGACTGCCCGCCTGCCTGCCTGCCGACAAGTAATACTCAAAGCTTAAAAATGCCTTGTCTTCTTGACTCCATTGCAATTGAAGTGGAAGTTCGTTTTTTTGTTTTTGTTTAATTCTTGGCCGATTCTCTTTTGCACAGGTGCGCATAACAATAAAGGCTTGCGAATTGTGCATTTTCAATAGCTTCGAGATATATACACACGCAAAGTCTATTTACCCTATACATAAGGAGTCTTGAAGGAGTTTTTTCTATAGAAAGAGAAATAGCCGATGTGCATCCCAGTGGTATAAGGAAACTACCGTTAGAAGAGCAGCTTTCAACAAATTGCAATTTATATCTAATAAACTTATCAACAGGCTGCCAGCTACCAAAAAGATACCTCTAACTTTATAGCCTTACGCATGTTAACTATAAATTAACTGAAATATGGAACCCATAAACTGCTGGTAGTGGCCGAAAGTAGCTGACCACACTCTGCCAACTTAAAGTTTTCATTAGCATATTCTGGCCTGTAAGGAACCCTAAAATACAAAGTTGATGACCGGGCCTCAGACTGCTGCAGGCTGGAGAGAATAGCACCGATACTATCGGCAACTACTTGTGGGCATCTGAACGCACTGACTAAATTGTGTCCGGCCATTAAGTTGGAATAGTTAATCTTTATGCGCCATTTGTCAGAGAAAACTTGTTGCAATTGTGGTCCGGGCCAAATGGACTTAAAGCCGGCTTAGGTTCTAATGTGTTATTAATTTTATGTGCGGACCCAATTGCCAAATGCTTCTATATATATATATATATTTTTTTTTTTTTTGATTTGCGTCTTCTCTTTCCATAAATCCAATATTATCCCATTATTATTATTATTTTTTTTTTTTGCTGGGCGAGAGTTGATAATCAGAGCCATTCGGGCCGGGTCAATACAAAAACGTTCTAAATTATGCAAGCTGTTGGATATCTCGTTTGATTAAATGGCCCAGCTACAGGCAATCTGGTGTGTACAGTTAAGATGCTTTGTGTTTGAAAATATTTCTCATTATTTTCGTGTTTCGTTTGTCGGTAGATTTATCAAATCAAAAACGAGAAGAAAACGACCTGGCAGCAGTTAGGTTACTACTGCCAGCGCTCTTCATTTCGTTTGCTTTCGAAATCTGGTAAGAAAAATATTTTTTGAATTTCTTTCGTGTTTTTTAATTAAAACCTCTACCGTGGTCCAATCAGGGCGCCCTAGGTGGCTTATTAACTTTTACAACGAGAAAACGAATTTCATAGTGTTGAGCACATTATTTTATGGTTGTATATTCAAGTTTGTTATGGCCCGTGATTGATTTGGTCGATTTCTTGTAAATTGTGAATGGATCTTAAATTTTGTTTACATGCTTCTATCATTTGTAGATAATTTATATGACCTGTACCTACCCACCTAGCTCAAAGGCATATACGATTGCAAGAATCTCTTACGTTTATTTCTCTGATCATCCGAACTTCTAAGATCACAGAAATTCGAGTATTTTAGTGATTTGATCTAAGGCTATAATATAGATGAATCGATTTCGAATCGAGTCGAAGAAAATGCTTTTTTAAGCTTATCAGCTTTACTTATGCATATTTTTCTCAATTTATTGCAGATATCCGCCGCTGGTAACTTCGAGCTTGAAATTTTAGAAATTTCAAATACCAATAGCCATTTACTAACGGGTTACTGTTGCGGTGTGCCAACAGAAATCCGAAGCACTAAGACGATCGGTAAGTATCAAGAATACTTTTGTTTAAACGGTCGAATTTAATGGACCATCTATAATTCTTACGCAACATTTATTATGCAATCGAGGCTTGAAAACTTATCGCATTTAAAAAATATTCAATAGTTCTTATCTGGAGCTAAGCTTGCCAAAAGAGCTTACTAAATTTCTGTCAAGGTCTTCCTAAATTTCTGTCAAGGTCTTTTTAAATATAACTCGTAATTTGTTCCGAAATTCTTAAAGAAATGTCAACAGTAACAGAAAATATAGTACATTCCAGAATGGATATATATTTATAGGGATTTTCCGGCTTTCCAATGAGATCTTAAATCTGTGGAAGCTAGACATATCATAGAGCCATATGCATTGAAATTGAGTTTTAAATAAATATTAACTACGATTTTCTTTTGGTTGCTTATCAGATATGCTTAGTTAAGCTAGTTGTTTTAGTTTGATCTGATTAGATTACTTATGCTACTGTTAATTTTTCCACAGGCTGTCCACCTTGTACAACAGCATTTCGCTTGTGCCTGAAAGAGTATCAGACCACCGAGCAAGGGGCCAGCATATCCACGGGCTGTTCCTTTGGTAACTCTACAACCAAAATTCTTGGCGGCTCAAGTTTTGTGTTGAGCGATCCTGGCGTGGGAGCAATTGTTCTGCCGTTTACATTTCGCTGGACGGTAAGTGAATAAAAACCAAAATATTCCTCGAAGGCATTTTGCACCGACACCGCGCGTTTGGCACGCGCCCCAAACAAGTGTAGAATAACAAAAATGCAAAACAAAGAGCAAGTAACTGATAAGAAATTCTTCCGCCTGGGACAGGCCAGTGGCTGTGGTTTTGTACTTTGCGTTCAGAGTGACTTCTGATAAGACAGGCAAGTCAGCTGCCAGCCAACAACTGCGAGTGCAGTGATAAATTATGAGTTAAAGTCATTCTGGGTTTTCACGCTCACCCACTCTCTTCCAGAGTTTTACTCACTCTTGTGTTTCTTTCAGCTTGGCCAGTGAGTCTGTTTTGGTTTCCGGTAACCCCCTTGAATTTCAAATTATGGTCTCTACAACAACTTTTAGGGTCTATGCGGTTCGGATCGGATCGCTCTTGCCGAAAGTGTTGAATCATCTTGGGAGCTCAAAAAAACACGTGAAAATAAATCACAGGCCCGGCCAAACACCAAAAGCCGCTTAAATGGCCCAAACGCGTTGCTCAGCAAATGACGCACTGATGCGGTAGCAGTAGCCAAAAAATAAAAAAAAAGTAAAAAATACCAGAAACACAAAAAAAAAAAAAAAAGCAATTAAAAATTATGTTTTATTTTCCTCTGTTATGGTTCGCTGATGGGCAGACACTGCCACATAGTTGAGTTCCCTGGATGTTCTGGACCTTTAAGCTGCTTTTAGTTCTTCTGTGAACTGTGGAAACTGGCGGCTTTAATTAAGTGCGCATAATGCGGGTTTATGATTGCTAAACCGTGGCATACTCGACTTGGAACTTGGCCACTTTTTATTTCAAACTGAAAGTTACTTTAACTCGGACCCCAAGAAAGAACAGACATTTTAGTTTTTTTTTGTAGCTGAAATGAAACCTGACTTGGAACTTGGACTCTTAATACTCTGAACCTTAAGGTACATGAGCATATAAAGTTTGTGCAAAAGAAGAAGATGAAGGTGATCAGTACCGTTCCATATTAACGTATAGATAAAGGCAATTCGAATATAATTACAGTCCTCTTTATTTAAGAAGAACTTTGGGGTCTTAAACTGGTTATCTCACTATGAATAGACCAGTAAATATAGTGCTTGCTTGGAAATATTTAAATTTTTCCTGTTTACTTAAATAAATTTAAACAAGTCAAACTTCCTAGTTTCAGAGTATTTCGAAATCGCCCACACCCGAGTTTTATTTTCTTTTTGGTTAATATTGTGTCTCTGTTTTTCTGTCCCAACGGCAAATGTTTTGGCAAATATAATACCAAGTCGAATGATTGCCAGGGCAATATGTGGTTGTGCCTACCCGTGTGAGTTAACAATTACGCGCCTACCCTGCCTTCTACCATCTATTGGTGGCCCATAAGCAAACGTGCGCTGTTCATATGTACACGTTCTCGCACCCGAACCCGTTGAATTGTCGGCATGCGCATGCGCCGTCGTTTACATTAACGGTCATGCGTCAGCTCGGCTCTCTGCCCGACGTCTTAAAGCCAACAACAAGTTGACTGCCTCGCTTACCCAAGCCAACCCCCCAAGCGCTTCGCAAGTAATGCGAATGCGCCGCGTTCTAGGCGACTGCGGTGGCAAGTCTGCGGCATGTCGTGGCCTGAAGTGCGGACAACCTGTTTCGTGGGAACGTTGGCTTGTCGCGGCTGTCGCTTAGCCGATGGCGATATGTTACGGTTCGCCTTGGTTTTGCTTTAATCTTGGCTGCTTTTAGCCAAACGTTTCTCTCGGGCTTTGGGCCGACTGACTGGTAACTGGTGACTGGTCGGGGTGTGTAGACTTCATTTTCATAAGGTTTAGCCTGCAAATTGTTGTTTGTGCTGGCGTTGGCAAATTTTACGTACTACATATTTGCTTGGGCCTAAAGTCTACTTCGAGAAGCCTTTCACAAAATTAAGAAAAAAAAGTTAAGGCAGTATCAAATTGTGCATATCTAAGAATACACTTGCTTTAGCACAGGAAGATACATTTTTAATTTATTTATTGTATGGTTGCGTCGTCTCTATTGTCCCACTTTTTATTGAATGATTTTGTATTTTGGTTTGTCGAATTTGCCTTTTGATTGAGTGAATGGCAGGCACGCTAAGAGTCGTAAACATTACTTATGAAATACTTACTTGAAGCACTTTTGGCTACAAGTTGAAGCGGCAGCAACTACAACATCATCGAGTAAGCCTCCAGCAGCATCCAATCGAACTTTCAATGTAACTGTCAAACACACAATCTCGAAAAGAAAAAAGAAAAAAAACTCCAAACCAATTCCCCAACAAGTCTTAGGGAAATACTAAAAAAAAAATGAAAACAACAACAACAACGAACTTCTCTTGACAATATTTTTCGAGTGTTGGTGGAGTGCGCGTACGCAGTCACATCAAAGTTCTCAAGTGGAATTTGTGGATCTTTGAAGATCTTTGCTCCACTTTTTCATTTGGTTGTTGGAATTGAATTGTTGTCGTGCCTAAGGCATCTTCAGTAGATAGTATGCAAGTGGGCTACAACTTGCCCCCACAAACCCAATTATAAGATTCGGAAACCATTTTGAGAGTAGTTGCTCAATTTTTTTTTTTATTCCATTTCCTTTTTGGTAATTAGATTGTCAAAAAGATTGCTATATAAATTGAAGGATACACTTTGCCTAATCATACACGATCTTTGGAGATTGATCTGTATGTTTTAATCATGTGTTGTTCTGTCTGCCATGAAATTCAAAACCAGCTTACGCCATTTCCAATTGGATAACTTCCGTTGGCAGCGGTGCCATGTGCTCATAAATGTCCAAGATTTTAGCATGCGCCCGGAAGAATCCCAGAAGCAGCAAACCCATATATAGTGCCAATTCGAAACGAATTGTAATTTGAGAAGCATTTTCAATTTGTGGTGGTCTGTCATCAGTTTGTCGTAAGTGTGTCAAGCTAGTTTTTAGAGCATCCAGTCTGGCTAGAGGTGACTTTGGTTTATTTTGGTCACTCCCAATAATTTCCAAGTATCCGTCGAATGGGCCTGGCGAATAGACTGATTCGAAGTATTGTCGCCAGGTCAATTAGATGTGAATAAGCAGCCAATCCAATACTACTACCGCTGCCGCCTCACCGCCCACTAGCCTCTTCGACAACTGTTAAATGAGCATTTCCTGGCGTCCAGCAGAGCACGTCATCATCGTACTTTAATTGCTTTTAGCTCTGCGAGAAAATCTTCTGCCTTGGTTGCTGGTCTTCAGTTTTATGCACAAATGCAAAAAAAAAAAAAAAAAAATTGCAATGGACCTGGCCGTGGCCAGATTGCTTTGGCGCTGTCAATGTTTAGAAAGTCGGCGACCGCTGCGCTTTGAGCTCATTTTGCTTTTGTTTTTATTATGCTTTCGAAGAAAAAAAGAGTATATTCATTTTGATTCGACGTTTGTAAGCTACCTCTAGATTAGTTAGTATCACTAGACAAATCAATAACGACCGCCATCCGTCTATCTGTCTGAAAGTCCGTCCGCTGTTTCGTTTGTCAGTTTCTAGTCTCCCAGTCTTTAGGCTATAGGAATCTCTCGAAGTCGGATGGGGCTACTACATTATATAGCTGAATCTATCATAGGAATTACTACGACGCTTACTGACCAAATCTATTCTTATAATTTAAGGCAGAAAACATTTCGAAAAGAGTTTGTTACCTTCGGCACTCCAAACATGACGTTGGGGTTTTTTATTTTTGCATTTGTTGTTTTCTCCTTTTTATTTTGCGTGAAATTAAAGTGTTTGTTTGTGCATTTTCTTTGTCTGCTCATTTGTTTGTTTGCTTTTCGGCTGCTGTGTTGTTGTCTTGGTCTGTCTTCATTTGCATCAGAGCTGCAGTCATAGACGGACTTGAGATTAAACTGTCCATTAGCGTCAACACTGGTGCTTTGGTAATGGTTATGGCCAACCTTGCTTTTCCTCAACTACCAACCTCCAGGCTCATACCTAAACTAAAGCTGCATTTACAATCGTTCAATTACAGAAGTCGTTTACGCTGATACTCCAGGCGCTGGACATGTACAACACATCCTATCCAGGTAAGTGCGGTGGCAATTGTTGTTGTCGTCTGTGGTTCTGTTGTTCAGATGTTCTGTTTTTGTTCTTGACTTGGCTTGGTTTCGTTTTTTCGCTTGTCTGTTTGGCTCGTTTGTGTCGTGTATTGTGCACGCCATTTGGCTTAATTAGCAGCGGCGTAGGAACCCAGACGCACCAGCCAGCGGGTTTACATAACAATAAAAGCCAGACAAACTCGAACAACATTGCCATGGTCTTCCAATTGTTGCGAACCGGGCTTCCACTTTTTCTAACCTTTCCTTTATTTTTTTTTTTTTTTTTTTTGTACCTTGGCTGCATTCCACCACCTCAACTAACCAACCACCGCGTCGTCCATTTCTGATGTTACTGGTCCTACCGAAAACAACCAAAAACCAACAACGGACAACCAACAACCGACACTGATGCTGATGCTGTTGATGTTGTTGGTATCCAATCAAATGCAGATGTGGAAAGGTTAATTGAAGAAACATCATACTCGGGCGTGATACTGCCTTCGCCAGAGTGGAAGACACTGGACCACATTGGACGAAATGCTCGCATCACCTACCGCGTGAGGGTCCAATGTGCCGTTACCTATTACAACACGACCTGCACGACGTTCTGCCGGCCGCGCGACGACCAGTTTGGACACTATGCCTGTGGTTCGGAAGGTCAGAAGCTCTGCCTGAATGGTTGGCAGGGCGTCAACTGCGAAGAGGCCATTTGCAAATCCGGCTGTGATCCCATACACGGCAAATGTGATCGACCCGGTGAATGCGAGTAAGTCTTTAGTTTTTGTAATTATGTTCAGATGTGCCCCCTTGAATACATTAACTATGTGATTATGACACTTTTTATGCCCAGTTCAATACAAACAAGAGGGGAGAGCGATCCAGGTTGTAGAGTGCTTAATGGCCGCCACTCATCGACTTTAAACTGTTATAATTACAATTTATTCTTACGACTAAGAAAAAAAGATCAGAATTCCGAAATCAGAACTAAATGTGGTGGTGTGAAAAAAATTGCAAGCTTAACACAGAGCAAAGTTCTTATTTTTTAATGTCTGAATATCTGGAAATGGTATTTTCTCTATTGAAAATTATAATCTCAATAGTCACATTGAAGAATCCTAACATTTTGCCCGCCTGATTTCGTAGCGATTTTGCACTCCATTTTGATCTTCGTCGGGCACGGAAAGTCGGTTGCTCATATCCTATAGATACTCTACACCGAAGTTCAAAGATCTGGTAGTTTCTGAGATCCTTGCGTTTATACAGCCGGAGAAATGGACACAAAAACTGCTTTGGGCAAATCGCTTTTACTAGTCGCCTTGATCATACTTAGGTAGCTTCAGGAGGTCTCTGACGTCTCCTTTTGGGTGTTACATAAACGCACAGCGTTCCAGTCTACTTTTAACTTCCGGTACAGGGGATTAAAATAGCTAGAAAATTAAATTGATTGGAGCATGTCGACCAGTGGGTAAAAATCCTCTTATATTTACTGTGCTCATCTCATAATAAAGAGCCGATTATAGCTAATCAGACACCTACGAGTACCATCCTATCTCAGGTCTAGCTAATTCCTTGGGCCAACTTGTGATAATGTAAACACTGCGGCAACTACAACAGCGATGAAGGCAACGAAAACGACTTCATGTGGCACCCACAGCGGATGCAGTGAACGTGGTAACTCTGCCGGCGGTCTGCAAACGCAGCACGAATAAACATTTGCGGTTTTGTAGATTTGCATTGCTGCTGTTTTAACCATTGCGGTTAGCTGAAATTGTTGTTAATGTTCCAGCGTAACACAGAATACGTGATCCAGGCAGATCCAGTTGAAGTTGAAGACGAAGCGATTGGCTGTGGTTTCATTTGGCAGCAAGATGAGCTCGCTTGTCAGAAGCTCTTCCTCTTGTCTCTCTTTGGAATATATCCAAACGATGTCTGACACCAATCTGCCTTGGCATTGGCTCTGTGCTGATTCTAAATAGCAATAATTAACGTGGCCTAGAAACCATAATAAAACAAAACAAAAAAAAACCAAATGTTGCAAAAATTGCAACAACTTTCAGAAGATTTCAGTCGCTCCAGCATCGACAATTATAAGCCGCTCGTTGGCTAAGAAAAATTGCTTCTCTGTTTGCACGTTGCTGGCCTAAAATGTCTAACAGTCTGCACCGTCGATTCGCTGCCTGGTGCTCCATGGCAATAGATTCATTTAAAGGCTGCCGTTTTAATGAAATCATAAATTATAGACATCGAAAAACGTCAGTTGAGAGCGGTTGGTCAGATCGCCGACTTACAGGCTAGCAAACTAGTAGGACGAGCTTGCTGAGTGGCCATTCTAGTGAGGGCAAGTTTAGCGCTATCTGGTTGGCCCTGTCAGTGCCGGCTTGTAGTTAGCACCTAGGCTGCTTGGCATGTCGATAACTTGACGACCAATGTAATTTAACTTTGATCTCTGCACTTTCGCGTGTTGCGGCGATAAAATCGCAACGCAAATGTTTTGGGAAGATTTTTTTCCTTGTTTGATATTCTTGTTAAATTGACGAATCAAGGCCAGAGTTCAGAGTGACCTAATTCAGTGAATATTTAATATTTTTGATATCATAAGAAAACCGTTTTTTTCTTTTATTATTGATATTAGAATGAGTCGAATGAGTGCAGGCATAAGTAACCACCATCCTCTCGTGATCGAGGCAGAATTTAAGAATAACCCCCGATATATTGTACTAAATAAAGCCACGCATTTAAGTCAAGTGCCAGGCTTTCTTTATTGCAGTTTATATCCCACTGATTTTCCATTATTCAGGACCAAAAGTTAATAGGCCATATTTTTTTCTGATAGATGCCGACCGGGCTGGCGAGGTCCCCTGTGCAACGAATGCATGGTTTATCCGGGCTGTAAGCATGGCTCCTGCAATGGTAGCGCCTGGAAATGCGTCTGCGACACCAACTGGGGTGGGATACTCTGCGACCAAGGTAGGTATTCGCTCACCAGTCCAATTAACAGGCCTAGTCGGCTGGCTCCCAGGCCAGAGCCAATCGATAATATCGACATTTTGCTGGTATATTTCATAGTTTCGCTTTGCTTATCTCATGTGCCCCACAGATTTAAATTACTGCGGCACACACGAACCCTGCATGCATGGAGGGACCTGCGAAAACACTGCACCTGATCAATATCGCTGCACTTGTGCCGAGGGTCTCTCAGGCGAGCGCTGCGAAATTGTGGAGCATCCATGTGCTACCCAACCCTGCCGGAATGGCGGAACCTGCACACTCAAGGTGAACTGACCGAGCTTAGCTCAAAATTTATGGATATTTTCACAGTGCCATAAAATAATTTAATATGCCTCTGATTTCGCTACGCTGCAATTGGAGTATCCACATTCATTTCGTATTTAAGTCAATTTGCAATTTCGTATGTACTTGCAGCAGGCGAATCTCACCAGACTCACGACATACCGCGCCATGCGTGGCATGAGCTCCGCAATGGGCAAGCCAATCAGTCGGCGCAATTCAATACTAAGTCTAGCCGGACTGCGAGTTCCCTCGGACCAGGAGCAAACGAATAGCGGCAACGGCGGCAAAAATATTACAACTGCCAACACCTACCAATTGCCGCCGGTGGCCGAATTCACTTGCGGCTGCGCTACGGGCTGGACGGGGCCCACATGTGAAATAAGTGAGTTTTGATTTAATTTTTTAGATTCGCATTTACCATAGTTCTTCGAGCACGCGATATAGAGCTGCAGAACTAGTTTAAATCGAAGTTGTTGGGGTTGTTGGAGATGTGGTTCTTGTTGCTGTTTTAAGTGGCTTATACAATTTGGCATGCACGCATTTGGCTGTGGCAAAACGAGACATGCACTGGATTTAAATATGTGACTAAGTTTCTTGGTGGTCTGATCTGGTCGAAATTGTCTTGGTCAGATCTACAACAATCATATTTGGAGCAGTAACAAGAAACTAAATTCCTCAGAAATTATTTACCAGTGGCTAATTAAGTGGGGTTAAGCCGAAAGAGTGGGTAAATGACTAGGAAAGGAACCCTAATAAAAAAGTGACTATGTTGGCCTTGGGCCTTGCAGTTCGGAGCTTACGTTCATTTTGTTGACCCTTTTCATATTCCAAGTTCAATGAGTCGAAGGACCCGATCTGAGTAGGCAAATTAAGGGATTCCACATGAAAGGTAGAAGTTCTACACTCAGGCAGCCATCCATACTCACATAAAGGCATGCAGATTTATCAAATTCAGGCCTCAAAGCAATCGGGTCAGTACTTTTTACCATTCTTATTTTGGTTCGCTCCTCACCTGCAGATATTGACGAATGCGCCGGCGGTCCCTGCAATCATGGTGGCACTTGTATTGATTTAATCGGCGGCTTTCGATGCGAATGTCCACCCGAATGGCATGGCGATATTTGCCAGATTGATGTAAATGAGTGCGAGGGTCCCTATGTCCCGCCTCCCTTAGCCGGGAGCAGTACAACGGCAACCGCTGCTCTGTTGACAACGACTGCGGCATCCATCATTGGCGGCAACTTGACAACATCGGCTGCCCTGCTGGCTGCGTTGACGGCAGTGGCAGCTTCCTCCACCTCGGCTGGTCCATGCATCAATGCACGCGAGTGCCTCAACCTGCCCGGGTCCTTCTCTTGCATCTGTCTCGAGGGTTGGGGTGGACCGACTTGTGCCGAGAACTTGGACGACTGTGTAGGCCAGTGCAAGAACGGAGCTACTTGCATTGACCTGGTGAATGATTATCGGTGTGCTTGCGCCGCGGGATATACGGGTATGTGTGCAGCGGGTTTTGCTAGTGGAGGCTAAATCTGATTTTGGAACTCACTTACAGGTCACGACTGCGAAACAGATATAGATGAGTGCGCCAATGTGCCCTGTCGCAATGGTGGCGAATGCGTGGACATGGTAGGTAAATTTAATTGTATTTGTCCACTGGGTTACTCTGGTACGCTCTGTGAGGTAAGCCACTTCTCGAATGGACATATAATTTGATAGATTTGTTTTGAATGGATTTGTTTTCGATATCTAGGAGGCCAAAGATCATTGCACTCCGACACCTTGTCTTCAGGGCCGCTGTCTCAATACTCCCGGCAGCTTCTACTGTCACTGTCCACCAAATCGAGCTGGCAAACATTGCGAGCAATTGCGTCCACTCTGTTCACAGCCACCGTGCAATGGTAAGTCTCCAAAACTTGTCAAAATATTTCAGTGTCTAAGTTCTAAGTATTTTCTCCTTCTCACATGGCAGAAGGTTGTTTTGCCAATGCCACAACACCAAACGCCTCAAGTTCAGTTGCGTCCCAGGCAACAGGGACTCTGCCCTGCAGTGGCTTCGGCAGCTGTGAAATTAGCGACGCGGGCACTTTTTGCAAATGTCATGTGGGCCACACGGGAACGTTTTGTGAGCACAGTGAGTATCTTGCCTTTGCCAAGTTTTATCGCTTGCTATAATGAAACTCATTAACTCGATGTTTGTTTTATTTCTCAACTTCTCGTGTCTCTGTTCTACTTCAGATCTGAACGAATGCTCACCGAATCCTTGTCGAAATGGTGGAATTTGTCTTGATGGTGATGGCGACTTTTCATGTGAGTGCATGACAGGTTGGACAGGTAAGTCAAAGAGCGCAGCAAACACAAAGAGTATAGAGAAGAAAAATTGGGAGAAGGCAGTGTAAAAAGCAACTGCAAAGCGAGTAAATATCTGCTAAGGCCGAATTTCATATGCTCTCGAATGGTCTTGCGGCATACAAAATATTAGAGAAACACTAAGATAAAAATATAAATCAGCTAAACGTTCGCGGCAGCGAATTATTAACGCTTCAAAAGCTTAAATCGCAATGAGACAGAAGAGTGAGAGGACACTCACACATGAACATAGGTCGTATAAGTACGAAACTCGAAAAGTTTAGCATTGAAAGTGACAGTCGTTATGGGTTCAATTTGAAGCGGAGTAAGCTTAAGCATTTGCCGAAGTCACTGGAGGTTTTATAGTCACATGTGTGCCAGACATTTAAAGTAATTTAAATCAGTTGGGGGTTGTGGAGAATTCATTGACTTTAAGTTTAGGAATTTATTTATGCCACTTGCGTATTTCACGCGTTTCACTTTTTGTACACAAGTCTCCCCCAAATCTTAACTTGGTAGTCGGTATCGAATTGGAGACATCGATCTTTGTCGGTACACTTTTACTTTTGAATTAGTTCGAGTTCAATTTGAGGTATGAAATTTGCCATGGCTGGCCAGGGTCGAAGTCGACCAGAGTCTCCGTTAGGGTAAACAATTCAATAATTAAAATCGCACCTTTGAAACGAGTTTGTTGCTTAAGTCTTTTGTTGTTTCTACTTGCTATCAACAGGAAAGCGTTGTTCGGAAAGAGCCACAGTCTGCTATGCTGGTCAGTGTCAAAATGGTGGCACGTGCATGCCTGGAACGGCAAGTACATCCCTTCAACCACACTGTAGCTGTGCTCCAGGCTGGACAGGCCTCTTTTGTGGCGAGGCCGTTGACCAGTGCCGCGGCCAGCCATGCTACAATGGTGGCACCTGTGAGTCAGGTGCTGGCTGGTTCCGATGTTTATGTGCCCAGGGCTTTTCTGGACCGGATTGCCGTATCAATGTCAACGAGTGCTCGCCTCAGCCCTGTCAAGGTGGAGCCACTTGCATTGACGGTATAGGCGGGTATACTTGCATCTGTCCACCCGGTCGTCACGGTCTACGCTGTGAGATTCGTAAGTTCGCAACAAAACCAGAATCCACTCTTAAATTAATGAAACTTTAATTTTATGATAGTGCTCTCCGATCCAAAATCAGCGTGCCCTAATGCAAGCAACACTATCTCGCCCTATTCGGCCCTAAACCAAACTCAAAACTGGCTAGATACGGCTCTGTCTGGACGTACCGACGAAGATGAATATTGCAATGCTTGCGTTTGTGAAAACGGCACGTCCCGCTGCACGCACCTGTGGTGTGGACTCCCCAATTGCTTTAAGGTAGATCCTCTTTCTAAGGCCTCGAACCTCTCAGGAGCCTGCAAGCTCCATGAAGTCTGTGTGCCGGCGTTAGGCGAGACCTGCTTGTCACCGCCTTGCTCTGTGCGTGGGGACTGCCGTACACTGGAACCATCGAGGCGGGTGGCTCCTCCACGACTACCAGCTAAGGCCAGTTGCTGGCCGAATCAGGCCCTAGTAAATGAGAACTGCGCACGCTTGACGATACTCCTAGACGTGGAACGAGTAGGCAAGGGCACATCTGTAGAAGGACTCTGTTCTTTAGTGCGGGTACTGCTAGCTGCTCGACTGGTAAAACTGGTGAGCTCCCAACATCTAGAGGCAGACAAACCTGGCATGCTTATCGTACTGTGTGATCTAAAGTCCGGCACCAATGACACCATTGAATTGACTGTGGTAAGCTAAACAGAGTTAAATAGACAAGTTCATTTCAAATTTATATTTATCTATTATATTTTAGTCTTCAACGAAATTGAATGATCCTCTATTGCCTGATTCTGTTACTCTACTCGGAGAACTGCTCTCCTCACGTCAACTCAATGGGATTCAACGTCGAAACGATATGCAGCATGCTAAGCTAGCGGCACTTACATCCATACTGGAGGTAAAATTAGAGACGGCTCGGGTGGCTGATGGCAGCAGCCACAGTCTACTCATTGGAGTACTTTGTGGCATATTCATCGTGCTAGTGGGCTTCTCAATTTTCATAAGTCTCTATTGGAAACAGCGCCTGGCGTATAGAACTACCTCGGGAATGAATCTTACACCCTCCATAGACGCTCTACGCCATGAAGAGGAGAAATCCAACAATCTGCAAAATGAGGAGAATCTCCGGCGCTATACAAATCCTCTTAAAGGCAGTACCAGTTCATTGCGTGCCACAAACGGTATGGAACTTAGTTTGAACCCTGCACCTGAACTCTCAACTGTATCGGTGCTAGCGGCCGCTGCAGCTACCAGCTCGGCTTTGCATCGCTCTCAACCTCTCTTTCCGCCTTGTGATTTTGAGCGAGAGCTCGATGCGACGACAGGTCTCAAACAAGCCCAGAAACGCGGCTCCCAGATTTTATTGCACAAAACCCAAAACCTGGATATGAAGAAGAATACTGTTGGTCTTCTGGAAAGTCCGCGCAAGGACTTTGGAAAGCGTTCGATCAACTGCAAGTCGATGCCTCCTCTAGCTTGCGATGATACTGATGTCTTAGCCACAGTTGTGGTTTAGCAGTGCTTTGGGGGCGTAGCAGCATGCATAACGATCTCACCCCCGGCAGCCATTGGCTGACCAAGTGCATTTATGTTCCTGTCATTTGCACAGCCTGGACGCGACCTTTTGAAGTGCATTAAAAGTGTAACACGCATTTGATTTAGATTAAAATTTTTATTTATAGACCTGGGAGACCTTAGCTAGATTTCCAGTCTGCAAAGTGTGCCCAAAAAGGATTTCTTAGATTCATTAAAAATGACTTAACGCGACAAAACCTAGACAGGATTCTTCTCAAGGGGCATCAGCGTTTTGTGTTGCTGTTTTGTTTAGTGTAATTTTGGTTTTTATTTTTCTATTTCTCGCTAAGCAACATCCTACACAGTGTGATATTTAGGGTAAAAAGGAAAGTGCGTATATTTTTCAAAACAAAAAAAAAAATAAATAAAATAAAATAAAAAAAATAATAAGTAAATAAATAAAAATAAAAAACATAATCCTAGAAACTCCTCTAAAGGTTTGTGTACATATAAGTAATTGTTGTTTTGAGACGCGCCAATTTTCGCAGTAAGATTTTTGAGAGCTTAATTCTCTTGACGGTTGAGGGCTCGTGGGACCAGCCGAGAGTATTGTGTATATAGTGTAAAGTAATAGTTACTGTAAAAATCTAAATCTCATATATAGTTTTAACAAGATGAACCATTAAGAGCAATCGAAAAGTGTTTTATATTAAGAGGACGCAATAAATGAAATGTGAAGCTAAGTAAAAACTATCTATTATAAGAAATTTAATATACTATAGCATTATTTATTTATTACCTTAAAAAGTAGCGCATTTTACTCACTTTCTAAGCAGTTATTTGAAATTAATTTAAAATAGTAAAGTAAATAAAATTTATAAAATCAACAAGCCTGGCCCTCCTGTTTTTTTCTTTTTTTTCTTGATTGGTTTCCTCAAATAGGTTTTACTCTCTCATATTGGATTAATGTCAGTTATTTCAGAAGGTATGTGGAAATCCAATTTCAAATATTTCCTAATTGAATGTGAAAACCAAGTGCAAGGAAAAAAACTCGACATCATCAGGTAACCAATAATAAAATCAAATAGATACAGAACTTCAAATAAAGCTATTGCAAAGCAAAAGTCGAAAAAACGGAAAGAAAGCAAAGTCGGAAAAGAGCAATGCAACTTGCGATGTTCGGTTTCTAATTAAAATACCAAAAACCCGGACCAAGTCGAACTGTTGCCCAAGAGCATGGGAATTAAGATTGAGATTGAAAAAAAAAAAAACAAACAAAAAAACAACGAAAAGTGGTGGATAAAGGAGTAAGACAAAAAAAGGGTCATCATCAACGTGCGTAAATTTCACCAGAGCTGAATCGCTGACTCGCACATCCAAAACCATCTGAGCCGATCTGAGCCAAGCAGAGCTGAACAGACCTGAGCAAGGCCAATGGCGCGGTTAGTTGTCGTTGTCTTTGACGTTGTTAATGAAGCTGAAAATGCCAAGAATTTTCGCTTGATTGTCCCTTTTCAAAACGATGTGCACTAGGTAATGGGTATTAGGCCGGGAAGCTTTTAGAGTGGCTCAGACATCAGTTGAGTATTTTATTTAGTTATTGACTATCAGAGGCAGCAGAAGTCACAAGGTAACCTTTGTTTTGCCAATGCGGTCGGCATTTTTGGAGCTTTTTGTTTTATTTAACAATTTTTTTTGTTTCTTTGGCTTTTGTTTTTTTAATTAACGCGCGCCACATTTTCAATGTTTTGAAGGGCATACAACAAACATACTTGATGGGCCATATAGCTCATTAAAATTATGGAAGCGAAACAGCAATGGAACAAGCCAGACTACATTCAACTACAAGCGCATCCAGCAATCCACGACGATCAGGGTACGAGCTCAAACTGGAGTTGCTTGGCCTGACTCGATTCAAGAACCAACATAAACTTTATCCGCCTATAATCTAAATATGTTTTGGTTTCTTCTACGCTCGGTGCTCCCCTGCGCACGCCGTGTCTGCTGACTGTAAGCTGTTTGATGTTGTTGTCGAGGCTGTTGCAACAATTTGCTGCAAATTGAAAGCCAATTACGTTGTTTGCAGCATGCCATGGCACAGCGGACAGGCAAAATTGCGCGAAAGCCAGCAGGCTAGCAGGCCAGCAGCAGACCGAGAGTTGGGGCAGGCTTGCTGGCCATTTGGCAGACGACATAAATATCAAATACGGGTCCATAAATTTGAAACCAATTAGCCAACTTAAATTGATAATAGTTACAAGTGGCGGCAACTATTGCCGTTGTGACTGCTAGCTAGCTGACTCTAGTATTTGCCTACCGCTACAGGAAGCCACAGGGAACGATCACTGCTAATAGCAGAGCCATTTGATGACATACGTCGCTCGTGTTGACTGGGTAATTTTCCTTGTCGTTGTAGTCGATTTGGTATCGTTCTCTATCTGTGACACTGGCAATTGTTGTCCATATTTGTAGAGCGTCATATGTCTTGTACCCTCGGCCACAATAAGTGAAATTCTGTGACTGTTTCTCTGACTCTGGCTCAGTAGCTGGCTTGAGATTTTCTTTTGGTGCGATTCATGTCGTGCCTGTCGTGTCGTTCTAATCACAATTGCTACGTTTACGTTTGCCAATTCGTTTGGCTTTTTGCACATGTAAAGCTCTGCTCTCCAGCCAGTTTTATGGCGCTTTTATGCAAAACAACTTAATTTTGCTGACGCTGCCGCTGGTATCGGTATCGGACGGCACAATGCAGCGCGTAAAATATGCACTAGCTGAGTCGGCACCGGCAATAAATGGCAAACAAAACGAAAGACTTAAGCAGCGAACTTGTTGGAAAAAGCATACACATTCATGCACATATGTATGCTATTTGCTGTCGAGCTGTTATAGAAAATTATCTAAAAGAGATTTGATATATATTCCAATAGAAGCTCAACGACATATGTATGTTGCTATAGTGAAGCATGCAACTTGTTGCAGCTTAAAACGTTTTGTCTGGCCATAAAACGACAGGCACGCATTTACCAACACATTCAGCCACACGGAACCGCAGACGGTAGCCAACAGTTATTCAAGTAGTTTGGTTGTTTGCTACAAACGCAATTGATAATATCTTCAATTGTGTTGTTTTTAATTAAAATATGTCTCTTTCGACGTGAAATAGCCAAACAATAACTTTTGCCGCAACAGAAAATGCCCAAAAACAGGAGCGGAACAAATCCATCAGCAATGCAAGGAGACAGCAGACAATCAGCCCATTTATACTATTCTCCCCAAAATTTCAAATTTCAAATATCAAAATTTCAAGGGATAATAGTATGATTATATCATTTCAAAATCGTGGTATCAACGTCGACTTAAAGTCACAGTAGTATGAAGAAAATAAAATGTAGTATGTTTATTTTGTATTTTTTATATTTTATATTTTTATTTTTCATATATCATCTTAATGAAGTTAGTTTTTATTTATTTTTTAGTATATAGTAGTATATTTTTGTTTAAGCTTAAAACAGATCTAACAGCTACAAATCACTACCACAAATCATAGCTTACCGATTTCAAAAAACGCTTTATAAATGTCAACTTCTGACTTTAATGTCCCCACATTTGTTTAATGAGACAAGCGTTTCGAATATGTTTCAGATCCACTATAAAATATCACGGATATTTCGAATCTATTAATCAGCTAATTGATGAGCATAAATTATGCAAATGAACAGATCAGCTGGAACGACCAAATTAAATTGAGTCAATTTTAAGTGATGGCTGTGTCATGGATTATAGAATAAGCAGCGAATTTAAACAAAATATTTAAAAGCATTACTAATTCTAATGGAGTAACGCTGGCATAGTCATCATATCGGGATACTGATATCGTCGATTACAACTCAATCAATAGCAATTTCTCAGAACAATGAACCCTTTTCATACCAGCAAATATTGATTATCTTCGTTTAACAGCGAATGAAAAAAAAAAAAAATGGCTTCAACTGTTCCAAATACTGAATCCAAGGAAACTAAAGAAATTGCTAGTAAGTGCCAAAGCCCACCGCCATAGACAGCTGTGGCCAGGTCTGCAATCGGATGCTGCCATCAAATGCCTTCGCCGTTTGGCTCGGAGTGGCGTGGCGGAATTAGTTGCAACACTGCCTGAACTTTGTGTACAGGAGGTCGTGGAGCCGCAGCGAGCTGCTTTTAAGTTTGGACCATTCGTTGTTTTAATTGAAAACTGTACAAAATGGAAAATGAACTTTCATGTTGGGTTAGCAAGTGAATTGCCACTAAATTAGCCAAAAAGCCTATTTCTAATTTAGCGCAGCACCGTGTTCCAGAGTGCATTTAGGGCCAGAGCATAGGCATTTTCAAATTTATGGCTAGCCAAGCGGTGCCGAAAATCACACCGGAGACAGCCCAACATTGCTGATAGCTTTTCGCAAGTTACTTTCTAATAATGCACCAAAGAGGGTGCTCTCGCTGCGACGGTCTTGACGATGTATTCCACACAGACGTCATAAGCGCAGTGAAGGCAATTAAACTCGAGCGACAAGTTGCACAGCTGGAAGCCAGGAAACTTGCGAGTAGTCACCAGGGTAGACTGCATGTACATGTTTATGGCTTGAAACGGATTGCACGTAATGGGATTTACGGTGCCGAACGGCGACACTGATAGCCAGCCAGTCCACACACCACACAGACGTATCTGGCATCAGAGTCTGTGCTTGCACTTACGCTTTCAGCCCCGCGTTTGCGTTCCCCACCTCAATAAGACCGATCGCATTACCAATTAGGCGTGCACACTCAGCTAAACAGTTTTAACTTCAGGCAACTTGGCCAGGCACACAGGCGCTTGGACAAGTGGAAATTGAATTAGTTGTCTCTGCATATGCGTGACTGTAAGTGTGCGAGAGAGTGTGTATGATGGCCGAACCATCGGACAGAGTCAATGCTGCCATGTGAGCTGGCCATGGACATCACCATCGGATCGGTGTGTGTAAACATTTTTTACACTTTGCCACATTCCTGTGCCGCGCGCATAAATCAAGCCCGTGCTCACCTGTCAATCTGTGGTGGAGCATTGATAGCATGTCTTCGACCAACCTCACTGCCTTAAGCAAGTGCTAAATCGTCTCAACTGAATGTTGCTACGGTGAGCGCAATACACTATTAGTAGAGGTGTGCAGCCTTTCTGTGTCAATTCGAATTTTATCCATTTGCTTTTAGAATCCTGTTTGGATTGATATAAGTGTGCAGCACTTTATTCCTAGTTGCTGTCATTCGCTCGAAAAATTAGTGACTACCGATTCAGCCTAGAATAGACATGAAGTTTTTTGGTTAAAATGAGTTTTTATGGTCGTTTCTTTTCAAGCTCTTCAACTCGTAAATTATGAGTAGATCTTTCTTCAAAGTCATAATATTATCCATAACTAAATCAAGTCACCTACAGACTAATTACTGGTCCTAATACTTATTTATATATTTTTTAAAGTATATAAATACCACTTTTATCATATACTCACAAGTACAATAGAAAAAAACTTTAGTTCTTTTAACGAATTTTCGGCAAATTTTAGAAGTTACAATTATTTATTTACTTATCATCAAGTTGGCATCTTTGAGCTGATATTGGTATCACAACTAATTCAATAAAATAACAGACAATATTTTAGTAAAGTAAAATTTAAATTTATTAGAATCGGTTGATTTTACAACAATAAGTTGGAAAGGTAATCAAATAAATGTGTATTATTGCGAACTCTGAAGAAATGAATCACATTATTTTATTTCCAATTGAACAGAATACAACTTTAAATTCAGACAGTATCAAGGTTGCATTTGGCGCCACTACAAACATCTGGCCAGCCTAATCACCTTACTACAGCTGACGTTTTACAACACTCTTGGATCAGCTGATTGCAATACAGCACTGTTTTGTTTGTGTCTTCTACTGTCTTGAAAAAATGAAATCTATTAAAAAAAATTTGGGAAACCTTTACCGACAATATGAGCTGGTTACGTGCATAAATATTTTTGAGCCATGGGAGAAAACCTTAATCAGTAAGTAAATAATGATTAAAAAAAAAAAATATTTTGACACTTTGACCCTTCGATTTTAGACGGACTTATGATGTTTTTGCTGACACTTGTAGTTTTCTCCAGCTGTGTTTATCTACCCACTTATGTACAAACACTAGTGCAGTCTGTGCTGCCGCTGCAATGGTCTGCCAAGCCCACCAATAATCCACCGTATGGTCCAGTAATAACGCTGAAAACAGGCAGCTAAGGAAACCAATTACTTCTAAAGCAAATAATAACGCCCAAGACTACAAACAATTTATGACCGAGTCCAAAACATAGTTTTGGGCAAGAATTTTATGCCTTTGTGATTTTATTTCTTAATGTACTTTGTACACATTTATGAATGCCAAAACATATTATCAGTGCTTTCTTAAAGATACGCTTTCTACATTCAAGAAATATAAATATCATTTCAACAATTCGCAGCGCGGATGTATTGAAAAACAAACTCACCAAGCCACCCACAGAAACTAAAATTTAAAGATTATTTGATTGTCGAACTAAATTCAATTTACTTACTCAAAAGATCCAAATTTGTTTTAGCTGTACGTCGCACATAAGATTGTGTTGGCAATTCCACTAAGCTTACACTAATTATAGATAAATCCGTCTCTCTCTCTTCATCACTGTTCAACATACATATAATAAAATTATTAATATATTATATGTAAGCTCTAAGTCTCAACTAAACTTACTCCGGTGAATTGAAGATAACATTGTACTCTGGTTCATCGCAAGAGCTTAGACATTCACAGGATTTCCGTTCAGCATGCAGTATTTCATTGATTTTTGTTAAACATGTCAAGCCCTGAAAGTCACAGGTGGGCAAATATTTCTTACTCGCTGGAGCGAGGAAGTGAGTTGTGCAGTTGCAATGCCTTATTTGTAAAGCCACAGTGCACTCTACCACACATCCTGAATAGCTGTAGAATTCGTAGATACCAATGCGCTGCTCAGCATGCTCGTTGCTGTACCGGCAGCGTCGTTGCTCTAAACTAAGATCAAACACACTGTCATGATTGTAAACCTCTATTACGTTTAAGATAAGTTCCTTGTAATTTCCAAGAAGAACAGTTTCTCGTATCATTCCCTCGGAGTAGTAAAACGGAACATCGATGGGAGCGTGAACATGGACTTGCACATCCACAGCGGCATTAAACTGAAGCTGTCCCGGTCCTGTCATCCGATTATTCGAATACTGTATCTGTGCAACTTTCCGCGCTTGGTAGGAGTTAAAGGAAAAGCACACTCCGTACTCTGTATGAAGGGGTAAAAATTCCTCACAACAATCAAAAAATGTGTCAAGGTAACTGCAGTCCATAATTAAATCCTCACACTTTGTACGGAACTAAGGTATTAAAGAGGGAAATGAATAAAATATTAATTTATTCCATTAACTCACCAAATCCAGCAGCACTGTAAAGTTGTCAGGGCAATGGTGAGCGGAGTCGCAACTATCACAGCTGCTGCAAACATCTCGAAAGAAAACTATTTCGCTGACAAAGTCATCAATATGCAAGTCATGTTCTTGGCCGAAATGGGCTTCGCTAATGTCCCAAATCCGTTCACCATTGTATAATTCGCACACTGTTATAGCCGGAAAGGATGTATTCCAGTTGAGGCTGAAAGTGTAATTGATAAAAAAAAAAATGTCGATTCCGTGTATGGATTAATATATACTTACTAAAGGGTATCCAATTCAAATGTAACGGAAGAGTAGGCAAAATTCTCTAATAAGGTCGAGGAAACCCTCACAAAAAACGGTATAGACTGCCAGAGGGTAATTATGTAGAGCAACCTGGATATATTTTAAAATTTAAATATTCGGAAAAAAATCCATTGTGAGATAACCTACCCGCGCAAAAATAATTGTAATGTTCGACTCCAATGCATGTTTCAGGGAACTGCCAAAATATGTTTGGACTGTCATCGGTAACCTTTCTAGCTTTTCTGATACATTTGAAGGCACAGTTAACGACTATCAAAACTGATAATATCTTCTGGTCATTGTTATTATTCTCGTTCATTGTTCACCTTTTCCAGAATTTGGGTTAAATTATTGGGGCAGTTCGCATTTCTATTGATTACCGATTTAAGTAATGATTCTAGACCCTTTATAGCCACTAACAATCGAAAAATTCTTTTGAGCTACAAAAAAATTGTATAAGTCAAAAATGACATATGCATATTGGTTTATTGTCA
Organism: Scaptodrosophila latifasciaeformis; assembly: GCA_037075145.1. Taxonomy (NCBI): domain Eukaryota; kingdom Metazoa; phylum Arthropoda; class Insecta; order Diptera; family Drosophilidae; genus Scaptodrosophila; species Scaptodrosophila latifasciaeformis. The sequence continues at coordinate 686,374 of JBAMCM010000019.1, forward strand.
GAATGCCAAGAAAATTCTTAACGGCTTACTGTTGCTGACATTGTTATATTAAGTGAATCTGATTTTATTAATGAATACCACAATGGGATTTTCCCAAGTAAAGATTGGAAAACTAATAATATTCTATTGTGATCTGTATAAGTCTATCAAGCTATATAGAATTGTATGTTAAGCTTACGACGTACAATTCAATGAAACATTTTCATTTTCAACTTTAAATATTATCTAATCTAATATTAATATTTCCAAGTCTTGACAATTGGTTAACAACGATAATTGAAGCATCAGTGATCGCAATTACAGCATATAAAGCTTCTTAGTCATTCGAATAAAAGGAAAAGGTTCTTTACCAATTTATGAATCACTCCCATTTAATTCGCGATTAAGTTGGCTATTAATATTATTGGATCAACAGTTCTTAGTCAGACGGAATAATAAGCATACTTCTAATTCACATACTTGATAATTTATAGCATCTGGAACTACCCAAAAATTGTGGTGTGGCATAATAATAATATAATATGGGGATTTTCGCTGTGACTCAAGTAGTGCTAAAACGGGGTCAAAATACCTTTAAGTAAATCGAGGCTTAACAAAGAACTAACCAGTTTCAAGTCAAGTTCACGACATGAGGTGCATTGTGATTCATAAAGATTTTAAAATCTCCTTTTAAATATATGTCCATTCCTCTTATATCAAAAGATCAATAAGTTTTCTGATTAAATGTGACGTAAAAAATTCCGAGCGTTAAACTCGGGCGCAGCCAACTTTGATATACTCAGTACCTATAGGGGCCTTAATCGATAATTTCTACCGATTTTTCCTAGGCGGCTATCCCATTTAGGTAAACCTTAAATTATTTACACGCTTTAATATCAATTACACCTTCCAATTACCAAGTTCAGTAAAAATATCTCTAAAATGTATGAGTCAGCCATTTTAAATTATATTTTTTGGTGAAATAGATGTATGAGAGCTATATGGTATAGTCAACCGATTTCAATAAAATTTTGTGTTATGAAGAAATCATACTTAAAACTCTCTTCTGCTTAATTTTGTTGGGATTGGCTCATAAATAACCCGTTTTCTGAAAAGAAAACAGACATCGGAATTTTTGACCGATTAGCCCTATGGAAGCTATATGATATAGCTGTCCAATTTCATTAAAAGTTAGCACAACTGCTTGGTATTATAAAAGTCACCTTATATCGCAACTTAAAAAAAATATATATCTTTAAAAACAAAGAAATTATGACGTTAAAACGATTTTTGCAATTTCGATCGGCCCTATGAGAGCTATATGATATAGTAGTCCGATCAGACTGAAATTTTTTATTATTAAGAACATATACATTTATAGCTGCCAATTTTCGTAGCAATAAATTAGTAAAAACGGCTATATTGATAAAGCTCCTATCCCTCCATCCCTCTATTATGCACTATTTTAGTTTTTAAGAATTAAATCCAATAAATAAATGAATAATTATGCAGATTTAATTATACGTTTATTTTTATATTCCATAGGTTAAAAATTATAAGTCGCTTTAAATACAATTAAAAAATAAATAAGTGGTGCGAGTTTATCAACGAAGTATTACATTAGTCTAGGCAAGGCTTTGAGCTATCCAAGGAAGAAAATGTATAACATTTGTAAAGAAACCAGGTTGATTGCTTGCACGACCACAGATTTGTCCTCCTTGCGAAACAACTCCGTATTGCACAAATCGCACAGTGCTCTTAAAAACATGCGATATAAACAATGGTCCGCCGGAATCACCACGACAAGTGTGAATATTGGAGTGTCCGACTGCACATATGTAGTTCTGATCAATATCTGCATTTTTGAAATATTTCTGGCACTTGTCGAGAGCCTCGCCAATTACAGTCGCGCTTCGTGGTACTGATGATGCCACTTTCGACAACGTCGAAGGATCTACTTGATCTGTTAGTCCCCATCCAGCTATTAGGTATTTCTCGTCGGTAGCAACGCGTTTTGAATTGGTGTCTATGGGAAGACAAACTGGTTTGATATTTTCTGAAATAAACCAAAATTTGTATTATATATTCTTGGTTGGAGCTTTGTCGACATACTTGCAAATTTAACAGGTCTATCCAACTTAATGAGGGCTATATCATTTCGGACTGGCTTACTAGAGTATTGAGGATGATATATCACAGATTCAATCCCATAATCTTGGTACGGTGGTGAGCAGACTCTTTTGAGACCCTTTGATACGCAATCTCTTTCAGTATCCAAATTGTGTTCACCTAACCGCACTCCAATTCTACATGGGAAAACATTCAACTTTGTTATGAGAGTGTAATTATGGATAAAATTTTCACTTACAGATCCAAGCCGTTGTCCTTAATACAGTGAGCGGCCGTAAGAACGTAACGATCGGTGATCAAGCTGCCACCACATTGAAATTGGCGATCATAGGTATCGTATTTGAGTAATGCCAACCAGGGATACTCATTAAGCCCAGTCTCATTTCCGCCACTAACTTTGATATTTGTGCTCTTTCCACAATCGGCAGACATTTTCTCAAGTATTTGAAAGCCACTTTGATCCATTTCACTGCCGCCTTGATGGAATATTGGAGTTAGGACAGAATCAACAGGACAGCATAAATGGAACTGTGCGTGAATACAAAATTATATTTTAGGCGAATTTACAAGAAAACCTTCAACTTACTGTTCTGGCACTGGGATTGCAAGCCGCTTTTTGGAGCTCTTTTTGTATAGAAACCGGTACGAAACGGCCATACTTAGCTTGTAGGTCTCTCACATACTGGCATTCTAAACCTGGCACGCAATAGCCTGCAGATCCGTTGGGTCGGCTGCAGCTGTTTTCTAAGGAAAGGAAGTGGTTTTTTATTCAAGGACTTAAAAGTGCAAGACTTTAATCTAATTCAGGATGTTTTTTTTATTTTTTTAATTATTTAGAAACTTACGCGATTCTACGAGAGTCACGCAGAACAGCAAGGCCAAGCTGGCTACAAATACATTAAATTCAGCTGGCATCCTTATTCAAGAGTGTGTCTTGTTTTCGTTGGAGTTAATTGACTGAGGTATAATTACCGAGCTTATCACCCCCTGTTTCTTTCTCACTAGTTAGACTTGAACGATTCAATAAAAACACTTCACGTTCGTTTTCTTTTTCAAGCTGTTTTAGTTATAGTATATATTTTTTTTTATCGATCTTTAGCTCTTAATGCTCTGACTTATCGTTTTGAACTGAGGCACACGACGTCGTGTGCCGTGCTTTTGTATTAAGCTAACATACGGGCAATTCCACTGTCACTGCGGGTTTTTGAATTGTATCAAAACATTTTCTCACTCTTTGGAGATGGGCGTGTGGTTTTCTCAAAAGCAACAGGTTTGTCTACACGCTCCGTCTGTCAAGTGTGAAGCCAGTCAACGCGCTGAAAAATAGCTTTCTGAACTGGCCACAGCACGTGTGACGTTTACAGCTGGACCTGTTCAAGCATCTCACTTGCTTTTTTGAGCAGATCAACTTGCCAAGTCAGAGGACGGTGTTGGCTCTTAAGGCTTAACAATAAATTCCAGGAAACCCCCTAAAGAAAAGAGAACAGCTTGATTCGAATTCTCAATGTGGGATTTTATCAAAGCATTGGATACTGCTCTTACAAATAATGAAAATACATGTAAGTCTGAGCAGACCCAAGTTCCTTCTACGCTTTATTTCATTATAGATCGTCACTAGACTGAAATAGCTCACTGCTATAATTGCTTTCTTATAATTTTTCATTTCAATTAAAGTTCCACTGAACTGGCTATATTAGTTTCACGTTTTTAGGTAATAGTATATCACAAAATATAAATGTTTTCAGACAGAGCATGTATGTTTTATAAATATATATAATCGAACTATTATAAAAAGTTCATCTACAGGATTTCTTTAAAAATTTGAAAATTACACTAATTTTGTAGATCATCAGCTAACTAGTTCCATTAATCTATCTAAAGTGCCTTTTTTTAAGAATCGAACAATTTGAGTGACAGCTCACATTCTTGGACATTTCAAAATTTGCTCAAATTTGCTATTTTGAAGTTGTCTCACGGAATTTCCAATTTCGGGAAATTCCCAACATTTAATGGATAGTACTTTTTTTTATTAAAATATTATACGGAAGCGTACGACTAAAAATGAATGCCGCGTAGAACTTAGATTTAAAAAACCCCTAAAAATGGTATGATTTGGCAGATTCTTTTATAGATACTGTAGATACTTTTACCACTCACATTTAATATGTGGATTCGATTAAACAATTCATCAGTTAATCTCATGAAAAGTTTATCCAAGATTAACAATGTTGAATACCTTTTACATTTATATATATAGCATATATGGAACTGTTTGCATATGTGGCCATATATGATATGTTTATGTCATGGTCTGTTACTGACAAGCCTGAAGTTCGTGTTTGAGGGACGGAAACTCCGAATGCAAATTAAAAAAAAAGCTTTCTTTATTTCGATATTAATATAAGTATTTATTAATATACATATTGTAGTCTAAAATTAGTGCGCGATGTTAATTTTTATCGCATATATGTCTATGATTTGTTATATGTTGGCCTTTTATGTGTTTTAAATGTAATTTTAGGTACTTTGGCCCATAAAATTGTTATAGCATTGCAATGCTGAGACAATTAGACTTATAGGACTTATTCTTCTTTGTATTACACATTGAGATTGCTTTATAGTCCGTTAATAGCCATTAAATCTGTTATCCATTGTACGTACTCGGCTACGTTGGTATAAAGAGCTGGCAAACTAATCTCTCCACAGGTAACTACACCAAGACTGACAATCCCAAACTCAACCATTCGCACTTTGTATTCATCCAAGTAGTTTACTGGAGCCTGAAGGGGTCCACCAGAATCGCCCTTGCAGGAATCTTGGAAATCTGCTCCACCGGCACAGAGTTGTGTCTGAGGAATTACACGGCTGTAGGTATCTGCGCAGGTGCTTCGCGGTTTTAGGGGTATTTTAGCCTGAAGAAGTACATCGGACGACGAGCCCGACTCCGTAGTACCCCATCCCGTTACATACAAGTGTGAAAGAGTTTCCGCCTGACTTTTCAAGCTATCCGTAATTGGCAAGCACACAGGCTTAATGTGTCCTAAAACATAGAAATTTTAATAATAAATTTCATTTTAGGAATGTACAAATTTTAGTTTACTTTCAAAAGTTACTGTCTCGTTAAGACGTATTAATGCAATGTCATTGTGTATCCAATGAGGTTCGTATTTTGTGTGCTTCAGGATCTTATCGATGCCTACATCACGAACAGGTGGAAGACACTTTGACTTTCGTCCTTCTTGCCGGCAATCTGGATTCGTTGAAATCTTATGTTCACCCAGTCGCACCTCAATTCTATAATAAGAAAACAAAATTATTTATACATGCCATATATTCAAATAATAAAAAGCTTACAGTTCGTTTTCTAATTCGTGTACACAGTGAGCAGCTGTGAGTACATATCCTGAAAGCAGAAACGATTTACATTAGTTTTGCTTAAATATTACAATATTACTACTTACGATTAGAGATTAGTGTGCCTCCACAGAGAAACCGCTCCTGACCGTTTCTCTTATACTTAAGCAAGGCCATCCAGGGTCTAGATGAGAGCTGAACCTCTTGACCATTAGAAACTAAGCGATTCAATAAAGTACCGCAATTAAAAGAACTATTTTGAAATACAGCCATGACTTGAGAGTTGTGCTGGATCTGGGTCTTCCCACAGCAAAATAGACGCTGTCGATGCAACGATAGAAATAGTGATTTGCCTTATTAAGTGTGTTCACCACTTACGTTTCCGCAGTTGGCTTTGCGCAGGTAGCTTGCGTACTCAAGCGACAAATTTCGATTTTCTGCTTTGGCGGTTAAAAGTTCCCGTTCGATATCGCCGCACGAAGAGTAAGGCATACATTGACCGTCCTGGGCGTCTGGCGTGACGCATGCATCTCCATATTCTTTAGTTTGATAACGACAATTAGCTAAACTTGTTAATACATGTCACATCGAATTTCATGTGTACTTCTCACCTGCTTTTGCCAGCCGCGTCCCTCGGTCCAAAATGGAAATCACTACGATCACTCCAATCGCATGAAAGCTACGACGAAACATTGGATGTGGAAAGAAGGGGGCCAGATACTTAACCGAGTAGCACCGAGCTGTTGTTCATTGAAATTCCCAAGCAATACTGTGGATCGCGAGCTTTAGGCAGAGATACTTTATAAAAACTCAGAGATTGTCTCAAGCAAGCTTAATATGGTTTCTCCCAGAGTTCAGTATCGGCTGTTGTCTCTGGAAATTATTACATTAATATGTGAGGGGTTTTCGCGATAAATTAAACTAGTTTATCAATATGGGTTTTTCCTTTTCACTTCAAAAATATAAATGAACTATAGAATTGTAAGAATTTGAAATCACATATAAAAGGGGTTAAGAGAAACTTTAGGTACTTTGACAAATAGCTGAAATAAAACGAGTTCTATTTTAGCGAAATCGTGAAAAGCGCTTCTTTTTATATTTTGTTTATTTATTGTTCTTACGTTCTCATTGATAAAGAGGGACTCTCTATAAAAACCACGAGTCTTATCACTAATGCTCTTTCAATGAAACAATTTTAAATAGACGTTTTTTTTATTGTTTATCGCTTTTATAATTCAATTTGTCAACTTTAGAACAGATTCTGTATCGCTGTCGCTGGAGGATTGTTTAAATTAACATTTGTTTTGATAATCATCAATTATAATTAAATAATTACAAATAACTGGTTGGCATTAATAAATATCAGACATGGTTAAACAATAAACAATCATCATAATTTCTTATTCATATTTATAGTAGCATATATGGTATGCAATAGAGAAAATAAAAAGAGTTTAAATTAAATAGCTCACATTTAGCTTATTAAGAGTAATATTAACAGTAACGGATTACGGCGGCTCTTAAATTTTGGGACATACTCTCGTCGGCAGACTCGACACTGATTTTGCTGTCTATTTAGCCAATTGTTCTATGCGGTTGTGGGGATCAGGTTGCAAATAGGAGAATTTATAAGATTTCTTCGTTTTCTAAATGTTAACGATATTAAAAAACATAGCAATAGATCAATCAATTGTTCAGTTAATGAATTTGAATTAAAAAAATAATAATTTGATTGCCTTTTGTTTTTGGTTTGGCAAGCGCCGCGCAAAGTGCCGCTCAAAGGATTAGTAAATGAGTAAAGATTTCTTGTGACAGCAAAAGAGAGAGCAATTAATACTGCAAAGCCAAATCATTCCAATATTATGTATCTTACAAAAACAAACAACCAAAAATACGGCAAAATAAAACACAACATAGCACATAGCAGTTTGTATACATAAGGAAAATACTGCGTCGTTACGTGTTTCTCTTCAATCACGGGTTAAAAGCAAGTTAGTCGCCAACATATACAAATATTTATAAAGGTGTATTTTATACATATATGTTGTTTTATAAATAATATTTGTAGTAACATAAATAAATTAAAATCTTGGAACCCAGCTTGCCGTCGAATATTTGCTAGTTAGTGACTATAGCTCGAATCTATGACTAATTTACAATGGCTTTATATTAACTATATCGCTCTGAAACAGTGAGAGAACTGTAAACCGGTTCGACTTCGGCGTAGCGTGCTTTATTTTTAGTCACTTAATAAAGAGAGAGACAGATGCCGGAGGCTGCTTGAACTTGAACTTGCACATCGGCACGGTGATGCCAACTTGGGAGAGCATTTGAAAATTTTCTTTATCTGTTTTTGTTTTGGTTAGTAGTAGGTTTTGTGGTGCTTGATGGTGTACGACTGGGAAGTAGGAGAAGTAGCAATTGTGGGTTAAGATGCAAAACACATAGTAATCAATCGAACAACAGTTGCTTATTTGATAGCGGCAATTAGCGGACTCTCTTCGCCTAAAAGAAAAAACAAAGAAAAATAAATGTTAATCACTTTTTTTGCCGTAGAGTTTGGTGGGCACTAATTCACGGGTCTTTATGTAGGGCATGCGCGGCCAGGCCCAAGTTACAGGCATCGAGCACTCGTAGTTGAAGTTGTACAACTGATCCTCCAGCCACTTGCGCTTGTCTTGCGGTTCGGGATACGTGGATGCCAGACCTGGAAGCACAAAGATTATAAAATGTTAACGGCTAATTTAAATCGCATTATTACCTTTGTCATAGGCACACTTGGTAACACCAATGGCAATGTTCATTGAAACATCGCGAATACTTTGCAGCGGTGGATACAAGGAGCCACGCTCAATGTCGCTAGGATCAACAAAGTTGGCTAGCTCTTGGGCGGCTATAAGGAACATATCGTCGGGTATGTGATGAGTGCCAGTGCAAATAACGCCGAGTGCCACACCAGGGAATATATAAGCGTTGTTGCCTTGACCAGGATAGTAGGTCTTATCGCCCATGGTGACAGGTGGGAAGGGCGATCCTGATGAAAAAATTACACGAGCCTAAAATTATTTAAATTAGTAGGTTCTCTAAAATATTAATTTATCAACATGTATGTACATCGGTATTTTGATATGCCTGTTCGGCCGTGCACTCAGCTTTGCTGGTAGGGTTGGAGAGGGCAAATACCACGGGTCTCTCATTGTTGTCAGCCATAGTGCGCAAAATCTTTGGTGTAAACAGACCTGCACAGGCTGAAGCTCCAATTAAGACCTGAAATAATATATTTTTATATAAAGTACAATTTTTTTAAGTTCATTGGACATACGTTTGGCTTGATGGCCGTCACTATCTGCTCCAAGTCCTGCATGGGCTCAAAGTTTTTCGCATAATTAATTTTGTGACCATCCAAATTACCCACTTTACGAGTCGTGGTTAGCAGGCCGTCAATATCAACCATCCAGATTTTGGTATAGGCTTCCTCTGCAGAAACGCCTTCGGCCACCATGGCTTTAACTACTAAATCGGCAATACCAATAGCCGCTTCACCAGCGCCGGCAAAAAGGAAGGTATAATCTTTGAATGACTTGCCTGTTATACGTTTCGAAGCGTACAAACCGGCTACAGCCACGGCGGCAGTACCTTGAATGTCATCGTTAAAGGTACAATATGTGTTTCGGTACTTATCTAAGAATCTAAATGCATTATGGTTGCCGAAGTCCTCGAATTGTATCAGTGTATTTTGACCATAACGTTTAACGACTGCCTCCATAAACTCTTCTATGAAATCGTCATATTCCCGTCCTACAACTCGCTTTTGTCGTAGGCCCACGTAGAGTGGATCCTCCAGTAAATCGATATTATTTGTGCCCACATCCACCACAATGGGCAGACATTGATGCGGCTTGATGCCGGCTAAGGCAGTGTACAAGGCCAGCTTGCCGACTGGTATACCCATTCCACATGCTCCCAGATCACCTAGGCCCAGAATTCGTTCGCCGTCTGTAACGCAAATTGCACGGACATTCGGCTCTGGCCAGTTCTTCATCACATCAAAAATATGACCGCGATCATTAAATGTCACAAAGAGGCCATGGGGTCTCCTGTAGATAAGCCCAAAGCGTTGGCAAGCTAGTCCTACTGTCGGCGTGTACACAATAGGCATCAAGTCCTCAATATTCTCGGAGAGAAACCGGAAAAACAGACGCTCATTGCGATCGTGCAAATCACTGAGATACAAGTACTTGTTCAATGGTTCCGTGTACCGGTTAACAGCGATTTTGCATAGTTGCAACTGCTCCTCCTGAGTCTTGAAACGGGCCGGCTGCAGACCGTGTATGCCCAACACTTGTCGCTCTTCCAGAGTAAAGGCAAGCCCCTGCAAATCAAATTGTTTTCAATTCAATTCATTTGTTGAAATTACTTTTTTTTTAACACACCTTGTTGAGGCGAGGATCACGAATATGATCGATGCCGCGCACTTGAGAGGGGCAAATAATATCGCCCACCACTTCATGATAGCCGCGATGTTCGCACACTGATAAAGCTGAAGCACCCGGCGCTGTTGCTGTTGTTGAGTTTGCAATGATAGTGCAGCTTCGGCACAGTTTGCTTAGATTTCCACATAAACTGCAATGAATCCAAAAATGTACCGTTTTAAATTATTAAATTAAGCCGTTTAAATATCATATTGGACCCCTACCAATCAGCTGCGTAGTGTACACTTTTAATAGAAGTGTTGACAAATGAGAAAACACTGCAAGCACTGAAAATCCAAGTGCAAGGTCAGTGTCAGCTGCTTTTTATTTATCAGCAATAGTTAAGGAAACAAACACTATAAGCCGCAATGTTTACAGCTGTTTTGATAAATACCGAGGCGTCGCGTCCGTAGCCGCCATTGAAATGATGAGGCAGAAAACGGAAAATGGCACAGTGGTTGCCAAGAGATATTAAATTAAAAAAAAAAAAATCCTTATCAACTAAGTAGGTTATTTAATTAAATTGTAAAAGTTGTTATCATTATTCGGGTCTTTTATTTACACATACAACATTTATATATACGCAAATTGTTCATTGATTTGAACCACTGTCCTTACTTGATGTCGAGCCTCTGAATATAATATTTACACGGTTGGTGCTAATTGCAGAGACAAGCTAAATTCAACAAATCGCCGACCACGTTGTTGGGTAAAGTGACCAACCGTGTGACTTACATTAATGAAGCTCATCCATTATTGATGGAACAGTCAGGCAAACATAGTGGAAATGACACAATTTTCAGATTGTATCATGTAGATACATAAACATGTAATTTAAATCCATTTTTTTGTAAGGCTTAAAGGGCTGACAGTGGGGTGTGGGGTACTATGTGATATCAATTATCCATTTCACATTATTGCCAAAGATACTTCGCAACCGCTGACGTAGAGCGGAACCCAAACCAATGGCTCACATGAATTTTACGAGTGCTAAATAATTTCATTTGCAAATGTGTGACCGCATGCCTCTAAAGCTGTTCCAACACATACGTTCAAAAGTCAGTGCGCGTATATGAATGGCCAGAGCAAAGCAGGCAATAGGCAATAACAGAGAGAACTTTGTAATAGTTTCTATTGTCATTATGTCTAAAAGTTTGTTAGTATTGTTTCATGAATTCATATACTTTTTTATACATTTCGAAAAGGGTCAATGTTCTGTTTTTTTTTTTTTTGATTTTTTTCTCGTTTACCAAGTCTAAGAAAATCAAGGCTGACGGCGCAATATGTGAAGAAGAAATTTTTCAATTTGCCAACGAAAAGAGAAAAAGTGCTGACAAAAGCAAAAAGCAATCAAAACTGCGGGTCACACAATATTTTTGTATATCAAATTTTAAGAATTTGCAAGTGGAAAACATATACATAGCTTAGATTCGAAAAATTTCTAAGTATACAGTATAATAATTAATATATATGAAGATATATATAAACAAAATGTTCTCATAGCTGTCCTGGCCTTGTCCATGAACGTGAAGGTAGCTTTGCAGCGGTCTGTCCAATAGAAAGCCAGAAGAGAAACAGAGAAGGTGGCGTTGTTTGTATTGATTTTTCAGCTGTTTTGTTTTGATTGTGTTTATTCATAGGCAAAGATATGTTTGTGGGCTGTTTTTGGCAGCCAAAAGCGCATTTCGCTTCTTTAAATTTTGGTATATAATCTTGTTTTTTTTTTTATGTGGTTATGCAATTAGTAAAAGTGAAAAGCCGTGCAGCAGCTGCTGCCCAAACAATGTAAAAGGAACAATTTTAAGAAGTCCCGCACAATAGAGAAAACGAAGCTGCGCAAGTTAGGTCAATGCCAAGCCATGTGCAGAACCTCCCCTAAGGAAGGCAATTCTGTATATGTGTATGACACTGAAAATAAAAGTTGGAAGCCGCGTGGTAAAAGGGGGGAAAACGGCGGCTCATCGTCTGTGGCAAAGACTAGGTCACTGGGAAATCAGCTGGGGCAGCGCCATTGCCAGCACAAAAGGAACTTCCGACTGGTGTTGCATAATGCCATTACAACAACATTTATAAGCCTACGCACACCTTTTAAGATGGCTTGACATGCACGATCCTGATGTTACCAAATTGGCCGGACATTCATTTATTTTTTAACACTTACCTTGGTCTTGAAAGCATTTTAAAATTTCGTTAAGTTCAATCAGAATTGCTTAGAATTTTTTTTTAAGACGATGCAGGGTTTTGTGTTTTGTCGAGTGCGAGTGACACTTATCACCAGGTTTTTGTTAAGCAAATTTAATACTTATTGTAAAGTTTAATTAAGTTAAAACAATTTTCATGAAAGATACGATAAAACCTACTCTCAATTTGACGAGAAATTGAGTTTCGAAGAACGCGACGCGGACAAATCCACGAGCTGACTGAAAAGACAAAAAAAAAACACAAAAGCTTTTCTTTTGTGTTTGCAAAAACTTGTGCGCGCGCCTCACTAGGAAACCAAAACAAGAGAGAAAAGGGAAGGTTTGTCGAACCGATTAATATATACTCTTTCCCAGTTATGTGAACTTTTCAAGCTGATGGATTTAATAATTGAAGTATATTTTTTACCCAAACGAGGGTAATTATTAATCAAAGCAGCCTTTCTAAAGTAAACAAAATTATTAAGCTTGCAAATTAAAAAAGTAATTTTATCGAAAGCTTATCGTATATCAATCTGGCCGCATTCAATAATTACTACAATCTGGCAGCTCTTGTTACGCGCAATTTTTAAAACAAACTACCACTATGGCTGCCACCTGGCAAGATTAGATTAAATTTTTATGTTTAGAACAACTTTTATATTCTTTTAGAAGAAAAAAGAGGATTTTTATTTTGCTCTGATGTTTGTAACGCACAGAACCGCACATCTGTTTCTATACAAACTAGTCTCTTAGTTTTAAAGATATTTTGATGAAATTTGGTATATAGCCTTCTTTTATACCTAGGCAGCACATTTGTTGGAACCGGCCGGATCGGACAGCTATAACATGCAACTGTTATGCGAACCTAATCGATTTAAGGAACAACTCCCACAAATATTCACTGATTTCTTCCAAACTCGGCACACACGTTTCTTACATAAATGAAAACGTTTGTGCTGAATTTGATTTAAATCGGATACTATTAACGGCCCTGTTTACTGATTGGATTTTTTATTTTATTTTTTATCTTTAAAAACAATTACAGTAAACAGCAAAAATCAAAATCTTTGGCTTCAATTTGAAGGTGGTGTCGAAGTTTAACGAGTAGGCCTGATTCGTGTACAGCTCTTCCATGGCCTCCACGTTCCAAAACTCTCCGGCTTCAATTCTGCCATTCATGCCTATTACACGCTGGACTTTCCGGCAAGTGCATAACAGTGGACTTTTTCGCCATCCACTGTAAAATAACCATCGGCGGAGAGTTTTACATTTTTTGAGAGTGTTAAAATTTGAATTTAACTATAAAATTTAAAACTATCAACTTACCGAATGCCATAATGAAAGCACAAATAAAATATTTAATTTAATGAAAAAATATAATATTTTACTAGTACAACCATAAAAAGAATATTTTAACTAATGAAAATGTAGAATATATTATTTAATAATTTAGTGAATTTAATTAGATTTGATTTAGAGCAAATACAGCCGCTTGTGATTGATTACAGTTTTTGAGTGAACAAGAAAGAAAAAGTCATTCGAAAGAATTAATAGAAATTGGAAGAATAACTGTAACGCCGAAATTAGAATAGCAAGAATATGCGCCCCTCGCGAATTTGGAGCAAATAATAAAAATTCCAAAAATGATAACATATTAAAAGTAATTATAACATCTTTATCGTTCACAAAGAGCAAAGCAATTTGAAGCAAACATTTTGAGAAAAAATTATATAATTAATTAATTAAATATTTTAATATGACAACAACTTTCACGGTTCCGCAGTGTGATGGAAATGGAAATTTTTCCATATCCATATCGACCCTGGACAATTTGACCGTGACGAAAACAACAGTGCAAATAATTAGGACGAGCACAAAGGTGGAAACCACAGTCTGGGTTGGAACAACGAACCACGCCAAATGTAATTCGGATTTGTCACTGAAAATCATAACAACTACCGATATTGCAAGCAACACAACGGAAACCAGGTTAATGAGAAATACGTTCCATGATCGGACCCCAGACTACCACCTCTCCAACAACAACAACTGATATCCCGAGCTACACCCAAACTACCACCTCTTCAACAACATCAACTGATATCCCGAGCTACACCCAAGCTACCACCCTTCCAACAACAACAACAACAACAACATCAACATCCATGGAGCCTCATAATATTTACGAGCCTGGAAATATTTCCGAGCCTCCAAATATTTTCAATCCTGAAAATATTTGTGAGCCTCAAAATATTTACAAGCTAAAAAATATTTACCAGCCAGAAAAAATAAAAAGGAAAAAGAAGCCGTGGACCAGATATGTTCCCCCTATCCAGCCACACATCGTTTGAGCCATTTAATTCCCTGTACCACGAAGACGATGACAAAGTAAAAATGTGCCACGTACCAGAGTGCTGGCACGGAGAAGATTTTCGAAAACCATGTGAAGGAGAAGCATGGCTTCTCATTTCGGTACGGCATTTACGCTCTGCGATTATTCTGGGCTTGATCTGGTCTCCGCCAAGATCTAATGCTTGTCCCACCCGAGACTAATAGTTTGGCTCACGCCGGCCCCACATCTGGCACTCGAGATTCTCGTCTAGCTATGTGCGGTTTTGAGTGATTTGTTGGTCGTCGTGTCCTGTGTTGCAATTCCGCCGAATATACTCGCCGACAGCGCCCAGATCAATTCCAGGTCAAAATGGTGCCTAGCTTGGCTTACGGCTAAATCACGGGACTACTCTGCTTTGGATCGCGATTTGGCTTATACTGGCCCAGTTAGGGCTTATAGTAATACGAGGATTCGCCTTTAAAAGTTGTGGATCGCCTGCGGATCTTTGAAGGATACGCCTGCTTCTCTGCAAGGAATTGGGCAATGTTTGTAATTGGCCTCCACCGAAATTACACACTTTACCCTGTTTCCTCTGAGTCTGACAATCCGGCTTTTCGAATTAATTAGATTCGCGGCTTGTCAACTTTTAGTTTATCACGGCACATTTACTTGGTATTAGATTAACTTGTAATAAGAGTTTCCACTTGTCGTACTTCACTTCGAACTGTCCTGGATTTTGCTTGTCACACTTAACTTGAATATTTCTCGCTGTTGCCGCTCTGCTATCGCCTTCTGATCCTCGTCTTCAAAAAAGAAATCTCCTTCTGCCATTGCTGCAGCCCTTTTTATTCCCGTTGCTCGGTTGCGGGAATTTTCCATTGGTCGTTGCCTGCTCCACGTTTGACTTTATTTTGTTCCTTGGTAAGGAATCTTTTATAATTAGTTCCTCACAGAAAAATGAGGATTTTCATTTTTCTCCAATCTTTGTAACGCACAGAACCACTCATCTGTTTCTATACAAACTAGTCTCTCAGTGTTAAAGGCATTTTGATGAAATTTGGTATATAGCCTTCTTTTATACCTAGGCAGCACATTTGTTGGAACCGGCCGGATCGGACCACTATATCATGTAACTGTAATACGAACCTAAATCGATTTAAGGAAAAACTCCCACAAATATTCACTGATTTCTTCCAAACACGGCACACACGTTTCTTACATAAATGAAAACGTTTGTGCTGAATTTGCTTTAAATCGGATACTATTAACGCTCTGTTTACTGACCACCACACCATTTATGTGATTTACGGCAAAAAAAAAACTTTGAAAATAGCTTATATACTTCGGCATTCCGAAGATACAGTTGGGATTTTTTATTTTATTTTTTATCTTTAGCAACAGTTAAAATAAATAGCAAAAAACGAAAACATTTTGAAAAATGTTATCTTACTGATTGAACTGACTAATTCCCCAATTTGTATTTTCACAGATAATTCAGTGTTATCAAAAATAATTTGTTTTGTTATTATTTTGGGTCGTTACTCCTTGAGAATGATGAAAACCTAAAGAAACTAGTGAAATTAGATAGCGAAAAACTTGTCAAAACTATCATTGAGAGTGTGAATGCAATATTACATAATAAGTTTCTAGCAAAACCGCTTTTTCAACAACTAGAAAGCAAGTAAGAAATGCAACGAGTATGAAATTGATAAGTGCAAATATTAGTAATATATTTGAATAAAAGCTTTTCGGACATTATCTATAAAATAGGAAAAGTAAGCTTTTATTGTTCAGTATGAAATTAATGGTTAGAACGTAAATATCGCTCTGTATTTTCAGGTTGTATTGTCAACCATGTTTTCCATAGAAGCGATTTTATTTGTTGCTGGTATACTTTTATTATTATATAAATGGCTTACCGCAACATTTAGAACGTTTGATGAACGCGGCTTGCCATATGTGAAACCAGTCCCACTATTTGGTAACATGACATCGGTGTTTTTATGCCGAACGTCGTTTATTAAATACACTGTGGACTTTTATAAACAAATGCGATCGCAGTGAGTCATACTTAATGTGCTTGCGAAGACTATCGGTAATAAATGATTATTTTTAGCAAACTTGTTGGGTTTTATAATCTACGTACTCCAATGATTCAAATACATGACCCTAACATAATTAAAAAGATTACCGTGAAAGATTTCGATCACTTTCCAAACCATCAGCTATTTTTTCACACCGATGAACCCCTGGTTAATGACATGCTTAGTGTGATGAAGGATCAGAGATGGAAAAAAATGCGAAACACACTGTCTCCTGTTTTTACGGCAGCTAAAATGAGAATGATGTTTGCCCTGATGAACGACAGCTTTGCGGAATGTCTTGAGCACTTGAAAAGTCTGTCGTCTGCAGATAGCAAATCTTTTGACGTGGAACTAAAGGATGTATGTAATAGATTGTCCAACGATTTGATAGCCACTACTGCTTTCGGGCTGAAAATGAGTTCATTTAAGGATGAGGAAAATGAATTTTATAAGATAGGTCAATCTGTTGCATTTTTCCGAGGTAGTCAAATGTGGCGTTTCATACTATCTGCCACTCTTCCATGGCTTTTTAAGGTGAGTTTAACTGGTTAAACGGTTATAGTTTTTGTCCCCAAATTACTTTTCCAACAATTACAGTTATTGGGAATGAGAATTTTCGATGTCGCAAAGACCGAATATTTTATTCGCCTTGTGGTAAATGCAATGAATGAACGAGAACAGCAAAAAATAGTGCGTCCTGATATGATCCAACTGCTTTTAGAAGCCAAAAAGGAGTCTTCAGAGAATTGGACAGACGAAGAGCTTGTGGCACAATGCTTTATATTTTTCTTCGCGGCGTTCGAAAACAACGCTAACTTTATTTGCACTACTACCTATGAACTGCTTCTCAATCCAGATGTTCAAGAAAAACTTTACGAGGAAGTTAAAGAAACCTATGTTGCCTTAAATGGTCAGCTTTTGAGCTATGATGCGATTCAAAATATGGAATATATGGATATGGTAGTCTCTGAGTCGCTGAGAAAGTGGCCCTTAGCGCCTTCAACTGATCGTATTTGTGCTAAAGACTATACGTTGCGAGATGATGATGATTCTGTGATATTTGAGTTTAAGGTCGGGGATCGCGTCAATATTCCGATTAGTGGCTTACACTGGGATGACGAATACTTTCCAAATCCTGAAAAATTTGATCCTGAGCGCTTTAGCAATTCACAAAAAGACTCAATTGTGCCATACACATACCTACCATTTGGTGTTGGTCCACGGAATTGCATAGGTAAGAAGTATTCCCATATTATAGATACTTACCAATACAAATTTTTTTTCGTAAAGGAAACCGATATGCCTTAATGCAAGCAAAGGCAATGATATTTAATTTGGTGCTGCACTACAAATTGGAACGATCTGCAAAAACGGTTGATGACTTATTGACTGCTGGTGCTGGCTTCCAATTAAAACCGAAAAATGGTTACTGGGTGAAGCTTGTGTCCCGAAAATAATTAATGTAAAAAATTAAAACTTAAAAGGTTTTTAAATAGAAAAACACTTGTTCTTTGTTATTAGTTCTGTTTATTTGTACTAGTTCATGTGTTGAACTAGTATTATGGAGTTGCCACTTATTTAAAATTCCATACCGTTTGAATTTCTGCGAACTGTAATTTTGCACTTTGTTAATTTAACATTTGCTTTTTATTCTTTATTAATTTTATGTTATTGCATGAATTGTGCAATTTTTAGTTAGTTTTTTATTTAAATGTCTGTGAAACTTAGTATCTCCAAAAGCGGCATGCCGACTACTTTGTAAAATTGTGCATTCTAAGCCTGTGGTTAAACAGAATAAAGACTAAGCCAACATGAACAATTGAAAAACTTAGTAGTTTATGTTTGCTTAACCCATCTGAAACAAAACTCTGCATGGAGGCGTAAGCATTGTTATCTAGATCCGTGGTGACCGTATTTGCGACTATGGACTCGAATGTATAAAGTGCTCGAAAACCAATGGCAACAAACCTATCATTTGAATTAAAAGTTACACGAAAGAATCTACCATCAGATCGCACTTCAAAGTTAGATAACTTTCCACAATACTTGGAGTACTTGCGGTCAGTACTCATGAAGTTTGAGAACTCGACAAAGTCGCTGGCAGTCGAATGGTCGCATCTAAAAAGAATTGTTTATGCAGCACTTAATCCGGAAGCAATTTCTGGTTTCATCTAATAATATCTTACGTGCCAATGCCTTCCACATCAAAATATGTAAATCGTAGTACGATGCGCTCATCGTTGCCTGCGTAGAAGAAATAATTGCACACTAGATTTTCCATGTAGAAACCTGGAAAATTCGGTGAGTGAATGAGGCCCGTAGAGCGTGAGCTACTATTATATACAAAGCTGCATTCATTTCCCAATTGTTGCCCTGACATTATGCCAAAATCTGTACGCATTTGGAAACGTTGCGATTATATTTATAAACTTTGAATAGAATTACTTACTTGTTAAAAACCTGTATTCGGCACGAAAACCATAGTACTGAACTTTGTTGGTCATCTGTGGTGGGTTTTTGCCGACAAACTGCAAATTTAATTGCTTGCCTGCCGACATTAGCGGCTTAGGTAAAAAGGCTCCGCATAGGAGGTCTTGGATTTCGATCTTTCCACGTACCTCCGTAAGTAGCTGTAGTGAATTGCTGGGCTGGCAATTACTGGAATTTTGGCTTTCGGTTGGTATGTTAAAGTCCAGAAATTTAATCTGTATAAAAATCAAATTAAATAATAAAGAATTTCCATAAATTTAAGAGTTTATCTACCTGTATCCGTTCTGGATCTTGTGCTTCAAATTCGTAACGGCATTGAATTATAGGCGCGCTCGTTGCGCCGTTCTTATTTAAGCCGGCACCAGCGAATGAACTAAACAGCTGATTTGATTCAAAGGAACCAGATTTGTTTACGCGGGAGTCATACTTTTGTCTGCAGAGTTCTATGGAAAAAAATTCTTTAACATAAATATATGTTGAAATTATCAAATATTGTCAGTTTTACTAGTTCTTCCCGACATCTGATTTGTAAGCATACACAAGTAAGAGCAGTTAAAAGTATGTCTAAAAATGAAAAAAACTGTGACAACAAACTGGATACGTTCCGTCATATCTGTGATGAAATAGCCGCCGAACCCAGTTACCTCAACAAAGTTAAAATACTGAAGCGATTTTTCGATAAGGGTACCACTGGAAAGGGTTTTGAGGGAGACACACTTTTGTGGGTGCAATTCCTCATACCAAGTGAAAAACAACGTGTTTATAATCTACAGAATAAGACGCTGCTGAAACTTTTTTCGCGAATATTTCATTCTGATCTTCAGCAAATGCATCTGGATCTGGATCAGGGTATGTCAGATTTAATGATGTCTACATTATACATTTTCATTTCACGAAAATAATTACAGACGGTGATGTGTCTGAGACTTTACGCAAACATTTTGTGTCTTCTACAAAACTAAAACCTCAAGCAGAAAGTAAGCTCTTATTGCAGCAAGTTGAAAAGTGGCTCAGTCAGCTGGAGCAGCGCACTAAAGAAGATGAACAAACACAACTTCTGCTTGAT
This sequence comes from Scaptodrosophila latifasciaeformis, assembly GCA_037075145.1. Lineage (NCBI taxonomy): Eukaryota > Metazoa > Arthropoda > Insecta > Diptera > Drosophilidae > Scaptodrosophila > Scaptodrosophila latifasciaeformis. The sequence goes on from JBAMCM010000019.1 coordinate 706,461, forward strand.
GTTTGTAAACAGGCCACAGCCCTGGACTTGCGAACTTTCATACGACTCATTAAACAGGACTTACGAATTAATGCTCGCGCTCGTCATATACTTGATGCCTTTGGGCCTTTGGCCTATCCAGCTTATCAATCTTCAAGGGACTTAGAGGCCATAGTAAGACAGTTTGCGGGGAAATCGGATATTAGTACGCTAACTAATAAAAACGCAACGGTTAATAGCACAAATATTAAAACACCTTTGAGTGGCATTCAGGTAATGACGCCCATATCACCTATGCTGGCAAATGCTTGCAAGTCTGTAGATGAAGCGTTTAAAAAGAGTCCCAGCGGTCTTTACAGTGAAATAAAATACGATGGGGAACGAGTGCAAATACATAAACTGGGTGCAGAGTTTAAGTTTTTCAGTCGCAATTTGAAGCCTGTCTTAGACCACAAAATCAAGCGCTTAAAGGAATATATTCCCAAAGCTTTCCCTGGTGCTGGTGATATGATATTGGATTCTGAAATAATATTGGTGGATACGACGACTGGTGATTTACTGCCTTTCGGCACATTAGGAGCGCATAAAAAACAAACTTACGCAAATGCAGAAGTTTGTTTGTTTGTGTTTGATTGTATTCACTACGATGGCAAAAATCTTATGCAATCGTAAGTAATTTTGTTTTTATAAAGTCTTTTAATAACCTTAAGCAATTTGTAGGTCTTTTCGGGAACGCCGCGAGGTTCTGGAAAACAATATCAAGCCAATAAAATCATATGTTCAACTTTCTGAGTCGCAGTTTCTTAAGACAAAAAATGAGCTATCAATTATGACAGCAAAAGTTCTAAAAGCGAACTTAGAAGGAGTGGTACTAAAGAGCCCCCATGGTACCTACCAGCCCGGTAAACGAGGATGGCTAAAGGTTAAGAAGGATTACCTTTTCGGTGGTAAAATGGCTGACACTGCAGATTTGGTAGTTCTTGGTGGGTGGTATGGGTCTGGCAAAAAAGGCGGCTTACTCAGCATCTTTCTTATGGGCTGCTACGATCCAAGCAATAAAATCTGGAAGACAGTTACAAAAGTGCACTCTGGTCTTGATGATGCGACCAATGATGAAATTCACAATGAACTTATGAAATTAACAGAGAGAGTTGATGCTAACAAAACTCCAGATTGGTTGCTTTGTAAAAAGTCTCTAGTGCCCGATGTTTTGGCCAAAGTTCCGGAAAAAATGCCGGTTTGGGAAATCACTGGTGCCGAATTCACAAAATCAGATGCACACACAGCAGGAGGCATATCCATACGGTTTCCGCGCATTACACGCCTCCGCAGCGATAAAACAGCTAAAGAAGCGAATGATTTACTGCACTTAACGAAATTATTTGCTGCCTCTAAGAATAATGTTAATGTAGACCTATTACTAGCAGATTGTGATGACGAAAACATGGACTTAGATTCCCAATCATATTCTGAAAAGACTCCGACGAAAAATATGTCGCCTGCTACCCCAGCTGAAAAAAGTACCAGCAAGAAATTAAAACGAAGTAGAGCAAATTTAGATGATAAAGAGGAGAACGAAGTACTAGTTACACCACGAAAGCAAAGCACATCAAAAAATTCGAAAATCTCAATGACATCTCAGAAAGACTTGTTAGATTACTTCAAGCCCAGCACGAGTAAAGAATCCCCCGTTCAACCTAACAAAAACCAATGCTTTATGGGTCTGGTGGCGTACTTCACTCCAAGTGTAGCCCTCTCCAAGCACATTGATGAGTTTGTTAAGCATGGCGGTATTATAAGTAAAAATTCGAAAAAAGCAGACTTAGCATTCCACGATCAGAATATTATTACGGATCTGGAGCAAATCAGGTTTGGCTTTCACCCTACATAACCACACATACTAATGGCATGTCCTTTTCAGAACCTGCTACAGCAGTCGCTGCCGTCACCTAAGCGTGCTCTGGATACATGATTCTTGGAAGGCAGAAGCATGTTTGCCCTATCCCCTCTATGCTGTTACCTTGAAAAATTAGAAACCTATATTACTTTGCAACCACAAAATTTCAACAAGCTATTATCAAGAGTGTGAGATAAGGCTGTGCATTCATAAATACTTGAAAAAAAGAAAAATATTTATTTATATGTATATTTTATGTAGATATTCATAATTATATTTGTATTAAATTGATTTAACACTGAAATCGTAAAGCTTGCTGGAAAAAGCTTTTAATTTTTTATCGGGCACATCTGAAACAAAGCGAACCGTTCACTGTCTAGTTAAGTTTCAAACGTTCTTGTCATAGCACGCGACGCATTGAGAGCATCATGTTTCTTGAGTATCTGGCAGCTGCTCTTGTACTACTTTATTTATTATATCGTTGGGCTACAATCAACAATGATACATTTAAAAACCGAGGTATACCCTACAAAAAGCCTTTGCCGTTTGTTGGCAGCATGGTCCAAATGTTTCTCAGACAAAAGTCAATGTTTGATTTAGTTATCGAGCTATATAATGAAGGAAATAGCAAGTAAGTTTTTATCTGCGCAATTACAATGATCGCAATGATCAATGTGGTTTTTTGCGTTGTTTTAATGTCGTCACTTTTACGACATTTTAATAGGCCGCACCTTCGCACTGAGATATATATGTATTGTATGTATGTATAAGGTGTCTACTGATTGTGCGGTTGTTTGATTTTATTTTTATTTCGAAATCAATTTAATTATTTTATAGGGGGCTGACAATCACTAATCTTTCCTGTTATCAATTTTATTTTTAGCTTTGCTAATAATTTAAATTAATAATTACAGAATTTTTGGCATTTTTGAGCAGCGCACACCACTATTCATGATACGTGATCCTGAATTGATAAAGCAAATTACTATCAAGGATTTCGATCATTTTATAAACCATCGCAATATTTTCGGAACTGATATCGATCATGATCCTGACAATCTTTTTGCTAATTCACTGTTCTCCATGCGTGATGGTCGTTGGAAAGATATGCGTGGTACGCTAAGCCCTGCCTTCACCGGTAGCAAGATGCGGCAAATGTTTGAGCTTATGAATCAGGTGGCTCAGGAAGCTGTTAAGGCTCTGAAACAAGAATCAAAAGTTGATAATGGCTTGGAATTGGACATTAAAGATTATTGTACTCGTTTTACCAATGATATTATAGCCTCTACCGCGTTTGGTCTCCAGGTAAACTCATATAAGGAACGAAACAACACGTTCTTCATGATGGGAAAAACATTAACTAATTTTTCTGGATTAAAAAGTCTGAAGTTCCTTATGTTTATGAGTTGCAAGTGGTTAATGAAGGTAAGTGACATAGTTTTGCTTAATACGAGTTTTGCATTGACAAATATTTTGCAGTTATTGAATATTAAACTGTTTGATAGAGCATCGACTGAGTACTTTATGCGCTTAGTATCAGATGCAATGAAATATCGTCAGGAAAATAACATAGTCCGGCACGATATGATCAATATGCTTCTGGAGTCCCGAGGTCTCGTCCAATCGGACAGACCGAAGCCCACACATACCCGCGAATGGACTGACTTTGACATTATAGCTCAGTGCTTTGTATTCTTTTTTGCGGGATTTGAAACATCAGCAACCCTAATGTGTTTTGCGGCACACGAGATTATGGAAAATGAGGACGTTCAGACTCGTCTCTATGAAGAAATAATGGAGGTGAACAATGAACTGGAAGGACATGAATTAACATATGAGAAAGTGATGGGCATGAAATATTTAGATCAAGTTATTTCTGAAGTATTAAGAAAGTGGCCTGCAGCAATTGCTATTGACAGGGAGTGTAATAAGGACATAACCTACGATGTTGATGGACACAGTGTTACAATTAAAAAGGGTGATGCAGTTTGGCTACCTGTCTCTGGATTTCACCGTGATCCGAAGTATTTTGAGAATCCCAATAAATTTGATCCAGAGCGCTTCAGTGATGAAAATAAAGATAATATACAACCATTCACATATTTCCCTTTTGGTATAGGGCAACGCAATTGTATTGGTAAGAGGACTCCACTTACTCATATAACAGTTAGTTTTAAATTGTAGTTTAATGTCTATTTATAGGTTCACGGTTCGCACTTCTGGAGGCAAAAGCTGTGATTTACTATCTAGTGAGAGATTTTCGTATTGCTGCTGCCAAAAAAACCTCAATTCCATTAGAGCTCAACCCAGGATCTGGTTTTCAACTTCTTCCAAAACCTGGTTTTTGGCTTAAACTGATTTCTCGGAATTAACTGTTTGACCTTTTGATTCCAGTTATTTTTTTAAATTTAATATTGAGATGTCAACTTTTAATCTGTTTATGCTCTGTCTAAATTTATTGTAAATGTGATCTGTGACGCAATTGAGATAATAAATAAACTTAAAAAACTGAAACATTTCACTGCTGTCGGGCTCGTACGAGTAATGTAAACATGATGAATATTAAAATAAACTTAAAACTTTTTTGAGCTGAGCATGGAAAGCTTCAAGACATTCAAGTGAATCAATTATTTGAAAAAGCATTCAATTAGAAACAAAGAGCTTATACGAGATGAAAAAGCTTTATAAATTACTTTTTGCCTTATTAACTGAACCGTATGGAAATATGCTGTTTCTTTGTTGCTTAAGATGTGCGGCTGAACTTTGAGATCAATATTGAACTATTGAAACAGACTGAAGGGAAACAGTGGGCAATGTGACCTTAGTTTATTGTACCCTTTTACTTTAAGGAACTTTAATTTTTTCTCACCTCACAGGTAAACTAAAGCTCCTACACAACTTTTGATAGTAAATTTGAACTTAGGAGACACAATTTAGTTAGGGAATATTTATTTATTTTAAAAAGTATTCTTAGAGGGTTAAGGTGCAAGGGCTGTATGTCCAAAATGCGTAGAACATAAAGCATAACTACAGATACCGATACACAAAAAATAGAATTTCAGAAGTAAGATTTAAATTGCTCTAACTGCATAAAGGGAAAGGTTTATAGATAAACTTATTTAGTTATATGTGACCGATCTACTTGTCCGTATCAATACAAAAGTACGCGCTTCCGAAAAATCAGACCTTATTTACTGGAGTAATATGAAAAACAAAATTTCAAATGTCAAGATTTTAGTATTCCTTGCCTATGTGGCCGTAGCCGAGTTTACTGCTCGTCTTCAATAGACTCTTTCAAAAAGAGTTTTAAGTCTTTGGTACCCTGTAGACAAGGTTGTGATTTTTTTCCATAGGTTCTCTCATAAATTTTGGCCATATGAAATTTAAGATATTCCTAAAATTTATTTGTCTTTGTCAGTAATACAGTACCCAACTATTCTGGAGGCAACTTTGAGAAACTATTTGTATGCAAGCTGAAGTTAAGAACAAAATAAATATATATTTATGATTACGACTTGTTTAAAATCTCTCTATAATTAGGTTCTATTTAAAAAAAATAAAAAATGCGCGACAGTACTGTTTTCGTTTTATAAGTCATCAGTTAGCGTTCATTGACGTTTTCAGCGGGTTTTTAAATTTTACAAAGCATTAAAGTTCATTTCCCTTAAAAAAATTGAGCGTGTTATACAAATACATACATAATATAGATGATTTTGCATTTGACTTTCAAGAAACTAAGCTAAGTTCAATATATAAATAAAATTCTAAGGGTCCACTTTATTGCGTCATTATATATTAACTAATTAATTTATATTTATTAATAAAAACTTCCATATAATTAAAACTTAACAAAAATATAAAAATAAGATGAATATAATTTGTATTCACTAAGCAATTCAGTACCTTATTGTGCACAACTGTTTTGTCATTCGAGTTCTTCATTCCTGTGTCTTAAGCCCTACATATTTTTTTTATATAAATTACTGAAAACTTAGTTTGGGATTCATGTAAAGCAAACACAAAAAATTTAAGCTGTACTTTAGATTTTAGTATTCTAGTAAGTCAAAGCAATTTACTTAATATCCGGATATTTTCAAATGCAAATAAAATGGAATAAATCATTGATACAATTACCATTAATTTATTTTATAGTAAGAAGATACTTCCATTTTGCACAATTAAACAATGGACTTGCCAGAATCTAATATGACCTAATCGACCTAATTCGTATGAGCTGGAAATTGTTAAATTTCTCTAAAGGACTTTCGAAGAATTAGTATAAATATTATGCTATTCATTCACAATTAGCTTTCATCAATAGGAATTTCTATTCTTGGGTAAATTATTTAAATATATACCGACGCCCGAAAGTAATACGTTTACTTTGTATTCTGTAGGTCAGGTATCAGCCACAGGTAGTGAATAAACTTGTATGTCATTTCGAAAGCTTTAATTTGTAATTTTCATACTCTTTCAGTTTGCGACAAAGTACGTTTATTGAATGTTATTCTTATTGTTGTGAAATGTGTTGTATTGAAATTGTTGTGCTTTAAAAATCATTTATTGCCAACCTGTATATATAGCAGCTTTAAATGCAAAACGGTCTTCAATTATATCGGGCATTGGGCAAATTAAAGCCGCATTCGTTTTGTTCGGCACACGCGATTTCGATTGAAGGATTTTGTTTTTTGAAATAAAAAAGTCAATTCAAAATGGAATCAAATATTCAAGCATATTTCAAAAATAAAACTATTTTTTTAACAGGTGCAAGTGGATTTTTAGGCAGAGGTATTAAAATTATTTTCTTATACAAATAATACGTGCAATGAATTATTTAAAAGCTGTGAAATTTTATTGATCACTAGTCAAAACGCACATAAATCTTTTTTGACACCATATAGTAAAGAAAATCGCGGATCCGTGAAAGCAAAGTTTTTACCATCAAATATCGTCACATCTACATCAATAAAAAAATGTGGAAATTCTAATTCTAATCTAATTATATATATAATATATATGATATATGACATATAAGATATATGACTATTATGTACTTAAAAACAAGTTAAACGTGTATGTAAACATAATTTAAAATCGGTATGAGAAAAGTTTTAACGTATTGATCACAATTCGGCGAGCACGCAATCTATAGGACTGTTCATTCAATCGCTTGCCACTTTATCAACGGGAATTAAAATCTTGACTCTTTGTTCTCGTATATGTGCATTATGTTAATATGGTGCGACTTATGTTTTGTAACTTTAAGGAAGCAACTAACACTTAAATTCAAAACCTGCAGAAATTACATACATCAGGAATCCGAGCTTTGGTTTAGTTGTCTTAGGACGGACAGACAGTCAGACGGACGTGATAGCCATCACGTTTTCTCTTATCAGCTGGATAATATTTTGGGTAACTTTGGGGGGGTCCCCGACGGGCCTTTCTGAGTGGAGCCAGAGTATAACGAAATGGAATACTTTGTTTTTAAATTTAAATATATTGTATAAATTTGGTGTATAAATAAGCTTGTGCAGCTTTTATTATATAATGGATAGCTTATTATTTTACAAAAGCACCACAGTGCCCACAATATGCAACTTTCAATCATTACTTGAGTACCCAGAATAAGCAAATAAATGAACTGCAATTCTTTAAATGAGCACCAAAATTTATAAAATAATTTTTTGTTTTGTTCATTATACTTTTAAATAGTTACTTAACAAGAGGACAAAATCTCACTTTCTTAATTTGATTCTTTTTTTTTAGTGTTAATAGAAAAAATATTACGCACAACAGAAGCTGAGAGAATTTATATTCTCATTCGATCTAAGAAGGGAAAAAGTATTATGGAACGCATGGAAGCTTTTTATAATGATACGGTAAATAAGAACAAATCCCAATGATATCTTCGGGGTGCCGAAGATTATAAATCTTTTAAAGTTATTCCGCTAGTCATATGAATGGAATGCGTCAGTAAGCGTTGCAGATATTCATAAGGCCAATTGATAGATCCTAAATAATTTGGCACATAGAAGTATCTCTATATAAGAAATGTTTTAAGCGAATTTAAACACACGGACAGAGGGACATGGCCAGATCGATTTCTCTAGTCACCCTGATCATACTTAAGGTAATTTTGGTGGTCTCCGACGTCTCCTTTTGGATGTTACATACATACACAGTTGTACAGTATACTTTTTCCCTTCATGTACATGGTATATATATGGTAGTTATTTCTTATCCGATTTAGGTTCGTATGACAGTCATATGAAATAATGGTCCGCTCTGGCTGGTTTCAATAAATTTGAACCTTTATGTATAAGAAGGTTGTATATCAAGTCACATTACGTTAGGGAGGTTAGCTTACATGGAAACAGTCGATTCGTCTAGGGATACTGGCTATTCTAAAGGTAAACCTGATGAGTGGTTCTGTTTATTATAAACGTCAGATCAATGTGAACATACTCATTTTTTTTCGAAAGGGATACAAAAAAATTATATTTGAAAATTGTCACTAAAATAAAACTTATCTCTTCCGCTATTTCTAAAAAAAAGGTTTTTCAAAAAATGAATCAAATGAAGCCCGATGTACTGCAGCGAGTAGTACCCATTATTGGAGATTGCAAGGAGCCAAATTTGGGAATTTCGACTAGCGATCGTGAAATTTTGAAAAAGGAAGTGCAAATTGTGATACATGGTGCAGCCACTGTCAGATTCGATGAGCCCCTACATGTAGCATTGGATATCAATCTTAGAGGCACTTACCTCATGCTGATTTTAGCTAAGGAAATGAAACATTTGGAATCGTTTGTTCACGTATCAACAGCATTTTCCAATTGTATTATTAATGATGCCAAAGAGATTTTGTACCCAGAACATGCGAAAATCACTGCTAATAAAGTTTTGGCAATGAGAGAGCAACTGGGAGATGAAATGATAGATAAAATGGAATCCATTCTAATAGGCCAGCATCCAAACACATATACCTATACCAAGGGATTGGCCGAGCTTGTATTGGATACTGAGGCTAGTATCTTGCCATTGTGCATTTTTCGGCCAGGAATAAGTAAGTTACTAATGCATTTAATGCCAATCAAGTATGGATTCAATTGTTTATTCATTTATTTAGTCATAGCTACTTCTGAAGAACCGGTACCAGGGTGGATTGATAATGTGTACGGACCCAGTGGTGTATTACTTGGCAGCGCTATGGGGATACTTCGAACGTGTCTAATTGATCGAAAAGTTGGTGCACCTATTGTGCCCGTTGACTTTTGCGTTAACTTGATATTAGCGTGTGTGTGGAAAACGGCAGCTGAAAATAAGCACATAACAAACAAAACGTCGAAGGAAATTTCAACTCCGCTTGCTAAATTTCCACCGATCTATAATTATGTTCCGAGTAATGAAAATGTGTTGACTTGGGAAGATTTTAGGAGAAATGTTTATAGATTGAGGGATGTTTATCCACTCCAAAAAATGATGTGGTATCCCTTTCTTTTAATGACGTCAAATCCTTTGCTTTTTAGTTTATATACTTTTTTATACCATACCATTCCTGGCTACTTAATCGATTTCGCATTAATTTTAAGAGGCAAGAAGCCGCGCTTGGTTAAAATATATTCTAAGATCCATATGGGTTTAATATTACTTAAGCCGTTTATGCTCACCAACTGGCGGTTTGACACAAGTAATACGGATAGCTTATGGAATCTGTTATCGGAAAGAGATCAAGCCGTGTATCCTTTTAATATGAGAACCTTAAATTGGGAGAAGTACTTCGATCGCTCTATAATTGGAATGCGCAAATATTTGGCTAAAGAAGAAGCTACTCCAGAAGCTTTAAAAATTGCCACGGCATCATGTAGACGGTAAGTTTAAGAGTAATACATTTGCCTGCTTATTATTAAAATAAATTTTATTTCAGGTTTTTTATTCTTCATCAGCTCGTGCAGGTCGTTGTTTGCGGTGGAAGTTTGGCGATTCTATATTATGTAATTAATTATTTAATTTTAGCTTAGCATAAAGTTACAGTCTAAAAAATTAACGGTGCCGATTTATTAGTTGTTATCATAAGATCGCTTTGTTTTCAGTCAAAAAAGGACGAAAGAAATAAAAACATTGCACTTCAAAAAGAAAACTGTATATATAAATTCAATATATTTGTGGTCAAATGTTTTATACATTCCACGAGCAATTCTTTTCTTATTCACAAAAGCTATTTCATTATTTTTATGATAGCTTATATTTTATATCTGGAGCACTTAAAAATTAAAATTTATAATAATTAGGTATCTTTGATTTTAAAAAGTCGAATGAAATCGGAGTAATAAAGAGAATCTTATTCAATTTCTAATGTATTCGCCTTCGGTCTTTTTTCAGCAGGCTGGCATGCCCATCTAACAGGGGGTTGCCACTGTAATGAGCTGCCATTCTTACATTTAATAGAGAGGGTTGCCAGTCTAATGAGTTGCCATTCATAGATTTATAAAAATGAAGCCGAACATTAAATTCGGGCGCGGTCGAGTTTGGGATACGCTTTACATAGTAGACGGAATTGAAAAAGACAAAGTGGTAACTCTAAGTAGTAACCCTGGTCGTCTACATTCACATAAAACCTCTGGTCTTAATATTCCTTTCAATCCAACAACACATTGTTCACAATAATTCAAGCACGCCATATATCGGACTGTTCATTCGACCGTTTGCCAGTTGGGCAAGGGAAACTAAATCTTGACTCTTTTTTTTTGTGTTTGGTATATCTCATGTAAATATGGTGCGATTTTAGTCATATTTAATATTAAAAGAAAGATGTTAAGATCCCTAACAATTTTTCGAAAGTAACTAGTACCGAAATCCTAAAGCTGTAGAAATGACAAGGCTTTGAAAAAGTGAGGGTGTGAAAGGGGCGGGGTAGAAAAAAAATTCACCAGCGTACACACATAAGGAGTCCGAATCCTTATAGTCTCTAAGATCTAGGCGTTCACACGGACGGACGGACGGACGGACGGACGCACGGACGCACGGACGGAAAGACGGGCGCACATGGCTATATCGAATTCTCAAGTCACCCTGATCATATTGTGGGTAAATTTGGTGAGTCTACGACGTCTCCTTCTCTATGTTGCTTACATTTCCACAAACTTAATATACCCTTACCCTTAAGGTATAAAAATCTGTGTACCAAGTTTCATTAAAGCTAAGACGTTTTATCTTTTGTAAATACTAAAAAAATCGAATTGGGATAAAATCGGGAGCAGCCGAGTTTGAGATACCCTGTCGTAAGTCCATATTTTCATTCAATTTGTCCTAAAGGGGCTGTACTATTTAGTTAAATTTAAAATTTGTACAAAAATTTTTTAATGTGTTTATAATCCAATTACCAAGTTAAGTGCAAAAATCTCTAAAGCTGTGCAAATAAGTCATATTATATTTTTTTTAGCGAAACAGATGTTTGGTATATACATGATTTAGTCAAATGATTTTAGTTCAATAAAACTCTTATATGTCATATATATTTGGTCGCAGTTTATAACAAAAAATTAAAAAAATTTTTTCTCCCCGATTAGCACTGCTTTAATCGGGGCTTTGCCACTAGATTGTTTTTTTTTGCGCTCGAGAACTGGATGTCTTTGGATCCGTTTGTATAAACACTGCCGATGGACTGATAGGCCTGATTAATCGAAACAACCAATTCAAAAGCTGTATCTTTTTATTTGCGATATTATTGTAACCATCTGCATTGGTGTTCGAATTCACAAAAAATCAAATATAGGGTATGGAAAACTCGGCCACGACCGAATTTAACTTTCCTCCTTATTTATATTGCTTAAACAAATTTCGACACCCGAAAGCAACACGTGCACTTATTATGCCACAAGAAGTGAAAAAATTTCGATGTTTGTTTTATAAGCTTTAATTTGAGATTTTCGAACTCTTATTTTTATTGTTGTGCAATTTCATTTATGGAAATCGGATTATATAAAAACGCTCTTGTGGCCACCCCTTTCAAATTGGTATAAATAGGCTTGGTCTTCAACTGTATCGGGTAGTTGCTAAACTAAAACATTTAATTCGCGAAAAAAGGCAATTTGAAATGGAATCAGATATTCAAGCCTATTTTAAAAACAAAATATTTTTTTTAACAGGTGCAAAAGGATTTTTAGGCAGAGGTAACAAAAATAAATTTAAAAAAACGTTTTGATAATAAGAACGCGTTCAACGAAATTCTTCAAATTTACGACTTTTATAATAACTTAATTATGAATGAATGACATTCTTTAAATAATTCCCGAGATACTTCCAAAACCAAGTGTGGTCTTCAGTTATTGTCGACTTGATTTAAATAAGTATTCTAAGTATATAAATTTATATATATAAACAAAGTTCTACGAAGCGTAGTCATCGATGAATTTAATTTAATATCCTGAAAAAAGGCAAGGATGCAGGAATTCGTCCTTGAACCAATGTGCTGTAAAAATTGCCAATTTAAAAAATAGTAAAACCCAAGGCAAACAAATCAACTATTCTTCGCTACCTATTGTTTTTATACCCTGTTCCCGAAGGGAAAGGAGGAATCTATAGGACATGGGAAAGCGCAAGTAATATAACATACTGTAACATACTGACCTAGTAGAAAGCAAAAGTTGCCTTCAAAATTTTTAGCTCGGTAGCGCTTTACAAATAATTATTAATTCAGAGCTCTGTACTTTTTGCAGCTTTAAGCCGCCAGTATTTATTAGTTCTGACTAAATATGCGCAATAAAAATACCTTTCGAAAATGAATAAAATCGGACCATAAACAACGAAGTTATTGGTAAAAGCGAAGATAGCCCCTCCACTCTTCGCCCGCTTATCAAACAGTTGCAAGCAATTAATGGCTTAATATCAAGTATTTTGGAAAATACAAAATCCATAGCTATGAAATTTGATGTACACAATCTAAAGGACATCCCTCCCACCCCATCAGCCGGGGCGATGGGGAAAAAATTAACAGTGAATATCCCAAAGACTAAAAAAGTTAGAATAACCAAATTTTATCGAATATTCTAATAAGAAGAAAGACATAAATAGTGGTACAGGATATTTCAATTTAGGAGCTGCCTGAATGCAGTCCAAGGACAGTTATATAAGCAATTGTATGAACTTAAAGGCACAGGGTATTTTAAGTCCGGGAACGCTCGAATTTGGTCGAAGGCTAAGCAAAATAGGCAGAAATGTAGAAACATTTTGGAGACTTTAGCGGTTCAGGGTATTTAAATTTTGGAAAAGCCCCAATTTAGTCCAGGGAAAGAAAAATGTTGCAGAAAAACTGATCTCATCCAGTAAAAAAAAATCCATGCACCCCACCGGATTGGATTGCGAGCCAAGCTAGCAATCAGAGGGAAAGCCCTCTAGTTTTACATTACACCCACTATAATATTTACGAATGACACAGATTAAAAACATCATTCGAACTTCCTTCTTTCTGAACGTATATAAGCAATCAAAATTGCACACTATGAGCCAAATAAGGAGAAAATTAATAATTAATGAAGCCGAACGTTAAACTCGGGCGCGGCCGAGTTTGGGATACCCTGTATCTAGTAGACGGAATTAAAAAAGAAAAGGTTGTAACCCCTGGTCGTCTACATTCACATAAAACCGGTGGTCTTAATATTCTTTTGAATCCAACAACACATTGTTCACAATAATGCAAGCACGCCATCTATCGGACTGCTCATTCGGCAGTTTGCTAGTTAGGCGAGGGGAATTAAAATCTTGACCCTCAAAATTAGTTTTTTTTATATCTCGTGTAAATATGGTGCGATTTTAGTCATGCTTATCAATAATAAATCGTAACTTCCATATCAAGATCGTATTAGATATTCAAAATCATAGCACCCGATATGAACTAGAAGATAAGGCAGCGAACTACATAGCTAGAAGATGTCTCAATGAAACGACTTTAAAACTGGCAACGCCCTTTGGTTCCCGGAAAAAACTAACAGATAGTTAAAACTTGCATCCGCCACCTCATACGTACTATACATACATACATAAAAATAGGTTAAAATTAATTATATCCACTGCCGAGCTGCACAGGATCTTCTCTCGCAGTCCGTGAGGGACTTGTCTGCAGCTATCGCAGCCGTACCGTAGTCGTAGGATCAAAGCAGAAAAGCATACGAGTGATTTTATCTATCTATCCGATTATGGCTGGCATAACAGATATATGAAAAAATAATTAGATCCTACATTTTTAGTAAATAAATATGGGACTTATTTGTTAAGCCAATTTAGGTTCGTATGACAGTCATATGAAATAATGGCCCAATATGGCTGGTTCTTATAAATGTGAAGTCTTTATGTATAAAAAGGCTGTATATCAAATTTCATTAAAAAAGGGAAGGTAGTTTATACAGATACAAACGAGAAGACTGACATGTCTTAATCGATTCGTCTACGGATACTGACTACGATTATTGATTCTGTGTGATACAAGCATCAGAGGAAAATAAGTTTTTCTTCGAAAAGGGTACTCAAATATAAAAAATTAAAATAAACAAATAAAGTTAAACTTTTTTCCGTCTTCTTTTTAAAAAGGTTTTTCAAAAAGTGGTTCAAATGAAGCCCGATATCTTGCAGCGAATAGTACCCATTATTGGAGATTGCAAGGAACCAGATTTGGGAATATCGACTAGCGATCGTGAAATTTTGAAAAATGAAGTGCATATTGTGATACATGGTGCAGCCACTGTCAGATTCGATGAGCCCCTACATGTAGCATTGAATATCAATCTTAGAGGCACCTATCTCATGCTTATTTTAGCAAAGGAAATGAAACATTTGGAATCGTTTGTTCATGTATCAACAGCATTTTCCAATTGTGTTATCAATGACGCCAAAGAGATTTTGTACCCAGAACATACGAAAGTCACTGCTAATAAAGTTTTGGCAATGAGAGAACAACTGGGAGATGAAATGATAGATAAAATGGAATCCATTCTAATAGGTCAGCATCCAAACACATATACCTATACCAAGGGGTTAACTGAGCTCCTATTGGAAACTGAGGCTAGTACCTTGCCATTGTGCATTTTTTCGGCCAGCAATAAGTAAGTTTCCGACATGCCAACCTCGAGATCGGTATCTTCAATAGATAACAGCGACGTACTGATTGCCACCTACGCTGATGATACTGCGGTGCTGGCAAGAGACCGGAGCATCTTCACTGCCACTAGTGCGTTGCAAGAATATGTCCACAGTTTTGAAACATGGACCAATACTTGGAACATATGCGTCAACAGTAGTAAATGTGCCTGCATAACATTCACAACTAGGGCGCAAAGCTGTCCAGGCATAACTATGCTTGGCACAACGCTGAAGCATGTTCCCTCTCAAAAGTATCTGGCAGTCGTCTTAGATAGAGGGCTAAGTTTTGGTCCACACACGAAAATGGTCAGACACGCAGTGATGACAAAAACCAAAAAAATGGCCTGGCTTCTGTCTCTCAAAAATAAGCTGTCCCTTACAAATAAAATGGCCATCTACAAGACAATTTTAAGCCCTATTTAGAAATATGCGCTACAAGTTTACGGCATGGCAGCAAAGGCTCACCTCAACCAAATACGAGTTGCACAAGCGAAAATTCTAAGAGCAATCTGTGCCGCGCCCTGGTACATGCGAACTAGGGACATCGAGAGGGATCTAGGAATCCCTAAATTCGGAGACGTGATGCAAAATCACTCAGCTAAATACTTCTCAAGAATCAGCAGTCATCCCAACCCCCTGGCAAAGATGCTAAGAAGACCTCCTAAGAAAAGAAGACTGAAAAAGTGTCACCCCAGGATCTTCCATCTAGATCCCGTATTTAAATTAACAATACAAAAATAAAACAAAAATTTATACTATAATTTAAAACTAGAATGTATCCACTGTCGCTCCCATAAGTGCCTTACCATCCCAATCCTAAAATACAACCTGACCAAGCTGCCACATCGGTAGCAGAAAACCTGTTAAGCATTATGTATAAGCTTTCAATAATAAAGAACAATTAAAATAAAAAAAAAAATAAAAAAATAAGTAAGTTACTAATGCATTTAATGCCAATCAAGTATGGATTGAATTGCTTATTTATTTATTTAGTCGTAGCTACTTCTGAAGAACCGGTCCCAGGGTGGACTGATAATTTGTACGGACCGAGTGGTAAAATGCTTGGTTGCGCTATGAGGATACTTCGAACGTGTCTAATTGATCGAAAAGTTGGTGCACCTATTGTGCCCGTTGACTTTTGCGTTAACTTAATGTTAGCATGTGTGTGGAAAACGGCAGCTGAAAATAACCATATAACAAACAAAACTTCGAAGGAAATTTCAACTCCACTTGCTAAATTTCCACCGATCTATAATTACGTTCCGAGTAGTAAAAATGTGTTCACTTGGGGAAAATTCTGACGAAATATTTATAAAATGAGGGGTGTTTATCCACTTCAAAATTTAATGTGGTATCCGTTCCTCTTGATGTCGTCAAATCCTTTCCTTTAGTTTATATACATTTTTATACCACACCATTCCTGGCTACTTAATCGATTTCGCATTAATTTTAAGAGGCAAGAAGCCGCGCTTGGTTAAAATATATTCTAAGATCCATATTGGTTTAATATTACTTAAGCCGTTTATGCTCACCAACTGGCGGTTTGACACAAAAAATACGGATAGCTATGGAATCTGTTATCGGAAAGAGATCAAGCCGTTTATCCATTTAATATGATAACTTTTAAGTGGGATAAGTTTTCCAACAGTTTATGGTTTGGAGTGCGTAAATACTTGGCTAAGCAAGAAGCTTCTCCAGAATTGTTTAAAATTGACAAAGTAATTTGTCGACGGTAAGTCAGATTATATTGTTATTATTAAAATAATTGTCATAAGTGTTGTTTCAGATTTTTTATTCTTCATCGACTTTTGCAGTTTGTTGTGGAAGCTCGGCGGCTCTATATTATGTAATTAACTATTTGATTTTAGCTCAACGTAGAGTTATAGTCTAAAATTGTTTACGGTGTCGACTAACTAGACCAATCTAATTTAAAATTAAGTCTAATGTTATAGTCGGGCGAGGCCGAGCTTGGGAGATCCTGCACTCTGAAGAAAAGGGAGCAGTCCTACATTCACATAAAACCTCTATTGAACTCTATTGAAGTGATCATTCGACCGTTTGCCATTTTGGCGAATGGGTCTTATGTTTCGTATATCTCATGTAAATATGGTCCGATTTTAGTTATGTTAGAAATCTTTTTTGATTCCAAGAATCTTTTCGAAATTACAAAGGTTTGTAAAAGTGAAGGGGTAGAAGGAGGAGAGGAGAAAAAAAATTCTCACAGCGTACTCACATAAGAAGTTCGAATTCTAAGTTTGGTTGTCTTAGCTTTTACAGTCTCTAAAATCTAGGCGTTCATATGAACTGACATACCAAAATCGATGTCTCTAGCTACCCTGATCACTCTTTATTATGACAAATAGATTTGCACTTAAGATTAAGTCTAATTAAAAATTTTTTGTGTTATTAATTTATAAAAATTCAAGAAGCTCTTCAATTTTATCGTATATTTTAATTAAAATATAAAAAGTATGAAAAATATGTTTTAATCATACAAATAATCCTTTCTTTTACTATAATATAGATTTGGAGCACTTATAGAGTGTTTATTTATTATTGACTAAAGGAGCAAACAAAATCTCTAAAGTACTAAGCCAACGATGGTGCTGACTCTAGAAAGTAGTCTCCTTATCCTTGGGTTATTTGAGAAGTAGCATTTAATTTCGCTTGATGACATAGTGGCTAGCTGAGGCCTTGGCACAGTGGTTTCCTATCAAGCTTCAGGATTAATGGATTTCAAATTGAAGGTATATGCCAGTTGGCAAATAAAAAATTAAGCCGAATGTTAAACTCGACCGCGGTCGAGTTTGGGATACCCTGTATGTACAGGGTATGTACTACTATGTAGTAGACGGAATTGAAAAAGAAAAGGTGGTAACTCTAGTCGGGTGGTAGCCCAGGTTTTCTATATTCACATAAAACCTCTGGCCTTAGTATTTCTTTGAATTCAACAACACATTGTTCACAACAATGCAAACATGCCATCTATCGGACTGTTTATTCGATCGTTTGCCAGTTGGGCCAGGGAAACTAAAATCTTGACTCTGAAATTTTGTTTTTTGTATATCTCATGTAAATATGATCCGATTGAAGTCATGTTTGATATCAATCGAAAGATTTTTAGATTCCTAACAACTTTTCTAAAGCACGATAGCTTGTAAAGAGCATTAGATTTAAATAATTAGGAACCAACAGTGGTGTGACTTTACAAAAAGTTATAATCTTGCATTTAGAAGCATTTTGGTTTAGCAATTCCAAATAACACCATGAATTAGAATCATTCAAATCGGGTTGAAAGACAATTCCCTATAAGAAAAACCCATATGTCTATCAGCTCTTTTTTTTTACTTCGAAAAGAGTATAAAATGAATTGCACACAAAGCGTTGTTTAAACGCAATTAATTTTTTGCGAATTATTTTGCAAAATTTAAAAAATTAAATCAATCTACCCTAAGCTAACCTACGTTCGCTTGTAATAACGTCGGCAACGGAGCTGTTGAAGTTTGTAGCGATACATTGCTACGCCGAGCTCTACCAAATAAAATATTTGATTTGAAGATGAGAGCTTAGACGAACACGCTAATATCATTCTTACTATATATTTGGATGTTTTTTAAATTCAAATACTATAAACCACCACGATCAGAAATATTTTTTTAATATTTCAGCACTTACAATGAGACTACAATTGATGCTGGCTTGCTACTGTGATGGAGAGAGGTGGTGCAACGTGATCGCTAATAGCTCCTAACTTTTTTCTGTATGGTTAGATTGACTACTCGATATTATTCTGTCTGTTTCTATGAGTACTGACTGAGAATTCCCAGACAAAAAAAAAAATAAAAAACAATAAAGAAAAATTAAAGAGTATTCAATACATGGCCACGGCCGTATTTCACTTCCTTTGTTACTTAGATTACTTAAACACATTATGACATCCGAGTGTAAGACATGTGTTCATTATTTCACGTGAAGTAAAAAAATTTGTATGTTTTTTCATAAGCTTTATTCTTTCAATTCATTATAATGAAGCTTGCTGCTTATTATTCTTGTTGGTGTGGAATTTTATGCATGGAATTCGGATTATATTAAAACCGTCTTATTGCCACCACTTTTAAAATGGTATAAATAGAATTTGTATTCAACTGTATCGGGTAGTTGTTAAAGTAAAAACGTTCTATTTTCAATTCGCTAGAAAAGGCTAATCATAATGGAATCCGATATTCAAGCCCATTTTAAAAACAAAACTATTTTCTTAACAGGTGCAAGTGGATTTTTAGGCAAAGGTACTAAAAATATTTATTGATAAAAAAAATACGCGTTCAACGAATTATTTCAAATTTGTGATTTTTGTAATGATTAAAGTGATCATTTATCGGTACGCATCGATAAATATTTTTTAAATTGAAAAACAGTTTAAGGACTAAACGATTACGTGGATCGTACGATAAAATTGGCCGATCCTCGTTTAATGTTATAAATATAATGTTTTTATATCATAAGTTTTTGATTACGTGGATCGTACGATAAAATTGGTCGATCCTCGTTTAATGTTATATAATGTTTTTATGTCTTAAGTTTTTGAGGATTAAGATCAATATTCCGTGTTCTATTTGTTCCATTTGATTTTAAAATGAATAAAAACCAATTGAAAGTTATCTTCGTGTAGATGTGCAAAAAAAAATAAAAATTAAAATTGGACTGAATGTATGTAAAATGTGGTATTCATATTTATTATCATACAATTATTCTAGAATCAAAATAGAATCAATTCTTTAAATAATGACGGAGATATTTCCATAACCAACTGTGGAAAACTAATCAACTATTTTTCGCTACCCATTGTTTTTTTTTTTTACATTACACGCACTATATTATTCACAAATGATAAAGACTCAAAACATCTTTCGATACTGCTTCTTTCTGAACTAAATATTCATAAATCTACTACTTACATAAGGAATCACATACTATGTGCGAAATTAGGAGAAAACTTAAAAGAATATAGTTTAGATTAAGCTAAAATATACTAGATTTATATAGGGAACATTCAAGTACTCTACAGGACGCGAACGATATGGTATCCCGAATGCGAGGCAGAAAGCACTACACAAAATGCCAAAATTTAGTGAACTACTATATGGAGAAAGTTATATATTTATTATATCTCAGCATGTCATATGAGATTCCACCAATGTCTATGCAATTTATGCTTGCTTGCTAGTGTGAAGATAATCCTTATCAAAGACTAAAACGACTATTTTTTGTCACACGAAAAAATCGTTATTTTTATAAGTTATTAAGTTATTAACTTAACTTAAGCTAACTGTTCGACTGTTCGTCCGTAGGAACGCCTAGATCTTGGTGACTATTAGAGCTAGGACAACCACACTTGCAATTCAAACTAATTATGTGTGTACGCTATGAGAGCTTTCTAACATATATAAGACATATATATACGCAACATGAGAGATACTAATTTTCAGAGTCAATATTTTAATTCCCCTTGCCGGAATGGCATATGGTTGAATGAACAGTCCAATAGATGGCGTGCTTGACCTATTGCGAGCAATCTGTTGTTGATATTAAAAGTACATTAGGACCCGAGATTTTATGTCAATGCAGCCGATCATGGTTAGTAACAGGGTAATGCTGCAACTTGCTTTGTTAAATGCCGTCACTAGGTATATGGTTTCTAAAAAACAAGTGAAACGTTCGGCTTTACTTTATAATCTTTTCTTTCTTATGGTCTATATAGACCGATGCTTCAAATTTTTAATATATAATTACTATCTTAAGAAACCCATATGGTGCTATTTATGAAAATTTGTTTCGTTTTTTAGTGTTTATGGAAAAAGTTTTACGCACAACAGAAGTTAAAAGAATTTACATTCTTATTCGACCTAAGAAAGGAAAAAGTATTATGGAACGCATCAATGCATTTTCTAACGATACGGTAAATAAAAAAATCCCACCGCTTTCTTCGGGGTGCCGAAGATTACAAACCCTTTTTGAAGTTTTACTATATATATCCGATTATGGTTGGCATAACAGCTATATGAAAAAATAATTAGATCCTACATTTGTAGTAAATAAATATGGGACTTATTTGTTAAGCCAATTTAGGTTCGTATGACAGTCATATGAAATAATGGCCCAATATGGCTGGTTCTTATAAATGTGAAGTCTTTATGTATAAAAAGGCTATATATCAAATTTCATTACAAAAGGGAAGGTAGTTTGTACAGATACAAACGAGAAGACTGACATGTCTTAATCGATTCGTCTACGGATACTGACTACGATTATTGATTCTGTGTGCTACAAGCATCAGAGGAATATAAGTTTTTCTTCGAAAAGGGTACAAAAATATAAAAAATTAAAATAAACAAATAAAGTTAAACTTTTTTCCGTCTTCTTTTTAAAAAGGTTTTTCAAAAAGTGGTTCAAATGAAGCCCGATATCTTGCAGCGAATAGTACCCATTATTGGAGATTGCAAGGAACCAGATTTGGGAATATCGACTAGCGATCGTGAAATTTTGAAAAATGAAGTGCATATTGTGATACATGGTGCAGCCACTGTCAGATTCGATGAGCCCCTACATGTAGCATTGGATATCAATCTTAGAGGCACCTATCTCATGCTTATTTTAGCAAAGGAAATGAAACATTTGGAGTCGTTTGTTCATGTATCAACAGCATTTTCTAACTGTATTATTAATGATGCCAAAGAGATTTTGTACCCAGAACATACGAAAGTCACTGCTAATAAAGTTTTGGCAATGAGAGAACAACTGGGAGATGAAATGATAGATAAAATGGAATCCATTCTAATAGGTCAGCATCCAAACACATATACCTATACCAAGGGGTTAACTGAGCTCCTATTGGAAACTGAGGCTAGTACCTTGCCATTGTGCATTTTTCGGCCTGCAATAAGTAAGTTACTAATGCATTTAATGCCAATCAAGTATGGATTGAATTGCTTATTTATTTATTTAGTCGTATCTACTTCTGAAGAACCGGTACCAGGGTGGACTGATAATTTGTACGGACCTAGTGGTATAATACTTGGTTCCGCTATGGGGATACTTCGAACGTGTCTAATTGATCGAAAAGTTGGTGCACCTATTGTGCCCGTTGACTTTTGCGTTAACTTAATGTTAGCATGTGTGTGGAAAACGGCAGCTGAAAATAACCATATAACAAACAAAACGTCGAAGGAAATTTCAACTCCTCTTGCTAAATTTCCACCGATCTATAACTATGTTCCGAGTAGTAAAAATGTGTTCACTTGGGCAGAATTTAGGCGAAATGTTTATAAATTGAGGGATTTTTATCCACTTCAAAAAACTTTGTGGTATCCCTTTCTTTTAATGACCCCAAAACCTTTACTTTATAGTTTCTATTCATTTTTATATCACACTATACCTGGCTATTTAATTGATTTTATACTAATTGTAAGAGGCAAGAAGCCGCGCTTGGTTAAAATATATTCCAAGATCCATATGAGTTTAATATTACTTAAGCCGTTTATGCTCACCAACTGGCGGTTTGACACAAAAAATACGGATAGCTTATGGAATCTGTTATCGGAAAGAGATCAAGCCATATATCCTTTTAATATGGAAACCTTGAATTGGGAAAAGTTTTCCCAAAATTCAACACTAGGTATACGCAAATACTTGGCTAAGCAAGAAGCTACTCCAGAATCAATTGAAAGGTGTAAAGCAATTTGTCGACGGTAAGTTCGGTTGCATTGTTATTATTAAAATATATTTTGTAAATTTTTGTTGCAGCTTTTTTATTCTTCATCGACTCTTGCAGTTCGTTGTTTGCAGTGGAAGTTTGGCGATTTTATATTATGTAATTAATTTTTTAATATTAGCTTAGATTTATGTTAGTTATAGTCAAACCATTTTCACGGTACTCACTTATTAAGCCAATATAATTTTTCATTATTGACTTGCTATGATATAAATTTCGTTAGAGGATGTTATAGGATAGATTTTTGTGAGGTTTTAGTTTCTTAAGAACAGTAAAATATGATTGAAAATAAAAAAGCCTAGCAAAAAACGGAAAAGGATACTCCATGTAATATTAGATGTTATGGTAATTAGTTGTTGATATTTATACAAAATCAATAAATTCTGTATAAATTTTTATAAGTTCTAAAAGCAATTCTGGTTTTTATCATACAAGTAATTCTTCTTATGTTATTTGGCTGCTTGAGATCAGATTGGAGGTGGTTGCCAGCAGGCCGAAAACATATGAGTAATTTTTAAAATGTAGTTAAGTAAAAAACGGAGGGATGGAAACCCTTTTGCGTGTCGTCAGCGGCCATACATAGAGTGTTCGACCCACTACTCTAAAAGGGATAATCGAATAACAACACTAACACACTTCAGACTAAGGAGGCCTAGAAAACTTCAGAGCCATTGCTGCCATCGCTTCCTTCGAATATGCAATGCAATGGAGTATCCTGAGGATTCTGCATTCGACTGCATTCACATAAAAATTCGACTATAAATATTCCATAAAAATAACCACACAGTGATCACACGCCATCTTTTTGTGTGTTTGTAGACTTCTTGAAATTTGGCCCCTACCCTACTTTTTAAGGGTGAAAGTTGGTATGAAAAATTCATAGTTCTTAATTTTTTCTGTAATCAAAAACAAACGGGTATTCAATTAAATTTTAAAGCCTTCTTTCACCTTGCAAAGCTCATGACCGAGCTCCGGCTAGTAGCTTATACATTTTTAATCATAAATAAATTAGTCAGTCTGTCTATATGAACGTAAGTAGAAATTCTAAAATTTTATACTAAAGTGCATGATACAAGAAAGGGCAAGTTTATATTCATTCGCATACTCTTCAGAACTTATAATCATAAATTTTGAAACGGCTTGCAATAAATCTAATTGGAAAAAAATTGACTATGTTTCCGAAGCTATCGGCCAACGGTTATATTAATGCCACTGTTCTGTAAGCGCAGCAGATATTCTTTGGACCGATTTAGGTTGGTATGGCAGCCATATGATATAGTACCCCAGTCGTAATAAGAATTGAAACACATGTAAATTTCGCATTACAAATTATAAATTGCGATTTACTAAGTCCGATCTAAGTTCGTATGGCAGCTATTTGCTATAACGGTCCGATCCAATACGTTCTGACAAATGTGTTGCGTGTGTATATAAGAAGGCTGAATATCAAGTTGCATAAGAACAGACGGAGAGACAGACACTTCTTAACTGATTCGTATAGTCATACTGACTATTCTAGAGTTAACTTTTGGGGGCCTACGATGAGTGATTAAGAGGGTATAAAAGGTATACTGAAAAGCTGCGCGTGTATGTAAACTCGAGAAGGCGACGTTGGAAACCCCCCAAGTTACCCACAGTTCAATATTTAATATTAAATATCTTGTATTTTCTATAGCTTTAATATTAGTCGAAAAGTTGCTTAAAACTGTCTCGATTGATATTGACTTAAATCGGACAATATTTACATGATATATATATATATATATATATATATATATATATATATATATATATATATATATATATATATATATATATATATATATATATATATATAAACATAAATCAAAATTCTAGAGACGACATTTTATTGCCCTTGCAAAAGTGGCAGGAGGGCGAATGAACACAGTGATATATGGCGTACTTGCCTTTTTGTGAAAAATGTGTTATTGGTTTTAAAAGATTATTAACACAAGAGATTTAGAGAATGTAGCCAATCATGGCTGTCACATGGGCACCATTTTTTATTAAAATTCATCTACTACGTACAGGGTATCCCTAGTTCGTCTGCTTCCGAGCTTAACGTACGGCTTCATTATACTCGGTTCGAAGAAAAAAGAGTATATTCAAAAGTTACCTCTAGAAGGAAACGGTATAAAAAAAAAAACATAAAACTCACATTATATATGCATAATATGCGTCAAAACAAGGGACAATTCACTTAAAAATAATTAATCGAAAGCACAATGAAGGGTAAGAGTATTGTCATAGGTAAGCCTATACTGAGCTGAGAGTTTCAGCAAAAATAAAATAAACCTAAAAGTCCAAAATATATAAAAAGGGCAAAAGTTTAAGAACAAAATCAGTTCTGTTCTTGCAACCAAATAGCAAATCGCCTAACAGAGATTATTGGAAAACAAAATAGATATAAATATATCTTCACGATTTTAATTACTCAATTTAAAATTTTTATTAAGTTATAGAGTTTATGGGTATTAAACTCACTGCCAGTTAGCTGTCGAGTGCATGGCGGTAATTCCAAAGGGTACACCAAAGAGATGGAAAAAAGTAGATTCACAAAACGACATGTCGACGAAAACATTTATAACCGCACTCGTTGAACACATACAATAGACTGTTTGGCTCCGGACCAAAGACCAAGGCTCAAAAGCCTTAAGTTTTAGTTTTGGGCTTAGCGCATCTTGGTTGTGGCCTCAATTGGCCACATCCGCGCTTGCTTCCGCCACCTATTAAGGCAATTGACAATCGGAAGCCATCGCTTTGTAGCGGGAAGCCATCAATGGAAAACTATGAGTCGCAGAAAGCCGAGACTCTTATTGCCACCAGTTTGTTGCGATTAGCATAATTCGATTCGTCCTGGGGGAAACAAAAGTTATGAGGCGCCGACTTACCATTTCCTTTGCCTCGCTGAATTTCTTCATGTCCCACCTCCAGATTTACATCGACCAATAAACTGTTTTCTCTGGCAGGGGGTGAGATTTTTGGTGATGTCTTAACAATCGAAGCCGCTTCCATAACTGCTATTTTGGAAGGCAGGACTTCTTCATTTAGTACAAATCTGTACTTGCCCCGGAAGCCCTTTGCAGTGCGATTCGAACTAGCATTGAACTCTATAAGTAGGTCAGGCCCACTGCTCACAATACGGCTTACAGGACTAGGGGAGCATATGACATCAATGACGGAGCTCATATGGGCGGACTCCGCATCGAAGATGGTCAGCGAGTCCAATTGGCAGCCACCACTTGCCACAGGTGGCAATTGTAATTCCTCAAACCATAATTCAACACGGGTATTAGGCAGACCTAGGAACTTGTAGGCACATTTTATGTGTGCTGGGTAATTGGCTGGAAAGCGCGGTGAGTGGAAGAACCGCCAGTTGCCTGGGGTGTGTGCCCCGTCATTGGGGTTGGCAAAGAAATAAAAGTCACAGTAGCTGTGAGCTACCAAGCGACCCTCAGTCTTGAAATGATCTGTAACGGTGAAAATTTTGTAGTTATTTGGCGGCTTCCCATGGAATTGTCTTACCCCGTTTTAAAAATTTATATGTGCCCGTTACATTTAAGTTCCAAGGCGTTTTTAGATCTGGCGGTTTCTGGAAGCTCAACCTTAATCCGAGAAGTCGACCTTCACTATAAATAGTTTCTGCTCGCATACCTTCCCGACTGTGGTGGCACCAAATTTTCGCCGACTCGGTTGTATTCTCTATGACGGGCTCCCGCAGAAACGGAAAGACCTCCACGGTGTCTAAGCAGCTGTCAAAAATTGCGCGAATCATAAAATGTTTTTAATGTGGACAAATGAAATGATGTCTGAAATTTATTGGCCGATACATGGGGCGGCTCGTTGGTTGCAGATAAAAATAAATCAACAAACGGCCAACCAAACAAACCAGCTAAATTGAGGTGTGTCTATTAAGATAATTTTTGGCAGGCACTCTTGCTTGCTTTCTATGATTTATTTTGATTAAAATTCAAACAAATGTTGGCAACAATTGAGATTCTTTTATTTATGAAGCGTGCAGCAGTCACAACACAATAGCTTCTACTCTCCTTTGCGCTTTCGCAAGCCACCGAGTATACGACAGAAGGCCGGATAATCAATCATGGGTGGTTCCTCAAGGGATTTTGGTTTCGCCATAGGTGCATGACTGAGGGCTTCTTTGGCCTCACTAATAGTCATTTTGTCTCCGTAGTTGGTCAACTCCTCATAAATTCTGGGAAGAAATTAAAAGAGAATGACAATCAGCGCATGCTCTTTTTCGAGCATCACTGGCAACCCACTTTCTCTCATCGATCTTTCCTGTGCCGTAATCATCCCATTTGCTCCAAGCCTCTAGAAGAACATCTTCCGGATCCAGTTCAACTGTTCTGCGGCACATTAACTGTACAAAAGCCTCATAGTCAAGAGGATCTTGAGCCTCGAGCATCATTTGTTCTAACAGCTGCTCATTGGGTTCATTGCCCAAAGCCGTATATGTGAATCGCAGGTCATCCTTGGAAATCAACCCATCGCAATCCGTATCAAATAAGGAAAACACCTTTACAATGTGAAACATTGACCATTAAATACCGCCTACATCGTCAAATAATCCCACTTACTTCCTTTAATTCGGCTAACTTAGCTATGTCCAAATCCTTTTGTGCCACCTGGTCGTCAGCTCTCAGCTCCTCTGGTAGTGTGTAGTGTCCAGTAGATTCCGGAATCTTCAGTGTGGGATTGAAAATCTCATTTATCACCGCCATGGCTTCCGAATCATGCATTGGTGGTTGTGGTGTATGCGATTGTTTTCTGGCTGCACTGGCACGCCGGCGTCGCTAGGAGGGCGTGAAGGATGTCTTTTTATTTCTCAAATTCTGTTATAATCTTAAATCACTATGAAGTGTTCGGCTTTCACTCACACGTTCCAAATCCTCAAAAGATACCGACGGGTCCATCGACATTTTGACAAACACAAAGAATTTTTCAAAGCACGCACTTTTAATATGTTTTATTATATTTCAAAATCGGAAATTTTTTTATTCACAAGCGTCCTTTTTGACCATGTTGTGACCGTTCCAACGCCTTGCTCAAGTTCCACTGAAACCGGTGACAACTTTGCTCTCCAAATTTATTGACAAATCGATTTCGAAATTATGTTATTTTTATATTGGCCACTGCTGCAAAATTCTTGCATTTAGTGGATTTTAATAATAAATACAGTGTGGATTGCCTAAAAGCATCTGTCGTTTGAATTCCATAATTCGAAAAGGTATTTTTTAAACAAATTTGAAATTTGAAATAAATACACTTACGCTACATTCGATTCATGGGAAAACATACAATTCTATTGACTTGAGGACTTTTTGGAATGCTCTTTGCCTTTGGTTTAAGAGTACTTAAGTTAAAATACTTCTGGGTATACCTCGCACTATGATTTACACATAAGTCCTTTTTAAGGAAGTTCGACTGTAAGTATGCTAACAGCATGTGAATTGACATAGATTCTTGTACAGGCGCTCCGTTTTTATTTATAACGCAAGACCAACTGAGGGCCGTTCCACAGACCGCCCACATAGGCACCGCCTAAGTTGGCCTTCAGAAAGTATTTTAATTACGTTGCATTTTCGGGCTGACCATATAGCTTATCGCTATAGATTCAGACTGATTTTGACGGCTCTTATGCAGCTGCCGCTGTTCGTCGAGATTTCCGATCAATTTGGCATGGCTTGATTGATGCATACCAATCGAGCATAACTAGGACTCTACCTCATGGCCGGTTTACTGTGAATTATGGGATCGTGCCGAGCACGGTAATCAAATGTTAGATGTACTCACCTTGCGCGAAGCTGAATTTGTTGCATTTGGAACGCAACCAATTCATCAGATTGACCACCAATGAAAACCATCAGACAATTGTTTTTGGCACCACGTGCATGGCTAGCATTGAGCGAGAGGATGCTCCCCTGACTAGAATTTCGATCGTTTACATGAAGGCAGGAGCATTCTAAAGAAGAACAAAGATCTAAATTCTTTTCCTGCAATATTCGTCTTGAGCAGTCGCTTACCTAGCCACAATTGTGGCTGCTTCACATTGAGACTTGCCGTGGCCAAAGCCATACTCAATATTAATCTGTATATCCAGTATCTCTCCATGGCTTACGTGTCGTCACAAAGCTGGGCAAAACCACACTGAATGCCGTTAAATGCCTTACAGCTCACCATTATCCTCTTAGCTAGCTCATGGAACTTAAAAATAGCAATAACTGACACCCTCACCAACACCTGCTCGCCAATAATGCTACCTAGAGTTTGGCTGGTGAGACTGCCAGACACGACGATGTGTGGCTTAATCAAATTGTGTCTTCCTTTTCATGTCATTAAATTTAAGTTTAGGGCTTAAATTGGTTGGTGCACTCGTTGTCACCAATCATACTTCGGCTTGCTAGTTTTCGTCCTCTTCTGTCAATGCCCTTGCGGTGATTTGAGCAGCGAGGGTTCTCTGTCCGAAAGTATTTTTAAATGTGTACTTATTTTTATTTTCCTTTTTTTTTGTTTCTGTTATCAGATCCTTTTTTGCTGCTTTCGGTTTGATTTTTTAGATGGCTAGTCGAAGCGAGGCGAGGTGACGTAAATATTCTATATGTGGACTTGTATATATTTATTGATTTTGGTGGGTTACAGGGACAAAAAAGCAATTCAGCATAAATTGACCTACTTCCTGATTGGTGCGAACGGGGAACACTATAGAGCAATGCCATCAGAGACAGTTGGCAACTCAATTATCTTTTGTGCTGTATGAAAAGTTATTGAATTATTTATAGCTGATTAGATTGGATTTTTCCTTAAATTGTCTATTTCTCAGCTACGATACTAAGACCAAATATTCCTATTTAATGAAAGGCGGGTTCATTCAACAACACAATTTACAATACAATGGTAATTCAGTATTTCAACATTGGGTAAAATTCATTTTATACAATACAATTTTAATTTGATTGACTCATTTTTGCCTTGAACATGTCCGCTAGCATCACCGCCTTACTCACATTCAGTTCCTCATAGTCATAGGGAGCCATATACTCTTTACACCGTTCCAACCACTGTCTGATGTGCTTGTATGCTCTGAATTCAAACTCAAATGCCTCCAATTGGGAAATCGTGACAAGCAGGGTCAGATCTGCAATGGTGAAATGATCGGCAGCAGAAAAATTACGATTCTCGAGTATGGCATTCAACCATCCCACGGCCTCTGATAACCTGGCCCGCTTGCTTTCATCGAGTGGCGCCCCAATAAACATTGTGGGAAACTTTGAAATTATATATTATTGTAGTATTCATTTTATAAGAATTAGTATTACTTACGTAAAAATCCGCCATACGCATGTACAGAGTGCCCAAATCGAATTGCATGCGTTGATCTACCAAGGCTCGCACTCGAATATCCTTAGGGTACAGCTCATCAGTCTTACCATAGGCTGCCACAAGGTAAGCTAAAATAGCTCGGCTGTGAATGAAAAGTTTTATTATCCGGAACTATAAGAGTATGACAATTACTCACCTCTCCCAAAGTACTAGCCCCTGATCATCCATGGTGGGCAAGCAGTGCTGTGGATTAAGAGCTATAAAGTCAGATTTGAGCTGCTCACCCTCTAATATATTGACGATTTTTAGCTCGAATTCAATGTCCAGCATTTTGGCTAGCAAAAGAATACAACGACAGGGCGGGCTAGGTGGCAGGTAGTAGAGCACAGGGGTTGACATTTTACCGCCGCTAAAAAGTAGGCAATAAACAAATTCGGTTACAATACGGTTGGTTTCGTTGTTCATGAAGCAATATTGTTGGCCAAACTAGTTGAAAGTGGCAATTGACAATGAAATGAAAACTCCCAAGCCGATGAGGCCAAAGCCACTAGAAAATCGATGCATCGATTGAAATGTTTTATTCATAATATGGAACGTGGTAATTACAATTTCGTTTTCAATTGAAAAAAAATCACCTTGGCCTTGCATACTCTTAGGGTGAGACTAAATTTGCAGCCCTCGATTTCCCATTGGGTTATTTCTTCTGCTTTGCCAAATAATTGCAGTAATTTCACCCACTTATACACTGATTAATTCATTCGATTCCTTGTCCTGTCATTTTAAATACTTACACAAACTTATGCACAAGCTTGTGCTGCACCACGGCCACCGAATCTACGTCTATGCAATTCCCCAGTGTGCTCGCAAACGTTACGCGTGTTGCAGTGCCAGATGCGGTCTGATTTTATGACTTTCTGGTTTTAGTGATGATGATGGTAATTTTTAATAACTTGTCTGTGGGTGTTGCTGGCTGCAGATGTATCCGATGTATTTTCTAAATTTTGTCCTGCTTTGTAAGAGCGACAGCATTAAACATGTCGGCTCTTTTGTTGATGATATTTTTTGTTTTGCTGTTTTCGTTTAGTTTTCATAACGAACGTTACCTGGACGACAAGTTTGCTTCGCGTTGCTGCCTGTCTTTGCCTAGCGTGTGACTTCACTTGAGTATTAGTGGGTGGTGCTAAGAGGGCGCTGAATAACACCCGCGCCACATTGACTGTCAGTTTTAGGCTACCCGATTGTCTCAGCTAGCCCAAGTGGATTTCAAATCGGTCAAACAATGTTCGTGTTACATGTATTGAGCTATACATATTACTGCAGGGGTACTTTTTCGCTCAAGAGTTTTTATTGATTGACACAACTCTTTTCGATTGAGTGCGCCTAGTAACTTTTGAAGCATTAAGTGCTTAAAATAGCTCAGTTAAAATTTGAGCGGCTTATTTTTTTATAGATGATTGACATGATAAAAAGTAAAGAGTGTCAAGAGTCGACTTACTAGAGTGACTTTAAATGAAAGGAATAATTTTTCACAGATGAATTGCCTTCTTTTTTGGGACACGACTGTAGTTTAGTGTGTTTTCGTGAAGCGCATTTGGCTACCTGCTGCACAGGTAATCGAGTAACAGTAATCTGCTTGGGAAATTCAGAAAAAAGAGACATTTATGAGCACGCAACCTTCCTAGAAATGTCGTGTAAATTGCATTATAAGTATGAAACAATCTGCTTCCAAGGTTAATGCGAAGAAGGATGTGAAGGATGTTAAAGACGCTGCGGTTGACCTGAGAGTCTATAAAGCCTGTGCTGTTCTTGAAGGGCGCATTAGTCATAGCGAGTTTCTTAGAGCGTCACAACATGATTTTCAGAGACTTGAACGTCGTCAACTATGGATTAGTTTTTTTATTACTGTTAGCAATTCTTGGCGGAGATGCAGTTGCTTTGCCAGCTTTGGACGCAGCTCCACCAGCAGCCACTCCCAATACGATCGAGGAAACAGATAAGTTGCCCGATACAAATGTCAACAACGAAATAAATCCCATTGATACGGTAGTCTTAAGCCCGAGCACTTTGAACGAAACAAGCCAAGAGTCATCGGCCAACACTGAGGAACCCGGATCGGTAAGATATTTAAGCTAGATCAGGAAAAGAAATGCTTATTGAAGTTGTCCATAATTAACAGACTGCGGATAATGTGGCTAGTGCCAGCAGCATCGACCCAGCTTCAATATATGCCAGCGGTATGATAACACCAGAGGCTTTCCAACAATACCTCAGTCAATATGGGGCTGCGGCTGCCTATGCTCCATTTGCTGGTACCTATCCATCCCCTCTTTCAGGAGCTCCTGGAATATATCCCTATCCTGGACCCATTGTAGTGCAAACAGGGTACGAGGGATTCCTAATGCCCACAGCAACGGCATCGAGCTCGACCACTGGGACAAGTTCAATCACAGATATTAGACCCTCTAACAGTTCCCCTGGAACAAATCCCCTGATGGCCTTCATCACAAATCTACTGCCCTCTATTTTGATGTCGTCTCTTTTCCGTGTGGCGGCCGTAGTGATCTCTGCTGTTGGTGCCATACTTTTTGGAGGAGCTATAACTAATGCTCTCTGCCGAATTACCAGTATTTGTGATATTCCCCATAAAGCTGTCGAGTACTTGCGGTCTGGCGGAGCCGATGATATGGGCCGATTATTAGCCGAAGAAATGACTCCAGAGCGAGTGCGACGAGCTACAGAATTTGTTCGCAACGCCATACGCAAGTACCGTGAGCTACAGAAAGCTTCCGAAAACGAATACTGACAGAATGAAATTTAAATGAACTGAATAATTTTAATCTTCTAAGTTAATAAAGAATTTTAAGTTTAATTGCACTTATTAAATAGCTTAATGCCGGTGGCACAACCTTCGTTTGATTTACAGCCACCTGTGAGCAATGCAATTCATAAAATGCACGCGGTTAACGACCCTAATGGCCAGCATCGACAGCCGTTTTTATACTTATTCCTTCTTATACTTCTATTATAAAAAAAAGAAACGGAAAGAGTGTGTTCATTATGCTATATTGTTTGAAATGCACAGGGCCAGACATCGTAGATTGCCAATCCATTTGAGTAAATTTCTCGACATGATGTATAATTTTCAGTCTGTATATTCTTTCGAAGAAAAAAGAGTATATTAATTTTACTCGGATATTTGTAACGCATAGAACCAGTCATCGTAGCCCCCAAAAATTTTCATCTGGAATATTCAGTACCACTAAAGAAGTCGATTGAGACATGTCTGTAGGTCTGTTTCTATGCAACATATTCCCTCATTTCTAAAGCTATCATAGTAAAACTGGGTATACAGCTTTCTTATATAGATAGGCTATACAGTTTGGATCGGACACATACCTATATTAACCGATCTCTTTTAAATTCGGAATGCAAGTTTCTTACATAGTTAGACACATACGTGCCGTAGCATCGGCCCGTAAATATAAGATATGTATATGCCATACCAACCTAACTTGAATCAACTTACTGACCAATCCCATTTTTGTGATTTACGGTTTGCTTAGATTTGTCTTCGGCACGCCGAAGATAACTGTGATATTTTTTCCCCCGCTTAACATTCTTTTCCATTATTTGTGTATTATCTTATAATAGTTTGTGGAACTGAAATGTAATTATTCATTATCTTATTCTAACAAATATCCTTTAAAAATTTACTCAGTTGGTAGTTGACCAAAACTTTGCCACTCCCTTTATATCCAATTAAAACTAATTGAAATGGTTTACGATAATTTCAACAAAATTTTTACTGTAACTTTATTTAAATAATGTGCATGTACAAAACCATCGAGGAGGATTAGTTTACTTTGACAAACTGTTAGTGAATTCAAGCAAACAAGGAATCCATCGAGGAGGATTAGTTTACTTTGACAAACTGTTAGTGAATTCAGGCAATCAAGGAAATTGCTTTGTCATTATCAAAATTGATATATTATACACATCATTCATACACAAAATGACTGAGAGAATTTATGAGAATTTATTTCGTTAACAGAATGTAAACTAAAGAACAGTCTAGAATTACTCTCCTTAAATTTTATCTGAATGCGAGAATGCTAGTATTTTTGAGTACCTCGTACAAACTCTCGCGCCGCATAAAATGACGTCATTTGCAATATCTCACAGTACCAGCTAAATAATTTCATTAGGGTTGCGATCCAATCTCGCATAGTGTAGCGAGAGTACCAATAAAAGCCGCACTGTAGTGTTGTGAAATGTATAATCACAATGATACATATTATATTTATACTCTTTTCGCAAAAAAAGAGAATATTTATTTTGCTCTGATGTTTGTAACGCACAGAACCACACATCGTAAGCCCCCAAAAGTTACCTTTAGAATACTTAGAATCATTAAAGGAGTCAATATAGCCAAGACCGTCTGTCCGTCTGTTTCTATACAAACTAGTCTCAGTTTTAAAACTATTTTGCTGAAACTTGGTATATAGCCTTCTTTTTTACAGTACGCTTATCGGAACCGGCCGGATCGGACCACTATATCATAAGCTACCATACGAACCTAAATCGGTATAGGGAATAACTCGCACATTTATTGACTGATCTCTTCAAAACTCGGCAAATACGTTTCTTACATAAATATACGCGTTTGGGCTGAATTTTATTAAAATCGGATTACTATATCATATAGCTGTCATCCAAACCTAAATCGACCCTATTAACCGACCAACCCCGTTCATGTGATTTACGACAGAAACAACTGTGAAAAGATTGTGTAATATTCGGCACCCCGAAGATAACGTTGGGATTTATATTTTTTATAATTAAGAAAATGGCTAAATACATTAAATATATAAACACTAAGATTTTACAAATATTAGAAAAAATAAAACTATTTAATAGATTTAAGATATTTGGTTTACAAAAAATAAATTTTGAAGTACTTAAGTGCTCTTGGAACACACATTTCTATAGATACTGTTAATAGATTATCTAAAAGTGCCAAGCATTAAAAAATGAGCATGTACTAAAATTGGAACAACAAATATAATTCTAACAAATTGAATTTTTCTTTAATTCGCGCATATAGGATATATTTTTTTTCTTACTCTTTTTGGCAAGTAAAGCATTCGCTTGACAGCTACCGTGACCTTTCTCTATAAAACGTGAGCTAGTAGCCCAGCGAACTACTCTCTGGCCTGCTCTATGCTGTTTCAAGGCTGTGCGAAACATAACCAGTTTTTTGGGAAACGTGTTTCCATCATTCTGACTCAATAGATGTAGCTTGGGTTTTACACAACCAAACTTCTGAGAAATTCTTTTATTTTATTTTTGGTAAGCAAAACGAATACATAGATGGTATTCCCCGGATACTTCTAGAAAAGAAATTTTCGCGTGGCCCCCAGCAAGTGGTTATCATATTTTGTTTGTTATTGCTTGACGCATACAATTTTGTGTAGAGCTCACGATGACGTGTACACAGCTCATGAAGCTTATTTCGTATGAGTATTTTTGCTTCATCATGGTGACGATTTATTTTGTGAAAATAGAATACTCAAGCTAATAGACAAAAACTTATAGTCGAAAGTTGAATGTGTAATTCAATCCACAGATGTCACAGGTCAATGCAGAATGCATTTGCCACGAATTGTTAAGCAAATTTATAAATATTTGTATCGAACAATTTGTGTTGCCCAAATTGTGAGCAGTCAAGTTTAGAGGCATTCATTAAAGAAAGCAATCCAAAACAAGTTGCTAGTTAACAGCAGGTTTGTAGGCGGCAATGCCACAACTGGCTTCACTTGTACATAGAAATACATATGAGCGTGTTAGTACACACAGGCACTCTTTCTGAAAAACGAAAAAAATCATAACAATTTGTGTTTGGTGGATATCGCTTTGTGTACACAAAGCTGAACTTAGCTTGAACACATTATTCTAGCTGGTAAATTTTGTATAATTAATTTATATACACTTGCATATACAAAACTGTATAGCTGTGGTCAGGTGTATTGAAATGTCTGTTATGGAAATTGAAAATATTGATCGATACGAAAATACCTGAGCTGTTTGTTGTAGGCAGCTCTTATTACTATAGAAACGTACATAAAAATAATTGATAAGCTAAATGTCTACACTCTATATTCGTATAATAATTGGACATTAATTAAACACACACATAAAAAGCCTTGAACACTTTTTGTATCTAGAGAACATTTGATTTTTTCATATTCACCAAAATAATAAAATTCTTGAAATATATATATATTATATTATAAATAATCCAGAGGCTCCACTCATATCAAGGTCAGTTCTTTTTCCACAGTCTCTACAGTACGTATTATCTTTAATCACTTAGATGTCAACGTACTCTCTGACGAAGCTTAGATTAAACTCCCAGTTTAAGCCGGCAATAATATATTTACTATTCAAAGTTATGTATTTAATAAGCAGTTTCCTTACAACAATGGTTCTGCACTTATGTTTTTTTTTTCAAAAACACGAACCAGTCTTTTTAGGTGAATCTATTGTTTTTAAGACTTTATATATAAATTCATAAATTCTATGGGAGAATTTGTGACTAATTTTCGCATTGAAAATTTTACTTTTGTATACCCTGTATATTAAGTTACAATAGGTATATTCAATATACGTATATGTATGTAATACAGAGCAGAAAACACCGGTGTAGCAACAAAGAATTACGCATAGAGTAAGTTAAGAATTAGGGCTAAATAAATGTAAATGACTAAATTCATTATTATTAAAATCAAAATTAATAATTACAATTTTAATTTTTAATTAAATTTGCGTGAAATTTGATGATTACTTAACATAGCCCCCAGAAACTTTTTCAAAGGGATGACTAGTAGATTTTTAAAGATATTGAGCCCTCTAAACCGCCTGCAGAGTATACCGAATTTAGTCGCGCAAACATGCGCAAAAAAAACGCGAAAGAACTATTAAGTAGTAAATAATATAAAAATAAATGTGTATTCTAAAGAGGGATGAGAGCGCTTGCAAAGGCGAGACGATGTGCTCAGCCTCTCACCAGATGTCCAAAAAGAGTGAGAAAAATAGGTTTGGAAATTGAAATCTGGAATGACGTAACAAGTGAAGGGGCTACCACTTATCTGAGCCCACACCTTCCCTTCGCTGTTATAATAAAATCATTCCTATGAGCTTTTAAAATTGCATTGTTTGTTTCCATCTTATATACTACAATAAATACTATATATTGGGGAATTGTGCGCTGACCAACTAAACAAAACAAATTGATAGAGAGAGAGGGAGAGAGAGGGAGAGAGAGCGATAGCGAGAGCGAGAGAGTATTTGATATTCGTCTCCCCTACTGGCATGTACCGGCATTTGTCTCTCACGCGACGTTTGGCCGGCTTTCAAAGCAGCGCTGCCAAAGCAACCTCAACTGTATAAAAGCCCGCCAACTCCCCATGGCTTTCCAGTCGAGAATTGGTAACTGGGTACAGTACAGCAGTGCGGATTTAAAACTATAAAAAAAAGAAAAAAACTGAAAGAGTAAGTGGTTTTGTGTGTGCGTGGCAAAGTTGAAAATAACTCAAATGAATACAAATATTAAAAAGAAACGGGACTCGAGCTAAATATATGGCAACTGTAATCAGAAAATTCAGAAAATAATTTATTTTTGAAAAATGTGTGCAAACTACGCTCTTTAATAATGGAAATTGTGTTTTGTTCTGTGTTATTTTAGTAAAATGGATTTCTATTACTTGCCTGGTTCATCCCCTTGCCGCTCCGTCATTATGACCGCCAAGGCCCTGGGCATTGATCTTAACAAGAAGTTGCTCAATCTGCAGGCTGGAGAGCACTTGAAGCCCGAATTCGTGAAGATTAACCCTCAGCACACTATTCCCACACTGGTGGACAACGGTTTCGCGCTATGGGAATCTCGTGCTATTCTCGTTTATCTGGCTGAGAAGTACGGCAAGACTGACTCTTTGTACCCCAAATGCCCCAAGAAGCGCGCTCTGATCAACCAGCGCCTGTATTTCGATATGGGAACCCTGTATCAGAGCTTTGCAAACTACTATTATCCACAAGTCTTTGCCAAGGCTCCTGCTGATCCTGAGGCATTCAAGAAGATTGAAGCCGCTTTCGAGTTTCTCAACACCTTCTTAGAGGGCCAAGACTATGTGGCTGGTGATACGTTGACTGTGGCCGATATAGCCATTCTTGCCTCTGTATCTACTTTTGAGGTGGCTAAGTTTGACATTTCCAAATATTCGAATGTGAACAAATGGTATCAGAATGCCAAGAAGGTGACTCCTGGTTGGGATGAGAACTGGGCTGGCTGCTTAGAATTCAAAAAGTACTTCTCTTAAGCTTACTTAACATGCGATAAATACATAAATTATTAAATAATCTTTTTAAATTTAATTGAAATCATTTGTATTATTTTTCACTCCGTTGAAAATCACAGATTTTCTGAAAATAAAGAGTATTTTTATTGAATTACACAATTTTAAGAACAAATTCTGAATTCATAAAAGTGAACATGCTGTCATTTTTTATCGGGCGATACACGAGTCAATGACTTTATTAATAATCTCGCTCTACATTGTGTTATCTATATAAAAATGACTTTGTTTGTTACTTGATTAGAGCTTTACTATGGACGATAGGAAATGCTAAATTGCAAGTCATTATATTGAAAATGATTTTATAAAATGAAAGCCGACTTTCAGATACACCGAACCTGCTGATTCGGTAGGGATCGTATTAATTAAAATATTATAACATTTTCAATTTTGCAATTCATATTTCATTGGAAAAATATCGTATGCCTGAGCATTCAATCTTTAGGACTTATGGACTTCTGCAATCTATACAAAATCGGCATAATGCTTAGGGGGTTATCAAAATCTCTGCAGCTATTACCGCAGTGTAACTGCTTAAATTTGAGAGATTTTGATAACCCCCTAAGCGTTGTGCCAAGTATGTATAGATTGCATACGATATTTTTCAAATGAAACATGAATTGCAAAATTGAAAATGTTATAACATTTTAATTAACAGTAGATAACTGAATTGAACATAAAACACAACAGCAAATATATAAATTAACACTTCAATTTGAATAAAAATATCAAGTCCCCCGAAAAAAATCTTTGAAGTAAAATATCAAAGCAAAAACGAATCAAATCTGCAAAATTAGCACTTCGCATTTATAAAATGTATAAAAAACTCAAATATTTGTTGTTTGTTGTTATCAATAAAACGTTGTTGGAATTCTTGATATTCTTCAAATCTAAAAAGAGGCCGTAAATTAGTACTTTCTATTCTACCGATTTTTCGTTGGGAGGCTGTACCATATAGGTAAACCTAAAATTTTTTTTACGAGATTTAGTAGCAATTAAAGATTTCAATTACCAATTTCAATATTGTAAATATTGTAAATATCTCAAAAAATATAATTAATTAATTAATGTAAAGTAATTATTACTATTATAAAAAAATTTCTTATGTTTTAATTAGCTGCGATTTGTACATAAACGATCTGATTTCTGATAAAAAATTCATAAATCTGATTTTTTGTCCGATTAGCCCTATAGAAACTATATGATATATCTTTTTGTTGGGTGCCCTAAGAAACAACTAATTCTTAAATTTAATTGAAATAACGGTTTTTTATAAAAGTTATAGTAGTCTGATCTGATTGAAACTTAGCATTTTTGTTAAGAACAATTTTGGCTAGGGATTCATACAAACGGGCAGACAGACGGACATGGCTAGATTGATTTCTTTATTCACCCTGATCATACTTTAAGCAACTTTACAACTACTAATAAAAATCTACGTTGAAGTGCAGTTACAATTTGAGTTATTGATCACTCACATTTAGAACTTTAGATAATGATGGAATTATATTTACATACAATATGGTCTTCAGAAGTTATCATTATAAGTATCATTAGTTTTGATGAATATGCATGAGTTTTAAGAAGAAATACGAGAGTTGCGTAATGAAATATAACTAATTTTATTGCAATTAATTGATATGTCCAGATTTGCTGCTTAAAACTAATAGAAATTTGATTATATTTAACAAATACCTAACAAATAGGAGACTGGCTAGAACAATGAACTGGATTTACTAAATTCGATGGGACGTCGAAACGATTGCTCTAGATTGTGAAGTCGTTCCTCAAGATCGTTCATTGAGTTGCGCAGCGTGTGACCTCGTGGTCGTAGAGAAATCTGAGGCGACTGCTGCATAAGATCATCTTTGACACCTGAGAAGGAATGTCGAGCGCATGAGGATCGTTTCTCGAACTTGGTATTTTGATAGTCATGTCGTTGGTGGTGCTGATGTTGAAGATGTTGACGATGCTCGCAGGCTCCACTTCGACAATTGAGCGCTACGAGGGGCTCATCCGTCTTCAGAGAGTCCTCATAGGTATCACTGCCGCAAATAATTAAAGAGTACAATAAACTGGTAATGTTCTAGGTCGTAGGTCTTACCTGCTATCGGTGGTACCTTGTATTCCACCTAAAGATTGTTGACGCAGCTCCAAATGAGCTTGCGCCTTTGCATGTCTGGGGCATAGTAACTCAGAGTTATGGGTACGTTTGCCGCTTACCCTTCCGTCGACGCTATGCTGGAAAGAATCTGGCGAAGTTTCGTAGAGCTCCCGACTACTAAGAAACTCAACGCCTGAGTCCTGACCCGTCGAATGAAGGGAGAACAAGGATGTTTCATAATTACTTCTGTGTCAAAAGAGAATAAATCATTTACAAACTTTCTTCTAGTATATACAGTCGGTCAACTCTTACAGATTGTTCACCGGCTGGCAGGCATTATATTTTAAAACAAACGGTGCACTGCCGCTATCAGGTTCTAATCTAGCTCCACCAACTGCTGTCTTAGTAACTGACTTGGGCAGAGGCACATCAATATATTCCCGCTGACGCTGCTGTCTATAAAGAGAACCAGTTTTAGACACATTTCTGTTTGGCCTAGAACTGGGTTTGACCACTTACTCGCTCAGATACTGATGATGTTGTTGTTGCGTGGCCAGAGCCTGCTGTTGGTGATGATGATGCAACTGCTGCTCCAGCTTCTCAGTGGCTGTGGCCGTTGACTGAGTTTGTGCCGAGGAGCAGACGGACTCCGGCATAAACGCACTAGTTGGACGAGTACCGCCCTTGCTACAGCGTTGAGTGTGCCGTTGGCGAAGACGTCGTTGTTGACGGCAAGACGAATCAATGCCAGCAATAGTATAGGTGAGACCGGCCTCTGAGGCTGGAAAGTCGCGCTGTGACCATAAGCCTCTGGAAAGAGATAAAGAAAATTGATGAATTGATGTGCAAAACTGTCATCTGGTATTTTTCGCTTTGAGTTAAATACTACTTAGTTTACTTTTATTTGATTTTTTATGTGTGCTAGTTTGTTTGTTGCATTTGCTTTTTTTTACAGTTAGAATTCCTCTGCGCCGCGATTGGCTAGAATCTTGGCATTAATTGGAACTGGTTTCATGCCAAAGCAAATTCAAAAAGAGCTAAAAACAAGTGCAACAACAATCAAACCAGCAAGAGCTTTCGAATTACTTAAAGATTTATTGCAGTCTTAAGCATTTGTAATGTTAACGACTATTTAAGTGTGCGTATGTCTATATTGTGGTGTTTTTTATGGCCATCAGAAATACAGTTAATACCGTTTTTGACGCAGACATAGGTAGCAAAATACGGCAATGATGGCGCCGATGCTGCAGAGCGTAAGAAGGACAACTGTTACAAATTCCAGGCCGCCCATAAAGCTGGAGGTGGAGGCATGTGTGGGATGTGGTATTTGTCCAAACTCAGCCAATTCAATGATACGGGGCATCGACTTTGAGCTGTCCACTGGTTGGCCTTGTTTCTGGTGCTGATGCAATTGCAAGGCATCTAGTTGTAGACCAGCTAACAATCTGACGGCAAAAGTAGAGAAAAGAAAATACAAAATTTTGTGTAAAGAGTTGACGGTTGCGGCACAATCACTTACTCCTGTAATTGGTCCATTTCCATAATGGCATTTGTGTGTGGATCAACAGCATAAATATACGCGTTAGTTCTGCAAATAAATCAAGTTTACTAAAGGCAAATTATCATAAAAGCATTACGTTACTCACGCTGCTTCCAAGCCACCTGAGTGTGGCTCCAAGAGGCGTACACGAACATCTTTGGCTATGGCATCGCTTAGTGCTTCCATTAGAGACTCAATGCGCTGTTCAACTTCTACAGGTTTACCAGACACAACAAGGCGTACCTGTCTGGATTCGTCAATGACATAAACAAATACATTTACAATACCGCTACGACCGTCGTCGGCTCCCATACGGTCTGTAGCTTTTACATCGAACCCATAGATCCGTTCAGAAATAGGTACATCTGCGAGTAAGCGTATGTTTCCCGATTGCTCGTCTATGCCGAAGAGGCGAGTAGGTTCGTTCAGCAAGCGATACCGTATTTCCGCATTGAGGCCCGAATCCGCATCGAATGCGAATACTTTTGTTACCGGATAACCGAAGCTGGCGCTACGCGGAATAACCGCAATTATGGGCTGCCCATTTCCCTTAAACTTTGGTGCATTGTCATTCTCATCTACAATGTGCACAAGAATACGGCATTCATTATAGGCTAATCCTTCAACTCGTTCGTCTTCCACTGGGTAGGCAACACGAGCATAGTTTCGAGCTTCACGAATTATTCGATCTGCACGTATGCGAAGTTGATAGCGCGAAATACGTTCCCTGTCGAAAGGTTTCAGGGCATAAAGAAGCATATTTTTAGCATCATATTCGAACGGCGGATGGGCATCTGTTTCGTCAAGGCCTTCTTCCAACCATAAAGACCATCGATAGTTCTCGGCGTTTAAGCCGTCTGTTAAATTCAGTCGCATTACCTCAGTGGGAGCTTCGTTATTTTCGGATAATTGAACCTCATAATAGGTATGCTTAAATATGGTAACATTAGGCATCGGCTCTACTTTAACTGACGGAGTTGGCTCAGTGACTGCCTGACCCTGTAGGTTGACTAAGACTATGGCAGTCGATGAGAGTGCTGGACTACCTAAATCTGAGGCAACCACAGTCACATTCAAGTGTTCATAGTCATTGTACCCACGTATATTAGCTACTGTTGAAATTGTACCATCGCGTGAGTCTATCTGGAAGACCGGGGCATGAAGTTCCTGATGGAATATTGAGTAGAGCACTAAGCCATTGCCATTGCCCACATAGTCCTTATCTATAGCTGTTACCTGTAATATTAAAAGGTATAAAAATATTTAACGCATAAATTGTGAAAACTTTTCAGACAGAAAGTATGTCAATTTGTACCTTTCTTAAAAATACTTACTTGCTTAACAAACATTCCCGGCTTTGTACTTCTATCCAAATAAGCCTTATAAATGGGTACCATGAGAGTCACATCAGATACATCAGCAATATACTTGA
Organism: Scaptodrosophila latifasciaeformis; assembly: GCA_037075145.1. Taxonomy (NCBI): domain Eukaryota; kingdom Metazoa; phylum Arthropoda; class Insecta; order Diptera; family Drosophilidae; genus Scaptodrosophila; species Scaptodrosophila latifasciaeformis. The sequence goes on from JBAMCM010000019.1 coordinate 750,088, forward strand.
CCGCCTTCGTTTGATCATCATAGCCAATAAATTCAGGCTTGTTGTCATTAATATCTAGGACGTTCACTTCTACTTCCACTGAACTAGACATACGCTGCAGCGGAATTGCATTGTCGTTGGCAATGACTTGGAAATTGTACTTAGGGCGTACTTCTCGATCCAGCTGACCAGTGATTTTAATAACGCCCGATGCTGGTTTGATTTTGAACGGCAGATTGGGATCGCTCACCGTGTATGTGACATTGGCGTTTTCGCCAAAGTCCAAATCGACAGCCACCACCTGACCGAGCACACTATCTTTGTAATCACCTTCTGCCATATCAAAACTATACCAGGATTTTCTAAAAGTGGGAGCATGATTGTTCACATCCATGACCGTGAATCGCAGACAGGTGGAATCTTTTAATCCGTCTATATCAGTGACACTGAGATTAAGCCAGACTTCAATGTTTGCGGCTAATGGATGGTTTACAGCCAATTCGCCTGTCAACTTGTCTATGGAAAAATGTCTGACACCATAGATTTTTGATGGCATATACATGAGTCCCACAGATCTCTCAATTTGCTCGCCAACCAATTCATAGTGTAGTTGGGCATTTTTACCAAAGTCATCATCGCTGGCGGTCACCTGGAGCAATTTGGTGCTCACAGGCGTATCTTCATAGATGGCGAATAGTGGGCACTTGAAAAGGCTCTGCGATTTTGTGTGCATGGCACGGCTAATGCGGCGCCGGGACTTGCCCCGCATCTTCTGAAGTGCAGTCATGGCGCCACCTTCTGTATGAAATCGTGGTGAGCCTGGTATGTGGTAAGGTGGTGGAGCCATCATCATTGCGGCTGTGGCAGCTGGTGCAGCCATGCTGTTTGATGTTTCCACAAAGTAGATTTCCATATCCGTGGTATACTCACGTATTTCCACTTTGGAGTCCTTAAATACTGAAATGCGCTCAAATATTGGTGCATTGTCGTTCACATCTGCCACCAGAACAGTAAGATGGGCATAACCCGAAAGTCCTCCAGTGTCAGCGGCTATAATTTTTAGATTATACAACTGATCCTTTTCCCTGTCCAGGCCACGTTTGCCTGTGTAAGTAATGCGGAAGTATGGTCCTGAGCTGAGCTTAAAGTTAGATTGCATGAACGAGGTGTGAAGCTCTTGATATTTAAATTCATCGTTCCATTGATCGGTTAGATTAAATATATTAAAGGAGCCTGTGTTAGGTTGCAACTTGTGTTGACTTGTGTTTGCATCTCCCGCACTTGAATTAATGTATTCAATGGTGAATTGATCACTGTAGTCGCCTTGTAACAACACACGAAAATCGGCGTTAGCCCCTGCATCGGCATCATGGATGTGGATCGCCTGATTCATGGATAGCTCTGTGCCCACCGCACAGTTCTCATTTATTAGACCCACGTAAGTCAGAGCATTGAATTTGGGTGCATTGTCATTGACATCGTCAACCTTAATGTTGACCTGATAAATTCCAGCGCCGCTAATGAGCCCTGTGCTGTATTCCACAATCACCGTAAGTTCATAGCTGTCCTGTTGCTCTCTGTCCAATCCTGTAAGGGTAAGCAATGTACCATCCTCGGTAATTGATATTTTATTCACAACCTCTTGTTGATTGGCTATAATGTAGCGTAACTTGAGATTGCTGTCTCCAATGAGACGACGTGGCAAGCGTCGCTTGGCCTTTGAACTGTGCTGGCGCTGGCTTCGACTACGGCTCCGAAAACGACTGCCTGTTGTTAGGTTTCCAATTCCAGTCGACAGGTCTCGGAAACTACCCAATTCATTATTTACTACATTAAGACCATTTTTATAAAGCAGCTGACCAATGATACCACCCACCACATTTTCTTCAATATGGAAATTAATGATGTTCATATTGATTTCCCTAACAACATTAAGAAAGAATTAGTATTGACGTCAATAGATCTAACCGGAGGAAACTTACTCTATGACCGGTCGAAGCGGTACCTTCTGTTCCTGTTTGTTGACAATATTTATGGTAACATTTGTAATCAACACCCCTTCATCGCTGAATTCCGGTGCAGCGGCTGTGGTAAGAGGCGGAGAGCTTCGGGACATTACTAGAGACTGAGTGGAATTGGCGAAAAGCTGTGTGTATAAGTAAATTTAGAGTTTGAAGTCTAAGTAATTAATCAAATTTGAGCTCACATAGTTTGCAACTGCTTCAAAATGGTATACTTTCCGCTTGAATTCTGACAGTTCCCGAATTATCGTAATAATCCCCGACCGTTCTTCAATAGCAAAAGGCACACCTTCTGAATAAGTATGCAATAGATCATACATAATTTCGTCTTCGCCATCGTAAATGAGCGTAGTGCGCACTTGTCCAACCGAAGTACCAAGTGGTGTGCTCGCACCCACCCAAAACTCATAGGGGGCACCAACAAAGTCAATCGCCTGATCATCTATTGTTGCGTATACTTCAATGGTGATTACGGCTAGAGAAAAGCGTCGTTCGGAAGGGTTTGTCGGCTGATCGCTGGCTTCTACAAAGACAGCAATTCGACCACGCCGCAGAGGCCCTCCTACAAAGATTGTACCGTTTTTGTTATCTAATCGGAAGGGTATGTATCCGCTGCCCTTGGGCCTCTGTAGTTCGTAGAGCAGGAGCCCATTATTTCCCTCATCTGGATCGTGGGCCTTCACCTGACCGATCTTGTAACCAACTGGGGCTGTTATTGGAACCTTAAACTCGTACAAATTGCCGTGCTCGAACTTTGGAGTGTTGTCGTTGGTATCAAGTAAAGTGATCTCTACTTTGACTTGATTCGGACCAGGCTTCTTCAGATGCTTGTCATCCAAATACGAAGGATTACGCTCAAGTGCCTCAACTTTTAATTGTATTGACTTTCGTTTTTCACGGTCAAGAAGTCTGTCGTCACGAACTGTTATCCAACCAGTGCGTGAATCAATTCGAAAGGCACCCGAAGCTGCGGTGGCTTCAACTAAATTATATAAGAATTCAGAATTTTCGCCTTGGTCTCGGTCTACTGCATTCACTTGAAGTACACTGAATCCAGTTGGCAAATTTTCTACAATTGAAATGTTGTAAAAGTCCGCTTCAAACTCGGGAACATTGTCATTTAGATCGAGTACTTCTACTTCGATTCTGAAATAGAAAATATTGTGTTACATTAATGGTAATGATCCATTTAAAACAAGAATGCAACTCACCTGGCCAGGGCTTTCTTAAGAGGATTATCCTTTTGACGAGCCTCCAATTGCAATACAAAGGTATTGCCTGGCAAACTCTCCTCTTCTAGATCGATCTCCTTCTGAAGATACATAACACCGTTGTGCGGATTTACTCGAAAAAGCTGACGCTCATTTCCTGATATGATATCATAGACAAGAGTAGCATTGAGCGAGTCCTGATCAAAAGCCATAATTGGCGGTGCAAAGTAGAGTGGTATGCGAACGGGCATACCAGTCATAGGATAAAACTCATTGATCTTAGTGCGATAAACTCCTTCCGTGAACTTTGGAGGTAGATCGTCAACATCACGTACGTTTATGGTAATTGTGGTATTCGCCTGATTGGCGGGTGAGCCCCGATCCCAGGCGAAGAGCGGTAACTTAAATTGTCTTATACCGTTATCAAAATCAAGTTCCCGCTTAAGGATCAGCAGTGGACGGTGTGGACTTTTCAAAGCGAAATACGGTCGACCATCGGCTGACAACTGGTCCGGGACTGTGGACATACCGAAATATATCTCTGAGTTGGGCGTATTTGGCTTATCGCGATCAAAAGCCTGCACACCTTCAAAAATGATACTCTCTATAGCGGTGTTTTCATCTACATCGATAATATACGGGGTGTGTAGGAACTCCGGTGCATTGTCATTGACATCTTCAATGTATACCGTAATGGAAAGAAAGCTTCCCTAAGGGGTTGTATGAATGAATATGTATTGGTATCCGCAGATGGACGGCAAACTTACCTCGTCCAGTTTTTCATTATTACCAGCACACAGTATACGAAATTTAAGTAAGTTTCGTGGTACATCTCGATCTACTAGACGCTCTAGCGAACGAGCTAGACTAACCACCAAAGTGGTCGCATTGTGCTCTGTCAAATTGAAGTACTTGTGATCACCACTTGCATCAGCGGCCTTAAGGGATACACTAGATCTCGGATACGCCTGCAGTCGCAGTATCTCCTTTCCAACTTCAGCATCTTCGCGCAAGCGTATAAATCGTACGCCCTCACTTTCGGCGGTCACTCCATCAAACGTATGAAAAGCACAACCATTTGTTGCTAATGGAGTAAATTTTTGCAGGAATAAATTTCAGTTAGTTTACAATATATACAAAAATATTTTACTCTCTGAGCTTAAAGAAAGTTCTTTTGGACCTTCCAAAGTATTGTTGGAAAATTGCGGCATTACTGATTTGGACGTGCAAATTGCACACTGTGAACCATAAAGACGCCCCGTCACACAATAAGGGAAAACCAACTACAACAACAAATGGCAAAATTGCAGGGTCTCCTACGGCGCGCATGCGCACTTCGAATTACCGGTATCAAAACTTTCTATGTTTGCCGCGCGTGTGGTGCCACAAGAAGAGACAGAAGCAGAGGTAGATGGTAGTGCAAAAGGAGGTGGCCATTCAACCACGCCCATTCGTGGCAACGATTTTCATGTGTAGTTGCAACATTTCTGCAGATTGGTGTTGTCTTTGCAATCAGCCCAAAGAGAGACGGCGAATCTTGCAAATCTAGAGTTTATTTTATGCTTTTGTGCTGTTAGTTTCTTAGTTTTGTTCCCACCCTCATGACATAATTAACCATTTTTTATGCTGCATTTTCCGTGGCACAAGTGCAACATTGCAGTTTTTGGGCTCTGGAAATTAAGTTTCGAGTGACAAGAAGATAGAAACAAAAGACGATATACATTTTGTAGACTCTGGGTATTTTCTACTTTTTGGTTAGCTCGGACTGACTTGTTGACTTTCTGACATTTTTTTCGGAACATCAAGTATAGCGAGAAATTATCATTGTTTGTTTTTTTTTCTTTTTTTCTGATGTCGTTATTATTTTGTTGTTGTTGCTGCTGGAACTTGGAGTGAAATCTTTGCAGTTATTGTATATGTTGTTGGTGTCGTTGTTGCTTTAATTTTTTCCTCGACTATTTTCATAGGCATTGCTTGTTTATTGTTTTATTTGTGGCTTAGTTTTATTCCACGTCTTTTATGTTTGTTTGTCGGAGTACTTGTGGCGCTGACTATTTAAATGGAAGTTTCTATTTACTTGCAGTTTCTAGCTTAATACAATGGGAATGCGTTTTCTTTCAGCATGCAGATCCACATCTACAAATTAATTCAATGCAAGAAAAAGTCCTTTTCTGGTATAATTTCACTGTCTTCCAAGCTGTTGTCATTTCTATTGGACACACTCGCAAATTAAGTTTTGGGAACTCTCGACACACTTTGAACCCAACAATGCGTTAACCTTTAGGTTCAGACGAGAACCTCGGCTTATTAAGTTGAACACGTCAAGCAAACAAATTATGTTTTAATTAACACTTTTCACATTTCTTCATGTCATTTTTAGTGGTTTTGTTCTGTTTTCTACTTCATTATTTCGCTGTGGTGCAATTCTGAAAGTTCAACTGGTTAGTGGCTTAGGTGATGGTGGCAAGGTGCGTTGGAAGTGGTAGTTCGGATGGGAGAAGGCAAACATTCTTTTTTCTTGTTTTCGGCTTAGACTTGAGCCAATGAACTAGTTTCGTAAATGATTGGAATACCGGCAGGAACCGCAACCGGTCAGGTAATTGGCTTATTCTTGACTTAAATGATGTATGCAAATATACTAGAATCAATTGGTTTGTTTATATTTTTAAGATGGTGCTGGGAAAGCAGCGCGCTGCGTTTTAGCTAAAAACGAGGTTACTTAACGGATCAGCAATTCAAGTCGAATGACAGTGACAAAGATCGGCAGGCCAGCCACTCGTCGAGCAGACCAGTTGTCCAGAGGAAAACTAATAGCAAAACCGCCCGAACAAGACACTTGGATGACGAACTGCATCGACAAATCACTTCAAACTTAATAAAAAACAGTCATAACGATGCATTTGAGAGTCACAGTATCCCGACTTTAAAATAAGGCTATAACGGCATTTCAATGCTCGTTATATGTGCGACCAACTTGCCTTGCGCTAATCCTGTTTGCGCAGCAAATCCCATCAAGCACACCGAAATCCAAGCCAAATACTTGAAAAGTGTGTCAGGAGGGCATGGTGGCTTGAAGCGCATCCTGGGCAAGTGAAAATTGGCAGAAGAATCCTGGACCATATTGCTGTAAGCTTTTGATTTTTGAGTTTAATTCCTGTTTAAGTTTTTAATTTTTGTGTTTTGTGCGTTTCCGACGCGGTATTTTCTTTTTTTCACATGACTGCCTGACACTGCCCAACCGACAACGCTAACACTCAACGACGAACTGAGCGATGAGCCCGGCCAGAAATGGCACTCAAGACGTACAAGACAACAACAGCAAAGCCAAGCTCCGCACAAGTTACTCTATGGGACGAGACTAGTTTTTCACGCTTGCAACGCAAACCGCAAACAGTGTGGCAAGGTGGAAAGGTGGGAAGTAGGTGGTTTCAGTGGCAAGTAAAACGACAAGTGCCACAAGAACGGGGCACCATTTTCCCGAGCTTTTAGAAGGAAAACTCTCATATATTCCAGATTGGGGTTGTAGACATTTATGAAAACTTTTATCTAGAGGTGACGACTTATGAAACAGCTACAAGAAAACAAGAAAACCGTTGGTGTTAGTTTATAGTTAGTTGTCTTTTTATTGTTTGCGTGTTAAAAATTCAAAAGCAAAATCAAAAGCAATGAAACGAAATACGCGCTTCAGCTCACAATAAAAAAAGAAGCAAAGAAGGAAAAAAACAAAAGCCCAGCAGAGCCCAACACATCCCAACAGCAATCCAAGATGATTCGTAATAATAAAGAGTCCAAACAACAAAACTTATTAACATAAACATAAACACGCAGCTTAACTGAGCCAGTCAGTCCAGATGGGTCCAATGGGCGAGTACACAATAGTGGCCGATGGAGCGGGCGAACGGAGGAGCCTTCCCATAAGCTCATCATACTCACATTCTCTATTGACGGTGGCTTCGGCAAGGGCCAAGGGGAAGCCCAGAAAGCGCATCCAAAAGTCAGAAATCAAACACAAAACAAATTGCTGGCCCCCATCAAAACGAAGCGCACGGCGAACAATAAAGCGATGCTTGTAAATAAGTCTGCATCGGCATGGGCCGGGATGAATGGCGGTGAATCGCATATTGTGTGGATGCAATATAAAAAGCTAATGTAAAGTCGCCTTAACGGTGTATGGCATAGCACAGCAGCACTACTAGCAACATAACAACGAAATGGGGGAATAATCTGAAGATGGCGATGGAGATGGAGATGAGCGAAAAGAATAGCTTGTCTTGCCCATTGTGCGGATTGTCATAACGAAAGAGATGCCAGACCAAAGTACTGGCTAAAGAAATTGTTAACAAGAGCAGGTTGTAGAAAGCCAGCTGCAGAAGCCTAAGGCTTTGTGTTTAATAACTTTACGTAACACCTGAGCAGACCCAGGAGCTAAAAGCAAACACTAAACACTAGGCAAATGCACTCAAGCTGCACTGTGCTGTTGGTCACTCAGCCAGGTAGTCGGTTGGCCAGTCTGGCTAGTCTTTGTAGCCGGGTTGAAGTAATTGTGGCAGTCGACTGGTCAGTGGCTTGGAAAATTGACGCGTGCGAATCGGCGGGGGGTTAGATGTGGAATCATGAATTTGAGCAACTGAAAGAACTTATTGTCAGCTCTTTTGGAGAACTGTGCTTAATCAATTTTTCAGAATAGAGAAAACTGGAATTTAATTAAAATATTCAAAGAATTAAGTTTTAAGAGTACATAGGCTTTAAGATTATTATTTTGGAATTCGTTGATATAACTTTTTTTCAGAGCTTTCAGAAGTTATGATGCATTTTACAATATTTTTTAATTTTAAATGGGTAAATACACAAAAATCTTTTGGCAGTTATGGTAATTTGTTTGTGAAGAAAGCCAAATTCAAAATTTCATATTATAAATTTTAGATTTAAAGACAATTACTTATATAAAACAAGCACACATTTAGACTCTTAAACGCCCGGCTCTCAGTTTTACTTAATTTAGAAAAATGAAAGGGACAGGTTGATATACCTTTTATTTGCATTTGCACATGATATTTATTTGCATATTATAATCCACATTTAAAAAAAAGAAAATAATTCATAACGAATCAGGTAGTCGAGCATTCGTAAAATTTATTAAATTGAATGCTTTACTCTCCTTTCATATTAAAAGCGAAAAGACATTAAAGAGGACAGTAATCCAACTAGACTCAAAATAGTGTGTATGCGATTTTGTTTGAAGAGTTCAAGGACCTGAATATTACACGAAAGACTGTATATTTTCATTACCATGACTTTCGATTTGAGTTTATACATCGTATATGTCCAAAAATGGCGCCTTTATTGAAAGATGCGATTCAAATGCTTCCAAACTGGTTGCTATATTTGTTTATTTTTTTTTTTATTATTTTTATATTAATAATAATAATTAATTGATTAATATTATTGATTAAATCAATCTTCTAATAAGAATAAATAACAATTTTAAGCTTTAATATTAAGCGCCATCTACTGGAAATCCCTATTGAACCATGAGAATATAGTTGCCCTCTATTGGCAGGTAATATAAATTTGAGCGGTAAAAAGCGTCACCTACAGATAATTCAATACTTTTAAAATGCAACACTATTTGCATTTTAGCGCGAACTGGCTACTTTTAAAACTGAAAAATAAACAACTTTGTTATTTATTAATAGTTCTGTTATTTAAGCTTTTTTTATACATAGTTCGCACGTTAGGTAAAACTTAAATTAATGTAGTTCCGTGAAGTCAAATAAACTCTCTTTTTTTCTTATAATTTATGGCCGGTCTTGTTATCAAATTTGATATTTAAGCCTTTTGCTGATAACCGTGTTCAAAACACTCGATTGATACGATATAAACATTATTAATGACAAGACTCTTATGTAGCTGAAAAAGTATGCACGACAACAAATATCGGATTTTCGATTTAAAACATTAAAATTTTGGCTTCACTCTTAAATAGAAAGTCTTGGTTAGGGTGCTTAAAAAATTTGGCATCTCCTTCATTTGATTCATAGCCTCATTACTGGTACTTGACTGATACCCATAGGCAACTGTTCGATTGACTTCAGTAAGCAAACGGAGTAGTTCCACTCCCTCGGCTCTACGTGCCTGATCATCAGAGGCCGCATTAAGGACATTGCAGAGGGTCTGTATAAACCACGAACCATCTATTGAGTTGCGAAATGAGTAGGATTCTACAACAAAATAAATGTATGGTTTCATGTTAGTTAAAAGTGAGCAGCTATTTCTAATTCTATAATTATACAACTCACTGTCAAAAGTCGAGTAGAAAACCAACATATCTGCCGTCGTTGGAATTGCATAGGTGGTAGGCCTGGTATCTTCCTGAGGTGCGCCTGACATGACAGCAAAGCTAGTGAACTGTACAGGCTTTTCCAGTTTGTCGCCACGACACGCCTGAACGAAGAATATCTTTGGCTTGTTGATAAGTGTCTTGCAATTATTGCCAAGGAAAGGATTCCAGAGTCTTTCAACTGGATAGGGCATGTCCTTGGCATAAACTTTTCCTTCTGTTCCATGGGACATTACCACCAAAACGAAGCAGTCATTTTGACTGTGATCCTCGCTGGCAACTATTTACACATAATCACATAAAATTCATGGATCGCCCATATTTCGAATAAATATAGCTTACCCTGTTTTAATATATCGGTTAACTTCTCGAATACCAAATCATTGTAAACTCGTACATCAAAGCCAAAAGCCTGAAATTCCAAGCAAGCCAATTAGCTTTTGTCCACTATTCCAATGCAAACGAGCTGTCATGGGAACCATGTAGCCATCATACCTGAAGTGCTTTTTCCATATCATCACGATCCTTTTCGGTTCCAGTGCGCGCCTTCTGGCCCTTGACCTCCTTGTGGTTTAAAATCAATGCCAAGCCAGCTCGGGAACAATTTTCATATGTATCATCTTTCGTGGGCCTGGAAATTATTGTGTGAACAATATCCCGAGCTTCCGTTGGAGTTTTCACAATCTGTGTGGCATCCGCTTTGTCTTTCTTTTTTTTATCTTTTTTTCCAAACAAGGAAAAGTCTGTTTCATCCATGTCTGTATGAATAAGCTGGCAACGTCTGACTAATTTCCAAAAGTTTGAGCCCACCGATGTCTATTATCTTATCAATGCAGGGACTTATCAGCAAATGAGTGGCAAAAGCGGTGGGCTTTTACTCTCTTTGCCAACTTATTCTCATTTGAAGTCTAACACTCTTTGGGCTCTTGTTCTAACTTTTTCTCTCTCGAATGGCTGATGGAACATGACTATTCCACCATGTTGATTAGCCTGCTCAACGGGATGTCGATTTTATAACCGGCAATTGGATGTTAATAAAATGTGTTTTGAAATGCACCAGACAATTTGATTTGGGGTCGGAACACGCCCACAAAAATGGCAAGAAGAAGCAAGCTGTACATCGTATTGGGGGATTGATTCCCAAAAAAAAATTTTGACTGATGTTGATTTTAGGTTTTAGTTTTCCCCCCAGGAAAGCCACCAAATGGAAACAGGAAATTGCTTCCCCAATCAATCACACCATTTTCAGCGTAAATTAGCTTAGGAGAAATACAAATAAATATTCAGTAACTGAATTTTGCTGTTACTGCTATTTAATTTTCTTTGACTTTGTATGACCATTACAAAGCAGAAACAATTGCACAAGCGCGATCAAGTCAAAAGGGAGTGGAAGGAAGCAGAAGTTTTTCGAGCTTTAAATATCACAAGCCCTCCTCGCTCAAAAGTACAGCTTGCCAGGCTTTTCCGTTTAAAGGGTCCTAGATGTGCGAGTGTAGGCTTAACCCTCTAAGGCTATTTTCTTTAATTCTAATTAAAAAATATCCAAATAATTTTTTCTTAAATAAATTTTGCCCACTGAGCTCAAAAATGGCATTAGAAAAAGTTTTCGGCCAACCGTTTACCTGCCAGGTGAGAAAATGTGAATGAGTGTCTCAAGGCACTCTTGGGGATTAAAGTGAAAAAATCAAACGCATATTCCATTAGTGTAAGTTTTCATTTTTTATTATGATATTCAAAAAAACAATTTTTTTTGGCAGTGCAACAAGGGTGGAGATTGTATTTTTTGCATATGCACTGGGTTTGGGATGTTTTGCAATTCTTGCACCATCTTTTCCCGCCATCTCGACTTAGCCAAATAGGAAAATGATCCTGCAGATCCAAACGCCAGTCTGCTATATGATGATTTGACTTTGCACCAATTTTAAGTCTAGCTGCTGGAGAAGACGACACTGGCGGACTTTGTTGCCCAAGCCTATGAAGAGATGGAGATCGCGATGCTTCACTCCTGGAACGACCCACTAATGGCTTTTGGTGAAATCCTACGAGGCCCGCAGCAATTTCTCCTCCCCGAAATCTGGAAGATTTTAGGGTTACCTTTTTCATTATTTGATATACGCCTGTTCAAAATATAGGCATTTGTTGCAGCCATATCCACCAAATGGTAAAAAGTACGCGTCGCAGAATCTCTGGTCTTGGCTTTAATATGGTAGCGGCCGATCCATCAAGTCTACACCCTCAAGTCTACCCTCTTCCAACTGAACAGAATCAAAAAAAATGAGAATCGGTAAAATCAGACAGTTTATAACGTTTACGTATTAGGTCTGCCATTTCTCGTAGTCTTTTAATTGCAAAAATTTAAATTTAGTAAATAAAGATCGTTTTAAGTCGCAAATATTCCAAGCACTGGAAATTATCATCTATTAAAAACACTTTGAAAAAGTATACTCTAAGCCCCAAGAGTGCCTTGAGGCACTCATTGGTATTTCATTGTTAAAATGCATATGTCGTTGATATTGATAAAAACAAATGCTAATTTCAATAGCTAATATACATACCTTAAACCAAAAAAGTTTAAAGTTAATCGGTTTGCAAAATTTATATATTTTTACACTTTGAAGAAAATAGTTGCACCGAACAAAATTTCACGCGCGAACAGCAAATAGACAAAAAGCTCCACGAAGAGCTTTAGAAAGCGATCAAAGTTTTTTGGTATTTATTAATACATTATTTAGTTACTTTAAAATATTACTTAAATAATAAACAACTAATTACTTATTTTGTTATTGAATAAATAAAAAACTAATGGGTATTCGAGGGTTAGCCTTAGCAAAGACACAAGCCAAATTTTCGATTCACATATTCCATTTTCATTGCTCCGCGAATAATGGAATTGGCATCCAAATGAAGTTTACACGGCTCTTTGCATCACGATTTAATGAGACCCATCTAAGAATATAAATAAATATATATAATAATATAAATAAAATATACAAAAATATATACACAACGCACGATCCATTTGTAAAGAGATAATATAGGCTCAGTGCGGAATCAATACTATATGAATAGCCTCATTTCAATCGTTATCACGATTGAAGGCGGACGTGTAAGCGTTGTCACAGCAACAGGAACAACTCTGTTCCATTTCATTTTGTTTTAAGAGAGCAGAGGGTACTTTTTAAGAGAGCAGAGGGTACTTTTTAAGAGAACAGAGGGTACTTTTTAAGAGAACAGAGGGTACTTTTTAAGAGAGCAGAGGGTACTTTTTAAGAGAGCAGAGGGTACTTTTTAAGAGAGCAAATTGAGTGCAGATTTTGTGAGAGCCGCGGTTCTCTCTTGGTCAAGACAGCGTCACAAAGTGGCAAAGGGACAGAAACAAAAAAACCAACAAGCAAAGGCTAGAATTGCAGGAAAAAAAACATTTGAATTTGTAAAACCGTTGTGAACAGTCGGACGCGGCGCATTGATTTTCGGAACGGTAACGGCGTGTGTCTCGAGGAAGCAGTGCGGCAACTTACAAAACAAAGAAAATAAATTTACAGCAAAAAAAAAAAGAAAAGAATTTCCAATTGCAAGTCAATGTGTTTAAGTGCTGCGAGTGTAATTTAAATCATGTTCTGTGCATAAATATGTCAAAGTGGCTTTTGCTCGCCAACAACTAAGCAGCCAAGCCAGTGCAACTAAGTATAAAGTGAAATCCAAGGAGCCAGCGGCAGTCAATATAAAAATAACAACACCAAAGTGCATCAACAACTGCATCACAGTCGTTGCTGTTAAACTCGTATATGCAAAAGGCGCATGCAGAAAAGAGTATGTAAAAGAGCCGACCCTAGGGTAAGAGACTCTGCGGAGGCTTGTGGATTATGTATAAAACAACTGGTCCTGCAAATAAAAGCGTGTTTTTCAGAGTGTGTGTGTGTGTTCACTAAACAACACAGCAAGGGACATAATGAATTAGGGTGGTGGTTCACGTATGTGAACAAAGCAATGAGGACAGACATCTAAAATCTGAAAATTTTCACCAAAATATACCGCTAAATGAAAACGAAATCAAATCAAAAAGACCTCCACCAAAAAGCAAACAAAAAGCACGCTCTTAGGCGTCGTTCCCAAAGCGTTGTTAAAAAAAGCCCACAAAAAAAAGAAAACAAAACAAAAAGAGAATGGCATAAAAAATAGATTAAAGTGTTCTATGCTGGAAAGAGAGAAATGGCTGTAATGGCAAACAAAAACAAAAATCAGAAAAAAATAAAATAAACTTAAAAGTTCTAAATACTAATAATAATATCGGTGGTGTACCGACTACTAGGTGACATCCCATATACTACGGAAAAAAGCCAACAAGTAGCATGAAAATCTCAAGACTGCGCCAAATTTTAGTATGGGCAACTCCTGAGTCCTACAAATTGAGTTCAACTGCAAATCTAATGAACTCTGGATTTGTGGGTGGAGAATCTTACCTTATCCATTCACCGACAGCCTTGTGCTGCGTGCCTTGAGTCAAATATTTAAGATACTTTATGGTATGCCCCAGCTGGCCACGAGAATCCCAATCCCCCATTCCGAAGAGCCAGCATCATCCACCTGTGAGGTGTAAAATCTGAGGCTGGCTGGCTACGAAAATATTTATTTATGTGCTCACTCGCACCCAGACGGGGGAAAAGTGAACGAAGTTGACTGCTGCGCTTTTCTCGACCCTTTTTGGTCTGATCCCTGGGGGCAATCGGCAGGGCCGAGATGTCGGGTTAACAAGAATGTCGGGAGACCATGTCCGTGTCGTAGGCATTTTATGAACTTCTGTTGTAAAATTATTAAATATGCAAGCACTCTCTGACGCTTGGGTTGCTTCACATTGGTTGGGAATGTCCGAAGATTAGGAAAGAATCAGAAAAGGCTATGGAGATAGAGGAGTTACAAAAGTGGCTCAATTTAGATGTGGAGCTACTGCTACGGAAACTTTTTGCTTTTGATGTTCTCCCTATGGGACGGGGAATTACAAAAAAAAAAAAAAAAAAAAAGAATTAAGAGAACGTTATTGCAAACCTAAACGGAGCGTAGAAATGAACGAGTGGCTGCTGATACACCCGGTCTGTTTAGACTTGTATTGAATGAGCGGTAATAAAGTCGAGTTGGATTTGTTGAAAATTGCGTTAAGTGGATGCCGACGTCAACGGTAGCCAGTGACAGTTTTGTATTATGAACTCAACAACACACTTGATAAAGTCGACAAGAGTCGAGAGTGTACGAGCAGGTCTAAGGACGGAGATGTTTAGGGGTGGCAGTGGCGACTGTATTGGTGCTGGGAGCATGGGTCCGAAAGGAAACGAAATGCTGGGCTCAGGCTACGGTCGCGCAATAAACGAAATTATTATGCTAAATTGAACACAAAACGGTCATAGAGCCAAAGAGTAATTCATAGTTTCGGAGAGAGTACGAAGGCGGGAGGCTTAATTTTCAAAAGCAGCGCTCCAAAACCCATGCCCCCTGGCATATCTGCCTTGAGCACTTAACGCGCGAGTGAACGGCGAAAGCATCGAAACTGCTTCCCAAATTTGAACCAAAGAAATGGGGGTTGACTGTATTGTAAACGGGGCGCTGAGAGCTGGACTGGGTTTGGGGGAAGTCATCGGGTGTTTGATAACAGTCCCGGTTTTCCCGGTCGGACGCGCCGGTAGTTGACAGTTGAACATAACAATAAAAGTCATAATAATAATAATAACAAAGTTACAGTGAGAACGGGTGCAAGTGAGAGTGAGAGTGAAGCGAAGAGCCGGAGAAATATACGGAAATGGAGAGTGAAAGGATGGGGAGGGTGTTGAATGAGTATGTAGCAAAACGCCGAAGCTTCACAAGACAGCTAGAGGAAAGAGTGGGTGCGCTGAAGGGCGGAAAAGAGGGGGTGGCGTATAGTTTTAACCACAAAAAGCGGAAGGTGAAAATTAAGAAATTAGCGTACATTAAAGCAAATGATGGGGATTGTGGTAACTAAGTAAATTGGAATCCAGAGCACCAAACCAGCCGATCCATCATCCCGAACATAGCCGATTAGAGTTCAGAAGAGCTAGATGATGGTATTTGTGGTCTCCGTGTGTCGTTCACTTTAACTTAATTATATAATTTGAGCCGCAGCGGCAACAACTTCCAAACGAGTGAGGGAGAGATACATATTTCAGTGAAGGAGTGAAGGGCAGAGTGAGAAGAGCACTGTTGCAACTCACTGCAAAATGAAATGAGTTGCATATGCTTAAGCCAAAGTGCTGTCGCAAATCATACCCAAGTCATCGGATTAGTGACGCTGCCGTCTTAAGTGAGTCAGCAGGCAGTCCGCCAGTCAGAAAAGCGAGCTAGCAAGTCAGGCAGTTCGCGCCGGGCCAAAGTAAATAATCCTTTAACCACAAAGCAATTATGCTGCACAGAAGCAGTACCAGTACCAGCCACAGCAGTGGTAATCAGTGCTTTTGAGCTGGCAGAAGCGACATCTTGTCAGCCGGTGAAAAATTGCACAGAGACACAGATACAGTCCGAGCCGAGTGTAGGGCCCAGAGCAGACGAGGCTACGCGCTGCAACAGCAACAAACAACTGTGGCAGCAAATTACTTTAAATGCCAAGGCAAGGCAAAAGGCCAGCGAAGCTTATGTGAAAATTTTAAATTACCCAGGACTTGTCAACCAGCTGCTGGGGGAGCTGGTTGGACAGGGGTTTGTTGTGACCATTGCTGCGCTTTTTAATGCGGCCGCCCAGAAGCATTTACTGCTACACACTGTGTAGCTGTGGCTGTGGCTATGCCAGTGCAGAGAGGACATTTTAATTGCATGCTTTAGGGTTGTACTGCAGGAACTGGGAGTTGAATTTCGTCCCTTATTCAGTTGTGGTCAGCCGTTGAGTGTACAATCCTCTGTATGTCCTTGATTAGTTGCCACCCGGCAGCAGGTTCTCTTTGTGGTGGTCAGTGTGGTCGGGCCAGTTTATGGTTCTGCCTACCATAGCTCTAAACAAAGGGCTTAGCTCCGGATTATGGTGGACTTTTAATGCTCGACATTTTTTCCTTTGCTCCCTATAGTCTTTGATTTATGGCATATACAAAAAGTTGATGCCGTAGCGCTCTCCTAATTGGTCTTCTTTGAAAAAGTGTTTTGATTGAAAAACGCTTGTAGTGGAATAAGAAATTTCATTTTTCCAACTTACTGCTTTCATGCTGACCTCAACAATTCTGTGGCAAATCCTTAATCCTCTCATGGTTACCAAAGATCTTTTCAGATATTTTCAGTTTAATGCCTGAAATTGATTGGTGGTACTTGCAAAGCACAACACCAATACAGCTCTAGTCGACAACGAGTTCCTACTGTGTCTGCTTACATCTTTTAGCCTCACAATCGCATAGCAAAACCAAATATTTTGATCTCTGTGTCTCTCGAAACCAGCCAAACAAGCTGCCTGCGCTTCAATTTACTTCTAAGCTGTGACAGCAACCCTTTGGTCAGCTGTGGTCAGAGTCTCTTGTTCAGCGTCCCTCGCACTTTCAACCTTTCAACGGGGTCGCGGATTTACATTTGTTGCACAGCTAGAGGCCGCAGAGTCGAGAAATGGGCATGTGGCAGGCCAAACAACGAGTCATTCATAAAAACACAAGGCTGTAAGAAGGGACCAGGGAGTGCTTTGAGAGACGCTTTTGCTCCCTTCTGCTGCCGTTGCATCGCTTTTGTGGTTGGAACTTTTATATACTATAGTTTATACAGTTGCTTGGCTGGTTAGGTTGTGTGTCTGCTGAACAGCAAAGAGAGGTGTCAACGGGGGTCTTAGTCTGCCTTTTATGCAGTTAAGTGCTTAGTTGCGTGTAACTTTAGACTGTTTAACAAACTCGCACACACAAGTGTGGACACCTCTGACCAAGTGTTTGACTTTGACGTGGTGGGGTTGAGGTGCAGCCAGATGACGAGGTTGTGGGACGAGGCGAAAAGACCAAGTAGCTCGGAGTCGTCTTGTTGTTCACTTTTTGGTTTTATTGCCGTTTAATGGGCTGTGGCTGCTGGGCAAACTTTGTCCTCTGCATATTATCTAATTTGTATGGAGTTAGCCGCTTTAAGCTTAAGCGATGTTTTATTTTAATCGACTGCCTTTTTTGCAGTTAATTGCATTTTATTATCTTATGAAGCGTCTTTTTCTCGGTCTTTAATTGTTATTGTTTCCATATATACTCGATCTCATGGCACACACACCTTGAACCCATAACGAAAACAATAAACTTTGGACAAATGTTTTCTCAGCTGGATCATAAAAAAAAGGTTTGATCTGAATCCTTGGCCTTACCGCTTCAAGAATACATATAACTGATTTCTGTCTGGAAAGTATATATCAGCCATCTGTAATTAGGAAGTATTGGAAATCTGTCAATATATTAGAGTGCAGGATCACAATTTACCTACGAAAATATTATGTTAGTCTTAGACGGTTAATACATCCATGAGAAAACAGGAGCCGTTTACTCTACAGTGTGTACAAAGATTTGTGCCGCAGACCCTCTATGAACTAGTTTCAACCAGAGCCCACCTGTTACAATAACTTAGACCAAATACTTTTTTCGACCAGACACACACTAAAGGAAAGGAGATCGGGTCTCCTAATAGCCTTTCCTTAGAGTTTCTGTTGCAGCAAATCGGAAACGACAAGCAAGTTGGCAAAGCTGTCGTTGCCTCCGAGGCTACTGCTGCAATTCTTTTCAGCGACAACAAAGAACAGCAGCTGCCAAGCACGGGGAACACGGCATGAAATGGACGAACAGTGAGAGGTATCCAGTCAGTTGACTACCCAGAGAGAGTAACCAGCCATCCATTCAGTCAGTAAACAAAAGCAAACACTGCGTGCTAAAAATTCCAGAAATTTTTAAGAGTCACAACATGTGTAAGCTGGATTTTCTACCAAACACACTCACACACATTAAATATGTAGGTGTGTTGGTGGCTGCTATGTTGTTTTTGTTGTTGCTGGTGAAGTGCTAAATTGAAATTCCAAAATTAAGTAATTTTTCCCAAGAGCGAGCTGAGGGCCAAGGATCCACAGTGGCGAACAGCAGACCTTTGCAGGCTCAGTGGGCTTGTTTAGTGTTGTACAACAACACAACACCGCAAAGACACAGCAACAGCAAGTTAAATATGAGGGAGGTCTAATAGTTTTGTATTTGTACATTGAAAACAATGGGTTTATTCCACCCGCTAACCCGGGGGCGAAAGCCTTATAGAGAGAATTAAGTGCGGAAGCACTAGAAAATGGAAAAGACGGAGTTGGAGAATTCCAAGGAGAGGCTGTAGGGGAAAAAGCTGTAAAAATTATAAGGAAACGACAACAACATCAATAATAATAATAAAAAAAAATTTGCTACAATGTTTTCTGACAAAGTAAACTTTGACTGGGTGGAGATGAAAATTTTATGATGGAAGTGACAAAGTCTTTAAGCATAAAAGAAATTCCTATTAAAGAGACAAGTAAAAAGAAAAAATGTAATATTTAGAATTTCAAAATTTTCGATTAAATAAAGTAGACCCGTTGATGAGTGGTGGGTCTAATGAATTAGACATACAAAGTTTTTCCATGCTTCAAGTTCGAAAAATGTTAGGTTTCGGAGAGAATCTTTATTGTTAATATACTGTATCGTTCTGTTGTCCTTATGCAAAATAAACGGTTTTTAAAATTTGGCAATGAAACAGCAAAAAAGGACAATCATTTTGAAGGGGTTTGGGTGGCGTGAAAATCCTGGCCCAAAGCAAGTCGAAGGATGAAAGTTAGAAGGATGAAAGGATATGCCAAAAAAAACTTGAGCACTACTTGCATTTTTCTTATGGCACGACAACTATTTATTGCCACCACCCGAGGTTGTCGAGTTTTCTTTTCCTTTTCTTCTTGATTTTGTTGTTTGGTTCAGTGTGTATGTGTGTGTGTGTATTTGGGTGTGTTTGAGGCAGGCCAACTACAAAGTTGTGGCAACGCTTGCTGCTCCTTCAGTTTGGTGGCTGTTGATGATGATGATGATGATGAAAAATGCACATGTGCTACTAACGGGCCGATTATTTTTATTGTTTATTTGCTTTGATTTTGCTTTCTTCCTTCTCCTGCCTTGGGACTGTTTCGGGCGTTCGGGTCTTTTATGTTTTTATTCAGAACATGTAAGTATGTAGTGTGGAGTGTGTGTGTGTGTGTGTGTGTGTGTGTGTATGAATTTGTATTGGTTTGGGCATCTGTGCGTAACGAATAAATTTAGCAAAATAAATAAGGTCAATAATCCTTTTGAGTGTTCTTGCAATTGAACTTTTCGCAGTCATTGACTGTGTGAGTTTCTTGGGTTTTTCTTTTCGATTCGCATTGAGTGAATGTGGCACACCCATACGAAGCCACTTAACCAAATATTGTGACACGACAGCAAACGATCTGAGCATTAGATTTTCCTGTTCTATCTGAACATGGGTCGAATTGCCCATCTGTCTGCTACCCCTTTTCTTGATGCTGTTCAATTTAGCTTGATTTGCATTTCAATTTGAAATTTAATTTTTCAATTGGCAGCTGGACGCACATATACAAAAAATACATACCCTTTTCACACACACAAACACACTTACATACACACGCCCACACATACCCAGATGCCCACTCACTTCAAAATGAATCCATATTTGTGAATTTGAATGTGTATGCGCTGTGTACGTTGTTAAGTAGCGTATGCCAGACACTCTCAGCCACTTCTAACCTTATCAAACAGACAGACACACATATACGCCGTGAAATAGTCGATCAGTCCATCTGTCCAACCGCACATAATTGAATTTGTGCGCTGCTGGACCAACAAAAATTCATAGCATGCTTTTGGGTGCCCCGTTTCCATTGACTTTTCGGAAGTGGGAGCAAGAACGGGCAGGCAGGGACCACACACAAATCCGGCCTGGCCACGTCCGGCATTCGATGTAATTGACAAAAGCTGCTTCCAACGAGAACCAACCTTTCGCCGAAATGTTGAAATTTGAAATCAATTTATTTATATTGAGTTAGCATCAAAAAGCGTTAACCTTTGCCAAGGGAAACAGAACGAACAGATCGAACGGAACGCATAGAGCGCATAGAACGCAACGCCAGTAAAAAGTGCTGCCCTGGAAAGCTTAAGAAATGTCAGAACAACGTCAGAGCGAGTGCCAATCGAAATTGATAGCTGGTTGCAGTGTCAGCGCAAATCCAAGCAGACCAACTAGCCCAACCAGCCAGTGGGGGGGGGGGGGGGCACTTGGAATGACTGTCGGAATACTGGCATGCCTAAAGGGCGTTTGAGTAGGTATGCCTGATTCCCTTTTTTGGTAAACTAAAAGCTTCACTGTTGTGGCTATTGTTGTTGAAGTCGACTGGGTCCTCGTCATTACCACCTAAACCGCTTCTGCAAGTGCTCCTGCCACTCTAGCCAGTTCCCCCCATCAAGCCGAACAGTCAACGTCGACGTCATTGGTATTATTGGCTTCACAGCACACAAGACTTTCAATTAGTTTTATTAGGGTGTACCAAACATTCCAGCATTCTCATGACTCTGCTGCTACTACCACTCAATTTTATCGGCATTGTTGTTGCTATTCTCGCTGCGTGGCGCTGCTATTTGAAATTGGCCTTTTGGCTTTTATGGTTTTTGTATTTTCTTAGGAGGGGGAGATATTTTTGTTCTTATTATTTTATTTATTTTTTTTTTTATTTTGCGGTTGGCTGGTGTGAGAGCTTTGTTGATTGTTTTTGAGCTTTATGTGAATTGATTTTGTTATTGCGCCGATGTTATTGTTGTTGTTGTTGGCACACGATTGCACAATGCTTGAGCTAATAAATGGTATGAAAATATACAAAGCATTTACATATACTTAATGCAATAATAAAAAATGAAGGCATTGCTAAGCATCATAATGAAGTTTCCCTGTCCTCTATTTGCCATCTTTGAGTGTGATTTATTTTCTTATCTTTTGATATTTGATGTTCATGAACTATGGAATGTTAAGTGACTGGAAAGAAATGATTTCTATTTGCTATTCCTATAGATATGACAATAATTGGAGTTATATCAATGAATGCTTGATGAGTTGAATTGAATTAAGTCAAATAGAGATTTTTTAAACTGGAAGTCATCATTAAAAGGCTTGAGCATTTTAACAATGAAATATTTTATTTGAAATATTATTTTAAACATTTTTCAAGCCTAAGCTTGGATTAAAATCATATCAGTGTACTTGGTCCTGGAAAAGCAGCATTTAAAATATGAATAACCCTAGTCTATTCTCATACATATCCTGAACTTTTTGAAATTCTAAGAAATTGTTAAGCGAAAAATAGTTTCCATTATGCTTACTTTGATGATTACATTTGCAATCTCATTAGCAATTGGCGTAAGTTTTCAGCTTATAAGAATTCTAAATGAAATTCTGCACCCGTATTATAAACTCACCGTAGTTCCGAATATTTCGCAATAAAAATATGTTACATGCACCACACTATAAGACTCTGGGTCCTTTTTTAACTAATCAGCTTACCTTTAAAACATTGAATTTCAATGCAAATTATTTTATTATTTTGCTTTGCTTACATTTTTCGTATTGAGCAATTGAATGCTATAAATGCTTTTAACACTCCAAAGCTGTGGTTTAAATACTTCTTGCTCTATCTTTTACAGACAGCTCTTCTTTTTACTTATTTTTGTAGTTGACTCTGTAGTTGAAAAAAAAAAAAAAAAATAGATGAAAGAAACAAGATATTGTCTCAAAACCAGAACGCGTTTAAAGTACTTTTCAGGACAAATGGGTGAAACGCCTAGTACAGCACGGGTAAAGTTAGCCGAAAGACACGTCACCTTCCTTTTCGAGAAAAGCACAGTTTTCAGTTTTTATTGAAAATGTTTAGAGTGGCGAAAGCGCATAGAACGGCCAGCTTGGTGATATCGTAGTTGCGCAGAAAATTTGTCGCTGGAGAGAATTATGAAATATATATATTTTTAGGAAATATAAGTTTTTTGCCAACTTAACGATTCAATCTCTTTGCAGGTACAGTGTAAAACGCCAACACCAAAGAATTAACTAAATAAATTGCCAGGAACTTATGAAATCACGCTTCTAGGACAAGTGGCTAGCTAAAAAGAAAAGAAGAAGGAGCTCTGCAGTGGTTGAAGCTGCGGTGCACTCAACAACGGACCGTCTCGTTGACTGTCAGAAACTTGTCAAAGCTGAAACAAAGCAAAATATAGAAACCAAAGTACTTTGCCCCCAAGATTGACAATAAAAAAACAAAAACCGTGGTATACAAATAAACCAACTCATCCAAAAAAGAGGAATCAAGTGGTATACTGTGAGTCCTTTTTGCCCATTGCTGACAAAAACAGATTCAAAGACCCACAAGCACCAGTAGGAATCACAGTTGCCATTGCAGTGTATGGCCGACTAAGTCTGTATGTGGCTTCTGCAGCCGCAGATCCAATTGGTTACCCAGCAGGCAACGGATTACAAGCGCGCAATGTGCTATCCAAGTACCGTAACGTAGCGCCGCAGTTCAAGGGAACAGAACGGAACAATCTGACAGCCACACAGAGCTGAACAGAAGACAAACTCAAGCACCGGCCAAAAATTGTAAAGTAAACTTTAACGGCCTAGAGTGGTGACGAAAGGAACATCCAAACACAGCGAAGAGAGTGGGTGGCTCTAAGAGTCATACATGTTGGGGTCCTTGGCTGTTGCCATTTTTGTGATGCTACAAGGACACTCAAAGTGCCGACGACATACTCGAGCAGCAGAACATAAAAAGCAGTAGTTTCGAGAGGGGCTAACGCCGGTCCAACTATTCTCTTTCAAGATTCTGAATTGGGCCACTCAGAAGCAGAAAGAAGCAGGCGTGCGAGAGTAAAAAGCTAGAAAGTGAGAAGAGGAAACTTCAGGCCAAACCTCTGACATTCGCACAATGCGCAAGCACAAATCGCCGCCCAGCGGCACCAACAGTCCAAGGACAACAGCGAAAACAACGAATTCCACTTCCATCATGTCAGAGTCACAACAGAACCCCAGCAACAGAAGTAGAAACAGAAACCCTAATGACTTGGGCTCAGTCCCAGTTACAGCGGCGGGAATAGGATTAGGAATGACTGTGCCCATGACAAATAATTGTCACCAGCAGATGGATACCGAGCAGCGAGTTCTACTGGGCCAATCTGACAGCGGCGGTAGCCTTGATCCAACTTTGGCAAGAACGACAGCGGGAACGATTACAAGCCGCCTTGCCGTACCAGTGCCGTCTGCCACACGCCGATCAGCCACTAACAACACCAACAAGGAGCGCACGCGGCTTGCCTTACCGCTCATGTCCTTGTTACATATTTCCTGTTATGTGCTCTGCCTGTGTGCTTTCAGTTTTGCCCTCTACGCGAATGTGCGGCAAACACGTCTGGAACAGCATCTTCAGCGACTCCAACAGCTGGACGCCCGCATTGTCGAGTTAGAATTGCGCCTCGAGCAACAGCAATTGCTCCATTGGCCTCCAGTCGAAACACAATTATTGACAACTTCAGGCAATAACTCCGCGCCACATCTGGCCCTACATGTACGACGGGAGCTACATCGTCTGCGTCGCGATGTGTCTCATCTTCAACTGACACGACGGCAACAACAACGCCGCCAAACATCTGAACCATCAGCGTCGGTCAGTAGCGGTAATTCCAATGAGTGCCAATGTCAACCAGGTAAGTCCTAATCTAAATGTAATCAGCATCACTAGACGAGCCGGTGGGGAACATCCGTCTCTCCATCTGCTTCCTTGCCAGCCCGTCTTTTAGTTTTAAGCAGACAGCCTCTATTTATATACATATAAGCTGCAGATTGCTCTTAAGAATAACTCCAACATACGCAGAGTGATCTCTTTCAAATTTGGATTATACACTTTTTATTTAGATATAAATAAAACTCAGTCCATTGAGCCCAATTAAATGACGAACCAAATTCTCCATCGGTGGTGGTTGAAATATCATTGTAAAAAGTATATTCCAAGGAGTCGTTGTCTAATGGATCAGATAGTAAATATCAAAAAATGCTGAACGTGGAATACCTATAGGAACCTAAATTGGTACTTTCCACCGATTTTTATTTATTTTTTTTAAAGGGCAGAAATGCAGAATATGTGAATATTAGCAACAAATCCTAACTTTCTAGCCCTTACCATCTCTGAGAATTCTTATAAAATGACAGACAGACAGACAGAGGGACATAGCTAGATCCATTTCTCTAGTCACCCTGGTGCTTTATATATCAGGTAACTTTGGGGGGCCTCCGACGTCTTTTTCTCTGTATTAAATACATTTCACAAGCTTCTTATACCCTTTACCTGAGGTACAAGGCATACAAATTCCTTAGAAAGTTTTCCTAGTTTTGACTTCTGCTGGCATCGTATTTTTTACATTATGAGCTTGAAAATTAGCCACACAGAATTCGCCACAAAAAATAATTCTCTTTTGGCAATACTAACAGCTTTCTGTTTCATTGAATAGATGAACACTTACCATGGACTTTAAAACCATTGTATCGATTTGCATTCAATTGCATTTCAAATGTCCCCTTTGGGCACTCGAATTGGGGGTTTCAAATTAGAGGTTCGGTATTTTAAGATAGGTTTGCTTAGTTAGGTGATGTGGTTGGCCAAGTCAGCTATGGTTGTACATATAATTACTGTGAACCACAATAGAAATTCGTGCAAGAGTCCAATAGGCTGCATTTGACTGTCGAGTGTTGTGGTCAGCCACAACAGGATTAGCAGGTCGGTTAAGAATCGGATCGGTAATAGCAAAATTAGTTGTCAAACGCATTTAGAGGGAGTGGTGGCATAGGGTATTGGGGGCTTAACGAAATTTAATTATTTGGGCTGGGCCAAATTGATGGGAGTTTAGAGATTTCATTAATTGGAAAAGTGTTTTTGTGAGTCCACAAAACCAGCCAGCCACACATACAAGCATATAGGAGACTCTTTTGTGCGCAAGCACGAATAAAGTATGCCCACCCACACTTGAATTGGGGCTCTGTGTTATTTGTCAGAAAATCGTTCAGCTCTTACTCCGTCTTATGCTCCTTCCTGAGACCAAATTCAACTGGTGGTGGCAGTCCTCCTGCGTCCTTGTGGGCCAGTGTTTGCTTTTTGGCTTGCCATTTTTTCTTATTTTTTTTTTTTTTAGCATATATGATGGTTCTCCTCGCCAGCATGCTTACATGTCTGGTGCGTTGCCAAACTTTGATTACTCAGGGATTAGCTGAGCACGTCTCATTGCAAGGAAGAACAAAGTCTGCTGGTCCTGGAAGTGGCCAAAGTGTATGGGATACTGTTTCAGAATGGCAAATTTGTTCATTCGGCTTTCTCCGCGCAGCTGCCTGACTGCCAACTTGTTTTGTGGTTTGCATAAATTTAGCTTAAAATACTTTTTAAAAACTTTTTGACACACACACCGCTCCAGCTCTAGCCCCTGACCTGTGCCCCGGGGACTTAGCGCCTTGGCAACTTTGGCTGCAATTTGCTGTTCGCAAAGTTGTTGCCAACGACAACATTGAGATTGGAATGATTAAGATGCGCTGTTCTCCTATACCATTTAAAGCATTAATACAATTTGTCTTAACATTCGCACAATTAAGTCGGAAACACACAACCTTCTTTTGCTCTCTAACCGACCGACGTGTGTTTGACTAATCTCGACTGAACCACTCACAGGGTATTTGTCCAGTCATTAATGGCTGTCTTGGCCAATCTCATGCAGCACTGGCCAAGCCAATTGTGCTGCGCAGCCATAGGACGCTGGGTGTTGCTTCTGCTGGCCAACTAATTGCTTAAGCCCTAAAATTAAAGTGACGAGTGTTAAGTTAATGTTCAGTGCAATCATTTAATAAGTTGGCAAAGTCACGGTCCCTGAGTGACTAGGGCTGTGGCATACTCTCATTCGTGGTTACGGACAAAGAGATGCGACAAAAACTTTTATAATCGATGCGCACGCAGGTCAAAGTTTTGCAGGCAAGCCAACTCCCGTCAGACCAGAGTCGAAGTTTCTTTTCAAAGTCACAGAAAATAAATAAATTTTAGGACCCATTCCCAGGCTGTTCTCCCTTTGATAAGCGTGTCGAGGAGCAAATCTGCCCAGTCACCCAGTCAGTCAGAAGCCTTTTACCAACTTTGTGCTGCACAATAAATCAAAAGGCGGTTGAGGCAACTAAGCAGCGGGCTGAGGAACGGGCAGAAGGGCCACTCTAATCTGCGTGTTTCTGCTTATCGCGACAAAATTTGAAGACTTTGCTTTCTGTCATTGGCATTTCGTTTGGGCTTCAGCTCTGTTTTGTGCATTTTGTGCAACAGCAGGAGGCAAAATTTTCCACTGAATTTGAAGTTCATGTGAAGGACATAACAGACAAAAGAGCCACCACGAAGATAATACCAAGGATAAAAATGGAGTCGATAGAAAGTTAAGTCGATTAGCCTTGGTTTGTCGTTGACAGTTTTTATACCCTGTACCTAAAAAGGTACAAGGGTATACTAATTTTGTGCAAATGTATGTAACATAGAGAAGGAGACGTCGGAGACCCCCCAAAGTTACCCACAATATGATCAGGGTGACTAGAGAAATTGATATAGCCATGTCCGTCCGTCTGTCCGTTTGTCCGTCCGTCCGTGTGAACGCCTAGATCTTAGAGACTATAAGAGCTAGGATAACCAAACTTGGGATTCGGACTCCTTATGTGTGTACGCTGGTCAAGTTATTTTTTTTTTCTCCCCTCGCCCCCCCTTCCACCCCCTCATTTTTTCAAAGCCATATAATGTCTAAACCTTTCGGATTTAAGTATTAGTTGCTTCTGAAAAGTTGTTAGGAATCTAAAAATCTTTCGATTGATATCAAACATGACTAAAATTGGACCATATTTACTCGAGATATACAAAAACAAATTTTGAGGGTCAAGATTTTAATTCCCCTTGCGTAACCTGCAATCCACCAAATGAGTACTCCGATAGATGGCGTGCTTGCAATATTGTGAACAATATGTTTTTGGATTCAAAGGAATATTAAGACCAGAGGATTTATGTGAATGAAGGCGACCAGGGTTACCACCCGACTAGGGTTGCCACTTTTTTTTTTTTTAATTCAGTCTACTAGGTACAGGGTATCCCAAACTCGGCCGCGCCCGAGTTTGACGTTCGGCTTCATTTACATTTGATATTGATTAAATTATAGTGGCATCATCGATGTGTCCTGGCCAAAGAAGTTGAGTATTGGTTGAAATTGCTGTCCATTGAAACTTCACTTCCCCTTAAAGTCACCTTACATATGGCACTGTTAATCGAGAAATATACAATAAGTGTATGTTTTTTATTTTTTCTTTTATCAATTTAAAGACTCTTCTCGGGTCAGGAATATGAAATGTAGCTTTAATACAAATATATCTTTTTGAATATTGTCAAATTGCAAATGACAGATCACTTTGTTCTTGCTATTATTGCTGGCCAAGAGCCCTTAATTTATCATGTCCAGGTGGTAGACAATTCCATCTGCGTCCGAACCAAATAACAACAACTACACTTTCGGTACACTGAAAAAGAAAGGGAGCCGGGCTAACATTTCTCCTCATCAGCATACTCCTTTTGTGTGGCTATTTAGCTCGAACCCAACCAGCTGATCAAGTTCAAAACTTTGGTAATTTGCTCTTTACTTTTTATGAAGAGAAAAAAATTTTTTTTCTCAGTGCACCTTTCGGCACCACACAGTAAAATGCAAACGGTTTTGTTGACTGCGTGTGACATTTTGGCCAAGCCAAAATATGTAGTACAACCCACAGGACAAGACACACACACTAACACACAGATGACAAACTGACTGGTAAGCTGAAAACAGTAAAATACAGATTGATGATGCCGAAAGAGTGTTAGCAATGGAAGATGCTTGTCGAGCTGGAAAGGGAGAGAGAAAATGCTATATGAACTATGGAAATTCCCAATTAGGTTTTAATGCGTACAAGTGCTCTTTATTCAGTGCAATTTCTCAGAGCCCAGAGCAGGACCCCAGCCCTGACCACCAGCAAGACAGAGCAAAAGAGACTCTAGACCAGTCACAGACAGACACACAATTCAACTCATGCGCCAACCACACACACCCACTTTGGAAGGGGAGTTCCTTTCCTTTCTTATGCTTTACTGCTTGTTGGCTGCTGCTGCTGCGTGTATTTGCCAGTCATAAATTTCAATCACGTTGTCAGGATAACACCGAGTGGATATACTCTCATATGTCTCTCCTGGTAGCTCCACTCCACTGTCCTCGGCCACTCTCCTTTCTATTTCTATGCATATGCTGCCAGAGTTCCCAGTTGTGTGGCATCAGGGGCGCATTTGTTGTCGCAGGCACACATACCCATTGTTTCCGTATATGTTGACCACGTCGTGCCACCAGGTTACCCTCACGGCCCTTCACTCCTCTTTCAGTTTTACTCCTGACTTTGTATTTTTTTTCACATATCCCGATGCCTTTGCTTGGCATGTTTCTGCGGTTTAGGGCGTGCCAAAACCCAAATAACAACAAAAACGAAAACAATGAAAAAGAGCAACAACAAAAACAACAACATCGATGACAAGCCCATTTGAGCATGTCCATAGTCGGTCTTGTTTCTTTTTTTCTTCTTTTTTTTTTGGTGTTTCGGCCACCACATCACTCCAGACCACACCACAACGTCTGCAACCCCAAACCTAATCAAGCCGAAACCAAATCAGACCAGGACCAGGACAGAGCAGGAGAGCTATAGCAGGTTAGACTGTATCGATTGTCGCTACACATCAATTGATTTCCTTTTCGTTTTCAATTTGGCCAACTTCACCTCTAGCTCCTTGGGCTCTTCACCCAGGTGCTTGGCCAATATGTGCATGTGGTTGTGCTCGTTTATTTGTTAGTTTCTCCCACTCGTTTTGGCCATTTTTTTGTTGTATTTGTTTTCTCAGGTTTGTTTATGCATTTAATTTGTGACTTTGCGTGACTATTTGGCGTACCTGACCAATATGGCCAAGCCCTGATCGTCATTCCCAATTGTCATTTAAGTGCCGCACTAATAGACCTATAAACCAATTCATTGCCCAGACGCTATACGACAACAACAACAACAACGGACCGAAAGCTTCACCAGCGAATTATTAATTAGTGAAAAATAAAATAAAAAAAATTAATGCGCAACTGTCATCATTATTTGTTGCGGCCAATCCGAATTCTTAACTCTCTGGCTCACCCACGCCGAATCTGGTTCAATCTGCTGGCCCCATTCGGTCTCCTCGTCCTCCTCCTCAGCTATGCCGCGCCATGTCCTGTCTGTTCACATTTTGTTGACAAATTTATTTGTCGTGTGCTCAGCACACCCATCGCATTCCCATTCCGGATCCGCTCATCCGACCCCAACGCCGCCTATGTCACCGCCTCGTTTTATTTGCGGTCGCCAATCCCCGCAGCTCCAGCCAAACGCCGCCTGCCTTTGTTGTTGTTGCTGTTGCCGTTGGCTGCTGGTTGCCCGAGTTGTGCCTTGGAATTTCTCTGTGGAAAAAATGCTATTAAAAATATCACAAGAGCGTCAGCAGCGTTCAAATGAATGCAGCAAAAATAAAAAATCAACAGCAACAATAATAATAAAAACAACAACAAAAGCACGCACACAAATACCAAAAACGAAAAAAAAAATAAAATAAATTAATAATAAAACGCAAACTAAAGAGAAAATAAAATAAATTCATTGGCAAAATAAATAAATGAATTACCAACAAGAATTTCATAAATTTCATTTGATTCGTTGCGTGTTGTATTTATATTCCTGGGTGTGTGTGCCAGTGTGTGTACGTGCGTGATATGATTCTGCTTATATTTGGTACGTTTTTCACCAATACATAATGTTTTAACGAATTTAATTTGTGCTTCAATAGGTCTCCACATCAATTTAGCTTCCTTTAATTTTGCAAGAGAAATTCCAAATGCCGATTTAAAGTTCATAGAAAATGCTACAAAGATAAGATCTTTCCTCCTATCAAATGTAAAACTAAAAAAATTTGGAAAGTGTAATTCTAAGGAAGTAAATTATCTTCACCAAACGGAAGATTTTTTAAAATTTATTTTGATATATTTTTTAATATGGAAAATCTAAGTAATTAACGGCTATCGGCGTTAGATATTTCTCACTATAAAATAAGGTTCAAATCTTATAGGAAACAAGTATTTTATTAGTACCAAAACATGTTTTTGATAAATTTGGTTGACTTGTTATTTCTGATGGGAAATTTAAGTTCTTGCCTACCCTATTCAACTTATTAAAAAGTTCTTAGACCTTCTTGGTATTTTGTTTATTCGGATGGGTTAATTTGTTTGTTTGGCCTTCTACTGTATCATTAATTCACCGTTAGGCAAGCACAAAATAAAAGACAGACAGCCCAATCAAACGAGTTGTTAATTGGCCAAAACATCATTACCAACAACCAAGAGCAACAGAGCGAAGCCACATTGAGTTTCAGTTTCTGTCTGCGAGTCTCTCGTCTGGTTCGTCAGACCATCCAGACAGTTCAGATTAATGAATCCTGTATCTGCCCATACCAATAGATCGCCATCACCATTGAAGCACTGTACATCAATCAAGACGATGGCCAAGATTTTGCTTAGATTTTCGATCAAAGCCTTGGCTCAAAGATACTCAATCTATCTTTGTATCTTTTTCACTATCAGTTTTTTTTCTTCGGTTTTCCCTGGGTATATTTTGGGATGCCCGTTTTCTGCTCTTTTCATGATGGTGCAGTGCCTGGTGGTCTGCTTAGTTTATTAGCCATATATGCGTAGATTTCTTTTCGGTTTGCTGTTTCCACTCATAGCTGTGCTTTTGGATGGGATTGCTTTAACGGCCGCGTTGGTTGTGGTTGGCAATACCATATAGGTTAGACGGGCTGTGTGGCTGGCTGGCTTGTCGGTCAGCTAGTTGGCTGGCTGTATGCTCGACTCGTTTTATAGCGATTCCTGGAAGCGAGAGCAGCAGCAGCAGCAGCGGCACATTGACAAACGCGTTGAGTTTGAATATTTCAGCGCCAGGCTGATTTTAAATTCCCAAATTTATTCGTCTTTTTGGTCGTTTTGCCAATGCGACATTTGAGAGTTGTTGGCCTCACCCAATCAGATGACGGTGAAATAAATTTTAGCTTTATACATTTACGTGATTTTCTGCGAAAATTCTGCGCTTTAGAGCTGAATGACGACCACGACGCACATGCTCCAGTTTTTAATACCGATCCAGCTCACGTCCATGGCATCGGCACGGTCATCGAGTGACAGAACTCTCCCAGTCAACTCCTCCCTGACTCCCAAGTCAGGCCATGCCACGGCGTGCCACTTCATTCTACTCCGTGCCGGCTGCTTTATGATTTATTGCCTTGGCACTCTTTGCCTCCTTCCTCGGGCGCTTTGCTAGACTAGCTATTTATTTGTATGTGTGTCGCTTTGTTTGTTTGACTGATTCCACTGAACTACTTGCCTGCCAACCTCTGCTAGTTTCTGCCAGGATTTGTCGTCAGAACGCGAGGTCTGCTGTTGCTGTTGTATTTTTTTTTATTTTCTGCTGCTGTTTTTCGTTCCTCAGGGATTTACGGCTGCTGCAATCTCCCTAGAAACTCTTTCCTCTACTCCACTCCACACCACTCCGCTCTGATGCCGACACATTTAGCGATAAATACAAGTTTTATGATGGATAATAAATGGCTTCATTCTCGTTGACAAATAGTCCGGTTTTGTTTTCGTTTGTTTTGTTTTTGCTTTCAAGTTGGTCTTGCTGTTATTGTTGTTGATTTGTTTCGTTTTCTTTGGACTTAGCTGTTGTTGTCTTTTGTCTGTTGATTTTGCCTTTTGTTTTTCTCAATGCTTTTTGGATATTCAGATGCGATATCCGACGCCGCCGTCACCGCAGCCGACACCACAGCCTCCGCCTCTGTTACAGGGCAACCCACGATTGTGCCATTTTCGCCAGGCAAATTCAGTATTATGGGGGGAGTATCACAGACCCGTGGGCTGTCATTGACATTGTCTTGGGGCTGTCCGGACGATCCGCTCCTGCTCTCCTCTTTAGAGAGATAAAGATGATGTATTGCCGTCATGGTACTGCGCAGTGTCGCAGCTTGGAAAATTGGGGAGTTTGGCCGGAGTGGCAGCAGCACCAAGTGGGTAGATTATGTTTTCAGGTAGGATTAGCAATTACGTTTATAAATAGAATTTCATGCAATTTATCATTTCTTTCTTTTGCCTTGGCTGAACGGAATCTGTGTCTGTATATTAAATCGTGGGCTCAGAGCTTGAAAATCCGCTAAAACGGTTTACCATTGAGCTAAGCAGCATTTTAATTGAAGCCAAGCGCTATGGTCTCCCTGAAGAACAAATACTGCCATTTAGTGCCTTTGTGGTTGACATGAATTTTATTGCATAATTTGAAATTTGAATATCTCACAAAAAACATACTCACAGCGAGCACTAAAAAGCCGCAGACCACATCTGAAATGAGCTGAAAAAGTTTTTATGGGAAAATACTAAGCTTCGGATTCAGTCAGGCTTTTATGCCACACCATTTCCCGGTTATGTTATTTATTTTCAATTTTCGACTATTTATGCAAATTAACTGTAAATATGCATAAAGGCTGAAAATCTCATAATTTTTATGCAGCATAAAAATTTGATGCTCTCCCGTGTCGTTGTCACCGACCCCTACCTCATCTCCATTGCCGTCGATTTGCCCATGGCCGTAACCATCACCGCATTTCAATTCAATAAACGACAGATATCACTCATACGCCACATGAACCAGCCCCTCACCCCATTCGGGCACCAAGCCCGTTCAGAACCATTCAGTGGAGCATACGGCTCATTAGGCCACAAAATCAAATCTGTGTCGTTGGCAACGAAACGCTGGCGGATTTCTATAGATTCCATAGTCGTCGTCCGCAGACTGATATTGTCTGGCTGTCGGTATCGTTGTCGATTTCGTCTGTTTTTTTTATGTTTCAATCAATGAAAAATGAAAATCAAAACCCCCATCAATGTCACAGCTCGGCAGGCAAGCGGGCAGGCAGGCGCATTCAGCCCCTTCACTCCGCGTGTCCCGTATTCGTTGGCCTCTTTGCTGCTCTTCGGTTCATTGGTCAGTCATCGTCATCTTCGCCATCATCGTACTTTGAAGTGTTTTACAATCTGGTAACACAATCTGTTTGTAATGAGCTGAGCACCAAAGTCAGATTCAAACCCATCAGATTGGCTTGGCCCTGCTTCGCCCTTTCCCCCTCGTTGTTGCCCGTACGGTGTCCAACCACTTCTAAATATTCCTTTATTGCTTGCATACAAAGCGAAAGTCAAAATCAATCTTTTCTGTGTTTCTTTCTCTTTCTGTTTTTTCCACAATCTGCTCTCACGGGTCTTTTGGCCATATCCATTTCATGAGTTTCTTTGTGCCGTCTTTGTGTTATTTTTTCGATTTTCTTTTTGTTTTGCCCAGTTTTCATTGACTTGTGCTCAAATATTAATTGCTGGAACCGCAATGCTTTTGGCAGCATTTCAACGTCGAGGTTCTTACAAATCACAATCGATCATTGTCGAAAAAAACATGATAATCAATAAAAAAAAAACATAAACACACGCACACTACTCGGTAACCCGGAGTGGGGATAAGGTTAGGAGAATAATTTAAAAGCAATTTGGAGGCGTCTGAGCTGCTTGTTTCTTATAATTACATTTCTTTTTTACATCTTTTCCAAGAACATTCAATAAGAACGAATTTAAAGGAAAGGCATTTGAGACCTGATATCTGAGGATGCTTTTCAGATGCTAGTGAAATTTCGGTTAAACTAGACATGTAATGTAATCATTTGAAAAAGAATGGTTTTACGTTTAGTACAGAACTTCGGAAGTATGTCAAGTCTCAATTCTTTGTTATACATTATATGTATCAAACACTGTTTCGATCTGGACCAGGGTTGTGTCTACATATCCCATATATACTAAAGGGTTCTGAAATGCTTCCTAAATTTTGGTAAGCAACAATTAAGCATTACAATACTTTAGGCATTTCGGATAGGAATATATAAAATCCAAATCTAAATCTAATTCCCAAGGAATTCAGAATTTAGCTATAGGTTTTCCATGCCATGGAGAATATCCAAACTTAAATATCACATTAATATATTCACATCACCGATTTTCAAAGTGAAAGCGAGTAAATCAAATCCGATACCATCAGTAGCCAACATTCTTAATTGGAGGAGACAACTTGTGGAGCACACACCAGTATTTAAATGGTTTTCTTCTTCTGGGAAATCATGAATACAAAGTAACAATGACTGATACTGAAAACGATGTTATTATTTACTCGTGACACGCAAGAGTCGACAAGTTTGTTGATTACTCACACTGGCTATGGTTTGGTGATATAATGGAAAGCCATTTTCTATCCACTTGTTCCTCCTACATGACACAAATGACTGTCGCCTAACGTCATTACTTTGCGAGTCCTCAGAGCCGGAGCCAAAAGTGCCAACAATTACCATCACAGTCAAAGCATACAAGTTCCCCCGTTTTGCCAGTCTCCTTTCACTTCTTTCACTCCTTTCGTTCTGATTCATCGCTTCGAGAGCCACGAAGCCCCCATCCTTTCTACCGGTTCGTGCTAAGACTCAATCAAAATTGTCATCGTTTGTCAATGACTCTGACAAAGACAATGTTGTGGTAGTTGGACCAGGAGACCTGAAGTAGGATGAGGGCCGGGGGAGCGGAATTGGCTGCTCTGGCATACAATTAAGTTGCGCTTTGCTTTGAGGTTGGTTTTTTTTGCTTGCCTCAACATTTTGATTTTACTTGACGACGCGTAAGCCGCGCCTTGTCTGCGGCATTTTCATTTGCATTTGCCAAACGCATTGTCAAACATGCAACGTTGTTAAAGCAACAAGCCAGCAGACACACAACAGCAGAGACCTCGTTGCTGACTTCGAAATGACCGCAAAGCCAACACGGCCTGCGCTCAATTGGAGCGCCAATGCGTTGGCAAATCTAATCAAAATGCGAATGTGGCATCATTATTGTTGCTGTGCTTGTTGTCATCGTCAAAGTCGTTGTCTCTGACACTCTAAGCCAAACTTCAGCCAACTGCACTCTTCCTCATTTTTGTCAGTGCCGCCTTTTTGTTGCACGCATTCACACTACCGATTGTGACTCTTTGAGCTGGAAGATTCGTGACTGCTCACGTAGGCCGATCGGTCTCCATTTGGCCATTCTGGCTAACAGCAACAAAAACAACAGCGACAAGTTTTTCAAGTACCATGCATGTGACACCTTTTGACATGTTCAGTGCTGCCGGAGTCGGAGCCAGAAACAGAGCCAGACTCAGACCCAGCCATTGCCATGGCTATAACTATCGCAGTTTGTTGTCTGATTCCTGGTGTCTGGTTCAGCTGTCTTTTTCGTCGCATTTGCCTACATGGGCAGGTTTTCTGTGTTTTTTTTTTCAGTTTGCTGTGGCTTGCTTTGTCTGGGTTGTCCAATGTTGCGGTTTTTCCCAAGCTGTTCAACAGTCTGTCTGCGGCTTTTGTCGCACTCATCTTCGTTGAAGTTGTCACGTCAATTTTTTTTTTTGAAATTGCATTTTTGTCAAAGGGGACGCATGCGCAGCTCCTACGGCAAAACTCGTTGAACGAAATTGGAAGACGACTTATACAGATTCCCGCCTTTCAAAGTAACACCCCAGTATCGATTTAGATTGAGCGATCCTATTGTATAGTAAATAAAATAAAGTACAAAAGAAAATTTTAATTAAAGGTCGTAATTATATAAATTTGTTTTAAGCTGACATTGATCTCCAATGAAATGTAGACAGTCAGATTTATTGAAATCGTAATTGAAAATTAACCGAAGACATTAAAATTTAAAATTATGATGAAAGAAGTAACAAATTCAAATTTAAATGTGAGTAAGGGTTGGCAACAAATATGAATCTTTAAAGATAGGCTTTAATTATTCATAGATTATGTGCGCAAAGGTTATTCACTTTCTCCTTTGAAACTCATTAACCAATTGGTAGACATAAATCTTAAATTTTCCTCAAACCAGTTTCGGAATACTTTGTGCCTCAATTAAAAAGTACATTTTAAATAGGCCTTTTAGCCATAACCGAGTAACGTGCCATACACAAAATTAAATTTTAATTTAAAGAGAGATTTATTTTTTCATTTAAAAATTATCTTTATTCAGGGGCTTACAAGATACCCAGTCACCGATAGACAAAGGAGTTCCCATGTATGAGTACTTCTCACTCAACTGAAAATTTGAAATAAGAATAAAACATTTCAAGACTACAAATTGATTTTTGTTATTTATTATATTATATTGAAATATTGTCATCGCCGGAAAGTGGTTAAAACCGCGAAGAACATAATAGCAAGCAGCTTGATGATTTTGAATAAGGATAAAACTAGCTTACAAAAACAAAACTGTTAGAGTTTGGAATATGCTGGAACTGGCAATACATAATCACTAAGGCTGTCATATACGCAAAGTCGTCTGCCTGGGCGATTCCAGTTTGTCAACTCTTTGGCAACTCTGAGTACAGCTTACAAATTTAATCAGCTTTAAGCAGTTACTCTTTTACCATCGTTTTTCGAGTTTTATTTTGTTGCCATCCCTTTTCTCGGCTTACATTTCCCAACTTTTTCATGCCTGTGCGTCTCTTGTTCCAGTTGAAAACCATTGCGTTCCGCGCAGTCCCCGGCCATTCATAACTACGCAGCTCTTTTTATTCCAGTTACTTTTCATTACATATTCAAGACGGCAACGCGTTCTGGAGCATTCAGAGTTGTCAGGCACAGTGGTGCCGGCCTACAAAATCTGCCTTGAATTTTAAATTACTGTGAGGAGAGTCGATTGGCGAGCGAATAACAGACGAACAAATCTGGGGGAATGCATAAAACATTAAAATGTATTTTAGATTTGAATAGATATTTTATCTAGAATTATGAATCTAATTTATTATTGTCACACATTCAATTTCCAACTTTTTTATCGGAGAAGTTGTCGTTCTCTTGAAAATTGTTGCTTACATGATAATATGTACTGCACTTTATTTCTGGTCTTTCTTATTGACTCTGGTGGACGGTCGTTTTTTTTGAGCTGTAAATTAAACATTTGCATTTCATACACAGCTCTTCTTTTCTCTACTCACTTAACACCTTTCGACACTTGGCGTTGGCGTCAATCCTGGGCCCTGAGACAGGGACTCACCCATGTGTGGCGCTTTCATCCTCTTTTATTCTTGCTTTATCTGGTTGTTGTTTCTTTTGTTGCTTGTGTTGTTGTTGCTGCTTTCATATTTATTTATATTTGGTCTTTTTTGTAAAGCGTTTTAGCATCTTTTAAGTGTTTTACACACTCTCAACCAAACCCAACTGAGCATAAACATTGAAAATTTACATAGTTAAACATATTAAGCATGCATGCATGGAATATCTTTTGAGTACAAATGCCCACGTGAGCGTGTGTGTAAGTAAAATGTTTATGTAAACAGCAATACCAACAATAGCCACAAAGAGAACATTAACAAACAAACAAACAAACATTATGGACAGGTAAATATTCCCGTAAGTACCACAAGCAAAAAGGTGGGGAAATAGTGCAGGAGTGCCACCTGTATCCGATCTTCCTACATTTTCAGCTTTGAATATAGCACAATAGATAATTGAAATTTGTTAAAAAGCATTTTGAATCTAGACCAAGTCAATGTCTAAAACTAATGCAGTGATTTTACAGGTTGATACAGATTATAAGTTTGCTCTAAACATAATTATAATGCTAAATCTGATAACAACATTTTTCTTCATGCCATATAGCAAAAGTTTTTATAGTTGATGGTACGAAAATCGCAGATATGAGGCAATGAGATAGTTGATGGTACGAAAATTTAACATATGAGACTACTTGCTCGATTAAAGTCTCGATAAAGATAACACCAACCAGAGTTAAAACAAGCACAACAAGTATTTTTGCTCCCCATATTGCCTATTCCGATGCACTGCACCCGCATCTCACAAAATAAACGCTGAGAGTCACATTTATTATGTTTAACAAACCCAAATGGCGTCAATGTTCTGACACCTTCAATGCGACTAGCATACAAAGAGCTTGAGATAGTAAAAACTAAAAAAGCTGAGAAACAGAGTAGAGAAGCAAATATATACATCTAGTCCCAGGGCGACTCTTATGGTTACGAAATCTAGTTTGAAGTTGTCACTACAAATTGGCTTTGCTGGAAATGGTTGGGGAGCGGAACGAACCTGAATGGACCCAATGCGGGACGGACTTGATTAAATGCCATAAATCTTCAGGGTCACAGCCTCAAGCAGCAGTTATAGTTTCAGATACATTTGTATCTAACTCAAGAAAGGGACTCAAAATGTTGACAATAAAAACAAACGCATACGCATTCTTTTCGACGCTTTATCCAACAAATTGTTGTTTGAATTTGTGCCTGCTCTGAAGAAACTAAGCCCAGCAGTAAACCAAACTAATTCAAGCTGGAATCAAAGCAAGGAATCCCAAGATATGACACAACAAGCCAACGGAAGGCTGAACAAGGCAAAATCTTGATGTTGTAATGGTTAAGTTCTTTCACAGTCCATTGCCACATCTGCTTCTTTGAAAATAACACACAACATAACACTTTATAATTTATTGTAATTTTGTATTTTCTTTGTGTGGGGATTTTGTGGCAGCTGTTAACAAAACGGTTTTTAAATAAAAACTCACACCTCGTGAATCGTGGCAGCATGCCTACTCGCTTCATTACGGCTCTGAATATGGCAGCATCATTATCATCAACTGGTATTCTCTGAGTCCACTGCAAAGTCAGAGAAATAAAGATTTCTGTAAGAGAAACCCACTCATAAAACTCAATCACATCTCTGGACGAGTTTGGTGCAACAAGTTGCTCAAGTTGCAGTCAAAGTGGTGGGCTAGCTTTAAATATTTGAAAAAGAGTTTTGTATCACCAAAAGTGTTGAATTTAGAGCTCATCTGATACATAATGTTTTTAGTAGAGTATTGTCAGATCAAAATTTTCCTTTTGCAAGTCAAACCCTCATCAATTATAATCCAATATGTAAACGTAAACCTTTGCCTTTTGCAGCATCGCACCGGAATTTCATGTTTGCTATTTTAAATTTTCAGCATTACCCCTTCTTAACAGTTTCGAATATACTTCACAACCAACAGGCCATCAGGTCAAATCCACCTCTGCTGCCATTATTAGAACTTCATTCGATCTTTGTGCCAGAGTCTTTAGTAAGCTGTAGTTTTGTTTCTATTACCTGAAATCCAGAAGGCTAGGCAGGGCGTGACTCCTGCGCCGGTGGGCACTACTTCAACCCTACTTCCTGCGTGTCCTGTTTTACCCCGATCAGCTTAGTTTTTATACTCTTTTCGAAGAAAAAAGAGTATTTTCATTTTGCTCTATTGCTTGTAACGCACAGAACCACTCATCGTAGACCCTCAAAACTTATCTCTAGAATACTAAGAACCACACGAGGAGTCGCTATAGCAATTTCCGTCTGTAGGTCTATTTCTATTCAAACTAGTCTCTCAGTTCTTAAGCTATTTTGATGAAACTTTTTTACCTAGGCAGCACATTTGTCGGAATCGACCGAATCGGGCTACTATATCATATAGCTGTCATACGAACCTAAATCGGCTTAAGAAATAACTCCCACAAATATAAAATGATCTCTTTTAAGCTCACCACACGTGTTTTAGAAATACACTAACGCGCCAAATTTCTTAAAGATCACACTACTATATCATATAGCTGTCATACAAACCTAAATCGGCCCAATTTACTGACTAACACCGTTCATGTGATTTACCGGAAAAAATTGCGAAAAGAGTTTGTAATCTTCGGCATTCCGAAGATAACGTTTGGATTTTTTTTCTGTATACTCTGTCTCTGTTGCTGTTTCGGAAAACTCGTTTGCATATTCTCATAATTTTGGCACTCACCCAACAACAATTCACACATGTGCATTCAAATAAGCTGAGACTGCTGGTGTTCTCTTAGGCCGGGTTCAGTTTTCAGCTCACCTTTTCAAAATTTTTGAGCCATATGCTGGTCAACATTATTCCTAGCATCGGCATTATGCCAGCAGCTGTCTGGGTCGGTGTCAACCAGCCGCTTCAGTCATTTCAGCATCTCGCCTGGTCTAGCTGCCTATTGCCATTTGTGGCAAATGTTGCATGTTTTATTGTTATTGTGATTACTTTTATTGTGTTATTAGGCTGCATTGTTATGCCTTTTGCGTTGCCTGCGTTGTTCGTTCAATACTCTTACCAAACTTGGAACGCGTCACGTTAATGAGCTGAGCAACTTCAACGTTGGCTGGCTTTTTTTAAAGAGCATCTCCAGTTCGTCTCACCCTGAAGATCGACTGGGTCTTGCTTTTGTTATTTATTTATTGCTAGTCTTGTGGCAGGCACACAAAATTTTTATGGCTCTGTGTGTGCCTAGCAGCTCAAATCGTAACTCTTTTGTTATGAATGCATACATGCAAGTCTGGAAACCCCTGACGCTGGGGCAAGGGCAAGGCAAATATTTGTGGGAGTTCATAGCTCTCTGGTTGGTTAGCATGGGTTTAAACAACGGCGGCGTGTAGTCGTCGGTCCCATTTACACGGTCATTTTGCTGAGCTGCATTTCATTTTGTTGATGGTCCATTAGTGCACTCGCGCGACCTACTCGATTCGGCTCGAGTGTCTGTGCGAGTGTAAGAGAAAATTGAAGAGCGTGATTTTCTTGAATGCTGTCGCTATTGCCGTCGCTGTGAGTAAGTAGTTGGTGTCAGTTTACTAACGCCCCTTTCCGGGCCTTCTGGGGCGAGTGAATCGGTTG
This sequence comes from Scaptodrosophila latifasciaeformis, assembly GCA_037075145.1. Taxonomy (NCBI): domain Eukaryota; kingdom Metazoa; phylum Arthropoda; class Insecta; order Diptera; family Drosophilidae; genus Scaptodrosophila; species Scaptodrosophila latifasciaeformis. Next base: position 791,603 of record JBAMCM010000019.1, read on the forward strand.
AATTGCTCGGGTCTGGCATAAAGACTCGTTGAGTGTAATTAAGCGTATTGCCGCGTACTGAGCCTTGCCAATGAGTCATGATCTCTGGACACTGGTAATATATCAATCAATTGGGGACTGAAGCCTGCGAGCGCTATTGTGGTTTTGGATTCATCTGTTTTTACGCGAAATGGTTTATTTTGTTGGGTCTTGTTTGGTTGCTTGGCAATCGAAGAACTCGACTTCCGCTAATTGAATTGCCAAGTTTCGGGCAAACACGAAAACTTTACATGTGTGCGTAGCTTAGTTTTGTTTTTGATTAGCGCTTTAAGCGAAGCTCCAAACGAACCCGCTAATTAAAACTAACTAACGAACAATTCAAGTCATACCCTCCCCTTCTCAGCCAGATACTCAGTTGGTAGTTCTATAGCGTTCAATTTATTTTGATTTTTTCACTGTAACTTTTTACCACCATCTATTATGCAATTTAAACTTATTTTGTGCAAAAACAATTTTTAGGAAGTATTTTTTTCTGATGGCTTGAACTATTCAGTTCGATCAGTCGTTACTTTGAGGACATGTGCAATTAAATAACTACAAAATATTTGTTCGTACACCCTCGAAAATTAACAGAGAGCCACACACATACACACTTACGCTTACTATAATTGCTGTGGGGTTGCAAGCGGAAAACGTCAACAGCTCTCAAAAGTTGCACACCACAAATACAAAAAAAAAAAAAAAAACAACAACGAACAAAATGAAATTACCAAAACCTGAAAACTAACAAAAAAATAAAAACAAACAAAATGGGTTTTCCCTACGCTGCTTGAATCCTTTAGAAACAGGCAAATAAATATTTACCATTTTACTTAAAATTGTTGTTGCTCCTGTAAGTCACTGTTCCTTTTGTATTCCAAAAAGTACATCAGCGATCACGTGCAATAAAAATAGAAAACTAGTTGAACATCCACCTCAGTCAACATTGATGTTTTTGATGGTCTCCATTTTGGTGAATTTGGAATCGAAAAGAGCAAGAGAAACTTTTTCTGAAATACTCTAAAAGCTCCCCTTTGTTTTGGGAGAGTTCACGAACTTGTGGGGGCGGAAACATAAGATTAAACAATTTTCTTAATTAGTCTCGTTGATTAATTGAAATGCGTAAAAATATTTTAAGCATTTAAATTAATTAAATATTAATGTTTAATCTTGCATAGAATTTTCTAAGTGATTCAAATAACAGGAAACAATTTAATTTCGATAAATTTTTTACAATATATCGAATGACTGTTTTCCTGATTAAATTGTCTTCTGGAATTTAAAGGTTCCTTGAATTTGATTCCGATTTGAATTTGTCTTAATTGGAAGTATTTATTTTGTTTCCTTACCATTTCAAGGTATAAATGGGTGCGATGAATTGATAAATTAAATAGATTAAGAATCAAATCGTTAAAAATATCAGAGTCTCAAGTGAACAGATTGATAACTGATAAACATTTATTGTTTTGAATGTTGTTCAGTTTATCTTATATTTTGAGAAAGTAGCAAGAATTATATTCCATGCTTTAAGATATGAACTGCAAAGTCAGTAGGGGAAAAACTTATATTCTTACCGTTATTGCCAGGTTTTTCATTTTTTTATTTCTAGGTTTTTGCTTGCTTGTTCTTTTAATTAAATACTCTCTCATAAAATCAAATAAATATTTATAATTCAGATCTTTGTCAGCAGTTGTGCTTATATTGACTCCATGAATAAATTAGATAATAATATTTTAAAAACTCAGTAGCTCTATCTTGTCCTTATTCACATTTAAGTTTTGATTTGTGCATCTTAGAAATGTGGCTTTAAAAACAATTTTCTGGTATTTCCCCACGGACTATACAATGGTTTCAATTTGACATAGCCTAACAGACTCTGAAATTTTTATAAGGTATTTGCTGGTCGGTGGTTTCAAGTCCTGCGTTAAAAATTGTTGTCTTCTTGTTCTTCTTTGTTTTTGTTTTTATTGATTTTCTGTACAATTTGTTTACAGCTCATTGTCGTGCCTGGTGTTGCTAGAAAATGTAACCTAGAAATGGCAGGGAAAACCAATGGAACAGTAATGTCAGTAACAAAGCATACAATAAATAACGAAAAAGTAGCATACAGAAAGTGAACAGAAAATCACACAAACTGTTAGGAAAACTCAAAAGAAAAAAACGAATTGAGAGGAAAGCAACAACAATACAAATAAATAAAAATTCTGTCCGGAAACCCCAAAAATGGCTGCCAACTTTGTTGCCTTTTCATCGTGTTGCTCGGTTCTTGTTGTTGTTGTTGTTTTCTATCTGCTGCCGCTGCCTTTTGAACGTACAAATAAACTGCTGCGCCTGCAGGTTTTATTTGAACTGCCTACCGAAAACTTTGAAAATGCCTTCCCCAAACCGGTCAAAATCAAATAGCCTGCCAAGGGCATCGGTCTTTGGGAGAGAGCATTCGGCTGAGCGAGAGTGTTAAGAGAAGTGTAAAACTGTGGCAAAAAACCATCTGCTCAAAAGAACCACACTTCTCCGCAATTGCTGAAAATACTATACGCTCTACGAAGTCGAAGTGGAAGAGGAAGAGAAGCAGACTTGCACTGGGCCAACTGACTGAGTTTGTTGGACTTTTTTTTAATTAATTGCCAAAAAGCGGGCAGACAAAAATAAAACTGCGAAAAAAACAATACTCGTGCTCCACTCAGAGCAGGACCCGGAGCAGACGTAAATGAAGGCGGCCGGAACAAGCCGGAAGGAAGTCAGTAAGATTGTTCACAAAAGCCGCACACATACACACACAAAGAGAGAGAAGGGGAGGAGGAAAGGACCTTCTGCTCAATAGTTGGTTGTGTTTCAGCGTCTCCTTTTGTAGCATACGTTTGGGCGCCGGACTGTTTATGTGACTTGCAACTAAGTTGGTTGGCTCGGCTCGGTCGTTCGGGCATTGCTGTGGCTGTTGTTGTTTCTCACTTCCTTGCTGATTGCCGGCAACATATTTCGCAAATTGCTGTCAAAGTGTTAAGGAAGTTGACTTGCCCCGGCTCAACCCAAGCCCGCCTCGGCCCACTCCTGCATCCGGTATCCAGTTTCTTGCTCCATATGTCAAATTGTGGCAACTTGTGCTCCCCTTCCATGCTGTGAAGTGAACTTTTCACGTCAAGTGTGGCACTAATTGCAGGCCTCAACAACAACGAGAACAACAACAATTGTCCCAAAGATGAATTGCTAATGGTTTGGTTTTATTTATTTATTTTTGTTTTGAATTTTCTTTAACAAATAATCATGTGAGCGGGCCACTTTACAAAGCCGGTCTCAAGTATCGGGCAAACACACTGAACACCGAATACTAAAAACCAAAAGCCGAAGCCGTTGCAGAGTCTGGTTCAAAAGGTCGTAGAGATGGAGAGATGTATGATAGGCTACTTGTGTATTCAGGAGTTCACAGCCCATCCAAGTATTTGAATAAGTGACAACTGAATGATGATGATGATGAATATGAGGAGCTCGGTTTGGGAAAGTTTTCAATTTCAATTGACTATGTACCCGTATTGAATTTCACAGGCAATCTTACCTTTTCTTACACTGAGAAAAATTAAGAAAAAAATAAGGAAACTGAGATAAAAATTAAAAAAATAGATTAAAGATCTTTTTCGAAACATTCAGGTTCAGAGACAAGAATTTTTTAATTTCTATTTGTTTAGAGGGGAAACATTTTGCCTCAGATATTCTTAAGCTAAAAATTGTCCATGTCTCTCTGTTTCTATTTTGGAGAATCTTACTACCTGATTGTTAAGAACAGTTGTCTCGGCAGCAACTCACTGAGTCAGTGAATTAGTTGCAAATGCGTACCCTTTGGTTGCATGGCTGCAACGTAAGCAGCTCTCACTGTAGAAATTCAATAAGAAGAAAACCTTTTCAATTTGTAGGTAACAAAGTAAGTTTGACGGCTTCGGTCGAGCCTTCTCTATCTCTATATTCATTTGTCTCTCTTCTTCACTTAGGTATGCAATTAATAACATCACGTGACCTGCAAAGCAACTGAAATGCACAAGGTGCTGCCAAGAGGATTGGTATGAAAAATGAAGCGAACCTTCTCAGATTGCTGCAGCCTACACTGAGAGTTTGGGCCACCGTCATTCCATTATTTATTCATCCAGGCCAACCAATAACGACAAGGCCAACCACAATACCCAATTCAAATTTGGAAATCTAAATGGAGGAGGCGGAGACGTTCCGTTTGCGCCATCCAACGCGGCTCAAATGAATATAATAAAAATGTAATTAACGCCCAGGCCTTAGTCAAAGGCACCAAGACAGCGGAGGGCTACGACTTTTTGGGGCCAGCAATTCAATGCTTCAGCATTCTCCCTTCTCGGCTCATTTCTTATACAATTAAGTGGTCGTGCCAATAGACCGTGCCGCTTATTTAGCGACCCTGCACCTCCAGCAGCTTTGGCGCCCTCATTGCCCTTTGACTTTGTCGTAGTCGATAGCAGAGACTCTTGGACTCGATATCTTCGTCTTTGTCTATGCTCTAGAACAATTGTGGCGTTGGGTATTTGGCGTTTGGCGTGCGGTATGAAGTGGGTGTGGCTCTAAGTATGTTTGTTTGTTGTTTTTGTTATCCGATTTCGTGGCTGACTGGGGCATCCAAGAAACACGAAATAAAATGCCAATGCCTTGGTGATTTTGCTTGGGTGCTCACGAAGCGAAATGAAGTTGATGCTGACACGTCAACGACAGCTCCGTAGAGAGTTCAAAAGTTTAATTACCATTTGCAGTAATCAGTGGAAGTAAAAATAACTTAAGCAGTACAAAAGATACAGCACCAAAATAAGTGAAAGGGAGATTAGGTCGACCTAGAATTGATGTACTAACAATATTAGAACTGATTATTTTTTAGCTAATTTGGAAATTGTACTTTTTTTCTTTTCAGGTATGTTGAAAAAATCCCTATCAAGTGAAGTTAATAAGATAATAATCGAGCAAGTGTAAGTAGAAAAATCTCTATAAACAAAACTGTGAGATTTTGGAAGGTGTCAAAGCGAATGAACCTGATTATTTCCTGGAAACACAGCAATATAGGCGAGTGCTTTGACTAACTGAAGAGTATTCCAATATGCTGAATGATATGAATGAAGAAATGATGTTCTGAGAAATGTACAGTGACAGGAGGGGTGGTAGTGGTCCCTTCTGGGTTTCGCATTGCTAAATAAAGAAAGTGAACAAAAAAATTGATAATCAACAAGACAATGAACTAAAACTTGCCCAATTTCCCATCGCATAGCTACGACTGCCCAAGACAAGACAAAAACCGCCTTAACATTTTCCTTTTCTCCCTGAATGTATGACAGGGACAGCAACTGTGGCATTCTCTCAGATGAAGACAGACAGCCTGAGTCAGACAAAGGGTCGGCTTGGAGCTGGCCCCAGGGGAACATGGCCACGACGATGTAGTTAGAGAACAAGGGACGCAAGAGGAGGGCTTATTAGCCGGCAGCAAATAGTGCGCAAGGGGCGCTGGCCTCTCCATCTGTTCGGAACAAGTTGGGCGGAATGGGAGGTCGAACGTTCGGTCTGTCTGTCGTTCGATTGGCAAAGTAGCGACCGTGTAGCAAGATAAGCCCTCGGGCCAGCCGCACTGACCACTTGGCAGACTGGCTGGATTGAAGCTACTTTGTGTCCACTTAAGATATACAAAGCAAGAGTTTCAATGCCACAAAAGAAAGAGAGGTTGGTGGTGCACATTCTGTTGTCGCCGCCAGCAAGCCGCATAGTTGCATAGTTGAAAGCAACTCATGCTGCATGCTACGGGGGCAATGGCAACTGAGCAAAAATATAAATTGATTAATGGATGCAAATGATTGAAAAACGACAAACAGAACAGAATAGGGGGCAAATGTGGCTGTCAAAGTGAACATCAAAGCTGTTTTCTAGCCAGAGGTGGAGTGGTCCCCATGTGGTGGCCAGAAAAGCTTTTCCAAACGTCTGTGCGGTTGATCGGCCTCTCACTTTATAGGTGCTGACCCCAAAAATGGAGTATAATTTCCAATCAATTGAATAAGCACACTAGCACAAACACCTAGCAGAATTGATTGAAGGAGAGCAGAATGACGGCGGGCAGCAATTGAGCCGTTCAGCTTTTTATTGCACTCTAAAAATGAGGAAAAGCATCCATTGAAAATGCATTGTGGATCCGCCTTCTCTTGAATTGTCTGTCGATCGGCTGATTCTGTCCAGAGCTCCCTCTCGTCTGACGTCTGACATCTGATTCCCAAACCAGCTGGTGGTGGCAATTGTTTTGTTTGCTTTCATGTCTGCAACGCAGCAGAAATAACAACAGCATCGGTAGAGATGAAGGTTCCCTCAGCCCAAGAATAACAAAACCAACAACATGGCGATGAACATGAACGGAGATGGCTTGGCAGAGGCGAGTAGCGGCAGTCTCGATATTTGTGGATTTTATTGAGACGGCGGAGATGTTTGCCAACTTCTTCGTCTCCTTCAGCGCCGATGCCGATGCCGATGCCAGTGACGTTGATGAATTTCTATTTACTTTGTTTAATTTCTGTTTTTATTTGCCATTTGCCCAGCCACTCAACTGGCACTCATCCCACCTAACACCTTCCTTTCCTCTTTCTTGTGTCTCTTCTTCGGTCTTCATTGCATGCAATTAACACAAAGTGCTTCACTGTACTTTAAAACGATTTCATTTTATGGGCCACGATGACGACGTCTGCGATTGAAGGCCGATTTTCAGCTGCACTTACCGTTCGTCGGTAGCCGCTTTAATTGATTTTGATGATGTTGACGATGGCGATGACGGCGGCTATAGGCGAAAACACTTGAAGATTTCCACCCACTAAAGATTCCTTTCTCGCCATTCGGTTCGCAATCCGCTATGCAATTAATCGCTGGCATGGATGAGTCTCGGACACTTGAGTGGTCAACTCCATAAATCCCTCCACGGTCCTTGGCAGTATAAGAAATTTGACGGGGAACCTGATGCTATAGCTTTAATAAATTGGTTCAGTCTTAATTTTTTTTTCAACAAGAACTCTTTTCGGAAATATACGTGTATATTCATGTTTGCTTAGAAAAAACAATTTTTTTTGGTAAAAAGGCATTGATTGCGATACGCCCAAAATAAATAAAAATTAGTTAAAAATTAACGTCTGTGCAAACTTTTGACAATTGAGGGATAAATACAGCTCTCCATTTCAAAGACAAGTGCAAAGTATTTTTTGTACATATTGCTTGTATTATTTGTTCCAGTTCCTTCGTTTTTTGCTTTAATTACCCTTGATAAGACATTACTCAGAAAAAAAGAGTCGAGCAGTTTCAATTCAATTTAAAATTTCAAAATTTCTAAGCTCTCCGGACCGCTGTCTTCTTAACTGAGTATAGTTCTGTACTTCAAGAAATTTGTGTACTTCGAAGTGCTCTGTGAACTAATGTTTTAACCAAATATGTCTTTCTCTGTACTTTTTGTATTTGTTTTGCTTCTTTTTCTTCTGTGGAATTTCTGAAAGAGGTTTCCTCTTTTTGCATTCACAATTAATGCTGAAAGTCATTTTGGGTGATGTTTAAGAATTCAAATTTTAATTATTGGCACAGCTTTATACTGGTATCACTAATGAATTTCTTGTTTACCAAAACGACAATTTAGAAAAAACAGGTTGCCATTTCAGATGTCTTTAACGTCCAAAAGCTTGTTATCATTAATCAAGAAAATTTGTTTTGGCTCTTCAAAAAAAAAAAAAAAAAAAAAAACAAAAGTAAAAAATACGATAAACAGAGAAAGTACTTTGCGATAATAATAACAGAAATATTGAAAAATATTATTCAAATTTGATTTGTTGTCTTCTTGTTTCTCGAGGAATATTTTTCATTATTGCAGTTGTTTACCAGATGAGCGAAATACGATTGCCGGTGTGTTTAGATTCTCCAGATTTCATTCATGAATCGTGCTATCCCATTCCAAGGATATATTTATTTTACAGCATTTTCGGTAAATCAAAACAGTTTATAAAACATAATACAAATACGGATGTTTATATGCAATCCATTCCAATTACTCGTTAATCAAGTGGAACAAACAGAAAGTATATGAGCCGACTTATTTTTCCGAGAATCGCCCATAACTTTTCGGGCCACTCCAAATGCTTTAGACTCGATTCAATTCCACTCGATACAATGTTGGTAGCCAGTGAGTAACTCACAACTGGAGCGATTCATGAGTGCTAATGTTGATTCATGTTGCCTCCGGTTGTGTGTGCTTTTAAAAATTAAACGAAACAGAAGCAAATATATTTCATGATAGCGATGAAAGCAATGCAATCGGAGCAGCTAGACAAGAAGGCCGGGTGGCAGTCTTTCGTTTGCTTGATCTTCCCCAGACCGGGTGGCCCGAATTGGGTGCATCAACAACAATAAAAACAATAGCAAGCAGAAGAATGGAGTGACTAATAAATTGGCGCCCAATAACACTGGGCGAAAGCTAAGAAAATCATAACACAAGCCACATGCAGCAAAACGTTGCAGACGCTCCCGCCGTCAAGTAAATGAAAATTGTGTACCAAGTGGAATTAATTTGAGACGCACACAGGCAGATACAAACTCGGCCCTGACCGCGGAGTCTCGGCTGTATTTTATATATAGAAAATAAATAAAAAACAATCAAATTAAATGCACAGCAAGCAAAAGCAACTGGACCCAAACTCTGTGGTTGCGTTGCAACTTTGGAGTGGCAGAAACTACTCCAGCAACTAAAACAAGCAACAAATGCGAGTGCACTTGAGCACAGCAGTCCAAAGAGCTCCCAGAACTTTTCAGTTGCTCTCCGGTTCATTTTGTTGTTGTTGTTGTTGTTTTTGTTGTTGCTGTGGGCGCCCGACTGTTCAGCAATCAACACGCGGCGGCGCTAGTCTTCTCCACCCACAATTTAATTTTAAGTTTTTTTTTTTTTTTTTAAACATAGCTTCAACCTCCAGTCTTAATCCTCCGACCCACACCATTTTGCTTAACGCCTGTTGCTTGTCTCTTTGACTGGCTTACTCTTTGGCTGGTTGGTTTGTTGTAGGCGCAACAGTCGCAGCAGCGAGCGGATACAGAGAAATAATAACAACGTTGCCAAGAAGAGTGCATAAATTAAGTAGCATCAGCCACAAAGGTAATGGTAAAATATTATTATCATAACCAAAAAAGAAAAAAGAGAAAAACTGACCAAAAAATTATAATATTTGTCGTTCTTGTTCTAATGGCTGAGACTGCTAAAGCGCCAAAAGCCTGTGGCCACAAATTTTTTAGACATCTCGTCAGAAAACCACACACCTGACGACTGCTTTATTTTTGGAAAGACTCTTTTTTTTTGGAAGTTTAAAAATAGTCCAACACAAGCTGTTTATACTCTTATTGGCTTTAAAGTTATTTTACTTCTACAAATAAGATTCGTCGGGAGTTTGTTTGAGAGGTTGTACTCTTATTTATTTATATTATTTGAAATCGGCTTAAGCCTGAACACGATCCTCGCCGCCGAAGGTACATAAATGTAAAAATTGGTTAGTTCATAAATTTCATTAAAAATTGTAACAGATCCACCTGATAAGTTATTATCTTTAAGGCTTAAAATTGTTTCCCTTAAAACCTTTTAATAGTTCCACCAACATTTTCAGGTTGTAAATTAAAAATTGTCTTAAGTTTCTGAAATTGGATTATTGGATAGAGCTCAAGCTTCGTGAAATTCGCATATTGAATGTTTGTTAAGAGACCGCACCGGCAAGGATTTGTCAAAACAGTTGGACGTCAATAGGACTTCTTCAGCTATATATAAAATCATCATATTTTTCGGACTGTAAATATTTGTTTCGTTCATGATTATAGGAAGTCTTAGCTTACTAAATAAATATCAAACCTTTTTTTACGATTCACATAATATAATTTATTTTCAAAGCGAAGGACCACTTTGAGTCGAACAATTTCAATCCTCTTAGCTGTCGTGACATAAGCTCCGGTGGTGCCTTTTCCCTGTTATCATACAGATATTAGTAAACAAAAGAAATGGCCATACTATTTGCAAAGAAGAACATGTCCTTCGATCTCAAACTGTCCTTCTGTGCTAGTGCAAGCATTCTTATGGACTTTTTGGTTATAAGCGCTTATAATTAGACAGGGTCACATATGTCAGCGAAATAAGCCGGATTCTATGGTACACGCATCAACAATTCGATTATAATACTCGATAGATAAAGGGAATATTTTTTATTTACAAAATAACGTTAAAGGAAGTGTACAGTCTTCGGTAGCTCATTCCAGATGTTACGAGTGTTTTGACTTTATTGGCATGTTGTTGTTTTCTTTTTTCCCCCCTTTGGTATTCCTTGTTGTTGTTGGTTATATTTACATTGTTAGTTGTGGCAAAGCGTATTTATTTTGATTTTTTACTTTTTCAACTTTTGCTTCCTAGACAACTCCCAAGATATTGTTGTGATAGAAGCTCTAGTTATTTGGGGAAGCTGTATGCAGTTCTGTTAATGATGATGGAGAGCACAATGTTGGAAGGCAAACAGTCAAGTAGTTAAGCTGCAGTCCATAGCAGAAGCTACGGATACTCAGCTGTGCAGCTTTCCGTGGAGTAGCAAAACTCACACACATACACAAATTGCTTAGCGTTGTAGTTAAAAAATTCATTAAAACTAAGTTTTGGTCCCCTCACACGTTTTACACGCGACTAAAACAGCGCAGAAATACATGCTTGCTAGACAGAAAATCCGGAACCCTCTTTGCGTTGGTGGGAAAAACGTAAGCGTACGCGTCGAAAACAGACATTTAATTTGCATAAAAAGTTTTTCACTCACACCTAACAGAGAGAGAGAGAGAGAGAGAGAGAGAGAGAGAGAGAGAGAGAGAGAGAGAGAAGTGATTTTCCCACCATCCGCTTACCTTTTCCAAGCCAATCCAGCCAAAATGTCAAACTCATATTTGAAAAAACCTTGAAGCCTTGAGCAAGTTAAAAATAAACCCTGCCAGAAGCATAAGTCAGGATCCGTAACAGGACTCCAGGGTATCTCAGGATATTTCTCCGAACAAAGAACTCGCCCAGTTTCATTTGCATAATTTTAATTTGAAATTTGACCACACCTTTTCTAAGTTGCCCAAAAAAATTAACTACGTGTTGATGCGGCACATTAAACCTGCAGCGTTTTCGTATAAAATTCCTACAGGGCAAATCCCAAACAATAGATTTAAAAGGCAGAGTAGAAGTAAAGAGAAGAAAGGAAGAAATCTTTCTAGTCACAATGAGGTCAACGGCGACTTCAGCTTCCAAGGCAGCAGCAACAGCAGCTGCTTCCAAAACTTTGCAATTGTTAAAAGGCTACTTAGATGAGGTGGCAGTGGAAGAGTTGAAGGGGTCATGACACGTACACGCCGCATTTGGTGCATCTGGATTTATCATGGTATAAAGTGCATAATTGGCAATGTTGTAACAAATTTATGCAGCTTTCCCTCCCCCTACTCACCTCCTCCTGCTATTTATTCTTGGTAACCAGTGTTTACTCTGCACTGCCTTCTGATATGCAAAATTAACGCAATACCGCTTGTGCCTAATGACCCTGTTTGACACATTACCCCAAGCATTATATTTCAGAACCCCACTAATATCAAGGTTTCCAGTTTTGTCTAGTTGAGTGCCCACGCACTTCTGGTCGAAAACATTCAAGCCTTCGGGTGCGGTCTGTAAAGCAATAAATAATAAATGTTTGTATGGTGCATTGTACTATATCTTCTCGAGCCAGCGTTGGGCGTCTATCAACTAGCCTGTCTATCCAGCCTATCCAGTTTGTCTGTCCTCTCGGACTTGGAGGCCCTATTGATTGCAGCTCTTGTCTTTGGCAAATCATTCTATCTAAATATGTATTTATTCTATAAACCGCCACGGGGCGTATGTGTTATATGCCATTATAGAAATTCCAAGCGGCTAATTCAAGCCAGGTTGAGTTGAGACTGAAATCATGACTTGCCAGCGGTCCAACCTAGCTAACGCTGTTACATGAACTTGAATATTTCGTTTTCTTAAAGCGTCGCAGCTTGACGTACGACGGCCTCTTAAAGATTGGTTAGAATGTTGGGCTTATCCGAATAAATTTTGCTCTTCAGAATTTTTGACAAACTTTCCAAATATTTCAATTCTACACTATAATTTCCGAACGATAGAAAATAATAAAATACTCTCAAGTAACTTGGGCATTTAAGCGATCTTGGTTGATTATCAATTATCAGAACATTTTCAAAGCAAATCAATATGAATATTTTTGATAATTTATTATGATACAGATTCAGAAACAAAATCAAAGTGCCTTAAAGGTAAGGGTATATTAAGTTTGTGGAATGGTATGTTACATAGAAAAGAAGACGTTGGAGAACCCCCAAATTTTCGCACAATATGATCAGGATGCTTAAAAGAATCGATATAGCCCTCCACTCTACCTTCGACCACCTTACATTCTCAAATCTTTGAATTTTCTACAGTTTTAATATATTTATTATTAATCTTTCGATTTTTCATTTGTTCATGATTAATACGACAATCGATATTACAGAATCAAGATGTAATTGTATCTGAGTATAACCGATCATGTTTACTAACAGGAAGGTTAGGTACTTTCTAGTATTTTCTTCGTTAGCGATTAATTTATTGATGACTGACAAAAAAAATTTATTTTATTCGATTTTCTTTTTTCATTCCATCAAATTTCGTTGAGGTTCGACCGTTGATTTTTATTTCAAAACCTTTTTGGAATCGTTATGCAGTTGTATAATAAAGATTAAATTCATTATGCATCCGAAGCCTATTTCTGTTCACAAAAGGAATTCGATTCCTTTTTGAATTTTTTATTTCCCACATTTCAAATTTGCAGCCAAAAATATTAATTTAAATAAATGGTGAACCATCGAATTAAGCTTCATTTCTTTATTTCTTTTGTTTCATTAAACTACAATCAACTGAAAAAATAACGTTTGAGAGATTCAAAAAAATAAAAATAATGTAGGTTTGGCTTGGTGTAGAGGCAACCCTTATAACTCTGATGTTTTGGGTAACTTTTTGCTGCTTTGTTCTTGCTATTGTTGTCCGGTTTATAAGCTAGCATACTGAGTGAATTGCTGGCAAGACAGAAAGCTCCCAAAAAAATAAAAACCAACTCCCTTAACATATAGTACAAATTTAGAGATAGACACACACACATACACTTGCCACTACACTTTCCGTTCAATGAACAAATAACATGTCAAGTTTCATTATGTTTCGCCCACAATTTAGGTGAGTGGCCCCCGCCAACGGCAGCAGCTGCAACATGGCAGTAGCAGCATCATTGGCACCAGAGCTATCACGGGCACTCGAGTTGCTGTTTGCAAGCTGTCCAGTTAAACTAACTACAACAACCAGCAAACATCTATTTCACTATATATGAATCAAGTGGTGGAGGTATTGTTGTTGTTACTGTCGCTGTCGCTGTCGATGCTTGCCTGCCAGCTACAGAATCGGTTTTTATCAGGCGAAACCCCTTTTAGACTCCCCTCTCTATAGAGTTCCCAGACCTGACCAGCCCTATCCCTAAAGCGATACCCGTCGGGTAACCAATGAGCACCGCATCACATTTCAACCGCCAACACTTCCAGCTGTCTGATAGGGTTTTCATGGGTGGAAATGTGTGAGTGTGCAGAACTGAAATGGTTGCCAATTTAGAATTTATGGCAGCAACATGATTTGTATAATATAAACGTAAGCAGTTTCCACTCACGTACTCACACGCAACTATCGGGTCTGCCAGACTGAATGTTGGGGTTCGGTATACCAGCTAGACTCCACTTCTCATTTTCCTTCTCGTTATGGTCCAAGTCCAAACTCTCGTTTGTTTGTCTATTCCAGCTTGCACCGGAAAAGTGATCATTTAATTTTAATCTGTGTCTGGACTGGGCTGAATTGAATGGCAGTCCTAAAACTAAGGCTGAAGTCAGAGCTGGAGTAAAGCCCCGCGGCAGTCCAGGGCGATATCAAGCAACAACAACAAGAATGTGGGTTGTGGGTAACAATGACGACGGAATATTTCTTTTATTTGATATATTTTGTTTTGTTTTAATTTACCGCTGTTCATTTGCATTTGCGTATGGCCCCGGGCTGTCTGGCTGGATGTACCAACAATAAAATTGGTTAATTTAAATCTTATGTAAAGAGCCGGTTGCCACTCCAGAGAGAAAGAACGAGAGCGAAAGAGCTTTGATGGTGAATTGTAGGGAAATAAAGCAAAGTGCACCAAACTGCGATGGCAACACCAAAAAAAAAAAAAAAAAAAAATGCCAGCTGACGCACTCGGTCTGCGTTGTCTGGAGGGTTGCACGTTGCAATCCTGGTAATGGCATTCAGTCAGTCTCTTCATCCGGTTCCATCAAGTCTGTGCTGCATTATGCGCGTAAACGTAAAACTTTCAATTATTTAAATTATGCCACATGAACAATGCTGCACATACGCCACCAGAATGGATGAGCGGCCTCTTGTTTGCGGGTCAGGTCAGGTATTTGAAATTCGTACGTGTTGTTGTTTCTGGCGAAATGTAGTCTGAGTCTGGATAAACTTTTAAAGGGTCTTCTATGCGAGCCAGGTTCCACATAATTCATTCATATCATCGAAAATGACATGTGTGATGGCATCGTGCACATATCGGCATCATTGCGTAAATGTCATTTCATCAGCGGGAGACAAGCGTCCGCATCAGTGGCAGCACCCTTACCAGAGAGAGTCCCAATATTCCCACCACAATCTGGAGGGAGTTGGAAAGTGTCATTTTTATCCATTGAGCATTCTGTCTGCACCATCCATCGCCCTTTTACATCCACTTATATGGAGACATAAAAGACATATGCTGAAGCCGTTGAATTCACACAGATGAAACATTGCGGAAGCAATCAGATTGCTTCATTTTTCGAAATTGGTAATGAAAGCAGAAGAATCTTAATATCTTTATCTATAAGTTTGATATTAAATGACTAGCCGGGCATAAATTAAGTATATTCTATTGCGATTTTTACGATAACCTTAGCTATTTTTCCCCAGCAACACAAGCAATCAAATTATACCTAAATCCAGAATGGAACTTTTCTCCTTCTCCTAGGCTGCCCCACATTACTCGAGCTTTTTTATAGGGTATATCAACTTCGCTGACATCACAATTAAGCCATATAAAGCACACACACATCCGAGCAAATAGAGAATAATATACGAGTACGTATAAACGGACATATAAAATACGACTTTGGCTCTTTTCTGGTATATTTTTGATTGTGTAGTTGTTCGGCTACATGCCATTACAATCGTTTCGCTAGACAGACGGGCAGGCCCGCTGAAAGGGAGAGTGAAGTAGATACGTAGAAAGAGGCTTATGCAGCACCAACCATGGTAACAATACAAAAAATGCCACACAGCTTGCTGGGATTCCCCGCCACACTCTTGACTGCAGATGGGAAATTCATGTGGTGGCATGTGATCTGTGCGGAATATAAAAAGCGCAAAAAGTATGGGTATCGAAATATAAAAGAAGAAGAAGAAGAGTCAGAGCTGAAAGAACGCATCACTATAGCCATTCAGCAATAACGATTTTGTTCCTGCTGGCAATATGAAGGAGAAAAAAGTGCATATCATTTTCGGACTACCAAATATCACATACACTTTTCCATAATTTTCATCGCCCGTCATTTAGTAATTTTCGGAAATTAAATTTGATGGCTTAGTTTGATCTGAACCAAACTCGTATTAAAAACTAATTTAGATCTACATGACACTTGTATGATATAGTGGTCCAAGCCAGGCCCTCTGATAAACTCGATTACTAAACAAACCCATATCTCCTCTTCAGCGTCATAAGCTTCAGCACAAAGGACGTACTCCCTTTTCTACGAAAAGAGTATGGAGCCATTTATTCATTCGCGGTCGCCTGGCTCGTTCATATTCGCATGTATTTACTTTGTATCACTTGTCACTTTTTTATTATCATTGCCCGCTTGCTCTTGTTGCGGCTGTGATTTTATATGGCATCACCCGCACTGTCTCTTTCATGGAATGGGGGGAATGAAAAGAATGAAGTGGAGAAGTGTCTGCTCTTTGCCGTGGGCATAGCTGCTGCCGTTATTATTATTATTATTATATCATTCTTCATCAGCTTCATTCGGATTCATTGTTGTGTTTACAAGGCACAAAAAATAATTTTCATTATTTGCTGCAGTTGATTCGTTGCCCCGTCCAGCCACCCCGCCGATACCGAAACTCACACTGGCTGAACTGTTCATTCTTGCTGAAGGGATTAATTTCTTGATTTACTCTGACAATCGCATGCATAAAAAAAACGATGTGTGTGAGTGTAGGTATCTATAAAATAGAGACGAGACAATGTGATTGCTGGTGTTGTTGTGTTTGTTTTGTGAACGTAAGCAGAGAAGATTTTAGCTTGCTGCTGCTGTTGCTCCCAGCTCCTCAATGGCCTCGTCACAGACTCCTTCCAATCAGTAAAGGCAACAGATTCTCTTCCATCCACTTAAGTGCGATATTCATCATTTGCTGTGACTGCTGGCTGCTTACATCAGCAATGCAATTGCGTGGAAAGTAAGTCTCATTACTAAATGTGTAAAAATGTGTAAAAAAAATTATGTTTTTTAAATTGGAACTGTGAAAAAAGTGAAGTATGCTAAACCAAATGAAATTCAATAAAATTAAAGCTAGCAAATTTCCACATTTTTTATACTTTGGAACAAAAAGAAAAAAAAGTGTGTTCACTATTTTTGGCTTCCAAGGGCTTCTGCCCCCCACTTATTCCACTTATTTTTATAACGTGTTTGCTTCCATTTTGTTTGCCGTGCAGCATATTTTCGTTGGTTTTGTTTTTATTGTTTTCAGAAATCTACATAAGATTATCCCAAGGATTTAATTTTACTTTTATATATTTGTTTTCTATTTGTAAAAGCATTCGCAAAAACAACAATAACAAGGGTAGCAAACGCTGAGCACGGAAAATCTGGTATTGTCAACTAAAGGAAATTTAAATGGACAGTAAAATGCTTGCAAGTGGCTTAAAATGGTTTCAAAAAAGCCCTACTCTACTCTGAGGTCCTGGATGTGCAAGGCAGGGAATGACCAAATAAATCCTTTTCGCAATTACTTAAAGATTTGCAAGATTTTGTTAAGAATTGTTTTCTGTTTGATTGCTTAACTTTTTCCACGGTAACTAAGTGAAATTACCTGATGCCAGTGAGAGAGAGAGAGAGAGAGAGAGAGAGAGAGAGAGATGAGAGAAGAAAGCTCTCTACTAAAAGTCGTGAATGACTTGAATTTTGTATAAAACGGCTTCATATATTCAAAAGTTTTAAAGAACCTTAAACAAAGCGTAAGACTCATCAGGATATGCTCACCCTGCATAAATATAACTTTGATAAAAAGTTTCTCAGTTTCTTTAGAAAATAGGCGACAAAATAAAACATGAATGATACCCAGCTTAAGGAATTAAAATCTTCACTCGGAGATTTTGTTTTTTGTTTGTTTTTTTTTTTATTTCTTATATTTTTTCTCAGGCTTACTGTCAATTGATAAATTTTGACTCTTAATATATTTCGATACAATTTGATACCAAAATCTTAAAGCTGCAAAAAACAGTAGAATTTGAAAACGAGAGAGAGTGAATAAGAGAGCGATAGAGAAACTAATCAAGCCGGACATTAAACTCGGGAGCGATCATGTATCGGATACCCTGTACTTCGTAAACGGGATTCAATAGTAGTCCTAGTGAGGTAGTAACCATCTTAAACTTCCTTTGAAATCAACAATACAACTGTTGATTTTCCCGTTTGCCAGTTTGCAAGGGGTATAAAAAACTTGACTCTGAAATTTAGAGTTTCTCGTATTTCATATGTCTCATGTAAATATGTTTCGGGTTTGATATCAATAGAAAGATTTTTTGATCCCTAACACATTTTCGAAATTATTACTCTGAAGCACCTAATACTGAAATCATAAGGCTGTAGAAAATGCAAGGTTTGAGTGAGTGAGTAGAAGGAGGGACGGGGTGAGGAAACAACCTCTTGACCAACATGCAATCTCAAGTATTTGGAGTCCCAAATTTAGTCGTCCTTGCTCTTATAATCTCAAATATCTAGACGTTCAAACGGACGGACAGGCAAACGGACAAACATGGCTATATCGATTTCTCTAGTCACACTTATTATATTGTGGGTAACTTTGAGGGGTCTCCGACAATTTCTTTCTATGTTACATAGATTTGCACAAAATTAATATACCCTTTACTTTGAGGTAAAGTGTATAATAATAACATTCAAAATAATAGTGAGGATTTGACATATTCAGTGAGCAATGCTATTAAAATTCAAATTTATATTATATAATGCAAAAAAAAAAAATACATTTATCATGTTATGCATACATTAAATAATAATAATGGCAAAGGATAATGCAGATAAATTTCAAATTTCAACAAAATACGAAAGAAAAAACTAAAAAAAAGTCCGAAAAAAACCAAAACAAATGTAAAGCTAATTTGTCAGCTTATTGATGACCAGACTGGTCAGACAGGAAAGCTTGTCCTAACGGACGAGGCGTACAGAATCCCGACAAGAGGATCGGTTGGCTGCCGGCTAATCAAACAGGCAGCGCAAAACCGCAAAGCCATGAAGCCGTCACTCAATCACCAACGAAAATGAATCGGTATTTCTATGGCCATAATTAAAATTCAACAGAGAATAAAGCAAGAGGCATGACAACAGGAAACCAATTCGAGTTGAATCGGAGACTTCAAATGGGCTTGCCAATGCCAACGCAATGATAAATTAAATAAAGTGCATTTTAAATGCACGACAACCGCAAACATTTGTGAGAAGAGACTCACAAATTGCGCAATATATGTTTCATTTATTTATTTGCCTCGTCAGACACACACACACACACACACACGCACACGCATAAACGCTCGGTATAATCACACATCACGTGATAACTGATGGTAATTTTGCAATTGTAGCTCCATGGAAATGATTGGAAGGACATGTTAGGCCACAGTTTGTGATAATTAATAGCTGTGTTGTGTGTGTGTATGTGGGTGTGAAAGTAACAAGTGTTGTACAAGGACGGTTGGATAACCTGTTGAAAACGTGTGGAAGTGTCAAGCTTTTCAAATTTAACCCACATTTTGTCTTAATCGGTCTTGAAACAGGTGTCCCTGTGGTCAAATGAAAATTAAACTCATTAAGGTCGAGTTCAATTATCAATTATTTATACAACTTTCAATAAACATTAACCACTATCGTCAGTCAAGTAAATGCTTCAAAGAGCTGCCACACAAATGCCTTAATATTTAAAATTGCTCAGCATCTCCTATGTATTATTTATATTGGTCATTACCAGCATCTGCCTCTCCAGCTTAGTACGAACTAATCCCTAATCACATTAATCTTTCCTTCTGTAAAATTAAAATAAACCCAAGATTGAAATATAGATCATATGCGCTCGAGCAAGGATGCAATGTTTTTTGTTGATTTTAAATAATTAATGATTTAAATCGGCGCATTCATAGAATTTATAAAATTTTGTGTTTACCTTATTTTGTCTAAAAAAAGTTTTACCAAATTATATGATTTCAGCAAATGAGTATGGCTAACTTTCAAAGTCTATACATTCCCAATTCAAAACATGAAGACATTTAGTACAAATATGCTCATATGACTATGCAGCAAATAGCTAGACCACATGGAAGGCACACTCACACAAAGAGAGACAGAAACACGGCTGCTAATACTCTTACAAATCAGACAACAAAGGCCAATGAAATTCACAAATTTGCACAGAAGCCTCCAACTTTGCAGCTCTCCCTAATCCCATCCGTTACTTTCATCTTGTCCACAGCCTGGCACACTGCAGATAAATTGCGCAACAAGCGCGTGACACATGAATAAAGGCGCAAACACACACGGACGAGCATACGTGGCACTCTCCACTCTCCGGCCCAAACTCACATAGAAGAGTGCGTGGAGCAAGCAGGGAATCTGTGGCACTTGTGGTGCGCTGATTAGTTCACAAAATTTATGACTGCCATTTAATTAGGCAAAATCCAAAATAGCACATGCCGAAATGTTGATAGTGGTCCAACAAATCGATATGCGCGTTATGTAGCTGGCAATATTGGCCAATAATGCAGTCGATTTGTCACTCATTTGTTGCACAACAAATTACCTACCTCATCTATGATACTCAAACAACTTCGACGGAGTATGTGTTACGCATACAAGAAACCTTGTGTATTTAATAAGCTTATAACGTATTGAACGAGAAAGCATCCACCGGAAAGACCTTTAGAACCTATCAAATTGGTTGCAAGATATCTTTTCAAATTCCACATTCTAATTTATTTATAGACTCTATTTTACCTAATTGCAAAACAAATTAGTACATTTTAAGAAAATTTAGTGTGAATTCAAATCTAGCAGGGCTGCCATTGATATATCAAGAGTATGTTTGTTCAGTCTATTTTGGTTACAACTTACTTTTGCAACGAATCATGAAACCGAATTTCGAAAAATTAACGGACAATTTTCAACCCAAGTTAGAAATTGCGTAGGATAAGATTATGTTCGGCACGCCTCCAATCAATTACTTAATTGTTTTAGTAGCCATACTTAATTTGACATTGAAATTAAATATTTAATTACACTGATATGCATAGTATATAAAAGTTGAGCAAATTTAAGTCTTATCATGCCGAATATACTAGGCTTCGATTTTCCTTGGAATGCTCAGAAGCAAAACTTACACGGAAAGCTAGAAAGTCAGGAATTCCGAGCTTATAAGAACACAAAAAAAAAAAACAGATAAAAGAATAAATAAATCATAAAAGAATGCTCAGCGTACATGAGTCGGAATGAGTCTTATACCATTCCATTACGCATTTAATAACACACAAGCTCTGACCCAGTTATTAAAAGTTTTTCATAACTCGGCTTATGACGAAATGGCAATGCGGTAAAAGTCAACGCAGGACCAATTAGGACTCGGTACATCCTACCGTTTAGCCTAAAGCACAACAAAAAGTGGACAATTCGAAGCCAAATGATGTGCTAAGAATTCATATGCCCTGCAAAGTTGGGAGCTAATTTTCTTGAGGCTAGTAAAAATGTAATATAATTGATGCACAGACACAATAACAACTCCACTTACAATGGCCGCATTATCTAAGGAGTGTATGCCACACAGTGTGTGTTTGTCATTAGAGCAGTAGTGGTTTCATGGCCCTAATTCAATTAGAATTAGTTGCCTGTTTATTCAAGTGCAATAATAAGCCGATACACAATTTGGATGTTCTGTATGCGACCCCTGATTGCAACTTGGTCTGTGAGAGAGAAACTCAGCAAGGTGTTTTATGGAGTGAGGACTTTATATAAAAAATTGAACCTTTCTCTTAATTCGATATTTTATTTATGTTTTGCTTGAGGCAAGGCAACCTGTTTGAATTCATACACAAAAATAAAACATAAATACTATCGGCGAATCACCAACGGTGCTCATAATGAAACAGCTGTGCCACTTATTTTACTGTTATTACCTATTACCATAAAATATTGTACACACTCGTGCATATCCAGAGATTTCTCAGAAGTGTAGCACACTAGCAAACGGGAAAGCATAATCAGTATACAATTACAATACCTAGTAAAATGCAGAGGACAACCAGAGAACACTGAGACCCAACTGTGCCCAAACAGGGAAAGAGATGTCGTAGAAGGTACATACAGGAGACTCCACAAAAGTAACAGCCTTTTGTTGGCTCAGATGCTGAGCGTGTCTCCAGGCCCGAGGAGAGCTAACTGGCATATACAAATACTGGGCATGTAGCAACAACATGAGACAGTTGGCAAAGCGAACAAAACACCGTTGGCAGAATGTAGCAAGGCGAACTTGCAGAAAGTAAAATAAAATAACAAAGCCAGCGAATCAGACAAGAAAAGAATTATATTGTATAAAAAGTATCGCATATCAGTAGCAAAAAGAACCACAAGAATACCGATGAGCCTGAAGTTGAGATGGAGGATATGAGGTAAGACTGAAGGAGTTGAAGTCGCAATTTTCGGTGTAATGTAGCGCAATGACTGGGTGCTATGTTTTATTGCAAGTATGTTGTTGTTTTTGTTATTGTATATCATATGTCGTATGTCGCAGGAGACCTGCGGGGTGCGAGTGTGTTTGTGTGTAACTGTTCATACGCATTTATAGAAGATTTATAACTGCAAGCTTCAGACCCTTATTCAAACCAAATACCAGAACTTTGAGATATAAGAGAGAGTTAGAGGGAAAGGTTGTCGCTTTGACGCCGACGGTTATATACACTTTTTCCTCCATGAAGGTGGTTCACATTTCATTTTTTGAACTTAAACTGAAATATTCCCGATTTGCTGTCATTGTCTAATCTAGTGATAATTTTTTTTTAGTCTTCAAGGTTTTTGTCTATGCGTTAGCACATCCCTGATAATATTTACATATATACTCTTTTTATTCAACAACTACACTAACAAGACAACTCGACAAGCAGCATTTGGTGAGCCTTTTGGCATTTTCCAACTTATGCAATAGCAAAATGTCATTCTGCACGTCCGCTGTGCCTCTGCCGTGGTATCCCTTGTCCTGATTTTTTCTATTGCTTCATCCTAGAAGCAGATTTGTTGGCAGTCTTGCAGCTGGCAACTTTTTCGACTTGAAACACAATTTCGCTTACGTTGCTCAATGGAATGCGTGCCATGACGAATGAACAGTAACAAAAACAACAATACCAACAACAAAGCCAATAATGTAAATAGCAACAACAACCAGAGTCTCGCAATACTTATAAATATGCGCGGTATTTTTGTTTGGCTGTAACTTGTGCAACATGTCAAGGCGGACCTTTTTAAGAACTACTGAGTGTCATCATGCCACACACTTGATAGGATATCTGGATAGAGAAGCATACGTCACTAGAAAAGTTAAAAGTTTCATGTCAATGTTTGCATTTCAAGTTTGTCGTGGCAGTTCATTTTGTGCTCACCAACGTCCTTGACTCCTTTGCCAGACTCAAGAAACACACTCTTGAACCGAAGAAATGCAAGAAAATGGCAGGATAGATGGATAAAAGTTCAGACTATGGTGTCAACCGTTTACTTTTTCTATGACTTTTAAAATTAATATGATTTAGGGTGTGTAACAGTAAAATTAAGAAAAGTGTTGTATTAGGTTAATTCCTAACGAGAATAAGCTTACCAGTCTCAAGGATGCAATCGGAATTTCCACACCCTGTAATTAAAGGTGAAGCACATGTTGCTTAATGTATGATCAGGGTGACTAGAAAAATCAATTTATCCATATCGATATCCGTCTGTCTGTCTGTATAAGCACCTCGTACTAAAAAATGGTATGCGCATTCTAACTTTGCCTTGTCGCTGTACTCACAAATTCAACGGAGGAAATCAGTTTTCCTATATATTTTGTATTGAACTTAGGTTCGGAATAGAAGACCATAAATTAACAGTTACATAGAAAAAGGTCATAAGTTTATACAATTGGAATTGGAAGTTTCAAAGACTAGTAAATAATGTACAAATTTTTAGGTACTTTATCATATAGTTGTCATGCTAACCTTAATCTGCCCTTTTTACTGAAGAACTTTTAAAAGAGCTTGTAATCTTATGCATCCAGAAGATAACATTACAATTTTTTTTTAAATTTTATTTATTTTTATGTGATCTTTGGAATGATAGACTTTGGTCAATTTTGTGACTTACTTGAAACGGACTTTTCGAAAGTCCTTCTATGATACCAGAAAAAAAATCCAAAAAATCATTCTGCTTGATAAATTAGAGAATCTAATGTCCAATGTTGCTAATAACTTAAGAATCTATGGGAATAACTTTCAGAGCTTACCTTTTAAATAGGCAACAACTTTGTCGTTTAGTTAAAAACACTTATTTTTTATGCTAGGAAACTTTTGATAAAAATTGTTGTGTGAGGCAACACGAAAGAGGGAATCTGTTTGCTTTTTCTTTTTATGTAAAGTGCAAGTTTCGTTAATTCCACACTTTCTACTAGATAATCCTTAAGCTTAACTACTTTTCTGAAGGACTCCTCCCCTGTGTCAGGCTTTGCCGGCGCATATGCTGATTCGCTGAGCGCCTTTCATTTCCATCTCCTTCCACTTGTCTCACTTTGGTTCGGTTTTATTCTACTGTTTATCGGTGTGTTTGTTTGTCTGTCGGCTTGTGTGTGTGCCTGTTGTTTGTTGAACGTGTCTTACTGGCGTTGTACGCACGTAAACGATGCCGAGTATTTATTACGCGCACAACTTGACATAATTCCTTTTTTCCGCTCTGTCAGTTGAGTCAAGTACAGTCATCCAGTCATGAGGCGGCGGCCCTAGACATGTTTTATGTCTGCAGTAGGGTGGTCTTCGGGTGGGCAGAAGTAAGGTATAAAAGCGACGTTACCGGCTTTGCAATTCCAGAGTTGAGCTGATTTTGATGTTGCTGCCTCTGCTACAGCCGCAGAAACTGTGGTGTAAATGCCACTTTATTCTCTGCCCTGAGCTGGGCTAGCAAAGCAGGCGACGACATCGATATAGATTTATGCGCTTGTGTGTGACTTACACGCGTACATTGAAATTGTTCAATTGCCATAATCGTCATCATCAGTGGGAATGGCTGCAATAATAGCAGGGAGAAGACCGATTGCACTGCCAACAAGCTAAAATGGAAAACAAGTTTCGACTTGACAACTTCATCGGAAGTCGGAGGCGGTGGCCTTACAAAGACTGACTTGCTTGCTTCGAGTTTGGCTGCCTCCTCCTTTTCGTCTGCTCAATGAGATTTCTTAAAGCATTAAACATAATCAGCAAAGCAGTAGCAACAACAACAACGACAACAACAAAAGCAAATGCTATTAGCAGCCAACAAAATATAAGCCAAAAGTGGCGGCAAACGGCAATGCCATCAACGCGAAAATAATACGAAAAATGCGGCGTTAATGGCGACGCGCCAACTTGAAGCCCAAGTCGAAGTCAAAGCCGACAATGTCCCCCACATTACCCGTCCTTCACATCGCCTCGCCCGCACTCCTATAATCGCAATCAGCCAGTGTTGAGCGAAGTATGTGAAAGCAAACGATATTATGATTATGATTATTATGTTGTTATTAGATTAAGAGCAATTTTAACTTTTTTTTCGTTTCCTCTTTGTTTTTGTTTTCGCCTCAAGACTCATTTGCCCCCATTCGGCTCGGCTTTTTGTGTTCGTTCCCCCTCAATTTCTTTTAGATGGCTTTGGCTCCGCCATTCTTTGGACTAAGAAGAGAAAGAGTGTATGTGTGTTTGTGTGTGTGTGTGTGGCTTACGACACTTGACGCCCAGAAGCTGAGAGGCAACGGCAACGGCAATGGCAACCCATTGTTTCTGCCTGCGCCTTGGCCACGCTTAATTGGTTGTCTTTTATTACTTGCCAAGTACCGACAGAAAATAAGAAAATTAGAGGGAGAGAGAGAAAAAGGGAGCGAGATTGCAAAAATTAAAGAGCGCATAATTTTCTTAGCCTCTCCTTGGTATTGTCTTGCGCCAGTCCAGTGGGTGGCGCTGGTAACAAAAATCTTTTATAATTAAACGACCACATACCCGAAAGTTGCCCCCACAATGGAGTCACCCGCTCACAAGGCATGCGCCAGGTTGCTTAGTTGTTTGCGGCACCATTTCAACGCGAAATGAATTTAAATTGTTTGCCGGCATTTCCTGCATTAAAAGGTCGCTTCTGGAAGCCCTTTCAAGCGACTCGGCTTACCAAAGATTTCTTGGCACCTTCTTGTATTTTTCCTTTTTCGTAGTAGCCGTAGGTCGGTGAAGCAGCAAAACAACAAAGAACAACAAAAAATGGAATTACTTAATTACAACAATTATTAAAAAGCAGCCCAAATGTCTGCGTATTCTCAACAACAGAAACAAGACCAATCAAAAGAGTGGGGGGAGACGGAACGATTCAGAAACAGAGGATAGAGGGCATGACACATTTCCCGCAGGAGAGAACTGTGAATTTCTTTTAGACTTGTTTATTTAACGTAATTTTATTGTTTTTGCCGCTGTTGTTGTTTTTGTTTTTGTCTGTTATTTTAATTAAATATTTTCACACCTACTTCACTGAAGCCTTGATGCCAACAAACAACCAAGCAACCGGACAACCTTTCCGAAAGAGAGACGAGTAAGGCAGACCATCAGGCATTTAGGTGTTAATTTCCTGTTCCTGAGAGATGCAACTGCGGCATCTTCCAATTTCCACTGCAACTGTAATAAGAATAATTGCAGGTCAACGTGCAAAATTACAAGGGAACAACAATACCATTAACAAGAACAAGAATAATAAAAATAAGAACAGGAATAAAGAATGCCAAGCTTCTTTTCGAAACGCCGAAGATCCAATATTCTTTTTGGAGTTATTTGAGTTACGAGTGTTTGTAGTATACTTCTTGGCTCATGCGTATTCTGACAGACGGACGAGTTTTGATGAATCAATACCTCTCCGATGTCTAAAGAGAAGATAATATACTGATCATCCTACCGTTGTTATATCCTTGTAGCTTATGTGCCACATTACTCATTTAATTTTATCTACGTTATATTCAAAGGGAACTGAACGATTCCGGCTTAATTAAATTATATTTAATTTCTGATTTGCAATTAGCCGTTTGATTAAAATTGGTAAATTTATCCTACATATACGGGTATTCCTCCAATGTCCCAAATAAATCCAAGTTCCCCTGAATTACTTAAAAGCTGACAAATTAATTGCCCAGGCATTGTTTGTACCACATCCATTCGCCATCAAACATCTTCTGCCAGACAAACTTCTTTGAAAAAAGAGTATAATCATAAGATTGGTGTAAACGTCCAAGTTTTAAAATTGCATGCGAAATAATTGAAAACCATTAAATGTAGTTTGCTCCACTTTCCTACCAACTGGCAACTGCCACCTATCCAGAATCTTGGATAGCTGTCTGGTCCCTTTCAGGACCTGCCTGTCTTTTTTCTTTGCTTTCATTGGTAGAAGAATGGCAAAAGTTTTGCAAGATAGAAAGAGGTTATAAATATTTTGTGGCCAACTTATAGGCGTCCTCCGCCAAGGGTCAACCCGTTGCGTGACAAAATGCTGCAAAGGCAGCGAAAGTCATTTTTCAGCTAAATGAATTTGCGGAAGTTGAAGCGCAACTGCGCTAAAAGCGACAAGGGAAGAAAAATTTCCCAAGTCATGGTTTCTGGATGTTACATTCGGGTTTCTGGGATCGCAGAAATCGACTTTTCTAACTTAAGTTGGGGGCTAGGTATTTTAAGATTTCAGTCTCTTACCGCAGTCGAGTTCAATGGGCAACTAATGAGGCAGTGGCCCCATGGGGAAGTCTTGGGGCCTCGGGTCAGTTTACAGCTTAGCTTATTTTCGGACTTATTGCTGTTTTAAGTTGAGAAAAAGTTTTTCATTTTCAAATTGCATTTCAATTGCAGGTCCCCCGGGTCCACCTGGTCCCCCCGGCAAAAGAGGGAAGCGCGGCAAAAAGGGAGATACTGGAGACAAAGGCGAACCGGTAAGTAGATTGAGGAGAATTTGTAATGAAAAATTTAACACATACAGTCTCAAAATTTATATAAATATTTCAGGGCCTGAATGGCATAAGTGGTGAGAAGGGTGCGGCTGGTCGACCAGGCGACAAAGGCCAAAAGGGTGACGTCGGTCATCCCGGCATGGATGTCTTCCAAACAGTTAAGGTAAGAGACTTATTGGAATCCATAGAAAACTGCTGCATTCACATAGACAAAATTATTTAAATCAAATTTCCTAATCATAATGAATCCGCTGGATTTCGTTGCATTTCATTCAATCATATTTATCTGCTCTTTCTATCTATTTCATTCCTTACTTATCATCCCACCGTTCTAGGGCCTCAAGAGATCAGTGACAACGTTGCATGGCGGCACTCTGGGCTATGCGGAAATTGTTGCCGTTAAGGTATTTTTTGCCACATAAACACATTCATCTGTAAACGTAGAGTAGACCACCCTTGCTTCACCCTTGTCCCTTTGTCCTTTCCCACAACCTCATCCAATTTTCTGCTCCGGCCAAAAATTTTGCCTTAGACTGCAATTTCGCAAGGCGCAAATACAGTTGGACAAGCAAGTTTAAAATATTTGCAACTTGTTGTCCTCAAACCTTTCTTTTGCACTCACTCCACCTGTCCAATGAGTTTCTCATACACTTGGTCCTCCTGGTAGTTTTGCTCCTTTTTGCTGTTGTTCTTACTGTATTTGGAATGCTTTTAGCTCGACTCTTTTGTTAAAACTGCACTATAAATTTGTTGCTTTTCCTGCTTACTTTTTGCTTAGTCATTTTGTTTGGTTGGACTTCCTGGGACTCTCATTTTATTGTATTGTACTTATTTGGTTTTATACGCATAGTTGTTTATATAGATATGCCGGTATGCCTTCGTATTTATCTTTATACTGACGCTTATTATTTGCAATAACTTTAGGAATTTAAGTGGGTCTGGAATTCATATATTAAATTTAATTTTAACTTTGTTTTGAATATTATGAATCTGGTAATATAATTAATTATACCTATATATTTTCAGTAATGAAACAAAAATTGATTAAACTCGCTTAATCAATTTTTACAGAAATTATGTAGAATCAGTATAATTAGTTTCTGCTCTATTTATTCTGAGAGATTAAAGATATAGGTATTTATTTATTTGAAGAATTTAATAACAAGTTGGTAATCAATAAAAAAAAAAATAAATAAATAAACATTGTTGAGGTTTTTGTACCCAAATCATAATACGTTTTTGTGTTATAATTTCATTTACCTGATTAAAATGATTCAGGTATACACATAGCGCCAATTCAAATAAATTATTCAATAATCAGTAGTATTGAAATTAATTTACTGCTTAATACTTTTTGATTTTTGTCTTAACTCGATTCTAATCATTTGTAATACTTTTGGTCTTAACTTTGGTTTCATCTTGCAATGCAGCAAGTTTAATTGAAATATTTTGTAATTTTGGTTTCGTTTATTTTATTAACCATTTTTTTTTTTGTTTCTTGTTTTTGTTCAATTTTAAAATCTACATTTATTAATTTGGTGTTGTAAGGACTTGCAAGAAGCGGGCGTTAATGTTTCCGCCGCTACTGTCATACAACTAAAGGTAAGTTTTTCAATGTAATTTCGATCCTGGCATGAAAGTTTTTTTATATAGTCTAAAGTATCCAGCACGTTCCCTAACCAACCTTCAACGTACAGAAGAGACGTAAAGTAAATTTTTTGCTTAATCTAATAAATATTTCGTTTTTCCTTAGGGCGAGCCAGGAGAACCTGGGCCACCAGGGCCGCCAGGCGAGGCTGGAGTTCCTGGTGTGGCTGGAGAGAGGGGACCACCTGGCGAAACTGGACCACAGGGAGTTCAGGGCGTCGCAGGAGAGCCGGGGCCTGTTGGACCTCCCGGCCCGGCCGGCTCACCTGGCACAAAGGTGAGAATAATTCACAGAAAAAAAGCAAAACAACTGATCTGACCAATAGAAAATTAAAAACAAAGGGAAATAGGCTACACACGCAGACAAATCCACTTGCACAGACAGGAAAAAGGCGACTGATAAGTTGAACAAAGATGTCACCAGGATTAATGCATTGTTTGTATCGGTTGGATAAACATTGTGACATATTAAGTGACTCTGAGTGAGTCGTTCCTCTTGTCTGGGTCTGGTTAAGAGCGGCTAAGTGTGTAGGTTTTTAATGTCTGCTGCGTGTCTGCCTTTGTATTTCCATTTTTGGTTCCACATTATTTATCGTTTATTTATGTTTAAGCCCAGCCTTGCTTTTCCACTTAATTTTCCTCTCCCAAACAAATCCCGATTCAATGACTCATTTTGCCTTACCATTTCTCGTTATAAACAGGGTGACAAAGGTGATCGTGGTGATCGAGGCCTTACCACAACCATCAAGGGCGATGAGTTCCCGACTGGCATCATTGAAGGTCCACCGGGCCCGCCAGGACCACCTGGTAAGTACAGAATCTCTACTACCTATTTTACCTATTTTATTTCTCTCTCGCTCTCTGTTTCTTATATTTTCTTACCTAAAAGAGCAGCTGTGATTTTGGCTATTGATCAGATTGCGGCTTTTCTTTGTTGGCCCAGCACACTCACCCTTAATCTAGCACCGAACTCTCTGTTCACACGCATTTTCTGAAAACCAGACCGCAGTTTGTTTAGTTGGTGTTTGGAAATCGATTGACAATATTTTCAAGTGCTGCCACGCGGCTGCGGGCTGTCTAATTTATTGTCATATCAAGCCGGGCCCAGTTGGTCGAAGAGGGTCCAGGGAGTCAAAACGTATGAAAAACATATACACAAAATACAAGTATTAGCATCTCGCCTCGCCTAATTGAGTCATAGTGCGGCGCTTGTTTGAGTTTGTGCCCTAATGGGCCACGACTATGATTTCAATATAGTGGTCTTTTTGGTTGTGTTTTGTACTCTATTGTAAATATGCGAATATCCATTCATAGATATTTCTTAATCATGAAAACTGCATGCTTTAGGATTTTCACTGGTGTGTACTCAACTGTTTTCTTTTTTACGATATTCATTTGGGAAAGAAATAAACGACCTGAAAACTATATATAAGAGTGGTAAAATAGATGAAAGGGAAATTTCTAGAATTGATTATTTTGTGTCATCGTATCAGGTTATGGTTACCATAAATAGAGTTCCTTTTGGGTGCGCATACAAACTTAAAACTATAATGATAATAAAACGAAGAATTTACAGAGTATTCCAAAGTCGGCCCTGCATGAATTTAGCTTGGGGTATGAAATGTGTGCTCGTTAAAATTCGAATGAAATACCAGCAAATGCATTTCCGTTTCGCTTTTATAGCTGCCGCACATTTTTGAAATATTTTCTGGAAAATTTAAAATTTCGGTTTTTATTCAATTTTTTTCTATTTTCGAAGAAAATTATTATATTAAGTTCGAGCGGAACAAGAGCCAGAAAAAAAATCAAGAGTAATCAAAGAACTTCAATTTATAAAGTTAATTATTTATTTTTAATAAAATTTCTCTCCATGCGATCTTAGCAGACTTGAAGAAATTGTAGTTCTAATAAGTTTCTTTTGATTAAAAAAGTATAAAAAATTGTATTATATTCCGTGGTGCTTCTTCTTTTAAAAATCCACATTTGGAAATTTGTTTTCCTGCTGCATTTTGTGATAACATTAATGACCTCTCTATATTGCCACACATCAAACCAATCTGGAGTTCAACGTCAATTAAATGCCCACAAAAATTTAGTGGGTTTAATTCAAAGTGCATGCGTGTGTTTGTGTGTAGCTAGTATAATACGCCCCCAAGCAATTTCCCATTTTTTTGTAGTCTTACGAGCTGCCAGCTTTCTAACACATTTCCGCACTTTATTCGATTTTAATAAACGAAAATAGCTCAAGCGCACTGCTGGCAAACTATAGTTGGGAGCGTTCCAGAATCTCAACTTGCTTAGCTGGTCCCGTCATATGTCCAAAAGATTTGTAATGAAAATTCAAGCTTTGACGTTACCCAATACGAATGAAGTCACAAAAGTTGGAAAGACAAAAAAGAAATCACTTTCCGACATCGTAAACATGCAACTTTATGTCGTTTATGCTGCTTTTAGCAGCTCATTAGCATGGCTACCACCGCATAAAAGTAAGGCTTTGTTAGGGCGCGTCCATCTCAATTCAAGCCAGATGGAAGGAAAATGGGAAAAGTTTCAACTATTAGTCTATGGGAACGTACATATAATCATGGCATGTTTAGTGTTATTTTTATCGTGGAGGTATTTGTTTTAGGGTTGCATTAAATGAGTAATTAAATCGGAAAATTTTAGGATCAAGGGACAAGCAGAATAGGACGCTAAGCAGCATCAAGATAATACCAAAATTAATAAAAAAAAAAATAAATCTTAAATTCATAAAAAAACATATAAACTGTTGCATTGCTATAAAGTTAATATTGTGGATAATTAATAATATTGTGAGAACATCAACACAAACTATCAAATTGAATGGCTTCTTATTTGATGCCTGCGAAATGAAGAAAATACTTGTAAAATATTTTTCTCTCACCATCAAACGAATGCAGAAACCGTACTGGGTCGTCCGTCCGTGCCAGAATTAAGAGCCGCCATCAATTAGGCTCTGAGTTTCGGGTACGAGGCCCGCATTGTGGGCATCCCACTTGACTTATCAAAGCGTTTTTAAACGTAGTTGATACTTGCTGCCCTTTGTTTTTGGATTTTCATCTTGTTATTTTTTTTTAACAAGATCTGCAATTGTGATAGCTATAGCTGCAAAGCCATTGGTCACCGAGAGCCCACCCACCCGATGAAACCGTTTGGACCACACGCACCACAAATACTCCCGTTCTTTGGTGTTCTCCAGTGTAGCTGCCCCTATGTGCTTGGGTTGATGCTCGCCTTGATGGACATGAAATTGCAATTTATTTTCCCAAATCAGCGCCAGTCTCAAGTCACCAACACAATGGTGTAGCTTCTGGGACCGAGACTGGTAATGGCGAAAAGCAGGGGGAAGGGCAGCATTGGGACATTGGTTGAGACGGCATCCCAAATCTTATGTTGGCTCAGCCATTTGCCTTGATTTGAATAAATTGAATGTCATTTGTATTTGGAATTCTTTCGTCTGGTCTCCGACTGCTTATCTTATCGCTGTCGTAATTAGTTAGACTGACTCGTACTCTATGTGTGTAGGTAGGATGGACAGATGGACGATGGACTTCATCAGATGATTGAAACAAACTGTGGCTATTGGACTTTGAGTCAGACGGCAATTTAATGTGTCATTTGTATCGATTGATAAGAAATTGAAGTTTGAGTTTGAGAAAAAAGATGCTGGCTCGAACTTCAATCTAAGCTTTCTCACCCATAAATTAAGATTTTAATTTATTTGTCGATTACTTTTTTTCTCTTAGTTTCAAATGTATTTTCCAGGCTTCTCATAGATCATATCCCCGGCAATATGGAAATATATTTGTATGTGTCCAAAATGAAAAGAAACATCAACATTTAAAACAATTCTTCTTTGACAGAGCCGAGTTCCTGCTTCTTTTGATTTCATAAGGGTTTTTCACAAAACCAACTGGTTTTCTGATGCTATTGCATTTATTTGCAAATATTTCTTTTGTAAGAAAAACAAAGAAATAAAAACAAGAAACATCCAATAAAAAGGATAAGGAAAATTAAACGAAATGCAATAATATTTTTTTTTTTTTTTGCGTACAAAAAGCAAGCCCACACAACCAGTTAGCTAGCAAATTTCCTGCCAACTGTAAAATAAATCTACTCCTAGGACACTGCTGACTAGACCATTCAGGGCAAATGCGTTTCCCCCTATCTGCCGGTCTGTGCTGCTAGGATAGTAGTTTTATTATAGCCAAAATTGTCGCCCAAAATGCTTAACGGTAAATTATGCTACCATAAATACAAACACCAAGAGAGCGATGGTCAAGTGGGGCGTCTGATAGAGCGCATGTGAGGTAAAGACGAGTCGAGACATAGTCAAATACTTTATAAATAAATGATAGCGGTTCTCAAACATTGTATAGCCAAGAACACAGCTGCAAGCGAACAGGACAAATTGGACTCGCTCTATACCCCAAAACCATTGTCAAGTAGGCAAATTTATGAGATCTGACCAGAAGGGCCGGCCAACCGACTGTCCGAAGAACACAAAAAACAATACTCCATGGCGTCCAGCCCTAAGCACAATTTTACGAACTTAATAAATTTTCTATATCGTTTTACAGACTCTGACACAAAATATGCACACCCATACAAACAGAAAACAAACTCATTTTTGACAAGTCGCACATTTGGTTTTATCTACGACCATTCCAGAGACAAAAGTTTTTGCTCTCGTAACTCTGCTACATGCAAATGAATGTTTGTTAGGTTATGTTTACGGTTTCTCTTTAAATGGTCGCAAAATACCAAAGTAGTTCAGTCAAAACAAACAGCAAATCATTATACATAACTAAACAGCTCTTTGTTAGCATTCCCATCGCCAATGCTTTTGAATGTTATGAGCCTCATAGGTTTCCTATTATTTTTGATTTTCCCATTAAGCAATAAGCATCGAGGGTAGTCTAAGTGCTCTCGCTTGTATACCTACCCAGTCAGCACACAAATATTACTTCAAAATGGCATTTCATATGTAAGAAAAGTAACGTTTGGCAGTGCTGGAAATAAGGTGGAATAGTTATGAAGCGGTTCGGTATTTAGTAGGTGAAAAAATTTAAATTGTACGTTTGTGCATGCATTTTATTGGCTTATAAATGATGAATTTCAATTGGAGTTAGTTTAATATCAAAGAGAATTCCTTGATTGGAATTCGTTAGATTTCATTAAGCCTTTACTCGTGACTATTTATTTTGGACAGCTAGCTCACAATTTGATTGGAATTAAAAATGCAGTCTTAATATAATAATAATAAAAAATGCTACAAGTTACACTGAATCTATTTTGAAATACTTTGACGAAAGTTCTTTGAATAATCAAAATCTGTTATACAAGCATTTCGACCTATATTTCTACATACCAGAGGCTTACTTTTCCACTTGGAGGCATCCAATTCTGGATTAAGCTCCCACAAAGCCGAAAAGTCTTCATTGCAAATACATACAGAATCTTGCTCTGAAAGATGTGGGTGTTTCTACGGTCAGACATATATCGCCATGGGAGCCTCCTATCTTTCACATATATCAGTTTAAACTTAATATACCGTTGCACCTTTCGGTACGGCACTTTAGTTTCTTTCTATTTACCAAAAAAACAATTTTGGTTTAAACTTATAGCTCAGAAAACTCAAAAATGAAAACACTAGTTTCACAAAGCATCCGTAAACGAGAAAATCTTCTTTGAGGGTTTCGAAAAACTGTGAAACAAATTAAAACAAATGATTCCAAATAAACCATTCAAATCGTACTTGTGTTGACCACGGCCCCATTGAATCAAGTAGCTATATCCGTTTCTGCTTCCGTGTTTCCAAACTTGCATTTGTATTAAATACTGCCACTAAATATGCAAAACAAATTTCACATTCCAGGTCCACCCGGAGAGCCAGGAGAACGGGGCGAAACTGGCCCTATTGGACCCGCCGGACCGCCTGGTGAAAAAGGACCCAGAGGCAAACGCGGCAAACGAGTGAGTAAAAAATAATAATAAGAAGAAGAAGAAGAAGAAAAAAAAATACTAAACCATCATCATAGCCATAATCATAAGCATTGCTTTTTTCTATTCTGTCCTGTCCTGAGCCCCAACTGTACCTACATTCTCGTTGGCAGTCAATTTTAATTAGAAAGCGGTAGCTCTGAAAACTGAGAGTGGGTCAACTGAAAGGTTGGGGACTGGTCGGGATAGCAAATAGATAAACCGAAAAATTTCGACTTCAAAAAAAAAAAAAAAAAGTATATTAAAAACGGAAAATTTATTATTATGTAAATGACTGTGTAAATTTCGTTGTAAATTTTTGTTTGAAAATGCGTAAACGCGCGTACTCAACGCTGCGCTAATTTTATGCCAAATCCGTAAATATTTATACAGCTAAAAGTTCCCGTCTAACCTGTAAATATTGTACATACCTATATAAATTTATATACAAACAATTTCACCGAATACAACTTTTACATAAGGCACAACAACCGAGTGAACAGCATCCTGCATGTTGAATATGGTTGAATATGTGTGAATATATGAGTCTATGCGTTAAATTATGAATTACTAAATTATGGTTGATGGGTGGAGCAATAACTTGCAAAATACCAGCCACCCAATCCCGAATATACCGTCTTGCTAATGAAAATGTCTTGAAGATGCATGTAAGTCAGCAGAGAGTTAGTCTAGCAAAGATGATTATCTCTGGTCGTGAGGCTCGTCCTGAGTCGTCCTGAGGGGCGATGCCCACGACAACTAAACTCATTACAGATTACTTTGGCAATTTTTTTGAGCAAACTTTGATGTGATGGCACACCATGACAACAATATGGCTGCTGGAGCTGATGTACTGCCTTTGATTACGCAGAAAAGTATCTGTCTGACGAGCTAAGCGTACACTAGAAATTCCCAGGCGAGACATAGGCCAATGCCAAGATAAACTATTTATAGGTTTGTTTGTTTGTTTGTTTCTATTTGCTTGGACGGGCTTTTTGGCGCCTCATCTAAATTGTCAAAAATGCTTTCGCGTGTAAATCTTCAACTTAATTTACGACTGAATATTTTTGGCCCTCCACTTGCTCTTTGTTTGGTCTTTGGCTCTACATTTAAACATATCTGCAGCATTTATCTAGCTATATTCTCATGAATGGATTTGAGCGTGTGTGCGAGGGCTTTCATACAAAAGAGCGTAATATGCTATTGCTGAGGAATGTCAACAGTGCAGAGATACTTAACATTTTTATTGGCACTTGAAGTGTCAGCATCTGTTGCCACTCCGCGACGTGTTGATGGATATTTTTTTAGCCAGGCCGAGCGGGAAAAGGGGGCACTGAGACCGGCTGGTTGGTTAGCTGGCAGGATTTTCATTTTCCTTGTGTTTTCTTTTTTGCAACTTGTCATGGACCAGCTCATATGTATACAGACATCGAGAAGTGAAATTTCACACATCTGTATGAATAAGTATAAATTTGGCACGTGATTGTGTGTGTTATGAAAAATGTATAAGCGGTGCGAGCTTCAACTCTAAAGAAGTCAAGTCTTGAAAAAAAATTTTCAAATATCCTGATTATTGTGCAGCTCACACACTCGCTCAACTACAATCATCCTCGTAGCCGGCTAACCCGTGTCGTGTCATGGCCAACTGCTGTTACTCGATCCATTGAAGAGTGTGTATGCTATTCCGCCTTCGATTGGCGTTGTAATAATGCGTAATACCAAATTTCCAAGAAGAAGAAGAAACGGTACAAACTGCCTTTGAATACGCCCAAAAAACCAAAATCCAAAATACCCCAAAACAGTAAACGGCAAAGCAACAACGTGCAATGCTATTTTTACGACTCTGACGTAGAGAACTTTTTGTCTTATAATTGTGAAAACGGGTTGGTTGAGTAGTTTCCCAATTAATGATATCTTGAGCTGATCCGCTTCAGGGAAGTCTTTTCCAACTTTTTCAAGCAAAGCTGGTTAGAAAATTTTTCTAGCCACCCATTGTCTTAGCCTTCTGATGATGGAGCGCCATCTTTGGCGCACTCGTGCTCTGGCCCATGCCCGGGTGTTTGAATGTGGCGATTACGCTGCCGCCTCACTTAACCTAACAGAACCATAGCCAAAGACAGGCACTGGCACTGCAGCATGGCAGTATTGCCGCACGGCAGGAGAGCCGAGTCAGCGACGTGATGTCAAAACAAATGAAAACCAGTCTTTGCTATTGCCACTGCCCCGCCCCATACATGAGCTGCTGTTCGATGTTTGTCGGTCTGTCTGGCAGGCTGGATGGCTGGCTGACTGGGTGGTTTGACTGTCTAACTGAATGGCAAACAAACAAGACTTCGCGCCAAGTGATGTGGATGGGGAAAGAGACGTTCGTTCGTTCGAAGAAAGGCAGGAGGAGATATAAAAAATTATTTGCAACAATTGCCTTCATCTTTGGCAAGAGGCAAATGCTGGCAACAAAAACGTGACGACTGCCGGAGGCTCGTCAATTTTTCAATTGAAGAATCAGTGGCTCTCGATTTCTATCCAAGGAAAAGGCCAGTGAAAACCACCAAAAGAGCAGGAAAACCAAAGATTCCGCCAAATAGCCCCATCTAATACGAACATCATCTGGAAATAATATGGGATGCCTACTAATCGAAATGGCAATAATTTCAATACACTCCGCTTTCTATAATTTCAACCCCATATTTCAGCAAAAATCTTAATTAATCGTATTCATATTTTGCTTCTCTTTTCTATTAAAATTCCAAAACAATAAAAAATTAGCTCAGAGTTATTAAAAAAAATTCCGTAATTAGTTCAGCAAGTCGTAAAAAAATTTGAAATTACTCGCGTGCTGTTTTGGAAAAAAACATTTATCGTCTTCCTGCCATAATATAAAACGGCTCCCCAGATCTGCTCTGGTTTGGTCATGGCTATGGCTATGTTGATGGTGATGGCTCTGACTTCTGGTTCTAGCATTTTGACTGAAACAATTTTGTGCGTTTTTTTTTTTTATGTTATTTTCGCCACGGTCTCTGTGGCTGTCATCGGGAATGGAGTCATAAAAACGCAATTGTAGGCATTATAAATTTGACATGTTATTTTCGTCATTCCGTTCAGTCGAATTGAAATTCTCTTGCATATATGGCGACATGTGAAGCAACAATGGACGTTTGTGGAGCAGGCCTGTATGGGGGGGAATGTAGAATCATCTAAGTAAAAGAACATGAATTGTGTATGAATTGTGAACACACTAGGAATGTGCAAATGTTTTTGATGTTCTTTTGTTGTTGTTACAAATGCTGTCTACTCTTTTAAATATGAAACGAAACAGATGTGTCACCAAATGGAAATATTTTCGGGTAAAACCGGAGCTTGGATCAAGAAATGAATAAAATCTTTCAATTATATGGAAACAAGTCAAAATGTAAAATGTTTTACCTCTGTTTGGGATTTGTCAAGTATTTGCTTCCACTCATATTTTTTATATGTTTTTCTTTAGATGTTTGAAAATTGGTCTATTAAAACTTAAATAATAATGCACCATTCACAATTGAAATACAAATTATTTTGAAATTTGTCGCCTGTCTTATTGCCTCATATTAATTATAACCAATAAGTTGGAGGAATCGCTTGATTTTTGTTTGGGTTTCATGGGTTATTGGGTTCGTCTTAACAATTTTTTAATAAAGTGGAAACAATAATTCACGCACATAAGAAAGTGGAATTCTTGTCCCAAAGCTTTGTAAGCCACAGACAGTTCGCCATGCATCATTTATGCAAAAATTTATGTAAATATATTTTTAAAACTGTGCACACTCGCACACCCACTAGTCTAGCCACAACAAGATAGCACAGTAAAGACCCTTGGCCCTTTGGAATCACTGTATCCGCATAAATTTTCTTTGGGCCCACTCACATTTCACATGGCCTTATCAACAACATGGGAAAGTTTGCTGTGCCAGTACTCAAATAGAGTCATAAAAATTGCCGCACAAACAACACAAACAACCAAACAAAAAAGCCACCAAGAGCAAGACAGAAGCAAAAACTTGCTGATTCGTTACACGTCAGACAGTTGCCCCAAAACTCTGCCAGGCAATCTTTTCAGCCACCACCTCATCTGGTAATGCGTGCCAAATCTTCAGTCAGACTCATCCACCATCTGCCTCCAGAGACACCAACAACACCAACAACAACCTCGCACATGTGGCTCACCGCAGACAGTTACCCTGTTAGCGTTAAAGTAAACGTAAACGTTTACGTCGCTGTGACGTCGACGCCAGCCAGGCGACATTTTGGAGAAAGCATGGCATACTTTTCGGCTCAAATCAAAGTCTTAAAGTTGCTTACGTGAAGTCTAAACGGCGTTGACGACCACGAGGCGGCTGACAATTCGGTTGCCAACGAAAGCGATAGCCGAAATCCTAAAAAAAGAGCACTTGCATGAATCTGAGTTGCCACTCAAAAAGGGGTTTGCTGTTTTGGCTAAAAGATTCTGTCGTTACATCAGCGCCCGGCTATTCTTTGTGGTGCGGTGCTGCCTAAACGACGCAATAAGCTTAACACTTTTTACCGTTTCCTTGCCTCTCTCATTGCTTGTATATTGCCTAAGATTCCGAGATATATGACTGGGGTCGCCATCGTTGCCATTGTTGGCCGGTTTGATAAGGTTGTCGGATGCGAAAAAAATAAAAAATTTTAGTAAGGAACGGAACGAATCGGGTATGTGACGTCATTCCACATTGAAAATTGCGCATCATACAAATTTTCCTTTGTTGTCATATTGAGCGTAATTCTCCATTTTCTACTGCGGCAATTATTCGTGCGCGTTGTTGCGGTCAATGTCCATATATCTTATATTGAATATGGCCCCGAATCAACACAGAACGCCCTTCCGAGGCTCAATTCCAAAAATCAGTCAAGCATGCGGATCCAATATGCCGCAGGACACTATGCGAGCTTCTCTTTGAGCATGTATGTGTGTATGTGGCATGTAATGTGGCCCCTGGGGTGTGCGTAACTTTTATTTTATGGCAACTGATGATGAGGGCGCTGAGGGAGTAACAAAAACGATTGAAAAAATAAATCCAAGCGGCCCACAACACGCCAACAACATTCGTATAAAAACGTATGTGCACACACAAACAAACCTTAGCAGAATGCCCCATCTCAGGCATCACCAAGAGAGAACGGGGAGCACAGTAAGAAGGCTCAAGTCAGAGGCATAAAAAGACTGCTGCTGCCATCCCTTGGTTTGGCGCCCCCACAAAACCCTATAGAAATTTATAGGCACGCACATAAGAAACAAGACGAAGAAACAAAGACTGAGTGAAGGCCCCAACTTCACGTCTCACCCTCTTCCATCTGGTGGGACCGATGTTGGGACTCTTGTCAAAGTGGCAAAATTAAACGGAAACTTGTAACTTTCTCGGGTGCTAAAGGCTGCGTGTTTTTTGAATCTACACAACAGCAGTGCCACAACATCTGCAGCTATCAGCACCACCAGGATCAGCCTTGCTATTTTCCGCCACAGCCATTTTTGCGGTGATGGAAGAACAACAACAACAGCAGCAGCAATAGGAAAAAGAAAAAATGAAAATCTTTAACAACAATTTCCCTAAATACTTCCGAATTTCATATTAGAATTTAACGGTAACAACAATGGCAGTGACAACAAAAACAGCACAGCAGCACCCAGGAAACCGAAAACAAAATCACTCGACATTTTTATAATACGATTTTACTTTTTGGTTTGGCACTGTGGTTGAAATTATAAAAAAAAAAAATCCAAATAAAATTTTATATATTTTACACGGATTCATATTTTTTGGATAAGGTGATGTGGGTATTTTCCAAACTGAAAACTAGTCATATTTTATATATACAAGATTTTGATACGTCCATGTATTTTCCAAACTGAAAAGTAGTCATTATTAAAATATACAAGATTTTTATACATCCATCAATATTATTCATCCTATTTTAATCGATTGTTGTATAAGAAAAATCATCGGTCTTATCCACTTTCCATAAAGCCAACACATATTACGCATTTAATATACCTCATACCTTTCTACCAAGAAAAAAAAAACACAACAACTTTTGCACGTGTGCGTGCAAATGTTGTAAACTTTTGTAGCAAGTCCAAAACGCATTACATGCCTGGAGGGATAAGACAAGTGGGTGGAGCCCACCGAGTCACACTGAGAGCTCCTGTGAAAAATATGAAAATTCAAAAAGGCAGATTTAAAAGAACAAAAAAAAAAACAAAAAAATGAGAAAAATATGCGCGCACGAACAGACAGCAGAAGAAACCCAGCCCATACACCCAGATATGTGGCATGATACTCCGCTGCCTTGCTGGAGCCTGGTATTTCGGACTCGTCACATGCTGCACTTGAGCATTAAGTTTGGTATTCCACCCCTCGGGCCATCACTGAGGTCCTGTGTCACACAAAGGTCGCACAAAGATCAAAATGATTTTCAATTTAACGCGTTTACGTGCGGCCATTTGCCTGTTTTTGCAGTGCGGTCGCCATTTTGAACAGTTTAAATGGAAATTACGCTAGCCGCATGCTGAAAAGAATGAAAAGAAGTAGAGAAGAGAGAAAAAATCTAGCCGGGAATCGCTAGACCGAATCAATGGAGGGCCTCTGAGCTCGACTACCACGGTGGGAAAGACATGGGGCAATTAATTTACAATTACATGGATACACAGGAAAGTACAAATAGGTATGTACTCCTCGATAATGCTCCAGGTACGCCGGCAAATTAAGTGCCACAGCCAAGAATTATGCAACAGAATTGGGAGACTACAAAAATTTCATTTCCTTTGGCATTTGTGCGTAAAATTGAAAGGCGTTTGTTCAAATATTTTCAATATTTACACATAATTTGAGTGAAAGTGCCTGTACAACCTACACACCCAGCGATGGCAACAGCAACAACAAAGCGAAAAGCAGGGATGCTTCGTGTGAGTAACCAAGTTTTCCAACATACTTTGGAAATTAAATTTAACCCGAGGCACTTTCTCTTGCTCCTTCAAATGTTGATACATACTAATGGATATCGCACACACACACATACACACGTCCGTAAATAAGCAAAGCAAGACAAGCAAACTCACAAATACCCGCCCACTTTGAGATTGGCAAGAATCTTGAAAGCCAAAGCTGATCAATTTTTAGTTCGGCAGCTGGTCTAGCAGTTCTTGCAAGGTCTCTGCCGAATTTCCCGATTCGGACCAATTCACTTGCGCCTTTATATTTTATTTATGTTATTTATCGTGTTTGAAGTGAGTACATTTTGATGACGCCATCAAGTCTTCAGTTGGGGATTAAAGCTTTTAAACCTTTTTTGGATTCTTGTGGCTGTTTGTTGTTGGTCTTGTTATTGCTAGCTCTTCAGCGGCGATATAAAGAATTTCGGACAGGACAGTCATTGATTTGTTGATGGCATTTGCTTATCTGGTGAATTGGTATGTCAAGTTGCGTATACGCGACGTTGTCCAGTAATTCCTTAAGCGTTGCTTAATTATCGCTAGAGCCACACGCACACCAAAAATTAAATGCTTGGCAATTTGAGATGCTTTAATTGCTTTACAAATGAACGACTAAGCGACTACAAAAAATATATGCCCAGCAACACACGCAAAGCGGATGCGGAAATTTAACAAAGCGAGTAACAAAGCCGGCGCACACACAACCGAGTGCATAGAAAGCGAAAGAAATAAAAAGGAAAGCCACATTAGCAACAATGCGAATGAGCTGAAAAAAGTGGTCTGTGCAATGGGACAATTGTCGTCGAGGTAGAAAGCAGGAGTCGAGGATTGGTTCAAGGATCTGAGAGTAAGGCGAGTCCTTTTAACAACCATTGCAATGCTCGAATGCAGATGAGCTGCACAAAGAGCACAGGAAAGCAGAAGTTTTATTCAGGGCAGTGAATTTGTGGTCTACCAAGTCCTAGCTTGTGCCCCTGTGCCTGTGTTGCTCAGGCAACGCCCAAGTCTTTATGAGAATGTGCGATTACACAGAAAGAAAAGAATCAACCGAAGCCAATTTAATTTGAAAACGGTGTAAGAGAAGACGTTCTCACTTTTCGAACAAATATCTTAAATTCTTACTTATTTCATGTTTTGAATGCACTTTCGAGTCTTGTAAGCTTTGTTTGCCTTAAACTCGTGCTCATGATGACCCCACTTAACATGAGCTACTTCAACTTAGTATCTCGTGCTCAACCTGAGAATTTAATATTGAATTTAAATTAGTCTGTGTTTATTCTGCAACTGAATTGTTGGTTTGCTTACACAATATAACTCTAAAGTCCCAAAGCTCGCCACTAGAACTCGCACGTTAATTTAATCCACACGCATTGATTTCTATTGATTTAAATGAGCTGAATTTTTTGTATACTCAGACAGTGAATAATTAGTGAAACCAAATTAATTTGAATATATTTTTTAAGAATTAATTTTATTGCCTTTTTTGTAGGCGGCTTTTTACCAAAGTCTGCATATCCCATTGGGAGCCCTTGTATTTCTCTCGGTGTAGCAAAAGTCTTTCACTTGATTGTCGTCTTTTGTTTTTATGCATTCATTGGAGCAAGATGGGCGCCATTTCCATTGCCTCTGACCGTGTGTATCTCTGCATATGGCCGACTCTCGACATATGCTGCCTGTGTGCTTGTGTGTGTACCAGAAAATGGGAATGTTGTAGATGCAAGTGTGTTGGTTAAGCGTTTACATTGTTGTGCAGTTTTGCCTCACTCAACGCAATGTTATTTTCCACATGCTGGAGGGTATTTTAATAACTGAAGTACGCCACTTCCTTCAGCATACAAGCATGAAGCATACACAAAAAAGCTGACAAAAAAAAACCAAGAGAAGAGGAAACAAAATGTAATTGTTGCATAGCCTGACAT
The DNA here is from genome assembly GCA_037075145.1 of Scaptodrosophila latifasciaeformis. NCBI lineage: Eukaryota > Metazoa > Arthropoda > Insecta > Diptera > Drosophilidae > Scaptodrosophila > Scaptodrosophila latifasciaeformis. The sequence goes on from JBAMCM010000019.1 coordinate 835,854, forward strand.
ACACATTCTTCGGATTTACCACTAATACAGGCAGGATCAATGCCATAATGGCACTCAAAACTTGTAAATGGAATTGAAGACTAACCAGAGAAAAGAAAAACTTTTCTTCCCTCTCACTCTCTCCCTCTCTCTCTCCGTTTCGCTTTCTCGACTTCTTGGCCAACAATATTTTATTTGGTTGAACAGCAAAGCTGTAAATACTTTTTCTTTAATTACACATATCTGGCCATGGCTAACTTGCCAGATGAAATTGATTGTTTTTGAGGAGAGCTCAAGAAATCTTGAAGCTTTCACTTTATTCTAATCGTTTTCTGCTTGACTCTAGAATTATTCCAATTTAATGCTACTTCAAGTGGCTTTATTTTCTTGAGCTGCTTGTGTGGAAAGCCTTTTACTTTTATTGTTTTTGGTTTTCGAGTTTCTTGTTCCTAGATCCCTTGGTTTTTCTTCTCGCTAACTTCACTTTGTTATTGTTGCTTCTTAAGAGCTTCAACATTTGCCTAATAGACTGACGCATCCTTGTTTTTGCTGCAGTTGCCTCAATTTTATCCTTTGCGGTTTGAATGCAACGCCTGGTAGATTTGGTAATTTTCAAGACAAGCACACGCACGAAGGCACAAAAAGCTTTGCAGAGCATTTACATCTAATGAATGCAAATGTGGGAATTCACAAAAATATCAAAATGTGTACGTGAATTAAGCGGGCTTGTGTGGAATTGTGCTTTGACATGTCCTAAACGATGCCAACCAAAGAGGATTTGTGGAACGATAGGTAAAAGCGGGCAGAAGATTTCGACTACTGCGATCTTTTTTCGCATCGACTTGAAAGTTTGCCTCCGAATTTCTAGAGTACCACAACTGCACACACTGTCACTCGCACACTAACAAAAAACAATTAATTGTCTTTCACTTTGGCACTCGTTATGCAGACACACACTTACATACCGCAAAGAGCACAGAGAGAGAATTTGCAATGCGAGGGTGGTTCGATAAATATCTCTGCTCTGATATTGATTAGGTGTGGTGTAGTTATCAAACTAACTGTTATCATGGGAAGCAAGAATACTTATGGATGCACCCTCGCAGGCCGATGCACTCCCCACTGCCCCCATTGCCGATTCACTACCAGCACACACACATACACACACACTTGAGGCACGTAGAAGTGTTGGCGTTGCTTGACTTTATTTTTGATGGTCTTAAAAATTTTCTATACGAAGTTACCACAAACACACAAACCCACCCACAAGTAGACAATATTTTCTATCTGGAAGTGGGAAGGGGAGAAGTGAAATAGGTTGTGGGCGATACTCCAGCTCGTACTTAACACAATTTCGAAGCACACAAAAGACTTTCGCTGTGGCACACACCACTAGAATCCTCACGGCAGTTCTCTCATCGCTTACTCTATGCTCCACCTTCTCCGCATCTTTGAACTTTCCTTTAATTTGGTGTTGGTATGTGCGTTTCGGCCGCTTTTGTTTTCGCATTAAAGCGTGTGGAACACGGCGTGCACGCCAAGCTGCTGGCGTTGCCACGTGGCATATATTAATCTCTCTGCCAAACTGAATAAACCATCATTCTCTCTGTCTTCCTTTTTCTCTCTTCCTGGTTATTTGACACCCGCATGCATTCAATTGCCCAACAACAAAAACCCTGCATATTCTAGATATTTGGACCGGGAGGTACAAAACTTGATGAGGACTACGATGATCCCCCAGTTACTGTGCTTCGAGGACCCCCCGGCCCGCCTGGCGCTGCTGGAAAAGATGGTCGAGACGGTCGTGATGGAAGCAAAGGTGAAGCCGGAGAACCTGGCGAACCTGGATCTCTGGGTCCACGTGGCTTGGATGGCCTTCCAGGGGAGCCTGGCATTGAAGGTAAGCTATTCACAGTTACTCCATGCATTCAATCCTAAGGCGTATTTCATTCCATTGAAGGACCTCCTGGCTTGCCCGGCTATCAAGGTCCTCCCGGTGATAAGGGAGATCGTGGAGACATCGGTCCGCCCGGATTAATGGGTCCTCCAGGCTTGCCTGGACCCCCAGGCTATCCAGGCGTTAAAGGAGACAAAGGTGATCGTGGAGATTCGGTAAGTAAATTTTTTTATATTACTCTAACTTATCGGTTTTAATTTCCATGACAACATAGCTAATGCAAATATTTTTGAATGATCTCTTCATAAAGTTAAACAACTGTTCGTAGACGATCAGTCCGATATTTTAAAATATTAAATAAATATATAGTGTATATAGTTCTGCTTAATATATTAAAAGGTCATTGTATTCTTTTGACTACTTTCTAATCTAGTGTGATATTTATACCAAGTCACTCACCTTAGCTTCTTACTTACCAAATGTTTAATGCCAAGCGATCGTACTCTCAAGTGATCGCCTTTAGGGAGACTATCGAGAAGCGAAGTATCAAATTAGCGTTTCGTTTTAAGAGTCCATTTTAAAATAAAAGGATATTGAATTTCAAGAACACAAATAATTTGATGGCGAGGAATATATTCAGTAGCAAAACGATCGAGTGAAGGTATCATGAATATTGGTAGGTTTCAACCGGTTAGATCAGAAGTCGGTATAGATTACTCAAAATAATAAGGAAAACAATATTACCATGTAATTATAATTTAATTGAATTATTTTATTGATATCTAACATAAGAAAACAACTATCTCATATCTTAATCATCGAGAAATTTATGCTTGATTTCTGTTACTTTGTAGTACCGTAAAATGCGCCGTCGCCAAGATGAAGGAATGTCAGATGCTCCGCATATGCCGCAAATTGATTATGTAAGAAAATTTTTCTGCATTTGTGAAAATCTTAATTAATATTTATCCGGTAATTTAATATAGATTTACGGTCCACCAGGTCCACCCGGTCCAATGGGCCCGCCAGGACATACGGGACCCCAGGGCGAACGTGGCTTAGACGGTCGAAAAGGTGATCCGGTAAGCAAATTAACTCAATTCTTCACCAATACCTTCTAAATGATACTACCTATTGTACAGGGCGAGAAGGGCCATAAAGGTGATCAAGGACCAATGGGCTTACCTGTGAGTAGAAATCCTATTCAAGAAGTTAACAAATCTCACTCATAGCTTGATTAAATTCTAGGGTCCCATGGGAATGCGCGGCGAATCTGGCCCATCAGGTCCAGCAGGAAAAGCAGGCATACCCGTAAGTCTCAACCTAACTTATATCGCCCTATTTGATTTGTGTGCTAAAAAAATATTGATTGGCTCCTATGTTATTCAAAATTGATTTTATTTTGTAGCTAATTTTGTTGCCTTTTTTGTTGTTGTAACTAAAATGATCCACCCACTAAAACGATGTCATCTTTCTCTTTTCTACTCTTAACAGGTGTGGGGCTACTAATACTAATTAAAGCGCTGTCTAATAAGCAAAATAACAACAACAGTGAAACACACACACACGCACACTCACACAAACCCACCAAAAACACACTTATGAAATCATAAAATTCACACGTGCAAAATGAAAGCCTATTGTAGAAAATGAAACTCTTCGAAATCAAAGTGAAAAGTAACACAAGTTTTATGCAAAAGAGGAATGTTCAAAAAGCTATTATCCGCGTAGCTTATTCGAAATCCTGCTCAGTTATTACCAGAGAAAACTATTCAGATCCTGAGTTAGAGACTTAGAGTTTCCATGTCAATCAATGTATATCAATTTGTACATACCAGCGCCCATGTACATAAAAAAAATAAAACATGAGTAAAACCATAATAAAAGAAGAGCTAATTTGCATGACTGTTTTAAAGCCGTTAAATATAAGAAATATTTGTAAAAAAAACCGAGAACTCGAAAACAAAAACCAAATACATATGTCAAAAAGTCAAATCAGAAAATACACAGATTCCTTAGAAATCCAATCCTCCCTCCAATTTAGAGAAAAACACAAAAAAAAAAACAAAGTGTATTTGATAAATGTGAGACAAATTTTCATTCATATCATTTAAAATGAAACCAGTAGAAATTATATACAAACAAAGAGGGCGAACAGAAAGGCTGCCTCAAGAAAAGCCACTTTCGAGCGAAAGTCAAATTATAATTTATATATACACACATGGAAATAAATAACATATAATTATATGTACACGCAGAGAGGGAAACACGCAAACATATTTACATTGACAGCTATCAATTGAGAATCAAAATAAAGAGCCAGAAAATCGACGACAGATTCTCGCCAATTTTAAACATATTCACAGAGATAAGCGCAAACATATACCTCCACACCTACCAACCTACTCATCTACCAATAAACAATGCAAATATTTTAATTGCATTTCATTTGCCGCTCTGCTCTGCTCCGCTCTGCTCTGCCGTGCTGTGCTGTGCAAATTGGCATTTGGGCAGCAATGCAACAGCAATGACTCAACAATGATGCGTAGTGTTGGGCACAGAAGGAATAACGGGAGAGCGTTATCACGGGAAATATGCAAAAATCATACGCACCGTTGTACGCGAGCTTCATTCACATATGAAATCGGCTTGCATCGTAATTTGATTGCAATTGCATATGCGAATATATTTGTTTTTTCCCCCCCTGCCACCATCAATCTCATTATGAGTGTCACTTTGGCATTTTGATTGATTGTCAGCTTCACTGGTTCATTATAGATAGCAAAAAAAAAAAAAAAAAATCTGAAGAAATTTAATGGTAGCGGCCTTATAATTTTGTTGTTGCATTGCTGCTGCCCTTGCGTTATCTTAAGTGCCGTCCATTGGGCTTTGTCTTAAAATCGTAATTATATAACCTCCAAAAAAAAAAAAGAAAAAAGAAATACAAATTAATAAAAGCTTCATTGGCATTCAGTTGAATCAACTGCCAAGAAGACTTGTGACATATAATATTTTGAAAATAATTATATGTTTTTACATACACATTCAAAGAAATTACTATATATATATATATATATATATATATATATATATACACACTCATACATATGATAACTAGATCTATTGAGAAGCAAAATTGACTCGAATTGATTTTTTTTTTTTTTTTTTTTTTTACAAAATACCCAATGCAGTCGATATTTATCCATCCAACTTCCTCAACTTAACTCGGCTCAATGTAAAAAATAAAAAAGTCCTTATGAAAAAAATATATATTTAATTATAAATTAATTATCTTACTCTATTCCTCAGTGTTTTCTAAAATAAATTAAAGCTGTATTTATATGTCTACACAAAGAAAACTGTTCAAATTTAAACAAGCAATTAAATATTACTCGTAAATCCAACAAAGAGCTCTCTTCCAATTGTGCATATTTTCCCCATAAAAAGATAATTCAATCCAAGCAAATTAGTTAGGTTCAAAGTGAAAATTTGAAATGCCCAGAGCAAATAGACCATGAAGAAAGACATTATAAATTGAAGTGAAATTTCCTAAGCTTTTAGGCAGGAAAATATATGTTAAAAAAAAAGAGCAGAACTCGAATCCGAAACAAGACAAAAAGAGTTTTGCATTCCAACATTCTATTGTGGTGCAATTTCAGATATCAATCTAAAAAATAAATCAAAATATATACACTCACACGTAAATATATATATATATATATATATATATATATATATATATATATATATATATATATATATATATAATAACAATAAATACATAATCTCAATATGTATCCTATTGGTTTCATTGTACATCTCCAAACGAAAAGAAAAACTTGATTGAAAAAAATATATTTATAATACCGAGAGAAAAAACAAAAAAAGGATATAAAAATAAATTAGCATATGTGTTTTCAATTTCCAAAACTATCTCTTTCTAGTCCTATCTATCTCTCTCTCACTCTCTCTTTATTGATGGTAAATCTTTATATATTATATAGAAATATAAAAATACGAATGCATAAAACAATGTTAAAATAATAAAAAAGCAGAAACTCTTTAAATGCAAATCAATTAAAATATAATGTATATGATATCATTTTTTCTGCCTGATGGCACAAAACGATACGGACTACACAAGCTCATGAATATGCAAATAACAACTTAAAAAGCTTAAAAGATTTACACAACCATACGAACACTACCAACGAAAGAAAAAGTCAATTTGTTTTCAATTAAATGAGTGTCAACCGCGTCCGTTGTTACCTTTCGACGACAATTGAACGCCAGAAGTCAATTTTTATTTGAGCCGCAGGATAACCAGCTATACACATTCCACAAAGTCAGACAAATATGTACATAAACTATCTACCTAAATAAGTAATACAAGCAATTAACTTGCAAATATTCTTCAAGCCAAATTAAGCATAGAGTAATTTATTTACATGTTCCTCGCCTCGTCTAATTAACCAGAAGAACCATTTTGTATTTTGCTTTGATTCAATTTTGTCCAATTCAAATTTCACTTGGTCTCTACTAGGCTAGAATAATTAATTATACAAAAACAAAAAAGGAAAGATATTTTAAAAGTAAAAACAAACGGCTAAAATAATTGTAAGTGTAAATTTGTTAATTACCAAAAGAAAAAAAAAAAAAATTCAAATGTTTAAAAGGCAACAAAAAATACTCAAAGGTATATTTAAAAAACAAAAAAACAAATAATAAATATATAAATATATAGAGAGATATGAATGTATCTGTGTGTTTATGTCTAAATGTCAATATGCATGTGCATTTTGCCACATAAAAAAAAAAAACAAAACAAAAATATATGTATGTATTTGTGTGCTGCAGCGCGCTTATAATTATTTTATGAGTTGTTTGCGAATACAAAAGAAATGCAAAAATAATAATTCAATGGCAAAGCATGTGAAAACTTTAAATTATAACATAACAAAGAGAGGAAAAATCGTAAAATAAATTAACAAACAAAATAATAATAAAAATTTAACATAATTTTCTTATCAATTATGCATTTTCAATAAAGTAATGTTTTTTACTAAAATACAAAAAAAAAAATAATAATAATAATTAAATTAAATTATATCGAAATTATGCTAACAAAGAAATAATGATGATTATTTCACTGATTACGTATACGCAATGGACACCCAAACGCCTACACGTTATGCAATTGTTTTTTCTTTTCCATCGGAAGCGGAAAGGAAAATATTGCAAATCCGTTTTTTCTTTTTTCTCATTTTCCTGTCTTCACCACCTTCCCCTCATTTCTATCTTAATCAACTGCTTTAGCTAATCAAATGCTTCTCATATTTCTATTTGCTCTAGGGTCCGCCCGGCTTGGATGGCATGAAGGTACATTAACAACAAAAATAATAAAAAAAAATATATATATATATATATTTTTATGCCGGAGAGCATAGAAACAAGAGAGAGAGAAAAGATTATTTAATTTGTAACATGATTTACAGGGAGCCCAAGGAGAGACCGGCCAAAAGGGTGAACGCGGAGATCCCGGACTGCCGGTAAGTTGACATTATTTGTAATGTAAGGCGCACAGCCGCCAGCAAAAATACACCGAATACCCTAAATGTAAAACCAAATCCCTTTTGTAGCACATATTCTACATAGTCTTGTATGTATGAGTATGGTTTTGCGGTTGCTAATTTGAATAATTTGTGTTTTCAACTTTTTTATTTTTATTATTCTTTTCATTTGTATGCATGCAATTATCTTTGGCGTCGTATACTGTTCTCAATCTATGCACAAACACACACCCACACTCCCTCTTACACCTTTCTACACCCAAACAAAAAACTCACACATACACAAATCTGTTTGTGTCCAAAATCAAAACAAGGGAACGGATGGCATTCCCGGCCAGGAGGGCCCACGTGGTGAGCAGGGCACTCGCGGCGAGGCGGGACCGCCGGGCAAACGGGGACGCAAAGGAGATCGTGGCGATAAGGGCGAGCAAGGTGTTCCCGGCCTAGATGCGCCTTGTCCATTGGGCGCCGACGGTCTGCCCTTACCCGGCTGCGGTTGGCGGCCACCAAAGGTTAGCATGCTTTACACAGTCTTAGAGTAATTAGTATTAAGGGAGAGTGAGAAAAAATATTTCACCTTTTTGAATTGACTCTCTGAAGCTGTGAAATTTGCATGCTCAGCTATTTGTTGTTATTGTTGTTTGCTAACTTACTTTTGCTTTTGCACACTAACACACGAACAATCCGAACCACACAAAACACACTCACACACACAAACACACAGGAGCCCGTCATCTCGACACCCGTGCACAAGGATTATTTACCCGATGTGACACAGCCGGAAAGCAATGCCAGCGATTATGAGCAAGAGGATGAGGATGAAGAGGATCAGGCGGAAGATAATGAAAACGAATATGATGAATATCAGGATAATTTGCATAACAATGACTAAAACAGGGAAACACACATTCACACACACACCATACACTCATATACAAAACAAACAAACAAAAACATTAGCACATATCCACATTGCTAAGCATTCCGAATTCTAAGCATAAGCTAACGCACGGACGGCTCCTAGTTAACCATTTCCGATTTCCGTTACCAACTCGACTCTATTTCGCCCGCAATGTTGACATTTGCAATTAGCGCTAACAAAATGCCAAGTGGCTGCCAATGCTGCTCCTAACGGCTTACCTAAGTAGATGCTGCTCACATAACACACACACACACTCACACACACACACGCATACACAGAAATCACAATCAAATGCTCAGTTACCCCGCTCCCCATCACAGCTGCTCCACTCTCAGCTCAGCTAAACTCAAATAAGCTGCAAAGACTTCGTAGTTACTCACTTACTGGCTTAAGCTTGGTGTTGGCAAGTAGCTAAAAACATTAACATTCATTCTACCATATTGAAGTTGGGTCAATTTGACTAAAATCGTTTCTCTTGTATAACAGGAAAATTGGAAGGCCTGGCTAAAGGACGAACTAAACACGTTGCAACAAACGAAATCAAAAAACTAATTGCATCCTCTGCTGCCCACCCGTCAAGTAGCACTCAGCAGACAAAGCTGTGGTCCTCCAACATTCACACGAATCTAGGCGCTTTCTTTTTAATTATAGTATTTTGTTATTGTTAATTATAGAGGTTCGAATACGGCTCTGCTCATAGATAGGCCCACACTTTTATTTCTTTCTGTACATGTTATATTGTATTTACGAATAATCAGCCAGGTATACTTTTGCATATTTGTTTACCAAAAACAAGAAAACACAGCTTCACAGGTTCCTCAAATTTAGCTACCGAAGAATTTGTGAAAAATAAATAAATATATAAGCATACACGGTATAAGTTAAATTGTATTTCTCTTATTTTTTTTACTCCTATCACACACACTACCTACATTTTTTTAATTATCTACCAACAACTTTACTATGTATACAAAACGTAAATAAATAGATGTAATTTTTTGTATTAATGTAATTGGATTTGAGTTTTATGTGACCGAAGGAACATGTTAGTCTTTCAACAATTTCAAGTGCTTCACATATTTATGGACAGTTTCCTTTGAGTACGGTTTCACAGCCAAGCAGGTTGGTATGTTTTCAGGCTGCTCAATCCACAGTTTGTGCTTAATTTCGTGCTCTTTCAATTTCTCGCTGAGTTTTATCAAAGCTGCTTCGTCTTTTGCCTGTTTCGGAATATATTTTAGTATAGTCTTTTTAAGTGCAAATTACATTTCTTACCTCCAGGACTACTTTATGCATATTGTCCAAGTCTTGTAAATATTGTTTGGTGTCGTCGTCATCATTGTTTAAATGGAGCACAGCTGCAGTGGCGTGACAACTTTGAGCGATAACGGCTCCCAGAGGCCAATGAAGAATAGAACGCAAATCACTGCGCACAACGATGTATTGGACAATATTACTCATTTATAATTCTTCTTTTTTATGTTTTTTTTTTATAATTCTTGCCGGCAAGATTGGTCGTTAGTGATGGAAGCAGCATAAATACCATCGAGATATCGATATATAGATACAAATTACTTGACAAAACTATTCGATTTTTCCAGTGGAGGTAAATTTGAAAATGAAAAATGAATTTAGATGTGCTTATGTATTTTGTTAGTGAGCCACGCTTAATGATTAAAGCGTTAGTAAGCGTGCTATTATAAGAAGTTTGAGTAATTGCTTTTATGTAAATGTGTACAGAAAGTTTATGGGAATAACTAAGTAATTCGATGTTCCTGCAAAACTCTTACAACGTTCGCCCTAAAATATTTGGAATATTTTTATGTAATCTTCGTGTTAATGATTCATTTACTGAGAATGTACTTCTGCTAATTTTAAATTATATTTTCAAATCATAATATCCAATTTCTAAGCATTAATATAAATGTGCTTTAATGTGCCTCCTTATCCAAAAATTAAAATCGAAAACATCGTCAAGAGGCAACCATCAACATTCTTCCATCTCTAAGGTACATAGAAATCATTTAGTACATACATCTGCTTGTAGCAATAACCGGTAGAGGGCGCCAACCGAAGCCTCAGTTGTTAACATATTAACGTAGTGGCAGCACTGGCGCGCTAATTCGAAATTCAAATGTAATTCCTTTTTCTGACTTTCTGAAATGCAAACACACAAAAGGTGCCAACAAGTTCGAGTATTAAAGGATATTGTTTAATGCAGATATTTGATTGACATTTTTTGTGTGTTTTTTGGTGAATGAAATGTTAAATTTTCAATGAAAACAACTCTGCCAACACTCAAAATTGAGTCGTTCTAAAATTAATATTTCTAAAAGCGAAAATAAACTCGGTGCAAACATTTTTATTTGCTATTAATATATATTTGGTATTTATTAGTGAAATCGTTTCGAACACTTTACATTATTTCGTATTTATTAACAAAAAGTTACGAAGCTACGACGATAAACGTTGTCTACACACACATAAACAATTTAATAATATAATTGGTTTAAATTTACGCCTCAACCGTTATTTTTTCACAAAGGTACTTGGATCCATATTTTGATTTTATTTAGCGAAGTTCTTAAGATGTTTTTTTTTTTTTTTTTTTTTTTTGCATTGAATTCAGAGGCATGCATATTCGCTTACAGTACCTATTCAGAGAGTATAAAATATCAATAGAAACTTTTAATTAACATATTATGCTACTAAATTAGAATATATCATTCGGAAAGAGCTTTAGATAAAACCATTTAACTAACAAAGACGGAGCATGTTTAGATAGCTAATTTTCAAAGACACAAACTTACGGAATTTGAATGTAAATTGAATTTTAATTGCTTTTACATATATATATTTTTTTTTTTGGTTGAGTTGGTTTGTTTTTAGTTACTTTTGGAATTAAATTTGTAAATTTCAACTATTTGCATATGTCAGTTGCCATTCCTGATCAAAATAAGTCGGCCAGGGACCCGCAGTGGGCCACCTAAAACGAAGTCTTTCCGAATATGAAATTGCCAGGTGCATTTACGTCTTCGGCTGCGAAATACTCCTTCCACAAAGTAGCGAACTGCTCACGTGTTACATCCGTTTTGCCCTGAGCCATTTTCGCGAAAGCTTCCTCGCATTCAGTCTTATCCAGACCATAACTGGAGCAGACTAGAGTGAATTCCGTCACATCAATGCCACCGTCATGTGACGCATCCTCGAGATCAAACATAAAATTCATATAGGCATTCTGCCAGTCCATCACACTGCTGGGGTCCTTGGCGTAGGCATCCCACATGTTGCACCACTCCTCCACGCTGACCTGTCGAAAGCCACATAAAACGAATGAGTAAGGAGTGATGCTGAAATTTATGCGTTCTCTTGCGCTGAAAGTATCATTAAATCTTGGCAGCCCCCAGGCTAGCCTATAAAGCATACCATCGGCTATTAAACTCGTTATGCCAAAGGGGATAGTCGATGAGATTGGGTTGAGCTTTGGGGGCTGGGGACTTGGAAGAGGCCCATTTTCGTTTGTAATTTATGCGTCCTGTCTACACTTCGGTCTAGTTCGGCACCAGCAAATGTAACGAGGGCTATTAGCGTTTTTAGGGCTATTTTGGTCAAGGAACAATAACACCAGCAATTACCACCACATTGCCGATTTTTACCGCCTTGACCGCTTTCACCTCCTTGACCAAATGCACCTAGATTGGCCGGAAAGTCAACGAGCAGAATTTATTCTCTCTCGCTCCTCGACAACTTTGGCCTGGGCCCTTAATTGTGGTCAAACTTTTTGGACAGGTTTTGTTTGGCTTGCTCTGGCACGTTCTCATATGGTGGGAGGACATGTAATAAATAAAAACAAGACAACACTAGAAAACGCTTCGACATCAATTGCAGTCCGAACGGGGCTTGGGGGAGCGCTTGAATATTTTTTATATTTATTGCTGGAACTGGTAAGTGGCAATTCGGAACCCCAGAACTGCTCAAATTAAAATACTAAAGAGAACATTGCCAACTCCCATCCTTGACCGTTTCTAGTATATGTGGCAACAAAAAAGATGAGTGCGAAGCATCTTAGAAAGCGCCCCAATTCCGGCCTAACGCCTGGGTCTGGGTCTGCCGCATGCGTGCGACAACAATAAATTTAAAACGCAACTTAAGTCTGAACCACACACAAAAGAAACCGTTGGCTGTCTGCAGTGAATTTTGAAAATAACTCCGTCAACATTTTGGCCACTAGCCAAGCATAGACCTTGTCTATTACCAGCGAATACACAGGCCAGGACTAAACTCGCTCTTAATAGCTTAAGCGCACTTCAATTGAATTTGGCTTCTTTGGCTTTGGGTACTCGGTATTATGTTGGCGGTGACAAAGGTTGCAAGGGGCTGGGTGTGGGTTGACGTTACAATTTCTGGTTGGTTCTGGTATTGTGTTGCAGTTTTTCGTTTGAATCTCTGTTGTTGTGGCTGCAGTGGTGTGGAATTTGTGGAAAAAGTGCTTGGGTCGGCGGAGATTATAATTTAATTTGTGCAGTCTGCGGCTGATTACATTGACAAAATCAACAGCACAAAGGCTTACAGTTTTCATGAAAATTTTCAATTAGTTTATGACGGCAATGCTTTCTGATAAAAGCAGGGATACATTCGGCTTCCGCTGGATTTATCTGACTGGCAAACTTGCAAAATTAAGCTCAATGAAATTTGTGAGGAAAGTTTTGTCGGTAATGATCTTGGGCCTTTGTGCAGAATATAGAGCATAAAAACCAAAGCCAAGATAAACTAAATTCAAGTGAAATCTGCATATTTCAAATGTTTGCAATTTACAATTCAATTTCCGCCAGGGTCGCCGCACTTGTCAGCAGTAGAATTTGTTTATCGTATTCCTCTCCGCGCTTGAGGAGAGCCGAGCAAGAGTGCTGTGAAGGCGGCCCAAGTCTAAATTAATAAAAGAAAATCTATGGCGATTTTTGCTGCCGCTGACAATGCAATGAGCACAAAAAGAGAGAGCACAAATGTGTATGAAAATATTCGAAAGAGGCGCATTCTTCGACCGACTTTCAGAAGCACACATGCGACTGTCTAGGTGGGTGTGTCTGGCACTTGTCAATTGATGTCACAATGGAATTGAGTGTTGCTCCATAGATTTCAGCACTTTTGGCAATAACAATGAAGTCAGTTCGTCCATACAGTAACACCAACAACAGCCACACAAATAGCAATGCAAATTGTCGATGGTCCACCCGCATTGTCTTCGTCTCCCCGCCAAAAAAAAAAAACCTGACATGGCAGTGTCACTTTTTGCTGGTCTCTTGGCAAATTTACATTTGAGTACACAAGCCACCAGCGGGGGCACACTAACACAACAACAACAAGCTGGGCTCACCTGGCCATCGTTGTCCTTGTCAGCTTTCGATTTGAGACCAGTCCAAATTTCCATCATCAGTTTGTAGGTTTCCTTGTTCTTCGGCGTATCCTCGGCCCAACCGCGCAGTTTGCAAACACGCTAAAAAAATAAATAACAACGAATACAAAAAAGAGCTCTAAACAAACGTGTATAAATTTAGTTATCAGTTTGCAATGTACTCGAAATATTTCAAAATACTAATAAAAAATAAATCACTGATTCTCTTTTTCTGTAGATGCCAAATTATCTTAGAAACTTCTGTAACCTTATATGTTTCTACCGTGATATGGCGAGCTTTTTTTGGGTAAAGCTAAGATTTTATGTCGGATCAATCTTGACAAGAATTTCAATTATTAAGATCTAAAATCAAAAAATGGTGAAAATCCTGAAATTAATTCAAAAAGAGTATATGATTTTTGACACCCCAAAAGCATCTTCAGCTCTATATACGATACACTATTATACACTATTGTTTAATGTTGTGTCTAAAGAGAGTTCAAATATATGGGTCATAATAAAGAACAAAAAAAAAAAAAAAAAAAAAAAAAAAACAACGAGTAAGTCTAGTTTGCCTGGTCCTACGATCCTATTAACTATAATTGCCGGAACAGTCAAAATTGAGCCTTGCTGTTCTGATCTTAGAGACTTGGAATTCGGGTGCCAATACTAGTCTAGTTTTTAATTTCCCTACCCTCTTTCTCTCTTAATTTTTTAGTAAGATCATAAATCATATCTATATATGGCCAGCTTATGCTATTACTTTAAATATGATCTAGCTGCGTTCTGAAAAATTTTCTAACAAGTCTAGAGTATTCCTATATCTGCGTGCTCGGGAGCTTAGCTTCCTCCACAGTTTTTATTGTGTTTGCATTTGGCATTTTTGTTATATATTAGCTCGACTGGTTCGCCGAATTTTTGCAGAACGGGATTTGCATAGTTTCGCAAAAAATTTGTATTTGGTTTCTGGTGCTTACTTTCAGGCTCGCTTCACTTACCTCAATGGCCAACTCAAAGTCCTTAACGTCTATTTCACCACTCTGGTTCACATCTGTTGTAAGCGTTTGGATCCGTTGTTGTTGGTAATGCATTTATGGCAATTGTTGTCATTGGTTTTCATGCAGAAAGCATTGTTGGCCGCGTTGTTATTTTAGCCAATTCGCCAGCGTCGACACAACCAGACCAGAGGGCAGTCAGCGTGAATGGGCCAGTAAAAAATTTGTTCATGTTGGGGCAGTTGATTTTGCGAATTTGTATCCCGCGTCGGCATCACATTGTTTTTGCATACCAGTCCAGCAGTGGAAATCAAAAATAGAACAAAAAGGCAAACAAACAAAGTTCGCAACATAAATGCAAGTTTAACGGATTTTATGGTGTGCGCCCTTTCGTACAGCTGTGCACACTTCCATACGAATTTCACCGCCTGTTTAAATTTCTGACTGCCAGGGCAGCAGGGCTGGCTCTTTGTGTGTTTACAAATTCTGTAGTAACCGAAAATTTGGCCTATAGACCAGCCCCACGTGATGATGACATTTTGTTGGTGGGAACCAACATGAAAGTGGATGTGTCATTATCATTTTGGCAACGGTGTGCTAATGGCCCTTTTAACTTCAATGCCAGCCGGCTTCAATGTCAAGTGGTTCTCCGTACAAATATATTTTTGGGAAGGAGGCTTATAGCTCATGGCCGAAGAATTTTCAACAAAATGACCAATTCGCTTGCTTGTTTTGATGAAAATAGAATTTAAAGTGCGACTAATTAAATTGTAATTGAAAAGTACGCAAATTAAGCTGCATTCACAGCACGAGCAACTTTGTTGGGAACTAACGACAATACAGAAAAAGAGACACAGTCACGGAAATGCAATTTCTGAAAATGTAGTCTGCTTTCGAGGGTCGTGACTCAATTTAAGTTGTTGCCGTGGTTGCTGTTGCATTCCGTTGAGGTTTTGTGAAAACAATTTTGTCTTGAAATGTCATGTTTTTCAGACACTTCGTGTCACAAAGCAAGATTATAAATTCCTTCTGTTCCTGCATTACGTATACGCCACATGGTATGATGGATGCTCATACAGAGCTTATCAGTTCAATTCTACATGAAAGCTTACTGTTTTGTTTGTTATCTTGAAATTAAAAGCGATTTGGTTTATGTATCTTTTTATCGCAATTTATACAAGTTAAGTAATTGCCGTGACACTAAACGAATGGCAAAATATTCATTCTGCCTTGAGAATGCAATAAATCACAACAGAACAATTCTAATTTATTCGCAATAATCTAGTCTTGTTTTAATAAGTAATTAATTTATATTTCAGCAAGTGGCTTGTGAGATGGAAATGTAAATATATTATAAAGGGTGTTATTTTGCTTAACCTAGTCAATTCAAATATTATGGAAAATTGCATAATTGCACTGATTATTTTGATTTAAATCTTGGAAACGCAATTTTCAATTAGCCCTATTTAATTAAATGCAAACACATGTTCTCACTACTGATTAAAGCTAATTTTAAATTCACAAAGTTTGCCGCTTCAATAAATCTTTGGAATGAAATATATGTAGAAATATGAAATAATACGTTTTTAAATCAATTATATTCGAATTTTCTCTTATATCGTTTCAAAAACGCCCCATTCGATTAGTGCCCAGAATTATCTAAAATAAATTTTAAGCTTGCCTTAATTTGTATTTTTTCTCTTGAAACATTTTTGCTGGCTTGATAAAGTATTTGAATTGATTGTAAGTTACTCACCAAAAAATACATTGAAAAGGAACAACAACTTCTTCTTGCGAAAATCGGAGATCGACATTTTGTTTTATTTTTCTTGGTGTTTTAGTATTAAATTGTCCTTCTTATTTTTGGCCTCGTTCGCAGCTGCACAAACGGAAATTGATACTGCAATGAAATGGTAAGAAATCCAATAGAAAAGTTATTTTCATTGTTCCAAAGGTAATGTATTTGATTCGAAGATTTTTTTTGTAATAAATCATTTGATTAAAATAACGAAAAGAATAATTCTTGTGTTTCAGAGGAATGTGGAGTTAACTCTGAAAATATTTATGGCTTGCAAAATGCAAAACCAAATCAAAATAAAAATACCAGAGAATTTTAAAATGCGCTTCACCATTGACAGTGGCTGAGTTGGTGACATTGATAGTTGATATTTCCCCCAGTGCTGGCTGAGGCAATCAAAGGCAAATTCCCATGCAGAGCACAAGCAGCCAACCATAGAGACCCTGCCCCTCGTAAAAGCCAAAATAACGAATCAACAGTAAGAAAAGAAACGGAACGGAACAGAATGGGTTGGGTTGGCTTAGTTATGCGACCTAATTCAGCCAAAAGGAAATAAAAAAACAATAAATCTGTCTAAGGATGCAAAGCAAGCTCGAACGATGCAAGCGATTCAAATGATGCTAAGCTTCCATGCAGGCTTTGATGCTACAAGGCAGCTCGGTATCGGTATGCGTGTTTGTGCATGCTTAATTTCTGTGGCTGGTTGTGTGTGTGTGTGTGTGTGTGTGTGCGTGCGTGTGTTTGTTTGTACTTTGCGAGGCTCATGGCTCATTTAACCTTCAATCAAAAGCAAACAAGGCGTGGATGCAGAACCGTCTGAACGGCATGAAATTAAAGAAAAAGAGGAAGGCATCTGCCAATGAATAGACCCAGAAGTAAAAAAAAAAAAACAAGACCTTCCACATTGCTCTGCACCTTGGTGGGTAAACTTCAAACAGTTGTCGTGTTTGCTCAACTTCCCGTTAAGCGTCCGCGTTAACTTGGCTAAGGTATACGGTACGTGTGTCTGTTTGCTTTGACTGGTCGCTGCCTTGACTGGCACACTTGACTGGACTGAACCCGCGTGGACAGCATTATCAACTAGAATGCCCGACCATCAAGGATGCTGAAATGGTGCTAATATGATGCTTTCGACCAGAACTGCCTGCTGTCTTAGTTCTCTCACAACGAAAGCATAATTTCACAACGAGGAAATTGCAGCAAGGATGTAAAAAACAAAAACAAAAAATAATAAAGCTGAATGCAATGAACATGACGAGGACATCTAAAACAAGAGCAGACATTCACTCACAACGAGAACACCGTGCAACTGCTCGGCTTAAAACGGGCGCTAAATTGTTCTAGCAGTAAAACAGAAACATGAACACCACAACAAGAGGAGGTGCGGGGGAAATTGCTTTGCTTAAAATTTCTTCATACCCATATATCTGAAATGCTTAAGGCAAACGACAAGCAATTTCGGTTTTATTCAAATAACCAAAAACGAAAAGACTATAATAGCAAAAATACATTCAAGAACAATGCGAAGAGACTGGAAATTAAATCAAACGGATGCCACACTTCACCAAAATAAGGAAATAGTAAAGCAAAATAAGGAAATAATAAATAGTAAATAGTAAAATCAAAATAAGGAAATAGTAAGAAAATAATCCATGAGAAAAGAAAACATAAAATTATGAATCAAATTTACTCGTATTTGCCTGGAATAATCGAAATAAAGAAAGTTCTAAGTCCCCAAAGGATCCTATGGCAAACAACAAATCAAACTATATATTTTCCATTAATACTTTTTTTTAATTATTTGATGAATTGAAAAAGAAGACAAAAAGTGAAGAAATCAAATAAATACTTCATTTTAACTGCAATGCAATTTTCCAAACTATATCGAAGCCTATCCCATCTAAATCTCAAGCAAAAGTTTTTTTCTGTGAATTTCGTATAGCCAGATTCATTTAAAATATTTTGTAGATAGTTATGAAAATTAATTTGAACTTTGTTTTGTTTTAGGTTTAAGGAACTCTGTGGGATATTCTAAAAACCAAATCACATGTTTTGAGGAAATCAATGCCTTTTGTAATGTGTCAAGAGGTGGTCGGGGAGACTTTGAAGAGTACTTGGATAAATATTGATATTATAGATATGCCGCAATAGGCAAATCAGAAAACCCAAACAGACGTGTAGTCACTTCAATTGAGCCACTGAGCTGTCACAGTTCATTAATCACCGAGAAGTTAGCAAGGAAAAAATTCAGATATATTAATCATGGGATGGAAGGACGAATAAAAGCAGATTTTCGATGGCTAAAATTGAATTCAATTTGCAATTTATTACGATTTCAGTTGCATTCGAAATGTGTCGAGTTCGAGCAAATCGGTCCCGCGTGTATGTGTTTGTGTGTGTAATTGGAGCTGATATATGTCGCCTGCCAGTACAATTGAAATTTAAATCCTTTTCGCAGTCACCAAGCGCTTAATTTATGTACGAAATAAATAATTAAATATGCGCACAAAGGATATTGGCGTTGATGCTGTTGCTGTTGATATTTTTATTGCTCCAAAATATTTTGCTATAATTTGAACGTTTAATTTTGCCCCTCGCTCATTTGCAAATTAATTATCAATAAAATCGTATTCTCTAAGCCACAAAATGACTGTGCGCAAGTGTATCAACCACAAAAGTACTCACACACACTCACACACACAATCATTGATTGTTAACCAGCTCACATACACGGTGAACCACAAGCACCGACCCAGTCTAATTAACTCGAATTTTCTTATAAAGCAAATTCATACAGCCTGGTGCTTATTTGTGGATTTATGGATTTTTGGACATTAAAATAAATCACTTTCGTCCTACCAATCGCCACCTCTTTTTGTGCCTCACAAGTTCATTATGATATATATATATATATATTATATGATTATGATCACATAAATATTTTAGCTGCAAATAAATTGAAATTAAATAAATTGGCTAATTTAGTAAGGAATAGAAAAAGTTACCAGACCAATGAAAAAATATGCAATCGTCAAACTTGGGCGGGGACCAATTTGAGATACCCTGAATCTATTAAACAGAATTTAATAAGTCCAATACATAAAGCCTGACCTACTCAAAGAAAAGCTTAACCTAAAAACAAGAACCATTATGGGGTCATCAATATCTTCTGGTATTTTCTGCACTCATTGTGCGAATTAGGTTATGTTAAATATAATTGATCGATTTTTTGAATGTTGAAGTAGGAGAGTAAACCAAATAAGCTTTACCACAACGGATCGAAAATCTATAATTTATATTCATTTTTTTTATTTTTTTATTATATAAATTAAATCAATTGCTTTATCTATTTAAAAAAAAAAATGTCAGACTTGAGAAGTCTGAATTTGAGGTACCCTGAATCTACTATTGATTTGTCATAACTCAATAAAATCTGATATATTCTAAAAATTTCTTCTGGTTGCTTGCAACGCATGTCTGCTGGTGTTAATTAAATTAGCTCAAGAATTAATTATTAAATACCTATATTCCAGGTAAAAATAAAATTTAGTGATCCATTTATGCACCAAGATAAGATTATTCCAGGTTTTATATATAACTTTTTCCAATTTATAATTACTCATCTGCTACAGTAGATTTGTTAAGCCAATTTAAAATAATAGACTGCACAAGGCCATGCCATACTCCCTTCCTCCCCCCTTCTCAACAAATTCGCTTTTTTTCACATAAGGCAGACGAAATATCTTCTGAGCTACTCAACGAAACGATAATCAACTCACAAAACACGTGGTGGACAGCGGATGGGGGCCGTTGAAAGGCAGTGAACAAATGAATTGGGGGTGCTGAAAAGCTGAGCTTCATTTGGTTGCTTTGTACAGCTCTCGGTAATTTCGAGTAATTTGCATTAATTTTCATTTAATATATGCAACAACAGACAATGCAAGAGCAGAAGCGCTGCGACGTAAGGTGAGTCAAAAGCGCAGACAGAAACTCAAGTTGGACGTGCCCAGAAACAATAGAACAAATGGACCGAAATGGACCAAACGCAAGAATACAAAAGTCGAGGACTGGTGGTATATTTTGTTCTTTTGAAACTAAAGACGGCCAGCAGAAATTATTCTATTATTATTCTTATTCTAGTCGCGCTTGTCGGAACTGCAGAGTTTAAGGCAAAACTTTCTTATTACAATATATATATATATATATGTATATATATTCTGTGAATTGAGAGTGATTACAAAAGGGTAAAAGCCCAAAGTGGGAAAATTTCTTACACTTGTTAAAAATGTTGCACTCTTCACAACTATGACAACTGCAGGAAAGGAAAAATTATGACGGCATTGCTGATGAGGATGATGCGAAAAAGATGGACGAAGGACACTGAACACTGGAGGCCCTTAGAAACTGTCTTGTCCATGTCCACTCAAATTTAACCAAAACTATAGAAAAAATAACTGTGCCAGGTAAGAAGTTCTTGCCAGCCACTTGAGCTCGTTACTTTTTACTTGTTCTTTTGCGGGTTTTTCAAAAACGCTTTTGTTCGGGCTTGTGAGGGAAGGATTTTTGTTTTTCAAAAATTATAACGGAAACTTTCAACACAAACACACTCACTCAGTCACTGACTCAAACAATCACGGTCACCGACGAAATCCTCTAGCCGAAAGGCAAACTGTATGTAAACTGTATAAGAATAACTGTTTCAATTTACCGTTAGTTTGGATCCACTGAGGGTCGTGTGCTCGGCAACGCGCTTCGCCGTTTTATGATGGTCGGTCGTGCCTGGCAGTGGCTTTTATAAGCGCAGACCAACCAGCCAGCGAGCCAACCAACCATCCATCCAGCCAGCCAGCCAGACAACAAACCCACGGCGCATTGTTGCAGAGCTTCGGCAGCGACGTCGGAATTGGCATCGTCTGCTGCATCGCCGCTTTCGAGGGACACTTTGTCAACGCGCTTTATCTTATCGCCGCCGTTGCTGTTGCTGTTGCTGCGCTGTCGCTGTTTCGGTTTCAGTTTCGGTTTCGGCCTCTCTGTTGCTGCTCCGCTCTGCTCTGCTGATGTGCACTTGGCGCGTGCTTGTCGCTTGCTTGTGTTAGTGCATATGTGTGTGTTTCGTTTATTTTTCGGCCACCACGAAGTTTATGGCCAGCATGCGGCATTTTGGTTTTGTGCTTTGTACATGTACGTATGTTTTGAAATATAAATATATATGAATATTTCTTTTCCGAATTTGACACTTGCAGAAATGCAGGATGGACTTAAAAGTGGGAAAATCCAGGTGTCATTTTGAAGTCACTAAGCAATGACAACTGGGCAAATAATCTGGAAATGTCTTTTGCGATTTAAAGGTGCAGATTTTCTTTCTATAAAACACTTTTTGCATCGAGACTGCAAGCCACTCAAAAAAGATTGAATCCTAGTTGAAGCTAAATAAGCTAAGCTATTAAAAATATTTTTTTAATAACTTCCAGGATTTGTCTTGTCATATTGTATAAATTTGATTGCATTAATATCATAATGAAATTTTGATCAATTTTAAAGAATCGCTATAAATATAAATATAACTGATGTCTGACATGTCTGACTTTTTCAAAATTCCTAAAGGTAAAATGAACCATTTCTATATCTCAGAGAAAATGTTTTTTTGTATAGGTTTATATTTGGCTCGAGTTACAGAAGTTGCAAATTTATCAATACACAAAAAGTATTAAAAAAAAAAAAAAAAAAAAAACTAAAATAACAGCAAATTTCGAAAGGCCTTGAATGTTAGCTGCAATATGTAGGCTATCTTTTCTCCCAGTGCACTTAGTGGCCACCAACCAACAACATAACAAATCAAAATTGTGCAAATGTTTTGGACAAATTTTTAGCACAACCTTGACACACACGCAAACACTCAAACAGCATCAGTTAGTCATACACACACGGAAATACTTAAGTAAATTTACCAAACCCAAGAAAAGCAGTGCCAGCTGCTCCATTTGGCAGCATAATTTTCGTGGTGCTTTCGCATTCAATCTTGTCGCCAAGAAGACCCAAATTAAGCCCAACCAGGCTCGGCCTTAATTTTAATTACACGGGACATTATAAAAAAATCTCACACAATCACAGATTCTGACTTATATTATTTAGTTTTTTTCCCCTAGTTATTGTCAAGTTGGCTTGAATTGTCGGTGTCAATTTATCAAGAGGCCAAACTGGCCAGACAAGCCGTCACGCTGCGCCTGAACAGCGGGAGGGTTGCCCAATGACAGACCGAGCCGCAAACAATGCAATCCACTTGCATGAGTATGGGTGTGTGTGTTTGTGTATGCTTGTGTTCCATTGCCAAAATGTTTCGCACAATTGACTGCAAGAGAGAATCAACACCTCTTCGGTAGTCCTACGCTAAAAGGCTGCTCTTGATCTGCCTTGCCTATTGCGGATGACCATTTTACCATTGTTTCGTTTCGTTTCAGTGCCGTTAGCAGCGGCAGCAGCAGCAACAGCAGCAACAGCAGCAGGAGCCCAAAAAGAAACCCAAAATGGACAATTCTTGAAAGGTTGATGGGAGTGTTATAGTTGTGGGGGTATGGGTGTGGGCGTCATAGTGGCAGAAGAAGAAATATTTAAATTTGTGGCCTTTTTACCTGTTTGCATTTCAAGTGCTCAAAGGGCCGCACTCGTATTCATATGGTAATGTGAGCCAACATAAGAACCACGGCCTCTTGCGTGTGTGGTGAGTGTGTGTGAACCCGTGTTAAAAAAGGAAACGGAAACCGACATTGACACACTTTGAAATTAACACGACTGGCCAAGCAGTCAGTCAGAGAGCCAACCAACTAAAGGTTTTCTGCCTTGGAGCGTTTCTTTTTTTTTCAAAATGCCATATTTTTTCCATATAGGACCAGAGCATCCTGACTTTGGTTGTCTACCTCTTTCATGTCGTTGTTTAGTTAGAACGTTCCTCTTGGCTAGCACCACATGGCCACTCGGCTAAACGATATACAAGAACGCTTATGGCTAAAACTAGGATGCGCAAGTAAAGCAAACAGCAGCAAAGATGCCAAGACTACAGCTACAGCCATAGCTACGGATATGGCTATGGGTCACACATACTCGACACCAACTGCACACCCATTCATTCACACACACACACACACACACACACACTCAAATAATATGCGAGTTTAGCACGAGAATAACGCATTAGTTGTAGGTGAGTCGGCACACACACACACACACACATACTCATACAGATTTATAGACTTTCACCATTTTGTGTTGGTGGTTTTTGTAGTGTGTGCTTCGGTTTCGGCCTTTCGTGCCACCTTAAGCCCAGTGCACGTTTGCTTGGCAATGGCAACTTGATTAGACCAACATGAAATTAAGCAATTTTGTTGTATTGTTTAGTGTGCGGCCGCATTAGCCTGAACAACAACAATAACAATAACTAGGACAAGAATACCTTCAACATTTCAAGCGTTACAAGGATTCAACATAGTTGAAAAAGCACAATAACACTCAAACGTTTGCGAGGGGGCAAGATACTACCATGGATGAAAAGGAACAACAAACAAACCAAATATCATTTTCCATTGCACAGTCGAAACTTTGATGCACTTTCAAGGATAACCAATTGAAACAAATGAGTATACACTAAACTATGAATATCCTGAAGCATGCTAAGGAATTCGGAACTTTAATAACTTCATCTCTCTCCGTAAACTAAGAAATATAAGGAATACTGATCCACCATCTAGTAAAAGAGAGTCCCCAAATCCAAAGCCCACCAAATATTTGGAAAAACCTCGGGCCCTTAAAGTGTGTTTCCAACCAGCTCAGGTTCGCTCGTGGTTTCAATATGGCAAAGTGTTGCAGCAAGCGGTTAATCCTTCAGCGATTCGAGTAAGCCCAGTTAGTCCAACGAAATTTTAGCAAGCAAAAAGGAGAGGAATCTGAAGAATAAAAAGAATCAGGTACAATTGTGGCTGCTTGTCTACAAAGTTTACTGTTAGTTTTGTAACACAACTCAAAGATACATATATATCTAAGTCTTTATTAGTTTTCTTTGTTGCATCTGTCAGAGTTACAAACCTGTGACGACTCAGATAGTACGTGAGTCGTAAAATGGGATTTGGGTAATTTTTTAATCAGCGAAGAATTGGAATATTCTTGAGTCTCTCTCAGATTCACAGTGTAATTAAAGAACAGCAGCAGAATACAAAGAAAATAAATAATAATAAAATTTCACTTGCATAATATTTGGCCCCATAAAAGGAATTTTAATTTGCAGAGCTTGCAACCACAACAGCGTGACCCAGCTGAAGTCACTCAGCCCCCAAATGGAATTTTATGTTGCCAAGCTTTTGGCAATTGCATTTTCAGCCTAAAAACCAAAGCTAAAGTATTCAAGGACCCCTTTATGTATCACCTGATAATTGCTCTTTTCCAAAATAATAGAATAAATAGATATATTTTTTATTTGCTTAGTTACTTTCAGTCCCCAGCGATTCCTGTTCTCTCTCTCTTCAAAAATTGTTAGCTTTACTTTTTAATACAGAATACAAAAATGCCCAGAGATGTTTTTCATCAGCAAAGTGGGTAGTAAAAAAAGAAAGGTTCGATGTGAACTTAACAGGCATAAAACACAGACCTAGTCCTCATTGAGATTACAATGGAATATTTTTAATATTAATTTTTAAAATTTTAACAGGACTAATTTAAGAAATAATATTAATAATAAACAACAGAGGACGACGGCTAAATAAGCTTGAAACCTTAGATTATTACATCTAAATTGATAGAACCTGTTAAGACTCTGAAGAAGATCATGGCCAAGAACAATTTGGTGCAATTTTTAAGAGCAAAAGTGGATGTCCTATTTTATAATATCTTTAGTCGTCCTGATTAAAAATATCAAATAATATTTCTATTCTTAACTGATAGTCATCATTGAGGTAGTCACATAACTAAAACGACATCGCATCGAGGAGAGTGTATTTTGTGGACATAACAAGTTTAGGCTCAACCGGAAAAAACACACACACATGCATTACATACTCATATGCAAAATAAATAGTCGAAAAGTGGAGGGTAGCCTGCAATTATTGCGCCGCTGGCCCAATTTGAAAGGCCAAAGGGTGGGTGGATAGCCGGGACGGGTCAAATGACAGCGGAAGCCTACAAATTTCATTGATTTTGGCAACAGCGACAGCAACCTCACTGCCAATGGTGGGGCACTGATGGAAACGGCAAACGGCTGCCAGCAAAACGGTAGCTTGGCAAAAAATATTGTATGGCAGCTTTGCAGTCTGCTGCTGATTTTGGGTAACAGAGCCGGGGCGAACCTTCCAACCAGCCTGCCAGCGGGCCACTTTTTCTTGGTAATTTATATCTTTGGCGACCCTTTGGAGCCAACACCACCACACACAAACACATAAGCTTGAATGCCTTTGCAAGAGGTCTAGGCTAAGGTTATGACATGAGGCCAACAAGCATGTGCAAAAATTTGTTTAAAGAACAAAGCGAATGGTCGATCCGAGACTCTCGGCTGTTGAGGGAGAGGGCAGGGCTCTCCGTTTAACGTGACCGACTGCGACGCTTGAGTTGTACAATTTGCCGCATTTGTATCTAACTCTTTCCGTTTTTTTTTTTTTTTCGAGAACACCGTGTACACACCCCCTTCAGATAAGCAGAGAAATTGTTTGCCAAAATATGGGACATCGCCAGTTTCTTTCTATTTTTATTGTATTTGATTTTTCGTACTCTGTATTGTCTTATCTCTGAGCGGCTTATCTGCCTGCAGAGACGTCAGCAAGAGTAGCATGCGCCTCCGACCATGCCACTCCGCGAGTCTACGATTGTCATCTTCGTCAGTGGCAAGCGTCGTCGTCATCCGAGTTCAATGAGTAAAAAATTTGCAAATTCCAATTGCAAATGGGCCGCGCACCATTGTCATTTAAAAATTAAATTTTATTAAATTTTGTATGGCTGTTGATAGGTTGGTCAGACAGTGCGACAAGGTGGCTGCTTGGCTGTCTACTCAATTTAAAGCATCCAGGGAATGGTTGAGCAATTAAAACGCAATTAGTAATTATGCACCGAAATTGCCATGAACGCTTTGGCTTCGTCTTGCCTTTTGCAAATTTTCTTTTGCACGCTCTTTTTTTTTATTTTTTGCTGTTTTGTTTTTTTGGTGCCTGTTTAAAAGATATTCCACCTGTGCTAGTTGATTTTCTTCTTTTCTTTTTTTTCGGTTTTATTTTGTTTGACTTGGATAATTTCTGTTTTCTTTTGCAGGCTTATCAGTTTCATTTACGGAACGTCTGCACTGCGACGCTTCGCCGATACCAAAATAGAAAACTTAAACAAAGATTAAGGCAATGACAAACACTCATCACTAATCTTAGATTTCTTTACTTTTTAATTAGACAATCTTCCAATAGTCTTTTACCAAATGAAAGATTAGATTGACAATAAATCTTCTAACCAAAAAACTATTGTTAGTATCCCCGACCTGGTCCACTCATAACCAAGGTAAATTCTTCAATTCAAACTTTTGGGCTCTCCAACATTCTATTCTGTGCCTTTCGAATGTCAATTCAAAATTTGATAAACTACGCAATTATGAACAAAATAATGTCTAATATATTCATTTGTCCATCTTAAAAAATAATGCATTTATAATTTAAAATCAGTCTTTAAAGTACAAAAATTAAAAAAAAAAATTCGGAACGTTAAACTCGGGCGCAGCCGAGTTTGAGATACCCTGTACCTGTAGGGAGCGTAAATCAGTATTTCTGACAAAATAATAAAAATACCATCTGATTTCGATTAAATTTTGCACAATTGATTGGTGTTCTAAAGCACGACTTATTCCCAAATTTAACAGAGATATCTTTAAGACCAAAGAAATTACGACGTTAAAACGATTTTTGCATATACGGAAACTATATATTATGGTCGTCCGATCAGATTAAAACTTCGCTTTTTGGGTTATTACAAAAGAAACTATCATATGGTATTTTTGGTTGCGATTCGTGCATAAAAAACCCGATTTCTGACAAAAAAAAAAAAAAACAAAAAATCGGAGTTTTTGTCCGATTAGCCCTATGGGAGCTATATGATATAGCCATCTGATTTCAACAAAATTTTGTGCTATTCAAAACTTATACCAAAAACTGTCTTGTGCTTAATTTGGTTGCGATTGGCTCAAAAATAACCCGTTTTCTGACAAAAAAGCACAGAAATCGGATTTCTTGACCGATTAGCCCTATGGAAGCTATATGATATAGTCATCCGATTTCAATAAAATTTGGAGTTATTAAAAACCTATACTAAAAACTATCTTGTGCTTACTTTGGTTGCGATTGGCTCAAAAATAACCCGTTTTCTGACAAAAAAGCACAGAAATCGGATTTCTTGACCGATTAGCCCTATGGAAGCTATATGATATAGTCATCCGATTTCAATAAAATTTGAAATTATTAAAAACTTATACTAGAAACTGTCTTATGCTTAATTTGGTTGCGATTGGTTCATAAATAACCCGTTTTCTGACAAAAAAACACAGAAATCGGATTTTTTGACCGATTAGCCCTATGGAAGCTATATGATGTAGATCTCCAATTTTATTAAAACTTTGCACAGCTGCTGAGTATTTTTAAGTTCACATTTTTTCTTAATTTGAATAAAATATCTTTAAAGATAAAGAAATTATGACGTTAAAACGATTTTTGCACTTTCGATCGGCCCTATGGGAGCTATATGATATAGTTGTCTGATCAGATCGAAACTTCACATCCTTATTGCGAACATATAAAAACTTTTAACTGCAAGCTTTCGTAATAATATGATAGCAAACAGAAAAGTTATGGCCTATAAACTTTTTCCTTTTTTTGAGGTTGTGGTTTTATACTTTTTATTCCGAACCTAAATCGGATATTAAAAAAATATAATAAACTTGATCTAACCTGCAGAACAAATGATTATTAGCAACAAACCGGAACTTTCTAGGCCTTACCATCTCTGAGAACGAGGTGTTCATACAGACGGACAGACAGACAGACAGACAGACAGACAGACAGACGGACATGGCTAGATCGATTTCTCTAGTCACCCTGATCATACATTAGGTAACTTTGGGGGGGTCTCTGACGTCTCCTTCTCTATGTTACATACATTTGACAAACTTAATATACCCTTGTACCTTTTAGGTACAGGGTATAAAAATCCCAACGTTATCTTCGGGGTGCCGAAGATTACAGACTCTTTTCGAAGTTGTTTCTGCCGTAAATCACATGAACGGGGTTGGTCAGTTAATAGGGCCGATTTCGATTTGTATGACAGCTATATGATATAGTAGTCCGATTTTAATAAAATTGAGTACAAACGCGTATATTTATGTAGAAAACGTGTTAGCCGAGTTTTGAAAAGATCAGTCAATAAATGTGCAAGTTATTCCCTAAACCGATTTAGGTTCGTATGACAGCTATATGATATAGTAATCCGATCCTTACGAAACTTGGTATATATATTAATTGCTATAAAAAACATATGTGTGCTAAATTTGAACAGGATCGGATAATAAATGTGGAAGTTATTGCCTAAACCGATTTAGGTTCGTATGACAGCTATATGATATAGTGGTCCGATCCGACCGATTCAAACTAGTGTACTACCTAGGTAAAAAAGAAGGCTAAATACCAAGCTAAATACCAGCAAAATAGCTTTTAAGACGACGGAGTAAATCGCATAGAAACAGACGGACAGACGGACAGACTGACAGACTGACAGACGGACAGACGAACAGACGGACATGGCTATATCGACTCCTCTAGTGATTCTAAGTATTCTAGATGTAACTTTTGTGGGTCTACGATGTTTGGTTCTGTGCGTTACAAACATCAGAGCAAAGTGAATAGACTCCTTTTTCTTCGAAAAGAGTCTAAAAATAATATACTTGTTACCAAAAACTTATGTATTTCATTAACATTGTTTATTATTTGTGCCAATGTATGTAACTTAGAGAAGGAGACGTCGTAGACCACCAAAGTTACCCACAATATTATCGGAGGGACTAGAGAACTTAATACACCCATGTCCGTCCGTCGAGTAAACGTCTATATCTTAGAGACTATAAGAGATAGGATAATCAAACTTGGGATTCGGACTCCTTATGTGTATACGCTGGTCAAGTCCATTTTTTTTTCTCCTCATGCCTCCTTCCACACCCTCACTTTTTCAAAACCTTGTAATTTCTACAGCTTTTGGATTTTGGTATTAGTTGATATTATTCCAAAAGGTTGTAGGAATCTAAAAATCTTTCGATTGATATCAGACATGATAAAGATCGGACAATATTTCTATGAGATATACAAAAAACAAATTTTTAGAGTCTAGATTTGAATTCTCCTTGCTTTCATTGTTGTTAAATTTAAATGAATATTAAGACCACAGGTTGTAAGTAAATGTAGACGACCAGAGTTACTGACTATAACTGAGTACATAGGATATCACTCAATCTGATTCTCTGTGCCACAGACATTATTGTGGAACGTCCCCAGAAATTTTAAAAGATAACTCTATTGCATTCGTATAATCCTCCCCGTGGCATTCCATGGTATCGAATTTGTGTTATATGGCCTAAATTGGTCTGGGCAAGATATTTGAGCCATAGCTTCTCAACTTATTCGCGATCTACTTATTTATTAAATTTTTTTCCTAAAATCTTCAAAAAAACTGGCATTTCAGAAATAGACCAGAAGGTCCCACACCTATGATAATTTGTTTGCTTGTCCTGCATATGGCACGGCGCAACGTGGCGATCATACTTCTTGCAACCATCGAGCTTTAGATACTGGAGATGAAATACAATACAAGCGACTACGCTGTTTTTGAAAACTTCCAGTGCAGCGCTCTTGTAGCGAGTTCAATTGAGTTCAAAACATTTGAATTTATTAAAACAAAAACTAAGCAGCTGGACAATTTACAGCTTCACAAGTGGTAGTCTCCAGCTCATTCAAACACACACACACACACATGCAAGTCTCGATATTAGGTTTACTTTTTCATTGCAATTTACACTAAACGCCACATGGAAACCACAAATTTCTTGCCTTATAAAAGCAGCCGCAAAACGAAACAAAAAATTTGTATAAACAGAAATAAACCCACACCACAATTTCCAGGCAATTTTTCACGCTGGCGCTTGTATAACAAAAAAAAGCAACAGCAAATGGAAACTACAGCATTTAAGCCAACTAATTGCTATTAATAGAGCCAAATGATGCTTTCGAGCGTCAGGCTGAGCCGGTAAGTCGAAGCTTGAGAAACGACTTGGGTGGTCACCGCAGCGTGGAAATCTTTCGAGCGAACGTCACCAAAAATCGCATGCAAATAATAATAAAAAAATAAAAAAAAAACTTCAAATGTAAAACTATGTAACTCCAAAAGATTAAAGGTTATTTACTCCTTAACAGGGGCGTGTGAACTTCTAGTTTGCTATTCCTAAGAAATATAAGTAAGGCGTCGACTTTAAAAGATCAGCAGCTCGCTGGATTTGGTTTGGTATCATGTGATAGCAATTTTATTAAAATTGTGAGTTGATGTAAATAATTGTAATTGTCAAAAATACAGATGAATTCCAAATTGTACGCATACGAATTGCTTAGACACCATCAAGTTCGCAGCACTTTGAACGAGAAATCTCCAGTCGACAAAGGCAATAAAATGTGAAGGGTTTTCTTTTTTTGCAGCGAAATATTTTGCTCACACAAATGGAAAATGGAAACACTGGAGTGAGTGAGTGTCACTAGTAGTCAATGCCACGGCACACTTGGAGATACAGGAAACTCTAAAGCACCACCAGCAGCAACAGCAACAGCAACAACCACACCGACTCCAGTCAGCCAAGTCTCTCTAACAATAATAGTGACAAAAACAACAACTACCAAAACATAAAAAAGAAAGAAAGAAAGAAATGAAATAAAAAGGAAAAACACATTGAGCACTTTCGTTTTCATTCGAAGCAACTGCTCCCGTCATGCGGCAGCATCAACAACAGCATCCACAACAGCGTCACCGTCAGTGGCTTTGAAAGCGCTCACCGCCAAAGATATGGCAAAACGATTCGCGCATCTTCAGCATATCCAAGTTTATTATTGTGGGTCCGTTGGTGGTAGAGGCAGTGACTGCTGCCTGATACTGATCAGCTGAGTCGCAGATGCAAGTGAAGTTGTTGCAGTGCTGCCAGTCGTCGACAATGCCTTTCTGTCTATCTCTCTGCCCGTCTATTTGTCTAACTGTCGAGTTTTTCGAACTCTTGCCGCATCCGTTGCCAGCTGATCATCGTTTGCATGTTGACCACATGTTTCTGTTGTCGTTTTCGTCGTTGTCGTCGTGATCGTCGTCACCGTCGTTGGCATTGCTGGCTGCTACTGATGTTGCTGCTATTGCTGTTATTCAATGCAATGGCAATTGCATCATAGGAACAACAACACCAGCGCCAGCAGCCATCACAGAGAAATTACAGAC
The DNA here is from genome assembly GCA_037075145.1 of Scaptodrosophila latifasciaeformis. Classification (NCBI taxonomy): domain Eukaryota; kingdom Metazoa; phylum Arthropoda; class Insecta; order Diptera; family Drosophilidae; genus Scaptodrosophila; species Scaptodrosophila latifasciaeformis. The sequence continues at coordinate 867,923 of JBAMCM010000019.1, forward strand.
GATGCGAACAGGCAAGTCTTGCTGGATTCAAGGTCTCGCTCTTGATGAACTTCGATTTCTCCGATTCGCTTTTACGTGCTTATTTTTGGCTTGTGACTAATTTGGGGGCTGCTGACCCAGACGCTTCCGTTGATTGCCGGCGGCCACATGCGTAAAGATTTACAACAATCAATTGATATTTCTAATAGATCAAAAATTTCTTTTTCGCACGACCGGGAAAGTGTGATTCGTATGCATACTCTTTTTATTGTGCAAGCGTTTTTTCTTATTTGATTTATCCTACATTGTCGACAGCTACGTTCGTCATCGTTAGCCATGAAAACCCACAAACCCACCCACCACCACCAATCACATACCAAATCATTAACTGTATATAAAGAGCAGCGGCCACAATAACAACTCGGCCTAAATGATCCATCGACTGCGGCTGCAACACTCTAACAGCAGTAACATCAATACCAGCAACAACAATAACAACAGCAGCGCCGTCAATAACCAAAAAAGCTGTTGTGTAGAGCGCCTGTTGTTGTATTAACAACTTCCCCATTGCTATCGTGTATTTCTTGCTCCCAACAGATGCAAGCTGAATGACTTATGAGTTTGTGCATCAACACGGAATTCACAGCCACGAATCGAGTAGAGTGGTCTTTGCAAGGCATGGGCGGGGGCAATCTGATGTTGCTGCTGCTGCTGCTGCTGCTGTAGCAGAGTGCACAGCAGCTCGAGCAATGCAATGAAAACGAAAGTGACTCGCTGCATAGTCATTCTCATTCGCACTCATTCACTGTCGTATCATTTGATTTGTTAACCAGCAGGCTTCATTTTCATGATCATTCACATTCATGGGCTCCGTAACTGATTGCATGAAAATAATTGATCTGGTATTTATTAAGATAACTACTTCTAATTAATTGTAACTACTTAAATAAAAATCAAACTTGAGGGCCTTTAGACTTTTTGATACCCTTCGGCGATTCATTTCATTGGATAATATTTATTCTAGTCCTCCAAGGTTTTATACTTCGATTGTTATAGAACAATCAAAGTTTTTTTTTATAATTTTTGTTTTTATTTTACATATATCGTGAAATCTTTCTAATATACTTGGCTAGAAACGACAATTTGTAAATCAATAAAGAAAACAATACAATTAAGATCGCTCTAATAATTGATTGCTTAAGAATGCCATTTACATTAATGGCTCACTTAAACAATGCAATTATTGGCATTTTCTGTGTACTAATGATGTGAGACAAATACATATACGAGTGGCATTTTTACAATGTAAAAATAAAAATACCCACACGTAATATAAAAATAAAATTTTCTCGGAAATCACATGCTCAACTTTAGTTTTTAATTGTTCTTACCTTTTCATTGGGCTAATTGCAAGTATAGTCTAACAGTTCAATAATGCCAGACAACTCGTATTTCATTTTGTGTAGACATTTATGTCTTAACATTTATTATTTACATATTTATTATTTATAAGTATATGATGTTCTTTTTATTCAGTGTAAATGGAAAATTTTCATTTGGACATTCTCTTTCTGATAAATGCGCTTCGATGATGAGTTTATATATCAATCTGATTTTCGTCTATGAACCAACATGTTTACATTGCTTGCTGCTTGCCAAATATGACATTGGATTGCTTCCAGGTCTTTTGAAAAAATTATCTAATATAAAATTTTATCTTTTGAGTTACATAAACGTGAATGATTCCTCTTTGAAAAGGCAGGGCTAAACCGACCAACATATTTTTTCTGGCTTCCCCGCGCAATACTCTTTCACTTTCATTGGCATCACTTTGCCGAGGTTTCATTTATTTTGTTTTTACAAGTTTTGACTGTGGTAGTTGTTGTTTTGTTGATGTTAGTGGCGCTGGTGCAGTTGCTGCTGTTGCTGGTATGGTTGCTTCTGTTGTAACTGCCCACGGGGGCATGCAACTGGCCAAACTCGACCACGTGGCGTCTATTGAAACGCCGACGTCATTAATGACTGCGCAGCATCAAAACATCGTAGCAGCATCGTTGTAACCGAAACGGTAAATGTTTGCTGGCAAACTTGAGCAAAGCACAGTTGCATTTTGGCGCTCACGGTACTCGATTCGCATACCGCATACCGCGCTTCAACTTAAGACCACGGCTCCACGGATTTTTCATACTTTTAGTAATACGCACGCGCGCGCTCAAGAAAAACAACATCTACAACAACAAAATCATAACAGCGCAGCGATCACAGTTACATCGACGCAGACAAAGTCTGCCGAACGCATTAAAAACGAAATTGAAACTGAAACCGAAACTGAAACTGAAATCAGCCGACCAAAAAGCCAAAGCAAAATATTCACAAAACCGTTATTATTATTAGGGGCGCCATCGTTTGCCTCTAGGCCACGCCGCCCAGCATCTCAGAGGCGGTTGCATAATCGCTGTTTCAACTAACTTTAAGTAAGGCCACAATTTTGGATAAGACCGCATACGCATTTCTTTTTGGATCTCCACAATACCCACAAAGACTTATTCAAAGTCGAAGACGCCCACTGCCTGCTAATTAACGTGCACTTAAATAACTCGACAAAAACCGCAACTAAAGAAACTGAAAAGTATAACAAAATGAAAAGCAAAGTTGTTGTAAGAGAAGGGTAGCTACCGAGCTGGGAAATATAATAAATTGTTATATTTTAAACATAAAAAGGTCTCTGGCGTCTGCAACGGCGTCGAGACTGCACGTTGAAGTTATTAAAGAAGTCAGCAAGCAGCTCATTTGACTGCGAGCGTGAAAGTGAAAAGCTCACGCCAACAAACAGTCGCAGAAGAAGCTAACCCAAAGGCAAGTCAAGCCAGAGCAGAGCACATCAGGATACCGCTAGTCGGCTAGTTGAAAAGTTGACTTCTTGGTTACTTGTTTCTTTGGCCATACCCAAATTAGTCGTGCGCGAGATGCACCACTGCTACTCATCCAATATGTCATGTGCAAAACAATGAAGTTGCAACCGCCGCATGCCTTGCTCTATCTGCTGCTCGTGCGATACACAGCAGCAGGCACAACCACTACTGCCGGAGACAGTGATAGTTCGCAGTTTGAAACAGGTGAGTGCCCTGGAATGCCTAGGCGTGAGTTCGAGTTTTTTAACGCAAAATTCCGTATAGACTGCGGTTGCAGGTCTTTGCGAAGAGGACCACGGATTATATCCGGAGCCAAGACACACGAGGGACAGTTTCCTTGGCAGGCCTCATTGGAGTTGCTGCATCCCTCACTGGGTTTCCTTGGCCATTGGTGTGGAGCTGTGCTTATACATCAATATTGGGTTTTGTCGGCAGCACACTGCGTACACAAGTGAGCCGAGCTGTTTGATTTTCATTCAGAATGATTTCAGTGAGTCTATATCCTACAGCGACCTCTTCAACCTACCCATTCCGCCGCTATGGACGGTAGTCCTCGGAGAGCATGATCGGGACGTGGAGTCGGGTTTTGAACAGCGTATACCTGTTGAGAAGATTGTGTTACATCGACGATATCAGAATTTTCGACATGATGTGGTGCTTATGAAACTTTCCAAGCCAGCGGATCTCACACGGTCTTCGAATATACGCCGAATTTGTTTGCCATTCCTGTTTAAAGATCCGCCGACTTCAATGTCTGCCCCAGCGGCTATGGAGTCGAGTCAGTTGACCTCTGATGCGCAGGACTACGACATACTCAGCCAACAACTTGAGCTGGCCGATGTGCCCGAGAAAATCGACAATTTTCTACGTAGTGTGCAGAGTCGACGACGCTACCGCAATGTGACTGCCCCCAGTATGCGGGAATTGATGAATATGAAAATACTTAGTCGACTCCGCGAGGCTATGGAGCAGCGTCCCGGTCGAAGTCTTAAGCGTATACGTCGACGCAACGATAAGCTTATGAAGCTAGATCTGAGTAGCCAAATGATGGTATCAGATTTGAAGCATAAGCAGCACAAGCATCATCAGGAAGATCCTCGGGAGTTGCCCTTCATTGACTGTGTGGCGACGGGTTGGGGCAAGGCAAATATCAGTGGAGACCTCTCCAACCAGCTACTTAAAACCAGTGTGCCCCTTCACCAGAACACAAAGTTAGTGTTTCAAATAACGGAACAAAATAAATAGCAACCATTTATGTATTTTTTTTTTTTTTTTACTTTGAACAGATGCAAGGATGCATACGGGAGCTTCGTCAATATCCACAATGGGCACTTGTGTGCCGGTAGTCTCAATGGTCAGGGTGGTACGTGTGTGGGTGATTCAGGTGGACCACTGCAATGTCGACTCACTGCTGATGGACCCTGGATTTTGGCTGGTGTCACCTCCTTTGGCTCTGGCTGTGCCATTGATGGATTTCCAGATGTCTACACACGCACCTCATACTACATGAAATGGATCGAAGAAACAATCGCATCTCAATGATTTCAAGGTCACCAGAAATATAATACTCTACAAAGACTCTTTGATAAACGACAAGCGATGAATTTATAAAATACTTTAAGATATATTATTTATATATAGCGTTTAACAACAAAATTCTCAGTTTTACATTGTAGTTACGTATTTAAATGTATCTGTGAGTTCCATTCACGTTAACTATTACAAAAGCATAAAATGTCCCCTTAAAATAATCCTGTCGAGCAGTTTAATTAATCTACACCCACGCTGTCCATTAAAGTATTGCTTAGCTGATTAATATCACAGTCAGAGTGGCCAATTGAGGAGTGTCCCATGAGTAAATGAACTAGAAAGGTGAGCACTTTATTTGGTTGATTCAAACCAGGCCATTCTTTTCACTGCCAGCATTAGGCAGCAGTTGCTGTTCCTCCTTCGATATCAGTCCGCCATGATTTTTTCGCAATGTTGGGAAACTGAGGTTGGTTGATATGGTGGCTTCCTTATTAAACTCCCCGTTATGTGGTTGCGGGACCCAAAAGCATATCAGTATCGTGGCACTGAGCTGATAGAGTCCTCCCAACAACATTAGTCCAGCAGTAACCCACTGAACTATGGGACAAGCGGTGAATAAAAATTGTATAAGCACACGCAAAGATAACGGTAGATTATCGATAGTAAGATCCACCCAGAGCAATGGAAGTACTAAGTTCTGGAATCGTGACATATCGCGATTAAATGTCACTTCTCCGATTACTTGATTAGCCTGCAACCTCACATGGACATTCAAAGGCGTACCCAATTGCTGAAAGCACAAGAAAACCAATTAGGCATCCTGTCTCCAAAAGAGATGAATATAATCATTTGATTTAACTAAACTTACGGGCTGAAGCCTGAATGTTGTAGAATGTTTGGACTCATCTGGACTTAGACCATCCAGATGTTTAAGTAAACTCGGATCGCCATGCATGAAATGGGGATATGTGATGGCCAGTGGCATATCTAGTGTTAAATTTCAATATATCAAATATATGTTGAATAAAAAATCTTTAAAATTATTTACTTACTATAGTAACAGGGCGATACATTGCCCACACCTTTTTTTAAGCAGCGATTATTTTTGCAGAAACATGAGGAATTAGGATTGTGAAGTTCGCTATCGAAAACTGTGGGATCCATCTTGAACTCTAAGGCATCTAGTCCTCTGAATTTGAGTGTGCGATTGAATTTCATGGGCAGCAAGCGACAGAATGTGCGCCGATATATATAGAAAGTGTCATTCTCGTTCATATCCCGTGGGAATAGAGTGGCATCATGAGAGCCCCATATACGATTGCATCTTGTGCCACTAATCAGGCGGAAAATCGGATTTAATACTTAAAAATTTTAAATTCTATAAAAAAGTCTTACTTTGTAGCTTCGTTGTACTCCCACCGCTTAAAGCCGCGCTCATAGTTTATGCTATTCACAGAATAGCCACGTGGCGAGTTTGGTAGATGTACTCCATGACTGTCCTTACGCTCAGGCAGGTTCATATTGAAGACATTGCTCTCGTTACCCTCACGGAACAACTGAAAGAAGAAGCTAATTATAAAAGCGAATTGATTAAAAATTAAACAAGTCAGACTGCCGACCTTTTCCATGATGCCAAAGCTGCTGAAATCAATAAGACTGGGCACAAATTTTGAAGCCAGACGCACCAATTGATCCTCATAGCCCCACATGTAATCATGAGCAGTGACATCCACCATCGGTCGAGCATTCAATCGCTTGGTCAATGCACTCAGTCCCAATGCCGCAAACATAGACAATTGTGCGGCCTGGGTCGAGACGCCCATATAGGGAAGGCTTGGAGCACGCACACGGTCTACCTTTGGGTCACCCACCGAACGCTCCGGCACGAATACGTATTCGCGACGCGGCGTGTAGGTAATTGTGTTGTTGGCCTCGTTCAGGGTCGCATTGTGATTGGACAAAATCTCTTGGTAGGCATATGGGCCAATCTCTTCAATTTTCAGCTTGGCATCCTTACCGGCTACGAAGGCGTCCACATTTGTGTAATTGAACATGTGCACCATCAGAAAGACCTCCAGCGGCGGCTTGAGCCACAATTTATAGAGTATCGTGCCCGGCTTCAGGGTCAATTGCTGTCACAACAACAAATCACTCAATTGTAGTTGAAGTAGGCGCCGGTGTGGATGAGCCAGTTACTTACCCAGTCAACAATGAGCTTCACAGGATCTGTCAGCAGAATGAGAGAGCCGAAAAAAAGTAACGTCATGCCAAAAGCGGCGCGTCGCAGTAGCTCTGAAAATTTCCAAGAACAATTTATTAAAATAAGTTATGTAATCACTTAACTCGATCTGATTTTTTTTTTTTTTTTTTTTTTTTTGCCACTGAAAATGAAGTTCAACAAGTTTGCAAAACCGCTGACAATTTGCCCTCCACACCCCTCCCTGTTTGACCTTCGTTGCCAGCAATCGCATTGACATTGTCGTTGGAATTTTAGGTGCAAAGATCTCTGCGACCTACCTCAACTACAGGAGTAAGTAGGAAATTGAAACGGAATTAAAAAATAAAGCTCAGCAGACAAACAGTTCAATATACGCTCTTCGGCTTAATGGGAAGTCATAAATGTCATGAACATCTTGTAATAGTTTTCATAGAATATCTAATCTAATTCAATGGTTCAGTTATCTTAATTCAATTAAAAGCTCAAGCTCTTATTTTTTTTATTTATTTATTTTTTTTTTTTAGTTAGATATATATCATAATATTCTAGAGATTACTTTCTGATGCATAAAGTCAAACTTTTCAATTATATACGGGTATTACCTACGACTATTGTTATGGGGAATGACTTGACATATTGTTGGAACACTGCGACTCTTATTACATTAAGAGGTTCCTATTCGTTGCTAGTAATCCCAAATATTACTGCTTCCAAAATCGTTGTTCAGGCAAGTGGCAATTGCGTCGAAATTGCTTTTATACTTTAATGTGAAGAATGCCCAATATTCTGTCATTTATCAACACAATAATAATTATGAAATAAAAAAATGATAATAATAAGACAAATAAAATATTATAATAATAAAGCTCGCTTGTAGCATTCCAAGATGTTTGTAAACAACGTAACTAAAGAATAATTTGTTCCAGTGATTTTAGTCTTTTTATGCTTCCTTATAATTAGGCCGACAACGAATTGTGTTGAGATGCTAAAGTATTTAATGTTCTTAGGCTTCCTTATTTTCTCACACAACACAAAATACATGAAAATCAAATCAAGTTTTTTGAGGTTACACAAAAAACTCGAACAGCTTCTTTTTTAAATCAAACAAAAAATGATACCCTGACCAAATGTTATTGACAAATCAAAACTTCGAGAATATATTTAAATGACCTTACCTCAACTTCTTTTAAGATATTAACCTTCCAATAATCTGGTATATCATAATACTCTCATGACATTGCCTTTGGCAGTCAAATGCTAAGTCACTCCACCTCCGCTCTTCAATTCCATATCAAAATACGGACTTTCACAGTTTTCTAAGCTGGTGGTTCTCTTCCCTAGTGAATATTCAACTAAATACACAGTTCATGGTAATTGAAGCGGAATATTGCTTAGATCACGCATTTCAGAAATCATCAAATTAAATACGAGTCTTAAGTGAGTCTTATGAAAAATTGAAACTATAAAAGCAACGACACCTAAAAAATTTAGCACGTTCCAAATGTTAAGTTTCAAGTACTTCTCAATTAGAGCTGAGCATTATAAGATACAATAAAAACAAGCTCATTAGCCCAGATCAATGAACCTCTTAACTACTGACATATGATATCCAAAAAGTTGTACATAGAAGCCCCTAAGCTAATTCCGAATAATACAATAAAACCCGCTCAAGCTCTTTAAACAGCATAGATTCGTCAAATAACTTGGCTCCGGCTTTGTTTTTGTGTCAATTTGTCGCGACTTAAACACGTTCAAAATTTTGAAATCAAAACAAACCGACAAAAACACAAAAATCATTCATAAATAAAAGAAACATTTCTTTGATCGTGATAGCTCCGAACAGCAACTCAAGCACACAATCCCACTAAGCGCCAAAGCAAATATCCTTGGCCTCGGATATGACATCTATTAAATACAAATTGTTACCGATTTTCAGACGCAAATAACCTCACCGAAAACAGCCTAGTCAACAGTAATTTGGTCCATAAATTAAGCGCCAAACAAAGGGCACAAATTATTCTGCTGCAACGAAATCCCAATGCTATCAAAGAAAAGACCCAATATTAAAAATAAAAAGACCTCCAACAATAGTCTAGCGTGGAGTGGTGAATTATGCAATTGCATTGCCAAAGCCGCAGTCCAAGATCAAGTCCGAGCCAGATGAAGTTGTCCATAGTTAAATGGAAATGAATGAACGATGCTTGTGTCGTCCGCTTATGTGAATGACTCAGTCATTGAGTCTGAACTTGTTTCTGACTACTGAATGGCTCTATATCAGTCTGAAGATACATACTGAGTTGTATATGTGTATGTTCAAGTTTTCGGATAGTGACTGTGATTTGTCGGCAGCGGTCTGAAGTTCAAGTTCGCTGCAATTTACCGGCGCGTAAATACCTGAAAATGTGTTAAAAATGCAAGCCCAGTTCTTCGTCTCTTTGGCAGTCCATCTGGTTGTCTGGTGTTAAAAGCTTTATGGCGGGGCGGGGTTTTACCGATATCGTCAACAACAATACCAACAACACTAACCACAATGAGCCTGAGACTGCTGACCCACTAAAGCCAAGAATGAGTTTTTTTTTTTTTTTTGTTTTTTTTTTTTTGCAAGGTGTTTGGCCACCTTCGAAATATACGAGTTCGTGTGACTTCCGTCAAACGCCAATAAATTAAGCAAATACACGGAACAGCTGGACAGTGGGACGGACAAATTTTCAGCTGGTCAAATTGATCTGAGCATCCATAAGATGCGACATGTATTGTCGTCATAAGCTTTTGTTTGTTTAACATTTGTTTTGTTTTACTAATGATTAATCTTACATTGTTATTATTTACTTTTAATCATCACCAAAATCCCAAAACCCTTAAATAGTCGCAGTCAAAGTCTCACTGACAATTCAACATCTGCCAATAAGGAAAAGTAAATAGCCCGCCAAGTTTACAACTGAGCGCGGCTATTGGCTTTGAAATCGATAGTGATAGCCTGTTTGTTTGTTTGTTTGCCTATTTGTTTGTTTCTTGGGACTATTGTTGAATTTTTTACACTTGTTATGGTTTGTTTTTCTATGTATATATGAATATAAATATATATACACATGTATATATTTCTACTTTTTATTTGACGTGTTTAACAGCTAAGCGCGCTTTTGCTTTTCAAATCGATTTGTTTCCATTGTATTTGATTTGTCGTACTATTTGAATACTGCAACAGAGAATATAATCGGAAAGTAAGTGCTGATGGTGTGTGGATATATCAGAAATAGCAATTGAAAATTGTTATTAATAAATGTGTTTTGTGTCACCATTAAAAAAATAGAACTGATTTCAGTAATTAGCACTAAATGAAACAAATTAACTCTTTTGCTTGGACAATTCAAGGTTCCCAAATATTTTCAATGCCTTGACCATTTATCAGAGCTATTGATCTCTTGGGATGGTTTCGGCTTTCAGCATTCTTCAAGTTTGCCTTCAAATTTAATCTGTCGGCTTGAGCCACACGATTCCAATTGATTGAAATCTTGTGTAGCTTCATGGAAACTGTGAAGTACGTGACATTTTGTCACAACTCTGTGTAACTCAGATTTATGCAAGTTCACTTACATTGCAATTTAAATCGGTTTAATCCACGAAGCAAACTTTGGAACTAGTTTAAATTGAATGACTTTGCTAGATCGGAATTAGCAGTTGCTAAACTGTTTTTGTTTTTTTTTATTTTTTTTTTTTTATTGTGATTCTTGATACTGCGAATTTACACGCGATTAAAGGCAATTTTTTATTCATATTCTTCTGATTTGGAGCGACAGCAAATACTAAAATTGATTCATTAACCCTTTAAACCCTTTCAATATTGCTAGATAAATATTTTCGAAATTTATCTTTTTACAAAGAATTGATGAAATAATTTCGAAACTCTTAAAACCACTGGCAAAAATTCCGAGAATTGTAATACAAAATAATACACTTTTCCCAAATAAAGACAAAAACATGTTTATTTCTTCTTAAGGCTTAAAAGTTTCCTAATCCAAGCTCTTAAAAATAAATAAAAATTGTCGTGTGGACCCATTACAATTTTAATGAAGTCGGAACTAACAATTCCCTATATACTGGCTCTGATCCCCTTGACATTAAAGACTTTTCAGACTTTTCATTTTTTATGGGACTTTTAAGTGTGGCAGTTAAGAGAAAAAACAATTTTTTTTTTCCTATTACTTAAACTAAATGTTTTAATTAAAGCCATTTCAGGCATTTGCTATTACTCACTTGCATTACGTTGGTTTTTATTGGCAAATAGTTTCATTGTGATAGCTTAGATTTATTATTTATGTCGTTTAATATATTTTGCAATTCTTCACAGCTGGATGCGTAATTAAAGCAATCACCCAATGATTTACGATACAAATCATTTACTTATCAATGATGCTTTCAACAGAACTTAATAATTGATTGCAAACAAATGGTCCTCTTAGAATTAGTCTATTTGATTTTTTGCTTTCTTTCTTTTTTTCCTATTTTTTCGTATATCTTTAGTAACTTTCCACTATTTACACTGTTCACTATTCACAAAATGTCAGATTTCCGAGTGATTACAAACAGGAATATGGAAATAGATTGACCATCGCCAATTCCGTTTTTGATTTTCAGTTAATTAGATATTTATCGTACTTGATTTTTTTATTTTATTTTAGTTTTAACTCAGTTGTAAGTTGCTATGAATTTTCGAATCTGACTGACACGCACTTCCTATTCTCACGAAATTTAACAACTTAATGCGCAAAGCTCGACTGCTCTGGAACCTTTATATGGACTCTTGGGCCAGATCGAGCCGGACTGTGACGGTGACTGCTCGGCGGCTGTGTATGAGCAGCAAGCTGAGAGCCGGGGCTCAGACCGAGCATCTTAATATTTACTACGAGCAAAAAAACTGCGACAATCTTTTCATTAACCGGTCCATTTTCTAGCCGATGTTCCGACTCTATCGGCAGTTAGTAGATAGCAGTTGTGGTGTTGGTGATTTTATTGGTAGCTGTGTTGGTACTGCTACTGGTAATACATGCAGTTGTTGGGTGTCACTAAAAGCAACCAACACAACAACAACAACAACAACAATTCATTCAGTGAACATATCTTTTAAGGTGCACGAAGGCACAGCCGAGTTTTCAGAGCACCGCGCAATTCGACTTTTGATTCGGCTACTAGTGGATTGTAGGGCTCGGGCAAGACGAAAGAGAGCTTAGAACAATTTGCTTAGATTTGTTGGGGTTACGGGAGTTCACCCTTCGTTTTTTACTTAGCTTACTGTACTCGTATTAATGGATATTAATCGAATAGATGGATTTACTTTTATTTCTAGAAAATGGCGTTCGACTAGCATTTAAAAACACAAATGACTCTATTTAATCCCAAACAACTTGGCTTAATTTGATCCGAACACGCAAAACGTGCCCCGTCACCTTTGAATAAATGCATGAGCCAAACGCAATTAGAATCTATTTACTGACGCACTGCCCCTCCCCACCGCTTCATATAAAGTACTAGTCTACAATCAAATTCCGATTAAATAGCAATGCGGATAATAATCTGTAAACTGATCAGATCAACTAACTGCTTTGACCGTAGATCGAACTGTTCGCAGAACACAGCTCTAATAATTTTATAGCCGAGATCACGTGTCCAGATCCCAAGCAAGAAAGTCCACTGCAAACCATTCAACTTTTCAACCTATTAGGGCCAACACTATAGCATCTTCTTGATCTTGAGGTCCCACTAGCAAGATTTCTCAAATAGCTTAACATTACAGTTCATCGTCGACGCACTTTATCCAGCACCTAACATCACTTTGTCTATCCAACCATGATGCTGCAAATTTTAATATCGTGATAGTGTTATATATTTTAATATTTTGGGGGTTCTTAATTATAATTGCGGCCATTTGTGAAGTTTTATTTGTTTTTTTTTTTCATACTTTTTAAAGTGGTCGTGTTTTGTTTTTGCTCTTAATGTCTGACTTTTGGACTCTTCGTAAGAATAAAAAACAAAAAAACAAAAAAGACTTAGTAGAAATTGTCATTCGGCCCTAAATATTAGTTGCCATGTTATTGTTTATGGCATGGGGAGCCATAATTATAGCATCTTAAGTACATATTATTTTCCTTGTTTTGTTGTCCAATGAAATGCTTTTGGGAAGCTCAATTCAAAAGCTTTTCGCGGAAAATTCTGTAATAGGATACTTAAGCAAGAGCTTTTCTCAAATAAATAAATTTTAAATGTGCTAAATTTACAGGGCGGATATGATATTATTTTCTTGTACACAAAGTATATTAAGTCTAATACAACGAATATTTACGTTTTTTATTTACGGAACTCTTTTGTTTTTAAATCGTAAAATTATTTTCTTTAACTCTTAGTTTTCTCAATTAAACCTCTTAACAATACGAGAATCAATGTAAAATTATTTGTATACTTATTATATTTTTCACAGTCCAGCTTAGTCTAAAATTTAGGTACATCAATTTTGGCTTAGTTTTGGATTCAATCTTCCAAAAATTTAGTATACATATTCAAAATAGAACAGGAATGGTCCAGTTCAAGTTCTCGAAATTGTATTCCAATTAATCGCATCACTTTGTTTCTGCTGGCGACAATGGCTGCTATGTCGATAAATTGGAGTTATTCCTTAACCAATTAATAATAGGGCTTAATGTTTAAAAAGCTTTATTAACTACTTCTAGACGGAGAGTATTCAATCTTAGGCCATTATTAATTTTAACGAAATTCAATAATAATTTTATTCCTCAGTCCGGAATTCAGAAAACAAATATTTTTTGGTTTCAAATACGGAATATATAATACATATTATATTTATTTAAATAAATTCTTTTTTTTAACTAAAAAAGCCTATGAACTTACTATTTTCAATTAAAGGAGGATCGGTTACTTGCAGTCGACGATGAGCCAACTAGTTTCTATATAAAACAATTAACTATGTTTAATAACATATTTACCAACGCTAAGACCGTCAGCAAAATAAATAAGCAACCAATACCCTGTCAACAAATTATTTCCTACTTAACACACTCTTTTGATTACAAACTTTAAAGGTATTTCCAATTGATATACAATTTGTGTAAATAAGATTTCATAAGTAAGAGTATTAAAACGTTCTTAAAATTATGACTATGAAATTCCTAATTGAAACGATTTTCTTAAATATTTTATAATTAGATACCTTGTACCTGTAAGTAAAAAAAATAATTCAACATTGAAAAGGAGACGTCGGTAACCCCAAAAAGATACATGCAATATGAGAAGGTGTACGTAAAAGATTATATATTTATGTCTTTCCCTATTCGAGCTTTTTATTTCCATAAGAATATATTATTTATTATGACTAAGGAATTCAATCCTCATTTACAATTTCTCTCTCCTAAATTGGTAATTTTCAATCATAAAAAAATTACCAAAATCTTTAAGATTAGTTAACATTTGTATAATTGAATTTATAAATAAACACTAACAATTATACCATTATTCCCATATCAATAAAATACACTCCTAATACCGCCTCTATTTAAATAAATAATAGTTATGAAACTAAATATGTGCATATTAATTCGATATCGCTGCCTATTCAACGTTATTTTCATACTCTTTCAAAAAGAAAAGAGAATATTCAAATTTTTTTCTGATCTATTTATCATAAACCTATTAAAGTTAGCCATACATAGTCAATCTCACTAGCTTTCTTAGTTTTTTTAATTAGTGTTTGTAAGCAGCCTTTTTATACACTGTACCCAAGGGGAAAGCATGAGATATCGGAAACCCCCAAATGTTACCTAAAGTATGATCATATGTGCGCAATTAAAATATTTTTCGGTTGATTCCAAGATGAATACATAAAAATCGGACCATATATACAGGAGTTATGAGCAATTACTTCGTGAGACCCCCTCCACTTCACAGTATAAATGGACGACTCAATAGTGACCGAACAGTTCCCCCCCTCCCCCCCCCCCCCCCTTCCGAGTACTGTTGTTATTGTCTCATTGGAATTATTTTACTGTCCTTACTAGGGTGTTTTAATAGAATGTGTTGCAGCAAGACTGATCTCATCCCGACACTAATTCTTACACACCCCAAAGGTTATTAGATTGCGAACGGAGCGAGCAATTAGAAACGAAGAACCCCTATAAATATACAGTTGAAGCTGGATAAGCGAGAACTGGGTAAGTGAGAAAACTCTATAAGTGAGAGTAAAACCCAGGACCCGTCATTTTAAGTTCGCAAAACCTCTTTTAGCGAGCCACAGAAAAACCTCTTTAAGAGACAGTTTTTTTCCGTTCGTAAGTGAGACTGCCCCATATTATACCTTTTTAAGCGACAGTCGTGCTTTTCCTATATAACTTAACTTTTGTGGAACTTAGTACCAATGTTTTTTTATTGTTGAAAGCATTGGAGACCGTCCATCAGTACTTAGAATACGCGGAGGTTGTTGATTAAGCAATATTCGAAAAATTTTATGAGTTAGAGAAAAACAGTCAAAATACAAAAACAACCAGATTGTGGTCCCTTGAACTCTCGCTTATCAAGATTCGATTGTATACTATATATAAGCTGCATAGTCGGAATTCCCGCATCGGACCACTACATCATATAACTGACCAATTTCATTTATCTGATTTACATTTTATAAGACTCTTGAAATGATGTGTTCGATAAACAATAACATAAAATAAATTTTACGATGCACCTATTAAAAATTGGATTTCAAGTATTATGCTAATTTAGGAACTCGAAGCCCTTCCTACGAATTAATTTACTTAACCACAACTGTTCGAAAAATGTTTTTCGTATTCATATTTTATCGCTATATAAATTAGCATGTTTAGCTGGGTGAAATATTAGAAATTAATTTAGCTTGTTGCGGAATTCTTAGTTTGAACAAATTGGACTTGGCATTTCTATCTACCAAATTCCTTCCTCGGGAAAAATTTTTAAATCCTATAAGTGTGCAAAACTCAAAGTAAATCGAATGACATTATTGGTATTTTGAATCTTTAAGGAGTACTCAGATAGACACAATGGTTTCGAACGCTCGAAAATATAAAATCTATTATACTTCGTTGTTTTTCTTTTTTTCTTTTCTTATATTCATGATTTATTTTACGCACATCAAAAAACTTTGTAAGAAACACTTAAAAAGACTTATTTCGCACTTAAAATTTAAATAATAAAAATTATATGTATTAATCGCAGTGACGCAAGTACCCGATACAGCTTGTAAGTACAAAATTAACAATAGTCCAGCCCATTGGAAAAATTTTTAAGTGGTTCTTGAAAAATTGCTCAATTTATGGAATATGTAATCAATTTGTTAGGGTAGAAAATGGATTTCAAATACCAATTTTCACAATATACGTACCTGCACCCATTACAAGCACATTTTGTGACTTAATCTTTGTACACAGATAGGCAATTATCTTCCGTAAGTAGTAAATGTATTTATATTTAATCCTACAAAGCTTGTAATTTTAATATTTTTCAAAACTCAATCAACACATTATATTTATTTTTAATTTATCAGCCCCTTTATTACAAACAAACCTCAAAATCTGATTTCAGCTATTCTAATAAAATCGGAATACAATAATGCTAAAATCTTATTATTAAAATCCTATCAAATACAGAAGTCTCTAATATGCAGATAAGTTGCTATTCCAAAGCTCTTAGAAATGACTTGATGCTCAATCTAATCACGAAAGATAATCATTTTGATAATTCGATAATTTGTTCTTAAATAATACTTTTTCGAGACCTGAGCTCCATAGGAAATTTCAGACATGCAATGTATCTTGAAACATTTGTAAGCAATTGCTCTATTGTAGTGCACTTCCGGAAGTACGACTTTAGTGGGGTGTACAAAAGCGATCAGGGGAAATCTCTTGCATGCAGATAACAATTACATTTCCAAAGTGAGTTTGAATTAATTGTAATGATTATTCATATATGAAAAGGAAATTTTTTTTTCGGAAATAGCATGCCCTTAGCTTGGCAACCAGCATTTGAAATAGGCAAAAAAAAAGAATTGAAATTCATTCAGATAAGATTACTGTGTTTTCCATATCCTTTCTAAAAAACCCACACTATCTCCATTATTTGCTAGCTATAAATGCGGGAAATACCAATACCCTGTTCCGAATAACTTAATGACTAATACCTATTTAGATATTTTGCTGTTTTTATTTTTAGCTATGTATAATTAAGTACTGAGCAATCTTTAACCTTTCCTCCTATATGACCGAGCTTTGGTGTTTCCCTCGCTACATTCAAAATAAATATATTTATGTTTTCTCTATGGATCCAAAGTGTAAACTCAAAAAATCGGACGTTCCGAGAACAACAAGTACTGATTACAAAACTAATCACATAGGAAGGAAGCTGCCTCTAAATACTATGTCGGATTTGCCAAGTGAGATAATTTTCGAATTGCGCACAACTCTCAGCAATCAGGAACAAAGTAACTGCTATTTGGAGTAGCCGTCAATTATGCATTTAAATATAAGTTGGTGCCGCCCCATTCAAATTAATATTTAAATAGCTTAATTGCACTAAATAAATTCCGTCGGCCTGCAAACAACAAACAAACTCAACTGAACGAAACTCTAAAAACAAAAAAACACTAATCAAACAAGTAAAATATAAATGTAATTCAATGAGACTAGAGCATAGAAAACAAAACGGTTGCCAGCGTGTATATGTATTTATAATTAGCCGTTTATAACTGATATTAAAATACATATGAATTAAGATAAGCTACTAGTCGAGTTGATGGCGGTCGAGTAGATTCCGCCGCTGCGTTTGTTGTGATGTCACATGGGCAAAGCCAATCCCACGTATACGTAATAAAAATAAAAATATTAAACGGAAAAAAAACACCAACTCCAGCCATCAGTCAAAGTGAGTTTTAAATATACAAATGTATATTCTAGACTCGGTTATGCCTATAATAATAGAACTTAAAATTTCTATCCTTGTATTCCTAATACTACTTGTATGCCTACAAATGATCTTAATAGTAGTTTTATTGACTCTATTCATATTTATTGGATCAATAGACTTTAATCAATTCCTTGTTCTGATCTATGTGTTTTTAGTGGAAGGGAGAAGTTGGTTCATATATTTCATGCAAATAAAAGCTTTCATTATATACCCAAAACTTGACCGTTTCTTACTCAATAATAATTTGGCACATTATTTCTACTCTGAAACTTCATGGACTTTCAAATATAATTAGAGCACAATTCAATAAACAGGAGTATTTTACCACAGTCATGATTTAAAATTGAGGTGTGCTAATTGTAAATTCGTTCTTAATACACAAAAAAACAAAGACTAAACGAAACAGGAGACTACAAAGCAATATTTTATTGTAATGAAATTTGGCACATAGCCTTCATATATACCTATATGTGTACATAATCAACACATTTTTCGGAAGCGCCCGAATAAAACCGCTATATCATATAGCTGTTATACGAACCCAAATCGGTTCAATGGATAACTCTCACTTTTATTAACTGATCTCTTTAAAATTCAGGAAACGAGCTCATGTGACTTACTGCTGAAAACAACTTTGAAAAGAGCTTGTGATCCTAGAAAATAAAGCTTAAACTTTTTTATCTATATTAATAAAAATGGAAATTATTTTGCATTTAAGTAGTCTACAAAGTTGGCTTAAAAGGGAGCCTATTTACAAGAATATTAATTTGGCTTTTTTACTCCGGGAACTCGACCTATTTGCCGTTTATTAATCATAAGCTTCAATATAATTGAATAAGGTTGAAATCTTCATTCAAGATTCCAATTAAAGAAAGAAACGTTTTTTTTTTAAAGACTCAATGCGATTATCATGTATTTTGGACACCAAATAAAACACATGAGCACTATTTTAAAATTGATCAAAGAAGAGCCACCATAATGATTAATATACAGAACCAATAATAAAGAGCTCCGGCATCAAGTCATAATCTGGTAAATAGAACTTGTAAGGTTTCAAAGATAAAAAGTTCAAAGGGGCTTGTAATTCAATGTAAGACTGAAAGCCCATATAAGAAATTTGTAGTCTAACATCATAAGCACACAATAAGATACGAAAATGTGATATGGGTGATACAAACATAACATTACATAAAAAAAAAATCGTTGAAAGCTTGAGGATTGGGAAACAGTTATTCGGGCATCAAGGTCGACTAGAAAACTTATGACATTTAATTTATAAGGTAAGGTATGATTTACGAAGTCAATCCTTACTAAAATCTTCCAAAGCTTTACATATACTTGTTGACTTGGAGAAATTAGAAATAGGCAGTTTTAAAATATTTCTATAAGTTTGAGCATAGAATTTTCTTTCTATTTTATGGAATAAAATGAGTTCTTTCAAGAAACACGAAAAGTTAATCAGGTCTAGAGTATATTAGTTATATATAATTTAGACCAACCAGGATTATTTAGCTATTTGAAATTAGTTTCACCAAAACAACCAAAACTATGTGAGACAAAAGAATGACAAACAGACAAATTGGCTTTGCTAGAGAAGTGAATGTGTACGACAAAAGTATTGAAAATTTTTAAGCAAATTATTTAGTGCCGATGCATATTCAGAAATTTAATTTGACATAGAAAAACTTATTATTATTATTAAAGGATTTAATCCGCCAAAGCGATGAGGTAGTCATTATAATTTACTGAAACACTTTAATGGAATGGAGGAAAACTAAGATACTCCAATAAATTTATCCATTAATTTAAAATAAATTTACACACAATTAAATGCAACATTTACAAGGTCATTTAAAATAAGTTAATATCAGTAAATACACCGCCACCATGACCAAGCACACGACTTAAGACAGTGAAGTATTACCTGGCACTTCTTAGTCAGGAATTGTTTTAGGGTAATTACTTTATGTGGGCGATGACGGTATGGGTTAGGAACTAAAAAAAATTTTCGGAAGTGCCTGTATCAAGCGGCATAGCTCACAGAACTGCCAACATTTTTTTGTTAGCAGACCTATATATCAGACTAAAAGACACAAATAATATTTGTTGGGTATTCGGAATCGGAATAGTAAGATGCCCATTAACCGGGAACTGGAGGACATGTGGAACCAGACTTTTTCCATTTGGGAGAATCAAAGCTTTAGGCAGTAGAATTGGGTCTCCAAAACTGAAAAAGCCTCACTTAGATTATTAAAGCCTAAAAGCAGTTCTATGATTCCACATATAGTATGCCGCATAAGACTTTTTATTTTTATATCAACTTCCCGACAGACCACACAACTCCACTTTAACCCTGTACGCGCTTCTACGAAGTCATTCACATGGCCTGTGTAACCCACACACTTAACGTGTATAACGATATCTGCAGCCAGCAGGCAAGAAGACATAAGGCACAAGCATTTTTATTTTTTTTTTTATTTTGTTTTATTTATTTATATTAATAAAGATACAGATAAACACCAGTGTTAATTTACTTACAGAACCAAAAGGCAAAATTTTAAAAAAGATACTTTACTCTATACACGCAACGTACCCTCTAACGGATTACGACACATTGCAATTGTAATTGTTACTGAAATTACGGCACATATGACCCCAAATTACCGACCACCAGTCAAGTTGCTAACTATAGCTGACGATTGGTGATTGGCGGTAAGTGGTCGCCGGCTCCAGAGGCTTTTGCACGTCGATTTCGTTATCGAAATAGCGCAATCAGAATGCTTTGAGTGCCCGGCGTAAGCTGTTACCAATTAAAAAATAATCAAAACAATTATTATTGATACCGTATACCATATACACGTATGACCCCCACTCAGGTGATGTGAGTGAGCCAGCTCCAGGACCATGGCGTAATATCTGCTAATCCTCTCAGCAGTTGCCTATCGAAATTATTCATTAATATTTATGCATTTGCGCAAACTGATTAGACAACTGTCAGTATTTGTTAGCCCAGATTTCTTGTGGTTGCCAGTGTCAACTCGCTGCTACTTTCAAATTGGTTTTGTTGCTCCAGCTGCCCGAAAAGTTCCCGGCCACATAATTAGTTTGCATATAAAATTTTATTTCAGAGGCTTCGCAGTCCAACTTTCTTTCTCCATTTCATTGTGGTGGGCGGAAATGACAATCTGGTGGCCTTATCTGTCAGGCCCACTCTGCTTAGCTCCTAACTGGTCGTATATAAAAGGAGCGGCTGTGCATTTCAATTCAGCAGTTATCCTCGAACGTTTTGATTATTTGGATTGCTTGCTGCGCGTGAAACGAGCATCTATTTCATACGGTTATCAGTGATTCCATTGCTAACTTAAAAAGCAAAGCGTGTATCTAAGAGACTTTGTTCGTTTTTTTCCACAGTTGCTAATACTCAACAGTTGAACTGTAAGTCTAACGACGGGGGCAACATATCAAAAGTTTCCACTCAGTCTGGCTTAGGATTCTGTACAATAACGAGAACTCGTGTGACACAGTATTTAAATGATGTTAAAATGTTTTAAAATGCTTTGTAGATAGTCCATAGAATTATGTGTTTCTCTAGTAATTTCTAAATTGCAAAATCATCTCATAAAGTATGCCGAGAAATTCTAGAAAACCGACTCCGAACGACTCCACCTAACTTTAACGTTACCTTTAAAAAAAGTTGGACTTCGTCTATTCATTATTGTTTTTGTTTTTGTTTGTTTGTTGTTATTGTTGCTGTGGGAAATCGGCCATTCTCGTCGGCCCCGCCCAAAAATCATTCAACTACGAGCAAACGATCCACTAACGGTTGCCGACACACCCGTTTAATCAGTCACATAAGCGCACATATAGCTAGCTATTAACCCTGGCCCTACAAAAGCCCCTAAGCAGTTAATGGCCAACTATATGGCAATTTCAAATGAATTCGCAGACAGCCCTCCATTAGCCTAATGATGTATGCGAAAATGCACGTGTGCCTCAGCACTGATCTTGCCCGCTTCGTGACGATCCATTGTGTAGCCATTTTTGATTTAGAATATAATAGAAATTTACTAGATGAGACAGTAACTGGGAATTTCAACAAAAAGAATAAGCTAGTTGAGAGAAACTCAAATCAATATTGAAATTTCTCCAATTCCATTTATTACTTGTAGCTAAAATGTCCAACTCCGTGCGATGCTTTGTTGTAGTCTGTGTGGCACTCGCCCTGCTCGCAGCTGGCTGCAATGTAGAGGCGTCCAATTCACGACCACCCCGCAACAACGACATTAGCACCATGGCTGATGCCCTAAAGTATTTACAGGATCTGGACACCTATTACGGGGATAGGGCGCGTGTAAGGTAAGGTTCCATGAGGGTGCGGTGATTTCTATAACTAAATAATTGTTTCTAATTCTCTGACTTTTAGGTTCGGCAAACGCAATTCACTTATGCAATTGTATCGAAACCACTTACTGGAGAACACAAACAATAATAATAACAATGGCGGGGATTTGGTAAGTTTTCATGCACGACGCCACAAATTATCGAAATATTAAGAAATGCTTTTGAATTAGGTAGGCTCACAGAATTGATGACTTTGGAAATATCGAAGAAATATTTTAAGCACTTAATATAAATGATTAAATTAAACAACAATTCCGACATCCTCAATCAGATACAATTTAATTCACTTGAATACGAGAATTAACCGATGACGACGCCTGGCAAATGTTGTTGCATACTTTTTGGAGCAATAGTTATCTAAACTAAATGTATTATCTCTAAAGCTGTAAATAATAATACTAACGTTACCAATCACATAATAAAACGCAACTTGTTTGAAAACTCTTATAATCGCAACGAAAGCTAAATTGATTCAAAACTAAAAAAATATGTTTTTTTTTTTTTTACGTATTACTTTTTTAGCTGCCTAAACGAATCTAAATTAGGTAAATATAGATGTAGGATGTAGATGTATAGGATGTAGATCTGAAAGTACAACAGCTATTAGATATTTGAATGCTATATGCAAATGAAATCTACCGTTTAAGCATTTTAAGCTACAAATTTGAACGAATGACAGTTACAAGAAGTTGTACGATCCAGTCGGTTCCGATAAATATAGAGCAAACTTAAAAGATAAAAATATATATATCATGTTGCCTAACGTTTAAGCTAAAGGAGCTCAAATATAAACGGTCGACGGATGGACGGGCAAGACTCAACCGATTCCGGTTTGATACTGAACAATCGGAAGTTAGCTTTTGGAGCTCGAACAAACTGAATAGTCTTTTGCTTCTCCGAAGAGTCTTGAAGATAATGTTGACAGAAACACCAGCGCGGTATCCATCGGATTGACAGAAAGTTGTCTTGCCAATTTGAACAAGGAGGACGAGATCTTGTTTGCATTAATTTAATGCTTTTAACTTCTGTAGCTATCAAAATGAATATCTCCTCATTATAAACATTGTATTGTAATTAACTAATACCAGATATTTATATTCTGCAGAATACAATAAAGGCTAAAATTAATCCTGTCCTACAAAGGTAAAATGATTCCAATAGCGGCGGAAACTATGGAAAACAGTTTGATTAGAAATAATGTAAGATTGATATTATGCCACACTTACTCAAGGGGAGCAAGGCAATTAGACCCACTGTTAGCTCACATGTTATATGTAATCGCACTCCCGTACAAAAAATTCCAACACAAGCGCCGAAGCGACACCACATCAAACAAATGCAGAGAGCCCTGGCTCGTACATGGGTAGGCACAAATTCCAACAGGGCACCACCCAGGAGACTTACCAACACACCAGGAAAAGCTATAAAAAAAACCAAGCAAAACAATTGCATGGTGGGGCTGACAATGATAACCAGAAAGAAACCACAGGAAGAGGACACTACTAAGGAAAGTACCAAAATCAACTTGCGCGGTATATGAATAAGCAGTAGCCAGCAGGACTTGTAGAGGACCACATACGCAAAGCCCAAGACAAAGGAATCCGAAAAAGATACGAATTCATCGTTACAGACCTAAGGAATTTGATCATACAGACACTGTCTACGTATCTGTAGTTTTAACTAACCTCTTGGAGTTCTTCTTCACTCATTTTAAATAGCTCATCCCTACAAGATCCATACAAGTTATTACAGAATGTCATACCCGTCGTGTTGCACGCACGCATTTTGGATCTATTACGAAAAGCTGCGAACCAAAATCCAAACCCATTGGCTCTGCGGATGAGAAGGCGGTAAACGACGAATCCTACAACGAAAGTAATCTGCTCAAATTACTTACAGCAAACCCAGAATGAACATTACGGCACAACTACCTGCATAAAAGCATACATGTGGGTGACGGAAAAGAGGCATCGCATCATTCATCATGGTCTGCAAAATGTTTTTCGATCGCTTATTCCGCTTGATTTTGCTGATGCCTTCATAGATGGTTATTTTTTTCACTTGTGCTGGAGTTAGCGGCTGCCCTGTATTCTGTTCGCTGATCCAATGCATAACTTCCAAGCCTCTTTCGCCATCGCCGATCATAAAGAGAAACTTGGGACTCTCTGGCATATTCCAAAGTAAGATAAAGGCCATGATGCCAGGTAAAAGGTAAAAAAGTCCTATAACTCGCCAAGGACGGTAGGTTAATTGGTCAGTAATGACTTTTTCGAAGTACATGCCTTCATTGGAAAGCATAAGCGTCGCAACAAAAGGAGTATATAGCATGGCGAAACCAGTGAACATATACATGTTGGTGATAGTGCGGGCCAAATACTGCTTGGTACAGAACTCACTGAGATATGTTACAGCCACAAAACTTGGACACGCTACGCTGCATAAATGAATAGAAAATATAATCAATCAAAATTAGGATCACGAGCGTATTTGAAGACTTACAAAATACCAACCAAGAAACGCATGATAAAGAAACTTGTAAAGTTTACCATAAAAGTAGATATGAAGGAGCACACGTTAATCATTGAAACGGTGCGCAATAGGAGCCAACGTCGTCCCAACTTATCGGCTAAGTAGCCCCAAAAATAAGACGAGCAAATAATGCCCAGAAAGCCTGCAATACCAACACTTGTCACTTGTATGACATTCATATGCAAATCACAGACTGAGGCTGGACCAATAACCCCAATCCCCATTGTTTCCAGCATGGTCACCATTTGGAGTAGACCATTCGTAAGCATTGCAAATAAGTGAACTTTGCCGAAACCGATTTCGCCCATTACATTGTCAAACTCTTCCATTTTGAAAGTGTTTTTATGTATACGGAAATAGAAATTTAACGACGTTTTTGAGGGATATTTAAAGTGTGATTTTAATGTCTATGATCACTTATCCCAGCTGTATGTTTTCCACCTCCTTAATGAGGTCCATGTATTTGAATTCGTCTGGACGTTTGGTGAATGTCTCCAGCAGCTTCAGCTTGCTCTCATCCGTCTTGTAATAAAACATTTGCAACTCATTTGCCAAGCACTGTGCCTCCTGGGCAGTCAATACCTTGCTGTCGTATTCTCCGCGCATGAGAACTATACCTTTTTCTTGCACATCCGTGTAATGAACCAGTGTGAGGCACTCGGGTGCGTTTTCCTTGTGCACTTGGTAGGCGAGCAGGGGTGTAAAGTGAACGGCGTTAGCTGCAAACTGCAGCATAATGAACTCGAATCCTTCACTACGCGGCAATGGCAAAAGGAAAATAGGATGGTCCTTCGCCCGGAGCATAAGAGCTTCATATTGTGTTGAGGTTAAAGTGGCTGCCAGAACATCTTTCGTCTTGTGATATTCAAGCCATATTTGCGATATTTCCTCTGCAGTTTTTTCAGAAATAAGATCCAATTTCATGATATCGGTTAGCTTCTTGTGTGGCAGTTCTCCGTCGGCTTTGGCTACGCTCTGCTTTGGGTTGAGCAGTTCCGAATAAGACCTATGCGAAAGAAAACAAACAAATAACAAAACCAGGGACATTTATCAAACGCGTGTAAGCAACACTCACCTCGTTTGACTCTTTCCGTCTTTAATGGGGTTTATTACACGCTCGATTCGGTCTAAAAACTCCTCCGCCGAGGTCTGCTGCAATTTTGCAATTTTATCCGCATACTTGGAAAAGTAAGGATTTTCCTCCTTCAACTTTTCCACGGCATCTTGGGCTCGCCGGGCGGCAGACATTGTGAAGTTCCGTTTAATAATTTGACTTTTAAGGCAATTTACAATTAATTTTTGAGCACAGGCCATAGCCAAAAATATGCGCTACATTAAAATTATACAACACACAGATGTTCCAGAAAAAAAACCTGAACGAGTGGGTAGCGCTGGGAAACTATCGATGGTACTATCGATGTATTGAATTTTTAACTTTCTGAGCCACTATCGATTTTTTGTTGTCGCTATCGGTAGTGCTTCAAAAAATCTTTTCTGTTTTTCTCAAATTCAAAAAATTAGTTTTTTACATTTTTTTCCACCTTTTCCAGCGTTTTCTTCGGCTTTTTCTAGCGGTTTTTACTTTCACTTATCCGTTCTCTCCTTTCACTTATCCGGACCCTATATTCTCTTAGAAGTACCGTCTTTTCTCTTTCTAGCTAGCGATGGAAAAAAAATCAGCTGAACTGAGTGGAACTAGTGAGTTCTTATCGATAACCTTAGAAATTTTGACGATTAGTTTGAATTATCAGAAATTTAAAATTTGTAAGTGATCGAACTTGGCGGTATTTTTGAACTCATTAATTTTTTTTTTTTTTTTCGTTTTAGAAGATAGTAGAAGATTGTTAGTAGTTCAACTTAATTCAAACTTAGAGGTTCCATCTCTGCTATTGAATTCCATAAAAACAATAGGACTGCTAGCTAGATGGATTTATTTGTTCTATGCTTGAAGTTGTAATATAAAACAGTACATTAATTATAATCTAAACCATGATTTTTCCCGCCAATCATAATAAAATGAATGAATGTAATGTTAATACTAAATTGATTATTACTATACAGCTTTTTTTTGGCGCTATATTAATTTGTAAGCATACTTTAAGTTCCAGCCTTATTACAAGTTTAAATTCTTATAGCACATTAAGAGTATACCTTTTACAGGTTACAATGTATCCTAACATTGTTGTAGGCCCAAAAATATAAATAATTTTTATTTGGAAAATTATTAGTGCCCAGCAGTAGCTTATAATGAAACGAAAAGTAAGAATTTCGAAAATGCAACATTTGATAGAACTTATTTCAACATTCGATGTTTCCTCAAACACGGCCTTTTTATGGTTGAATCTAGCCATTTCCCACACAAGGTATCGATTATTGTATTCTTGCTCACCATCGAAAACGAAATTTATCAGCTGTATGCGTGTGCTAGCAGAACTGTAGATGGCGCTGTGCAAGTTGCATTAAGCAAATTTTCCATACAGTTTCTGGCAGCACTCTTCATTCAGTTGGAAAATCTTGAGAAAAGCGGACGTTTGCTCTCCAAGCTGCGCTTAGTATAGATTTTTTCTACGTTTTCAAAGTAAATGTAAATACATGAAATTATAATTCGGGCTATAATATGGAATATACCTCAATAAAGTTTTATACGTGTACAAGAATTGTGGCTTACGCGATTGTTTTAAACTGGTTGGGAGCGTGCGTGTTGAAAATAATAAAATCTATTCAACAACCTACCCAAAGCCAAGCCCAAGCTAATTGCATAATTTTGTGTTGATGCCTTTTATTTCTTTAGTTTTCCAAGACATTTTAATGCAATAAATAGTGCTTCACAAAAAAAGCTACGTCGCTTAAAAAAACAGATTTGCCAAAAACACCACAAAAAGAAAAGAAAAGAATAAACGTTTCCAGCAAAGTGCACAATAGAATAAAAAATGGAATTCGGTCGTCAGCAAGTTGCAAACAAAATATGAAAAGTCGAATGGTGCTTAAAGCATACAAGCCGAGAGTGAACAAAACAAATATAATATACAATAAGCTCAGCTTAGTGGTAATTCTGCTTCTTCTTCTGTTGTTTTTGTGGAAAGAGCAAGAGGTTCTTGTCTTGCTTATGTATATGACATAACGGCAGTTTTTTTTTTTTTATGCGAATATATACAAATTGCAAAGCTAACCACAAACAACACCGGCAAGAAGCTGAAGCGTTTGCTCACAAAATCTTATGCCCCAAAATTTACTCGTGCTCCCTTTACACACATACATATGTAAACTTAAATTTCGGTTTGGTCTGTTTGTTATTGATAATTTCTCAGTGTGCGTGTTAAAGAGTGCGCCGTGGGTGCCTATTTTTGCTTTCTAAACGTACACAGCTTATATGTATTTGTGTAAAATTGCAGATCTTAATCGGAAAGAGTGTGCACTCGGCGGCTCACAGGCACACATCCACACGCGCTTAAATATACTGCCATCCTACAGCGTCAGCGTCATCGTCGATTTCAAGGCAAGTGCGCGTTTTTGTGGCTGTGAACATGTTTGAACACCGCCGTCTCAACGCGATGGCAGCGCTGCTGCTGCTATCCTCTGCCTGCTTTTCTTATGCCGCCGGAGCAGAACTGGCTGATAAATTGCGCGATGATTCAGAACTGTCACAGGTGAGTTTGAGAACAACTTACGTAAATACTCAATTCGTTTTTGTTTTTTTTTTTTTTATTATTGCTACACATGCATTGGTAGGCGAAGCATAGTTGAATAGGTAAACCCTCACCCCAGTTTGCTGGATGGTGTTTGCGTTCGCAGACGGGGCTCCCAAACGGATTATTGACACAATTCCACTGAACACGCTTAGCTGTTGCTGTTGCTGCTTCCAATTCATTGGCTGCTGTTTTGTTGTCCTTGATTTGAAAATCCTTGAGCCAATCTAGTCAGAACGGGTCAAAAAGAGAGCAGTATACAGAAAAGAATGGGCAGCAATAGGTCGAGTGCAAAAGAGACACCCACACATAAGGACACAAATGCAGGTAGCAGGGCCAGCTTCCTGCCATGGCCAGCAGTGCCCTTGTTGCCTGCCGTCTTGTGACAACCTTGACCTTTGCCATTTGCACTTGTTGTTGTTTTGGCATTCGTGAAAAATCGATGCGACAGCTCCTAAAAACCTGACAAAGACTCAAACGCAAAACTCCTCCATTAACCAATTTCGGCCGACTTCGGTTACTGGCTCATTTCAATGCTCCCAATCTCCCCTTCTGCCCAAAGTTCATTTCGCACGCATCGTAAATAATGGACAGCCAGCTAAGAGATTCAGCCTTTGCTGCTGCTATTATGTAAAAATACATAAATTTAAAACTTACCCTTACACACTTACACACACACTTGCACACAACAAAGAAATGCCGGTCGCGACGCGCCGTTGCCTATGCCTATGCTATGGCGTCGAGTGGGCATAACAGTTTTCTATTTAGTTAGTTTTTGCCTTTTTTTACACCTTCACACAACGTCAAGCACTCCCTCCCGACCCCGAACCCGACCACATTCACATGTGGAAATACATAAAAGTGTATAAAAAGTCAGAAGCCAACAAAGGTAAACTGTTTTGTCCTCCCCGCCAGTCCCTTAGTCGGCTCGTTCTACTCTGTTAAACATTTTATGCCCAAAAATATGTAGTCAACATCACCACCGTCGCTGTAGTTACCGTTTGCGAGCTGGAAAATATATATAGAGAAACGAAAAAAAAAGAAATAGATGAACTAAAGTAAAAAGGAAAATTTTTACAATCCAAAAGAAAGCGTGCGAGTGTGAGCAACCGTATTCGTCTCAGCTGTAATTGTCGTGGCAAGTGTCTTTTGCCAAGACTACACTCCAGCGCCTTAACAATTTTTATAATGAAACAGAGCGTGTGGAAACTTCACTGCTTCTTCTTTGAGTTATTGTCATCCCCATTATTAAGGCTGAAAAAGACTTGCGAGTATCTAAATATTGTTATCACTTCAACACAGGCAAAAACTGGGCTAAAGAACTATTCATATTTATAATATAGAAAAATATCAAAACAATTTCAAAACTCTATTATGAAGATATTAAAGATAGATTCAAGCAAATTTCGGCACGTGCATCCCAACTCGTTTAGATCAAACATGTTGATATACATGATTAATAGTCTATTCAATTCCCTTCAACATCTTTATAAAGTCATCCCTCTATTAAAACTTATGAGAACATCGAATTCGAATCCGTTCCTATACTCTGCATCTTCAGACTTAAAGGGCATATCTATATTCTACTTTTATATAACTTTCCTGTACCAAAATAACATGATATATGTAGTAGCATGGATACTTATTGTCTCAAGTGAAAATTCAAAAGAAAAGCCCATAGAGGCGGCTGATCTGCATCCAAACCAAAAGCAATTATGAGAAAGTGCGTTCAATTCCCGTTACCCACTTTTTACTCTTTCAACGGTCAGTCGAGACTGGGGACTGCCTTGGCTGACCCCAAACTTCCTGTCGTACGAGTGACTTTGACTGGCTATCGCGGCTGTCATTGCATGTGCCTTGAATGCGGTTGCATTTTTAGTTTGCTTTTTATTAATTTTAATTCTTAACCTTTGACTGATGCGGGGGGAACTGCTGAAGGTAGAGTGCTGCTGGCAGCAGTGTGGGTGTGCAGCTGGCAGGCGTTGACAACTGCATCATCGCAAGCTAGGCGAACACACACAAACACACACATGAACGCGATCATCAACGGCAGCATCGAATTCAATTAAATTTAATTAAAGATTTCAATACGTGGCAAAGGCGCGTGATAGAACGATGGCCACCATCACTAGGCTGCTTCTTATGTGCTCGCATCACAATTGTAGATGTAGATGATACATGAGATCTGTGAATGAGCTGCTGACCTTAATGGAATACAAAGCGTTCCATTAGCATCGACTTCTGTGGCGATTGCGTGGGTAGCAACGGCAGCATCAACAGCAGGCGTGCCATTGAAGAGGATCTACTCCCCCTATGCGGGACTGAGGTTGGGTTATGGCGACACCAATTAAAACATATCTTTCACTTGCTCTTAGGAGAGAGTGAGCGTGAGTGTTGTGGTGGACTTCGGCGGGCTCGCGAGGAAGTAAACCAACTGCAATTATCAGAAATGTTAACTTGGGCATATGCATAATTTGTACCAATTTAATTTATTTACACAATAAAAATACACACACACAGAGAAGGCACAGTAGAACTCATGAAATTGATTAAGAGAAAAGGAAGCTGTCCGCCCTTTGCCTTTTAGATGTTGATTCCAAGTAAAACGAACGTATTGCTAATTACTTTAATGACCACATTATACATTTTTGAGTTGATTCGAATTCAGTAAAATGAGAGAGATCCTAAGTATCGGGCCCCACCCCGTTCCTAGTTCTAGTAAGCCCTGCCAACTTGCCGCTAATTTGTATGAACCTAGACTAAGTCCAGTTGAAAATTTGGCATCAAACAACTCACACACACGCAAACATGAAAATTACAATAAAGAAAATGTAATCAAAATGTGATTGTTCAGTGAGAGGCACACATTCTCCTTCTCTCTTTCTCTCTCTCTCTCTCTTTCAGAGCACTGCCAAAACATTCAGGCGACTAATGCCAGTTAGGGTAAGCAGAAAACCAAAAAGTATTTCATCCCGAAACCATCAGTCGAAACTATCGAAAGTAATGCGAACAGAAAAGCCGTTACATGTTTTTTTGTTAATTTCGTTAATAATTTTCTTTTCGAATGCATTCACCCTGCCCATGTGGTTAAGTGGGCGTGTCAAGGGGTGACGCAAAAGGACGGAAAAGACCCACGACCACAGTCGTCACTTGCTGCATTAGCCAAATTTGTTTGCCCCGCCGTCTGGCTGACTCACTGGTCGCCCGTCGACTGCCCTTGACTGGATGTCCTCGGTAGAGGAGAGAGTTTGAGAACCTTTAGTGTTCAGATCAGACCATTTCTGTCTCTGTTTGCTTGGGTCATTGGCATTCTTTTGCTCAAATCAAATGCATTTACAAGTCGTATTTGCAAGATAGTTTAACTTGTACGTTTCGTGGGGCTGGGCTGGAGTGGTCTGGTTGCGAGATTGTGGTGGGGTGGTTTTTGTTCTCGATGGCATGTTAATGCCCTTGGGTGCAGTTGAGAGAAATTGTGAAAGTTTTGCGCATG
This sequence comes from Scaptodrosophila latifasciaeformis, assembly GCA_037075145.1. Classification (NCBI taxonomy): domain Eukaryota; kingdom Metazoa; phylum Arthropoda; class Insecta; order Diptera; family Drosophilidae; genus Scaptodrosophila; species Scaptodrosophila latifasciaeformis. Next base: position 899,657 of record JBAMCM010000019.1, read on the forward strand.
TTTGCATAGTAAGCGAGACATTTTCCAATTGCCTGACAATGAAGGGAATTTGGGTGGTTAATGAAGCGATATAGATTTACAGTATTCTGGTTATCCGGATAGAACGCCACCCGCTGCGAGCAGGATAGGCCCACCCCACTGAGATTTTTGCGTTATTTTGAAGACAGGGTACCCCTTGCTCTATTCATTGTGCCCTTCCAGCAAATGTTTTGACAATGGTCCAATGGATATCCGATTAGGACTGATTCGATTTCCTGAGCTGTATTTATATATGTGTGTGTATCTGTGCATGGAAAATTGGTTACTCTCGCTGTGTTACTAATGAATTTGTTTTTGGTTTCTGTTACCGTTTTACACCACCGCCTACACTGTTCATTTTCCTTTCTACTTTCACTCTGCTTCGGCCATCTGCCACCTTTAGAGCACTTCTTTTCGATTTCCAAAAAGGTCCGAACGGTACACTTTGAATTGACCAAAAACATTTGAAAAGCGAAATGGAAACCAGTCTAGAACGAAACGGCACTTAAGCAGGCAAAAAATAAAACCTTCAAAAAGGCAGTCAACGATAACGTCGAGGAGGACGACGGTTAAACGACCACGACAACTGACGTCTCCAATTACCAAAATCATTGGCCGATGCCAGGGGGTAGATAAAGAGAAACAAAGAGAGCACAGTGTGCAAGCCAAATTGCCATGAGTCATATTCACTTGGCCAGGACAAAGAGCCGCAAGCATGCACGTACGACTAGTTCTTTTTTTTTTTTTTTTTTTTGTAAGAGCATGGAAATAGGTGTTGTCCTCCACACAAACCCACACATTCCCAGGACATGCATATGCACAATTTGAAATAAAGTGAGCTTGGGATCATGGCGACAAGTAAAGTCGGCTGGGAAAATGCAGCGGGGCATGGCAGCAAGAATGTGTAGAGGAAGCCGCAAAGTGTGCTGTATGTGCGGTTGCAAGACCCGCCACCGCCATCGTCACCAGCCTAGTTTTTGTTGCCAAGCAGGTGGTGGCCACTGGGGTCAGCGTCACGAATTGAGGGTAGTTGTCCACTACCGAGATAGTGAAAGAGCGGAGTTGGCACTTGAGGGTGCAAGCCGAACCCGAGCGACAACAGCATTTACATGTTCCGATGTGTCCTGTGTCCTGATAATAGCCAACTCAAATGTACTCCATTTCCAACTACAGGCAACTGTCAACCCTCTTGTTCCGTGTTCCTTTTTCAGGCCTTCTCTGTTTTGCGTAATTGGTTCAATAAACCTTCTGCCTGACAAACCGTACATAATGTTCCCGATTCGATAAGTTGTTTGGCGTTTCCATAGAGACTTCCAGTCCCAATTCCAAATCGCACACTCTGTTTGCCAAATTGTTAGGTCGGGCGGTGTCGCATCGACCAGATTTCCTCCTCCCTTCTACCGCTATCGTGACTCCCCCTCTTTTTGTTTAGTTCGATAAACTGGCGTAACGACGAGTGGGACCGCCCTGAGAGGGAAAGGGGTTTGCCAGGGATGGCCAAGCATGTAGGATTCGGTGACCGATAACAATGCTCATATATGTTCCCCTGTTTTTAATTATTTTCAGTTCTACAGTCTGTTGGAGCAAGACCCCATTGCCAATTCCACACTCTCTCTTCGCTCCTGCACGATTTTCGTGCCCACCAATGAAGCCTTCCAGCGTCATAAGGGTCCCACACATGTGCTGTACCACATAAGTAAGTCACATAAAACTTAATTGAATTGGTGAATCAATGCATTAGTAACGCTCGCTTATTTAGTCACCGTGGCGCTCAACAAAGATCAACTGCCAAAAACCGTGTCATCGGACATGGATGGCAATCCTCCATTGTACATTACAAAGAATCGAAATGGTGATGTGTATGTGAACAATGCTCGCATAATTCCCTCGCTCACTGTCGAACTGACCAACAGTGCGGGCAAACGACAGGTGAGTCATTCATCTACGTTTGAACTCACTGCTATGAGATCGCTTAATGTTTCTTCTTCTTTCTTATTGGGTAGGTCATGCACGTAATCGACGAGGTTCTTGAGCCACTTACTACGCTACCAACTGCCAAGGCCAGTATCACCAATCCCGATGCCTACCAGTTCCTGCAGCAGGCCGATCTGCTCAATGTGGGCGACAATCGTTTGCGCACCTATCGCTCCCAGGTGACGTTAATGAAGAAGGAATCCACCTACCAATCCCCAGGCACTCACACTTTCCTAGTGCCCGTCGATGAGGGTTTTAAGGTGAGTGACTTGTCATTTTTCCCATCGTACACCATTACATTATAACAGAAATACTATATAAGTAAGAAACTAAAACGATAAAAATTAATAGGAATCAAAACGCTATCTTCGGGTTGCCGAATATTACAAACTCGATTAGAAGATATTTTCTGCCGTAAATCTTATGAACGGGTTTGGTCAGTAAGCGTCATACCAAATTCGGTTGAAAGAGTTCAATAGATGAGATATTCCTAAGACCGATTTAGGATGAACCTAAATAGCTGATATCTGCATGAAATAGTAGTCCGACCATAATGAAATTTAAAACATACATATGTGGACCTCTATACAAGTTATTAAATATATGTGTTAATCCAAAAATAGATTTAGGTTTATATGAAGGCCAAGTTTCATCACTGCCAAGTTTCACCAAGTTTCATCACTGCCATCGCCTAAAAGCTGAAAGATTAGTTTGGATAGAAATAGGCGGACATTGCTGAATCGATTTTTTCTTATTCTGGTCAGAGCAAAAATATTCTTTAAATTCTTTTATTGTTTTAATAGGGAGAACAGAATTGGAACTAGGGTTAAAAACCAGTTACATAGAAGTAGTTGATACTTTCAGGTAATAAATAAGTAAATTTATCTGATCGTAGGATAAATCAATCGACATTAGTGATCAAATGCTTTTAAAATATTTTGAACTGCCAAGCTTAACGCTAAATATTTCTTCCAGGTTTCCACTCGCAGCAGTTTAGTCGACACCAAGGTCATTGATGGCCATGTCATACCCAATACTGTTATTTTCACTGCCGCCTCCCAGCACGATGATCCCCGAACTTCCGGCGCCTTTGAAGACCTGCTCAAGGTCACTGTCAGCTTTTTCAAGCAAAAGGATGGTAAAAGTGAGTAGCCCAACAAAGCTGAAATCGTCAACCGACACCTAACTCTTGTTTTCTCTCCAGTGTATGTCAAATCGAACACGATTCTCGGAGATGATAAGCACCCACAAGGCGTGGTTTTGGCCGAAATTGTCAAAGCTAACATTCCAGTACGCAACGGAGTAGTCCATCTGATTCACCGTCCTCTAATGATTATCGATACAACCGTCACTCAATTCTTGCAGGTACGTGATCGCCAATTTATTCTTATGGCGACATACGCACATCCACACAAACCAAACAAACAAACAAGCAAACAGGGATGCCCCCACCCAAACACACACACACACACACACACACACACACATGCACACACACACATGCACACATGAATTAGCAATATGGCTAGTGTTTCTATCGCTTGCGATAAGACTCGGCATTTTGATTGGGACCTACTCACCCACTGGAGGAAGTGCCAGGCCAATGGGATGTGGGGCGCCGCTTTTTTCAAGCAATCTGCACCATTCGTTGTCGTTTGCATTTGCTTTCAAGACTTTGCGTTTAGCTGAACTGTCACTCTTTCGCTCTGAAGACTAAAGTCGGAAATTCCGATAAAAGGGCGGTTACAGTTTTCGTGCGTTCTTCTAATTGCAAAGAAAAAACAAAAACTGAATACCAAAATGCTCTACGACATGCTTTTAAGACTGCCAGAAAACATGACACACAAAAAAGCCAAATTATACAAAATTGAGTTAAAAAAAAAAGAAATCTTTTTAAACCCAAAGTCTGGTTTTAAGTGGAACTGAATTGTCCGGCCAAGTTAGGCTAAAAATAATGCAAAGTTTTATCTGCTCTTTCTGTTGATGCAGTTGGAAAAAATACAATTTTGCTTTCAATTGAAATCGATTTTGATTCGGTTCCATTTAAAATCATAAGCAAAATTTTATTTTAAAATAATTTTTAAAATATAAATTTTATTTTAAAAAAATTTTGGGTGTAATGTAAGTATTGCCAAAAACGAAAAAAAAAACACAATGTATTTAATGTATTTTATTCTATGAATCAAAATGGAATTTCATGTTGTACAAATGAACAAAAGAAATCTCATCTTTTTTATTGTAATCCCAGACAAAGCGAAAATTCAATTCACTGTGCCACCGTCACCCCTTGAGGCCCTTTTACAGCGCCCTGATTCGGCAAGCAAACAAAATTATCACTTGTATATTGAAAAAATTGAGGTCTTAAAAATTGTTCTGCACTGCAAAGGCAGCCTCGAAGTCTTTTTTCCCCCCTCTATTTTTATAAAGTGCATTGGCAGTCCTGGTCCATACCAAATAAGTACAGCCGTCCGCTCTATCTTTTTCTCTATTTCCACGCATTTGTTCATTTTGTCGCTCTCATGGCTGATCAGTCCCACTGTTCGCCATTGCATAATCGGCATGCTTCTGATTTTCATATATCGAACATACCATAACAAGAAGGTGATATCATCTTGAGAGTTTTTCATAGAAGACATAAGCATTTTATACATTGTTGTTGTTGCTACGCAATCGATTAACATCGGCTTTCATTCGCATTCCGCCCATTTAGTTTCCGTTGTCTTATTTTGTTGATTTTTTTACGAAATCTTTGTGTCTAAGACGGTACTGTAAGCTCCTTTTTACTGATACTTTTATTCTTTTAATTTATTATCCATGCTAAAACTGTACAAAACAAAATGCTACTTTAAACTAAAAATCGCTGCACCCTACAAAAAATTGATATCCAATCAAAAACAGTCGTTCAAGGTAAATCGATCATTTTGTTTTTTAATACTTCTTGCCTAAATGTCCTTAACTTCCGTTTTCAAATACACTTCAATATGCATGCACCTCACCGAATTTTTTAATATATTCTGTACTGTTATCAAATCAATTACAAATTTGAATAAGTGTTGTCAATCCCGTCTGTTGTTAAATTCGTTAAATTTTAAAAAGATTTAAAAAACCTAAAAGATTTTCGAAACTATCTATGAAACGGAACAGGATCTGTCTTCTTTTATTTAAAAATTGTCTCAATTTACAACAAATTTTCCTTTGACGGATAATTTTATTTTTTATTTTTTTTTTTGCATAATAAAGTAATCTCCATATTGGCATGCACATTATTAATTTATGCTAATAGTTTTATTCGAATACTTTTGATTTGACTTGTTTAAAAAAAAATACGATAGTGTTTTGCATAAAACAAGATCTTAAAATATGCTATGCCATAGATAAGTAGAACAGAGCGAAAACGCCTCTGAGCCGAACTAAGAAATTAAAATCTATTCCCATTGTACTTCATTTCAAACTTATTCCAATCCTGTGGCGGAACTTGCACTGCGCGGAACCCGAACAATCATACTCTCGATTGCGATAAAAACTCAAATGAAAACCTTTTGCCGTTTTGAAAAACTTAATTTATCTCAAAAAAAAAAAAATATATATATATATATATATATTTGTATACGATATTTTCTTCTGCTACTACTACTACTTCTATTCTACATATGTACTTCTCCACTGGTTGTACACCGTGTACCGATTTAGTTTGTGAACGTAAGTAATTACATAACAACACTTTGATCACGACAAATTACACCACCACCGCATTCATTCCAAAAGGCATAAAATCAATGCAAAGCTTATCTCAATCAAACGACTTTTTTAGTTCTTGTGCAAATCATGAACCATCAGGGATTAGCTTAGGGGGTTGTAGATTTAACTGTATAAAAAAAATTGTTATAATTTAGCTGTAGGTTCCTTAGCTCCCCAGTATCTTCTTTTTTAAATTTATATTTTCTTTCTTCCTTTATAAAATTTAAACTCATACAAGCTAAGAACAACACAATTGGCTTTAAAATACATATGCGAATTTTCCTATAATTGTTATGTGATCCATTACAATTGTATAAACGCTATTTATGTTTAATGTGTCGAATGTCGAAAGCAAAATTCCACACTTCACCTCCCAAATTGTGAAATACTTTTCAGATCACAGGTTGTGCAAATTTCCCCAAAAATGTGCTATGCTTCTTATAGGAATTTCTTTATTTAGAATTTAGCACGAAAAAGTTTTGAATGAAAGATGAATTGATTTAATCCTGGGAATTGACTCTTTCCACTTATATATTTTTAAAGGACAATGAAAATGGAGCTTTACGCAAGTTTTATGAAGTGATAATGGACAATGGCGGAGCAGTACTCGAAGATATTAACAATCTATCGGAGGTAACTATCCTGGCACCCAGCAATGAAGCCTGGAACGCCTCCACGATCAACAACTTAATTAGGTAAGTGTGGATCACTTTGCGTATCTATAATAATAATGCCAAGTGGAAACTCCTCTACAGAGATCGCAACAAGATGAGCGATATATTGAACATGCACATAATCAAAGATCGTCTAAATGTGGATAAGATTCGTCGTAAAAACGCCAATATGGTGAGTAGTGAAAGATATAGAATTTATGTCTGTATAAACAAACGTCCTCACTCTTCCTTAGATTGCCCAAGTGCCCACAGTCAACAATCACACATTCCTGTACTTCAATGTCAATGGCGATGGAACTGATGCCGTTATTACAGTGGAAGGCGGTGGAGTCAATGCCACTCTGATTCAAGCAGATGTGGCTCAAACAAATGGCTTTGTTCATATTATAGACAAGGTCCTGGGAGTGCCACACACTACAGTCCTGGGAAAACTAGAAACTGATCCAATGATGAGGTGAGTGATTCGCTCTTGGAGTCACTGGAATTTATTACAAAAAGTTCTAATAACTTTTACTTTCTACTCTACCAATAGCGACACTTTCAAACTGGGTCACTTCTCCAACTTTAACGATCAATTGAATAACACTCAACGCCGTTACACTTTCTTCGTTCCTCGTGACAAGGCCTGGCAGAAAACCGAACTGGATTACCCATCTGCCCACAAGAAGCTCTTCATGCGCGACTTTTCCTATCATGTAAGTCACTATAGCAAATTTATTTTTACGATGTTTTAGTTTTTTATCACTTGATTTTCATTTGCAGTCCAAGGCAATCTTAGAGCGTCATTTAGTCATTGCGGACCGTGTGTTCACCATGAAAGATCTGGCCGAGATGTCACGCAGCAGCGATACAGTTTTGCTGCCCACATTCCGTGACTCACTCAAAATCAAAGTGGAAGAGGAAGCTGGACGTAAGTTAACTTTAAACATTTCTCTATTTTCCATTTAATAAAATTGCTTGAACTGCTTAATAATGTACAATTTGTCTGGTATCTAAGGCCTATTTATTTAATATTTAATCAAAATTTCTTATCTTTGTGTTTAACAATTGATTTAAATCGTGTAAAGATCTACATGATGAGTATACTAGTCACGAATGGACTGGTGAGTGATGTTCACTAAACTGCCTAATCACCTAAACAGAAACTCTAAATTAAAGCCATCACATTATCACCTAAGCCACACAACAAAAATAAAATACAATAAAAAATTAAATTTCAAAATTCATTAAACTTTTGCATTTGATTCCAGGTTATGTGATTATCCGGAACTACAAGAAGATCAATGTATATCGACCGGATGTTGAGTGCACTAATGGCATTATTCACGTTATTGATTATCCCCTATTGGAGGAGAAAGATATTGTCGTGAGCGGAGGTAGCTATCTGTCAGAATCAAGCATTTCCATCATCTTGGCCAACCTCATAATGATAACTGTAGCAATCTTCTTCAACTAAAAACCTTAAACACTACTCAAAGCATTCATTATGTATAAATAAAAAAAAACCAACAACAACAACAACAAAACCAAACAGCCCAAGAACTCAAAAATCGTCAAAAAAGAACAAGAACAAATACTACAACTAAAGACAACACGAAGAAATCTGAAGAGAAAAGAAAACAAATATACAAATATATTGTTTTCCCAACATGTAGTATGCTACAACTATTTACCGATTGATCTACACTATCTTACTCTATAAATCCTACACATCACCTACAATTTGCCCCACACGACGCAACATCACTTTCCAGGCACACACCTTACACGCCTTCCTGCCTGTCTATTTGCCTGCCAATCCTATCGTTTCCCATCTTGGCAGTTTCATTGAATTTGTATCTTTTAAGTTGAATAGAGACGAGCCTCGCTTTCCAATAAATTCACACCCATTTTAAGGGAGAGTAGAGCACGATATTCATCGATCTCGATTGAAGCGAGTTTATTCTCCTTGCATCCCAAACTTGAGGCCTTATGTATTATAAAAGATGAAAAAAGAGACACATAATTTATCTGCTCATTTTAATTTGTAATTTATGTTCATTATGAAATTGTGAATTTATTCTGTTTTGCTCGATAAGATTTTAGGTTTAATTCAATTTCCACCTACTCCTTCCTACCCTTCCCCTATAATAACCAATGAGTTATATTTAATTTATAGTTGTAAATTTCTCAATCGATTGTATTTTTAATTTATACTTAATTTATGATTTGTAAACTGATTTTATGTATTTTAAGAAAATATTAATAATGATAACATGAAAATGCTACGAGTCTCATTGTTTAACAATCCAAATTGAAAACACAAAAAATTGCATCACAAATTTTCATACTCTTTATTAAAAAAAAGGAAAAGAAATCATGTACAATTTTCGAAGATTAAAAACAAAAATAATAATAAACTTCAAGTTTCTATTTTTATTTGATGTATTTTTAAAAGACAAACACTAATTCTTAAGCCACGAAGCAAAAAAAAAAAAAAATAATAATAACAAAAACAAAAACATTCATGTCTACTTTAGTGTAAAATGTATGACTCTACAAATTAAAAACAAGCCGAATTGTGAAACTGAAAAAGAAGAAGACATAATACATTATGGAAGAAAAGCTAACTTTGCACTCTTAGTTTGAAGTTAAGCCATTATAGATCATTGCAGACCGCTAATGCATGAGTCCCAACCAATCTATGCAACTTCCATGCCCACACACATACATACCAAATACATCCACAGAGACACCGAATTGATTGATATCAAATTTTTTAAAAACCAAAACAATGAAATTTATGTTTGTGAAAACAAGATTTTAAAAATTTACAACTGCCGATAGAAATATGTGCACACACACACACACACACACACAAGCAAACATCTGGGTTCGTGTAATTTGAATCGACACATGATTTTACATATTGACTCATCTTAGAGTCTCAGTCAGGGGAAGTTTCATGTGTTTTATACATACACAAAATTAAATTTTAACAAAACTAAAGATTTTTACAAATCAAGTACAATTCCAACTTTGGAATACCAGAACTTGAAAAGCAAAGAAAAAGAAACAAAAAAAGAAAATTAATATTAATTTCCTGATATTTGCAGCAACTCAAATTTGAGCTGTAATCAATATCGAAAGAAATGTATAAAAGATTTGTAGAACTTAACAGCTGTTGCATTTTGAAAACTTGTACGTTTGTAGTCATGCATCGTTGTATTGGAATCAAATTTATATAAGCATATTAAGATTATATAAATCGAACTAGTTTATAGTGTGTATCTATACAAGCAATACAAAAATGCTAACTCTAAATAAACTCTCTTTATATCTTTTTCTTTCTCTCTCTCTCTCTATCTCTCCCCCATACTGCTATACTATATATCTATATAAATCAATATAACTGTATATTTATTTATAGGTTAGACATTGTAACTAGCTACCGAACTACAATCAATTCGTAAATTGTTCTCCTTCTACTCGAAACAAAAACAAAAAAAAAAGCAAATTCAAATAATCCCAACATTTTACACAACAACTTCAACAACAGCCACACAACCAACCTACCAACAACCCCAAAACGAAACAAATATTATGACTCCTATAATAACGGAAGTCCATCTTGCAAAAAATGAGTGTAATAATTATGCAATTATTGAAAACCCAAAACCTCTTTATCCTATTCGAAAGTGTAAATGTTTGTGGTGGCTACAATGTCGCAATGTTGCTTGTTTGAGTCAAGAAATTAGTTTAGTTTGCCCGTAATTTAAGTGCTGGAGTGCTGAAGTAGCTAAAACTAAAAAGAAAAGAATACGCTAAATCAAATGTACACGTAAGCTTTAAAAGAAAAAGAATATACAAATTCGAAAATTATATTTGAATAATAATGGATGCTCGAATATAAGAAAGAGGAGGAGAAGGAGAGTTGCAGAATCGCTGGAAAAACGCATTGTATTGCAACTGTATTTGTATGTCGTAGTCAGTAGTTACACGTTGGAAAATAACTAAATAAAATTATCTAGACGTGTAACTAGTGCCTTACTAAAGATTAACGCATTACCTTAACATTTATACAAATTTAAACTAATGAAATAAATGGAGATGATAAGTTAAAAATGTATCAAGTCAAGTGCTTCTGCCGCATAGACGCAAAACTAAAAGTTTTATGGAAAAGCAAAGAGTAATAATAGAAAAAAGAGATTATATTTATAACGCATTACTACCATTAGGTTAGGAGAAGGACGCCTGCCGTGCATACCCTGCATACCAACAAAAACAATAGTTTCTGCTTCAAGTTTGCAAAAAATATAATTATATACACAAATCAAATAATATATTTTCAAGGGCAACACGCTATTTACAGTAAACAACATGAAAGAAGATTAAATCCCTACACAGACAGAGAAAATTAAATTGATATTTTCATAAATTTAATAAATAATCAGGAATAAATATACTTAAATGTGTAAATGTATATGTAGTTAATTTATTAATTATTTATTGTAATATGTAAAATTCCAATGAAGCAAATGAATACCGAATAGTAATATTAATTAAAAACGTATCTTGGAAAAGAAAATAAATAAAAACTTCTACATGTGTATACATAATTAGCAGTTGAGTTTCCAAAGCAATCGTAAGCTTTTTTCAAATTAAATGACAGAATAATGTCTTACTTCAAAGCGATTTCCTTTACAATAGACCCAGCTTAACTCAGTAATTTTTGTCTAGCTTAAGCTATAAATTTTAATTATTATAATACAAAATTTAATGTCAACATACAGCAAGCTTAACAAAATAATAAACTCCCCAATATATTATATTTAAAAAAAAGAATGGATTTTTTATTAAAGTCGACTCGAAAGTCAAACGATTTGAGAAACTTTTCAGATTCATCTAACGGAAAAAATACGATGTGGCAACTCCAAAAGACTGCCATTTAATTTTGACAAGGTTTCCACCTAGCCTCGAAACAGAACGAGATGGAACAGGTTGCGATTATTCGTTCCGGAACTATTCAAAATAGAACGAAATGAAAAGAAAATACAACCAAAATGCAGGCTTACGAAAAATTGAAAATTAAAACAATTGAATAATCAATTGGCAAGTGCATTTAAAGTGATTCATCGGCGACAAGTATTCGCTTAGTAAAAAACATTGAAAAATCGGGGGCTTCAAATCCCAACAGCCAAACAAGGCTGTCAAGCATATATTCGCCGTTCAAAATGAAACGAAGCAGGTGCAATTCCGACACCTTTAAGGAACAAGACCGGAACATTCCTGTCGAGATGGACAATGACGACATAAGCCTGTTGCAGCGCCCACTGAGAACGGCACACGCTTACACTGGATTCGATGAAGCTCGTCGCGCTTTTGAAGATGGCACCAGTGAGGTAAACAAATATACACAATTGGATGTGTGAACTATGCGTACGTGACCCACCCTAGTGCCTGAATGGCGTAACATAGACGAGCAATCTCAGCCAGTTTGCAGATGTTTTGATTCATTGATCAACCTGCTCTAATTTTTATCGTTTTCCTTAACAGGTGCGCCGTCTGCTTACCCGAGAGTGCAGTCTAATCTACGAATGCAATGTGTGCCGCAGTATGTTTCGTAGCTTGGCAAATTTTATTAGCCATAAACGTGTTTTCTGTTGCGGCAGTGCCAGCTCAGTTAACCAGAATGGATACACAGTGAGTTTGCAGTAAACTAACGTTTGATTTTCACATTTTTCAAACATTTCAAGCTTACTCATGTTTTAATATTTTTGATTCTAGGATCAGAATTCAACAATGATCATACAGGGAAACAATGGGACTTCACCAGAAGACTTGGAGCACATACTACGCAGTCGTAGTACAGGGTGCTCACCAGTGCCTCGTGAAGCACGTCCCATAAGGGAGAGTTTGCGTGACCTGAGTAGGGTAATTGAACGGCTACGTCGCGAAAAGGCGCCAGTGGCCAATAGCAATGCCCCCACAGTGCTACAACTGGAATCAGTGCCTACGTCCAGTCAAGCTGTCTATCAGACAGTAAAGCTGGAAAAGGCCGACAGCATCAAGAAGGAGGTCATCGAGGTGCATCATTTGCTGAACAGTGGTGAAGCCATAGTAGGTCCCGATGGGAAAGCCCTCACTGCCCAGCAGTTTGAGCATCAAGGCGGCAGTATTTCTCCCAGTCAGACAATCGAACGTCCAATGCCTGATGAACCAGAGACAAATATTTTATGCGAAATATGTAAGGAAAATAAAATCTAAGTAGCCCTATATCTTACCTTTCATAATTTTTTTTTTTTTTTATTTTCATTCTTAGGCAATTTGACGTTTCAAACTAATAAAACACTTGAGGTGCACATTCAGAAGCACCATTCTTCATCAGCGTTCGTATTCCAGTGCCCCGCGTGTTCTTTAACTTTTCTGCAGGCAGCTGCTGTTATACGTCATCTTTCAAAGGATCACAAGTAAATTAAGGCGCACTTACCAATATAGCCCAATGTAAAACTTAACTTAAATTATTTCCAGAAAACCCACTAGACGTATTCGTATGATGCGGAATACCATTCTCAAGCGTCGCATGCAACAGGGGAATGTACAACCGAAAGGCCCGAGTCGTGAGTTGAAGCGTTTGCAATTATCAAATGATGTAGTGACGCATCAACACGAAAGTTCCAGTGCCACTGGTGAGCAGCGAAAGGTCATGTCACTCTGTATTTACTGTGAAAAGTCATTCGAGCGTCGCGCCGCGCTGTCCACACATCTCCTCAACTGTCGAGCCAAACAGGCAGCCTTAGGTAAGCCGGTGCCGTCAGTTAAGAAGCTAAAAATGAAGACCAATGGCAGTAAAAACACTCTGGATACAGTTGAAACAACTGAACTAACAACAGAAGCTCCCGATAATTCTGGTGACATGGATTCCAACTCTTCAAAGCTGAATGAAATGTTTGCTAATCTCGCCGAACAAAATAATTCATATGCCGCTGGACTGCAGACCGTTTCACTAGACAAGATTCAGTTGCCTGAGTGTGACTCTGCCACCGATGATGATGGCACACGTTCCAGTGTAGATGGGTCCGAACATGACCAAGATGAGGCACCCAATGATGAATCCAAGGTAGAAGCCGAAGGTGCCACCGAGGATCCAATCAAGATAAAGAAAAAACGTAATGTGCCTATTGAAAAGCAGCTTCCCTGCCGTTGCAAAATCTGCAATAAGCATTTCAATGCTTTAGGCAATTTGCGACGTCATATTTCCATGTTTCATTACCGCGCACGCCGGTTCGGTTGCAAGGTGTGCGACTATCGCGCGTTCCGTCGATATGACATCGTCAACCACTTGGGCTTCACGCACAAAATCGAAGGCGATCGTGAAAAGCTTACTGAACAATATGTTGCCACTCATGAGTGCAAGCTTTCCCGAGAAGATGTGGAAGGCGATATTGTTATCATAAAGGATGCCGAGATAAAAATGGAGCATTCAGACGATTCTGAGACAAAAGACACGTCAACCGACTCAAAGCCAGTTACCAAAACCTACGAGCGGCGCCTTAAGCAGTCCCAGAAATCAACGTCTTTGGAAGAGCTCGGGCCACCCAGTTCGCCTGTCGAGCTAAAAAAAGAGCTTTCGGACTCGACGCCTTACAAGAAACGTCGGAAGTCGCGCACACAGACTTCACCCGAATCGAGTGAACAATCTACGGGTGGAGGCAGTGTCGAAAAACGTCCCATACGTAAGCGTGTCAAGGCGGTGAACAAGGACTTTGTCTACGATCACGTTACTTTCAAGCCGGACTCGATACCAATGGATTCCATACGTGCTAAGCTGCGTCGCCCAAATGGCGGTCCTGTTGGCAGCACGCCGCATAACGATGAGACGAAACCAAAGCAGTGGGAGGAATATATAACCGAGGCCAAGAAGGAGAAAGTGCAAGGCAGCACTCGTCGCTTAATGTTGGAAATGGTGAATCAGGGTAGAGCTGTGTCCGACACTTTGCCAGAGCTGCCCGCCGAGCGTCCCCAAATTAGACCGCGTCTCACATCTCACGGCCGTAGCGATTCCGGCTTGCAGAATGTAGTGGAGATCCCAACCAGCACAAGCGAATCTTTTATAGAGAAAATCGCAAAGCGAAAGTCTGGCAAGGAAGCCGATGTTATCACTAACTTGTGGCACAAGGTGAACACTGTCCGGGCTCAAAATAAACCCCCCGCTACGGAGGTTTCCACATATCAGCCCGTTGCCGTTGAGAAAGAGCAATCCTCCCATACGAGTAACTGCGACCCAGCCAATGGCAACCACACTGGTGACTCTCAAGTTCCAACAATCTCGGCAGCACCTAAAACAGTCCCGAAAACAGAACCCATACCTACACCACCCACTGCCATAGAGTGCCTCAGCAGCGAGTTGCCGCCGATGTCGGCGCCCTCGTCTCATTTCCCAGCCCTGCCTAAGCCGCCCTCCATGTTGGCAGCTGCTGCCAGCGGCACCATTCAATTCACTCTGGACAGCTTGCTGCGTGCAGCACTCCAGCACTAAGAAGTAACACAGAAAACTGGAACCAATTTCATATTGCAATAGAATTTGCCCAAAACTGTTATGCTCTGACCTTCACCCCACCCCTCTCTACTGATTGTTGTAATTTTTGTTTATTTTATATTATATTTATATATTTTCTATTTTAGAATGTTGCACATACGCCTTAGTGTCCTTATTGTAGTTTGTTTAATTATAAAACTTAAAGCATTTTAAAGTATTAGGCGCCTGAACAACTCCAAATTAACCAAATCAAAAATCCAAAATCAAATCAAAGATTTTTATATTAAAAATATGAAAATATTATTTCACTAAAAAAAACATACAGAAAGCAAATTCAATATTATTACCCAAGAAAACATTATAAATTAAATGTTATAGTTTCTAAAAACTAAAGCATAATTTATTTGTTGGTAAAAAAAATAAAACAAAAATTCATATTAATATGTAATTATTTATGTGTGTATGTGTATGTGCTTATCGTGGAGAAGATATGTTAACAATACACACCCACGCGCACGCACCCATACACTGTGTAGTTCAATGTCCAAGTAGAGCCTTAATTCAAATAACTAATTGATAATAAATTATCAGGAAATCAGTAAGAAAATATTTTCACTGAATTCTTTAAACGGGGGACGTTCTAAATGAATTTGCAATTTTTTTTATTTATCTTAATACAATAAGGATAAGGAAATCTCAAAAAATCCACAAAATATGTGGACCAATTGATGTCAAAAGCATCCACTTATATAGCGCTTTGACGATATTTCTCCAACTCTTGTTCGATTCCGCTCAGTGTTCTTTCAGATGCAGCAGCTGCTACCCAACAATGGAAATTGTGTCACGGTCAGGAGTTTGTGGGTGGTAAGCCAGTGTTGTACCAAAAGAGACTACAACCACAACATTTTTACCACTTTAAAATTCTGTGTGTTTGAGTGCGAGTGTGTGTTTGTGTGTGTGTATAAAAGCGCGTGTGTATTTCCATGTAATTGAAAACCGAAATGGAATCGCCCAGACCTTGAAAGCGAAAGAAGAAGCTGCCACAATCCAAAGTCTCCTACCTTCCTAATGTCGTTGTCGGCCTCGTTTTTGGCCCAGCAACGACATTTTCTGCAAAGAAATGAACTTAAAATTGATTTATTATTGCAGCACAACGCGACACGACGCGACGAAGTACGCTGGCATCAAATTAACGCCACTTATAAAAAGCATTACGTTTCAATAGAACATGAAAAGCCCCTCTCAGCCCCTATCACCTAGAGTTTTGAATTTCTTTACGGCGTTTGTGTGTATTTGTCTTTAGTCAGAATAAACTGCTTAAGTGATTTCAGGTTGGTCCGACCTTTTGAAAGTCGCTGGGAAGGCAACAAATGGGGGGGTCTCCCTTTAGAAAGACGGGAGCGCTTAGAAAATCTTTTGATTCCTAAAATTTTCGAATGTGAGAGACTTCTCAAATAATCTTAATTACGCCCAAGTAGTTAATTAGGAATATTTTTTTATAAATGAAAACAACTTATATTTATTTTTCTAAATGTATGGAAAGAGAGATCATTTTGTTTTAAAATCACTAAATAAGTAAGGAGGTGGGTCTTCAGTTGATCTTGTGTCATCTTAGATTTTGGCGGAATACATAAATGCTGAAATTATTATAAAATTTACACTTTTAGACAAAATTTTACTGATTATGTTCAGTATCTTCATCCTGATAAGAAGAGAGGGCAGGGAAACTTTTCCTGTGGGAGAGAAAACAGATGCTGCAAGTGCGACCTCCGACTCCCTCCCGCCCCTTATAATGTAGGCAAAAATATAGCTACAACAACATCAAAAACAAACCGAAAGTGAAAGACAACGATGACACGGTTACGGACAGCGACGACAGCTGCAAGTACTCGTTAGTGGGTGTGTAACCTACTAACACAGACACGAAGCCTCTTTAAAATTTACACGGGAAAAAGTGAGAGCGAACGCAACCAAAACGAGACAGCGAGAAGAGTAGCGAGAACGAGAGAGTGAGTTAACTCGTTGACCGAGAGAGCTCTGATAAAGAAGACTGCTAGCGAAAGTTACTGGCTGGCAAGGGGGAAGGCTGGCGGCGACGGTCTTATTCCCTCTCATATATGTATGATTTTTTAAGGGTCGTTTGCCGCCAGTGGAATCTCAATTCGGTTTGCTGTTGGCATAGGACGTTGAAGGACATAAGCATCCAGACATCGTGTTGCCCTAGTCCGCTCTGAAAGCTTTCGGTCCTGCCTCGGCTGAGACCGACTTTGCTCGGTTTTATTCACCGTCGACCTGCATCCTGTGCCTGTTCAGTTGAGTTTAGGCCGTTTAAGCGCTCTGAAGTGTATTGCCGCAAGCAGTTGGATCATCCGTAGCTGTCCAAATGGTCAACCACAGAACTTAAAACAATAAGAGAATTGCTTAGACTAAGCTAAGCACAAAAAAAATCTTGAATACTCGGTCTTTTGTGTGTGCATGTTTGTGCCTATTTCAACATTTTTGTAACGCCAGCAATAAAAGTATCCCGTTCGAAGTCTATATTGGTCCTATTGTCTGGCGGCTAAATCACAATCAGGCACACCCACTTGGAGCATCCATTCATTCAGTACGCGTTTCTGTTGCGAATGTGAATGTGCGATTGTGCTCCTATCGGAGTCTCTTTAACTTGTGTTTGCCATTGAAGTGGAAGTTTTTCGGCAAACAAACAAACCCTGTCATCACCAGACACACGCAAGCAGCAAGCAATTAATGGCCCAACGAATGCCAACGCAATGCAAATAAATAGGCTATGAAAAAGTATACGAAACATTCGAGAATCCAATTAGCAGACGGACGTTGGTCTTTCCTATCTTTACCTCAAGAAGGTCTATCTGTCATTATTAAAATCAAAAGCAGACAAGCGAAGGGGCAAGGCTCGAATTACAGCAACTCCAAGCCTTCACCATTTACCAGTCAATAAAACAGTAACGCCATCCAGACACCCCACCCAAAACAGACTCTGTCTGAGCCTGGCCAAGTCAAAAACAATTCATTGAGGAGGCATTTTCCTTTCTTTTTTTTTCGGTGGTATACTTACTAACGCGAAGTCCATGTCAGGGGGACAGTTCCATCGACAAGAACAACAAAGACTTTAGAGAAAAGGCGTTGCTCGAACCTCTTAACAACTGTTACCCAAACGAAAACGAAAGCCTCACAACGATACGCCAGCGTCGGCAGCGCTGTCACAGCCAGCATCGGACAGCATCGCAATTGCCAGAGTGTTGGTGTGTACGGTGGCAACTCTGTTCGATGATAACAGTACGCGCGCATTTTGTTTTCGCTTAGCAACTTTCAGCATTCACAGGGTTTTAAGGCAAGCACGAGAGTGGGCCACACACACGCGTGTGACTGCTGACATCACTTCATTTGTCTTTGGCATTCGACCGCGTTGCCATCGCTAGCGCCATCGCCACCGTCATCATCGTGATTACGCCAGTCCGCCGAACATTTTTTATCTATAATTCTCAAAAGCTATCTAAGACATTCGTGACTTAAAAACTCAAGTGATTAAAAAATCAATTTCCAAATTAACAAAGCTGCCAAATTAAATTTACAAAATTAAAGCCTACCAAGCAGACCGTTAAACATGTTCTCCATGTGTTCAAAGGTGAAACCAAGGAATTCAACATCCTCAATGCAACAGCAGCAGCATACACAACAACAACAAATGAACCACCACCAGCAATTGCAGCAAATGGGTAAGTGTCTCGCTGAAAGGTGGAAGGAGCTGCTCAGTCATAGCAGTACAGGCACAGCCACAGCCCCAGATTTGGTCTGTGTGTGAGAGTGTTCCCGTTTGAAAAACCCTTGAACTCGTTTTCTCATTTTTTATTTTTATTTTTTTTCATTTCGCTTTCGGTGGCTAGTCGTTCACGAGTCTGCCAGCTCACGTCCCGCCCCAACCTGCCTCAACCAGCCTATTTTTCTCAATGAATTCACACACTTGCACAGCAGATTTCTCTCTGTGTTTGTTCTAGTCTATCTGTAAGCGCGTGGCTGTGTGTGTGTGTGTGTGTGTGTGTGTGAATTTAATGTTGTCTGCATATTAGTGCGCTTAGAAATGTGTGTTGCCTGTGTCTCTTTGTTCGTGATGGGGGCCAGAGCAGATATCAAGTGGAATATTTTACTGCAGTTATTATGTTGCAATCAAGCAACAGCCACGCCTACCATTAGACCCCCTCGACTGCATTAAATCATTAAGCAATGACAGTGCCTCTTTCCATCCCATACCTTGTTCCGTCCATTAAGAAATGCCAGTCATCTCTGTCTCTGGCTCAGCCTTAGTCTTAGTTCAAGCTTCGTGTCTCTGGCGACCCGTGTGCAACCCAATAGAACACCCACCCTACTTGCCCGTCCACGTTCTCCTGGCATAGAGGCAAGCCTGCAATTATGTATATACCCACTACACATACACGTCGTTGTCATCGTCATCGTCGCTGTCGTTGTCTACTTAGCCACTTGCAATTTCAACGACTTTGCCACTGTGTCATGCATATAGAAAGCATCTCTGTGGGCTTGGGGCTTGACGCTTCGGTTAGTTGGGGTTTGGCTTCCTTTCACTTGTATGCGTGCAGTGAGGTGCGATACACCAGCACCAGCACCAGGAGCGCAGTATCCTTCGACGGCCTCGTACTTCGTATCTGGTATCTCGTTCTTTATGTCATTGTTGATTGCACACTGTCGTCTGCAGTTTTCCTTCATTTTAGTCTTCTTGTGTGTTGGATGTGTGCAATTTTCTTCGTCGACAGCCAAGTCTATCCGTTCCATTTTGAGCTGCCATCTCGAACGATCCTTTAAAGCTTTATTAGTTTTTCTTTTCTCGAAGCACATTCCGCTTTCAATTGGCAATCAATTTTATGTGTATTTGAAAAGGACACTGGAAATGTCAAGACATCGATCCTAAGCCACCACCTCTTGAGATGCAATGTAAAGCAATTTGTAGAATCAAATGTACTACGAAAATTGTAACAAATATTTGAATTTAGAACTCTCTATGCACTTTAAAGATATACCGTTGATTTATAATTATATTAATTTGTAAGCTAATTTGATGATTCAATTGGAAATTTGCCTATTACTGCCCATCTCTACTGGATATTTAATCCATTTATGGTGTTAAGCTCTTTACAAATCAAACATTTCATCTTTGATATCCGACATGAAGGACTATTAAAGCCAAATTAATTTCTTCACAAGAGTTACTATTATTAACGAAATTAATTGCATGAGAACTAATCGATCACTCCAAATTTGGATTCACATATTTGGTCCAATGAAAGGAGCGAAAATTTGTAATTTGTAAGATGAATTACGCAGCAAAATTAATGCGAATGAATTGGGGTGGTAATAATTTGCAAACTTAACATACTCTTAAAAAAGAAAGAGATACACACTTCGCTCAGTTATTCGTTGGTCACAAAATGACATATCAAAAGTATTACTAGACAAACCGATTGGTCCATGTCCGTTTCTCCAACTGTTTTAAAAAACACTAGCGCCTGAGTTTAAAAGCTATCGTGGTATACGACTATAGGTATCACTGCTGTCACTGACTGATGTCTTTCTAATGTGGTATTAGGAAGTCTCGAATCCGGGTTCAAAAGTATATTCAGCTTTAAGCGGCCCGGACTACTATATGACATACACAAAATTCGGAACGTTAAACTCGGGCGTTGCCAAGCATAAGATACCCTGTACCTATAGGGGCCATAAATCGGTACTATCTACGCATTTTTCCTAGGAAGCTAAACCATATAAGTAACTCTATAAAGTTTTAAGTGATTTAATGCCAATTAAAGCTTTTAATTGCCAAGTTTAATGAAAATATCTCTAAAAATGTGTGAAAAAAGCATTTTAATTGTTTTTCTCGATGTAACAGTCATATGACAGCTATATAACATAGTCATCCGATCACAATAATATTTGGTATCATTAAAAATTTTTATAGAAAACTGTCTTGTTCTTCATTTGGTTGTTATTCGTACATAAAACATAAAACAATGACAAAAAATTATAAAAATCAAATTCCTTGTCCCATTAGCCTAATGCAAGCTGTATGATATAGGTTTCCAATATCATTTAAATTTTGGACAACTGCTTGGTGCCCTGAGACAGAAGTAATTCTCCAACTTGATTAAAAAATAAAACGGTTTTTGCACTTTAGATCAGAACTATTGCAGCTATATGTTATAGTAATCTGATAAAATTGAAAATAAGAACTTTTGCTAAGAACATAAAAAACTTATAGCTGTCATGTTTGGTTGCAATATATTCGAAAACAAAAAAGTAATGACCTATGAACTTTTGACAGGAACTTTCAGACAGACAAACAGACTGATAGAAAAGCAGACGGGCAGACAGACACACATGGCTCGATCCATTTCACTATTCAACTTGATCATACGTCTCCGACGTATCCTTGTCTATGTTACATTCATTTCACAAACCTATTATACCCTTAACGCATAAAAATCTAAAATCAACAGAAAATCAGAGAATTAGACACATATATGGATAGACTAACAGATATGTGAACTTGATATTTTACTCTTTATTTTGTCTATTTCAGGTGCTGGTGGAAAACAAATAAAAGGAGGCTACCTACTTCGATATAAAAGTAAGTAAAGTTTAGATAGGAAAGTGATGAGCTATCATGGACCAAACTTCCAAAGTGAGTGACAAAACGACAGAGTGATGGACTGATAACACAACTTTCCGAATCATATGGGGTCGGGGTTGGTCCTATGATTGAGTATGTTGGGATGTTGTGTATGTCCCTGTTAGTGGCAATGACGTCGAAAACATCCAAGCTGCACATGTGACAATCTGCCAAATCAGCACAAGTGCTGACCGAAACATGACACAGCAAGGCGGAAGTAAAAGTGGATGTAGTTGTACATTCTGACCTGGGCTTTTCAGCTTGAGCAGCAAGCGGATACCGAGCCACAAGGCTGTATATATACATTTATTAAAATGTATGGGCAATGGAAAACGGTTTTTAGGGTCTGCTAAAAAATTATTCATTCATGTTTTCAAGTATTATTACTCATGCGGTTACAAGGCTGTTGAATTGTGTGCTGACAGTTATGTAGGTGACTCTTAGAATGGTTGAAATGAATTTGGTGTCTTTTCTTGACTCCTTTGCTAGAACAATTGCTCTGGAATCGTTGGGCTGAGGAGTGGGTTGTTCTTTATGATGATTCCACCATGGCTTGGTTTACTGAACCTGGGAGATCATCGCCAGCTGGCAAGATTCTTGTAAAGGAGGCGCCAGAGATGCTGGCTATTGCTCATTGGACTGGGCAGATACCACGCAGACCTCCGCTACCAGAGGGCTGCAGCGTTTCGCAGTTGATAGCCTTGGGCTCGCAGCGCAAGCGCTCCAAGGTCTATTGGATGCTAGCCAAGTCGGAGCAAGAGGTGAGTGATTGGATCGATGCAATCACAAAGACTCTACCGCCGCCCCCACAAATTGAGCTCGTAGTTGACAAACCACACTTGATGAATGTGCTCCGCCGCCCATTAGTGCGTATACGACGTAAGTTACCCAAGCTTGGAGAGTTCGCCGGATTGAGAATAAACGTAATTATTTTGAATTTTTTCTTTTCACCATTTCTAGCGGCCACACACTCGGAGGTAAAGCAACGGAAGGCGGCCGCTCATGGGAGAAATAAACATCATACTTCCAGCGCCGTTCTGACCACTCAGCGGATGCTCTATAATCAAAATCCTTTAATCAAGAGCGATGCAGCAGTGGCCATACTTAGCAAGAAACCTGACTCGAAGGCCTCACTCGCCTGTGCCCTGCCCTGGGGCCACGGATGGGGCTGGGCTACACTGCCAAACGGTGTCTGGAGCGGCGGTCTGACCTGGTCACAATGCGAAGACACGTTTACGTTGCACGCACTGCCCACCACCCACTGCACCAACCTCATTGACACCTCTTGTAGTGGCGCTGTCTACCACACCGACATTGGTGGCTTCGACTTCCACTCCACGGGTGTGGAAGATCTCGGCGGAGAGGACTTCGACTACGCCATGGACTGTGGCGATTTCATTTTTTAAAGCATTCAACACTAGTTGTAGCTCCCAGAATGCCTAGCTGTCACCGCGGCAGCAGTCTAACCCACCCAAAGTGTGCAATCACAATACGATTTAGCACCGAAACCAAAAAGCAAAACAAATATAAAATAAAAACCTATACGACTTTAACCAAATAATCAAGGGTAATAAATGAAACGATGCGGATGTAAAGTAGTAGAAAACCTAAAATTAGAACCTAGAAAAATGACAATTAAATTTGCTTATTCGTACTATGAAACTTTTGCTGTTGTTCAGTGTTTAAGCTGACACTCTAAAAGTGATCTTAGCCCTTGAAACCCCTGATTCCTAGCTTAGCGGTAGCAATGTTTGAAACATTGCGTATACGCCTGTAGTGTGACTGTTTCGTGTTCAATGTGCATGTGTATGTTCAGCGTTAAATATATACTATATGACCGTGAGTGGATATCTGTGTCCTTAGCACCTGTATTTACACTGATATATCAAATAGCACTTACCTAGTCAGTCGCAATTTTTCATTAAGGAGAAAACAAAATATATTCTTGTGGCGCTTGGGTAACAATAAATGCACAAGATATAAAATATTTTACACGAATGCTTACAGTTTTCAATTAGTTTCTATGGTTTTAGATTTTTTCTTTTTCAATATGAAAATGTCCCATTTATAAGATTTGTAAGCCGATTTTGTAGAATATATTTTTATTACATTTAAAAGATTTATTTTTGGGATTTTCGATACATTGTTGAGTATTCTCCCCTTTTTGTGTGCGCAAATTTTTTAAGCATTTTACATTTTAACGATAGTACAGACAGCGCAGTTATTAGATATACAATAAAATAATAATAGTAAATAAAGATAATTTGTAATCATGTAGAACATGCTGGTTATGTTCAAAGACACAACAACGTTTGTATAGTTTACATACAAAATATATTTATATAAATATACATGAATATATCTACAAAAAGTAAAAACAAAAACCTCAATGAAAGTGTCAAGTAAAGTTCTCCGAGCATACAGATACCAAATCAGAGAATATAAAAAAAACGCAAGATTCAATGTGTATAACAAATATTTTAATATAAATCATTTATGTCGGGCTAAATGAAATTAAAACCAACTAATTCATAAATAGCCAACCTTACATTAAATAAACAATGTCATTAGATGAATTCCATTTTTATATACAAAAAAAAAAATTACATTTAATTCTGATTAGTTTGAATTATATTCGAAACAATTAAAACTTTTTTCCAAATTACATTTTCTGAAAGTATTTCCCTTCCTTGCTTCCTTTGATGAAGGATTATTTCTTATTTAATTGAATCGTGGTTCTGCCAGCTAATTGGACAAAAAAAAAATATATATATATTTTCTATCAACAAGCACATACATATTCCTAGAATCTTAAATCAATGAGTGTTTAAATGGGTGATTCCCACAAACAGTTTTATACAGAAAATAAATTAATTTACTTTTGAGCGCCAACAGACGCCAAAGGACGCCGCTACATAAGAACCTTACGAACAAGAAAATCTTTAGTAATAGAATTTTTAAATAATAAGACAGAAATGCAAACGAGTATAGATTATCCAATATATGTGTGACAATGTGCAGCTTCTAAAAAAGTCACAGACACAAAATTATTCTAGATTCTAGAAATACGGGTAACCATACACATCTATAACAAAAAAGCAAAAAACAGAAAATTCAGGCATTCTTGCCTCTTCAGTGTCGTATGTCGTTTCTATGTGTGAAGAAAAAACAAACATGCCTACTAATGTTTTGCAAAATTGCAAGTATTTGTATACTAGAAATATTTTATGTAATTGCGAAACAGCATAGCAAATGAAGCATATAAGTGTTATGAATAATGTTTATGTAACCATAAAGAAAAAAATTAAATAAAATAAAAGTTGAAAAATTCTGAATCCCAAACGGAACGCCTGAAGCCTTAGAATATATTATAAAAAAAAAGTTTGGAAACTTGCAACAAACTACAAATCAACACAAAGAAACAAACAATTAACAATTTGAGCTATAAAAAAAGTGTTTGACTTATTGAAAACTACGCATAGAAAATAATGATTAAATGTTTTATGTAAAATAAACACAAAAAGTAGATTACAAGACTTAAGCAATTGTCGTTATGACGTTAAATTAGAGCGCATTGAATGTTGGCTTAAAAATGATTAAGAAAACAAGTAACTCAACTCAAAAAGGAGAAAATATGAAATGAAAAAAAAAGAAATATATGTAACCCTTCATGTACCCCAAAAATAAATATATATGTCGTTGTAGTCTGAAGCGTAACACAACCACAAATAATTTGTAAGCCAAGCTAGAAATCCATCTGTATTGAATACTACTAATATAGTAAACGTTTAGTTTATAAAATAATAATAATAATAATAATAATAATAATAATAATGTAAAAAGAACCTTCGACAATCACATAAATAACAAAAAAGAAAGAACAAATAAACAATTTTTTTTAGGTTCAGCTCTTCGTTTACGATTATTATCGGTTATCGATAAAAATAAAGCACGTCCAATTTGAATTTTTTGTTACAACAGTTCCGCAGCACTGAGTTCAGAGAATTCCCAGCAAAATGGGACCAAATACGGTCGAAAAATAACATTATAAGAAACTTATTTTGTATGGGAGTCAAAAAGTATGCAAAACAAATCGACTCTATGTATGTTAGCATCTAATAAACTAATACAAATTAGTTGCTGCCAAAAACTTATCAAAAATTATGTAAAAAAAAAAGTAACAAAACACCAAACAGTTAATTTAAAAGTTCAAAGTGAACCATATAAGACCCGTTCTTAAGTTGAACAAAATATTTTTTATAGCATTTATAAAAAGATTAATAGATCTAAATAATATGAAATACGAAAAACATCAATTTTATTGAAAATATAAATTAAAGAACCTTGTATAGCTCGTCGAGAGCGATCATTATTTATATTCCAAATCTTTTCAATCATCCAATCGAAAACTGTTCTCAATCGAGAGAAAAGTAATACCTTGGCTATCCTCAAAATAATTAGCATAAGTTGCGAATTTTGAAAACATTAGGCCTAACTAAGAAGTATTGAAAATGCCAAACGATGAATTGTAATTTTAAGCTCGAAAAATAATTTGTGTTTCCTGCATACCACAATATGATTAGGGTCCCTTTGGCCATTCACATGCACTCGAGTATTCGATTGTTTGCTTTTCAATTAGAGGCCTGAAAGGCATAGATAATGAAATATATAGCATGCGATTGTTAGAATAGCAAATGTCCGAGTTCGTTTGTTGCTGTTGCTGTTGCTTCTGAGTGTTGTCGGTATCTTTGTTGATGTTGCCATTGCTGTTGCCGTGTCTTTATTGTTAGAGTAGATGTAAAAGGGTAAGCGCTCCCCGCACCAGCATATACTAATCACCTTTGGATGTTTTAGTGCATTTGCATGACCCTTAACTGGTATTGCAATTGTAATTGCATTGGTGGGAACCATTAGGCAGAGAGCAAATAATGTGCTTTATTAATTGATTTAAATAGTGCAAGTTGAACTGCTGCCCACATATCGTTTTGCTTCCTACAACAGATCGGATACTTTTTCTCCGGATTTTTTTTCCTGTCTCTGTCTTCTTCTGTCGGCTTTATTCTCGCCAAGCAAGAATGACAAATGTTTCCAATTTGAAAAATTAGTTAAATGATTGTTTAGAAGTTGAAATGAAAACAATTCCAAGATAAGATTAAGTTGAGACACAAGGATTAAATAAAATGCTGGGAGCACAATGAAAAAATTAACCAAATAAAAGTTGCAAATAAAAAAAATAAAAAAAATGGAAATAATTATAAAAAAAAAAGAATAAACTAAAATATAAAAATGTTTGAAATGCGCTCTTTTAGGTTTCAAAACCGCAACAAAACAGACAAACAATACTAATAACGTAACGATGCTATGAAAAAGATGCGTAAATAGGGATTAAAGCTCAAGCAAAGAGCTGAGATAAATTGAGGCCACATTGCGTATGAATCAAGTTATTAAAATAAACTAAATTAAAACTTAAAGCCAACAACAAAAATCAAACCGAAAGCAAATTTTGGAAAATCTGCTATATATGTACTTATGATTTTATTTGGTTAGGACCTGATAAAATAAATTTACAAAAAAAAAAGGAAAGTGTTAATCAATTTTGCAAGTTGCTTACAATGAAATAAGAGAAAAAATTAAACCAATGTCTGCCACCATTAAAAATTGTAAACGCAAAAAATGAAAAAACATTTAAAACAGAAAATCGTAATAATTGAGAGATAAATACATGTTTTTGTGGAATGAAACACGCACATTTCATTTATTATTCTCATAAGAATGCTTTGGGTATGGGAAATCCGGGCACGCAACTGATCAGCTGCGGTTGTTGTTGATGTCGTGACCAATCCAACTGCAGCCGCTGCCATCAACTCTATCGCCAAGTGTGCAACTTGTTCGCTCTCTCGTACTCCAAGCCGGTCAACTGGTTGGCTGTCTGACTCTGTTGCCTGTATTGTTCAGTCTCAGTCAACGCGCAAACTTCTAAGTAAACAGTCGAACGTTCTCAGTACAATTTTTTACTTTAAAGTCCGCTCAAGTATTTACTAGGCACTCGGCGTATACGCAATTCGACTTTCTGTATTGATATTCTTATGCTGTCCTGTGGTGCCCCAGTTGCCTGTCCTTTCAAAAGTTCAATTGTCGCTAAAGTGGCTTTTGTATGTCAATAAACTCGCGTGCCACTATCATCGACCGACCAGCTGCTTGTTGCTGCAAACTGCCCCGCTGTCTGCTTTCTTAGTGGGTTGACGTAAAACATTCCAAGGCACTGGCGGGTAAGTTGCCACTGGACGCTTTCAAATCTCATGAAACTAACTGGCAGGCAATGGGCATGCAAATCAAAGCTGGAATTGTCATTCGAATTGTGGTGTCGGTCGGAGTAGAGGTGGAAGAGCAGGAGAAAAAAAATTAAAAAATAAATAAAAAAAAATTTAAATAAATGATAGCAGCGTACAGACAAACCAGAGAGTGGAATTAGTCAGCGACAAAAATTGTGTCAAAATAAAAGCAATATATGAATATAAATGAATTATCTGACAAAATTTTTTTTTCGTGGAATAACACAACTTTTGCATACCCTACCTACCTGAAAGACATTCTGTTACAAATTTCTTGGTAATTATGAGCAACTCTCAAAGAATAATTCTCAGGGACTTATTAAAACTTATTCAACATTATATTACATTATATAATAGAGTTTATTTGATGATTGTTTAATTTTAAGAGGTATAAGAGGAAGGTTGTGCCCATACCATAGAGGTCTCCATAAATTCAAGGGGAAATTATTTAGATTTGGTTACCAAAGATTCACAAAGTCGTAGACCAAAAACTACTACAAATATCGTCATCAGTATAGTTGGCTTTGTAAATTTGTCTATGTCATTTAAGAGTTCAAATTAAATAAGTCCTTTCAGAACTCTTCAGAATATTTCAAAATTACTACAAACTAAAATTGTATTTGTTCAAATCATAATTAAAATTTTAATATTTGGGTGCTCCAATTTAAAGTTCATATATTTTTTTTAAAGTACCTGCGAAATTTCATGCAGTGCGTCATATTATTGTCTTAAAATTGCAAAGAAAACAAAATAATCACTAAAGATATCTGGTAGGGAAACACATTTCGCATAATCATAGACTAGGCTAGGGTTTATTTGGCAATCGCGTAAAATAGAATTCAATTAGTTTGCTCATTGAGCTGGCCATTTTTGGAGCATGGTTAAATGTCGCCCGTCATAGACGCTCCGCAGCCGCGGCCCACGGTCTACCAAGCCACAAATCGGCGCCTCTGTTTCTCTGTCTGCGACTCATTCACTTCCAGCAGCGCCCACGCGTCTCCACAAAGTTGCTGGTCGAACGACAAATCGCACCCAGTTTCCATTGACGCCTCCTGCGAAATTTATGGCTTGCCTCTAACATTTTGCATTCAGTTTTTATTTGTACATATAATTCCGTATTTATCAAGCTTATTTGTTTTTTTTTTTTTTTTCTTTACAGTATACAGACTCGAAATCTCTCTCGAGCATCGACACTGGCAGCGATCGTGTTTGGAGTTTGCCTGTTATGGTGAACGCGGTAGATGACTCATCCTAGAGAGTTACTATACAGGTCACAACTACTGAGACTCGTCATTGGCAACGCAGAGAGGAACGCGCGTCCAACGCGGATTTTTGTCGTCTAACCCACTCACTCTCAAAAAAAAAAAAAAAAAAGAGAAGACTTACGAGCTTATTGTTGTTGACTGGTTTGTTTGCTGCTGGCTTTATTGGGCGATGGCATCACAAAAAATCACCGAGACTCCGACCTCTAAGCTGACACAATTTCGGGTAAGTCATTGAGAGAGTCAAAGGCGACGAAAGCACACTACACTATTAACAAAGACATCCCAGTTTGGCCTACCTCTTTATTTCCCTCCCGCTATCCCCATCCTTTTTATTTTGATATAATTAATTGTACGTTGGCGCAATTAAGCTGACCATTTTGTTTGTTATCTTAATATCTGAGTCAGCCTTTGCTAAGGCACTGCAGACAATTCAATTTCCGTGACATGGCCAAAAACAGACTCTTGAGTTTCTGACAGAACCAAACTAATTAATTTGTTTTTATATACTTATTTTGGTTTATATTTGGTTGTGAGTTAAGCTCGCCCACGCATTCGAAAAATTGGATCCACCAGTGAAACTTCAGTTCATACTAACCAGAAATTGAAACACTGGGAATATAGAAAAAAACGCACCTTCTTAAACGGAGGACTGCTGGTAATGACATGTAGGACTATTCGAACAGAATTGTTAATGGTTTTATGATGTGACCTCAACTGGATTACTTGTCTTGACTAATGAAATTCTACAGCCCGTACTTTAAGAGAAATACTAGTTTTTTCAAGTACATATCATAACCCAGATCTCCCAGCTTCGACAGTGAAAATACATATACGATTTGATATAACCTATACCATAGGGGCCGTCAATCGGTGTTTTCTAACGATTTTTCCGAAGAGGTTATAATATAAGCTTTAAAATATTATAAATAAATTTGCTGTCATTAAAAACTATCGCTGAAAACTAGGCCATCATACATATGGAAGACAGACAGACAGACCGACATGTCACCCTGTTACTTTAGGTAGCTTCTGAGCTCTCCGACGTCTCCTCCCCTATGTCACATACAATTAAACAACCTTATTATACCGTTATACTTTGTAAGGAACAATGTGTAATAAAAGAATATCTGAAGAAACGGTAGAAGTTAAAATATATGTTAATATAACTAACCAACACTCCGCCTAACCATGTGACCTTTTTTGTTTGATTTTATCTAGACGCTTTTATTTCATTTACTTACTTTTTGTAGTACCTTTTATACTCTGTACCTGAAGGATAAAGTGTATATTGTGACGGAACTTTAAAAACCCCTCAAAACTATCCTCAGTATATTCAGGTTACATGATAGATCGTTATAGACATATCCGTCTGTCTGTATAATCGACTATGTGCATGCATACATAATCCATGCACATCAATCATCAGAATTCTCCCCTGGTATTTTGGTTTCTAAATAGCCGCGAACAGTCCCGCTAGGTAAACAAATGAGCACTTTCTGTTGAGCTAGGGGCGGAAGAAAAAGAGTAGACGAACCACAAATCCAGTCCAAAATATCTATTCACCGTATGTTATTTTATGCGTGCCTCAAATTTACCGTAGAATTTCAAAAGCGACAATGTTTGCGACTTGGCTGGGCGGTGGCAATCTCAGCCCTTTTCTCTCACCTCGGGGTGTGCAACAAATGCTAGCCGCCCACTCTATTGCTTGCTATCGCTCTCTATCCGCCACCTCGTTGCTTTGCTGCTGTTGTTATTGTTGGTATTGCCCAACGCCGAGTTGGCCTGGCAACGTCAGGTGCAAAGTGGCCATTGATTTTTGTTATTGACATGCAGGAAATAACAACAATAACAAATCAGCAAACAATTACTTCCCAGCGGCTGTGGCGACTTCGAGCTAGGCTAGTAAGAGGAAGATTCTTGGCAAGTGTCCACTTTGAATACAGAAAGCATACCACTCAAGTACCCCAGCCACCACGCCAGGTGGTGGCCATGGCCGGCTCGAAGGCCAATTATACAGCTAGGACGTTCGCAGCCCCGATTTCGAGATCCACACACGAAGCCACGGCGAGCAATGGCGACTACAAAAGCAGCAAACACATATGAAGCCCGTGCGGGCAACCATTTCACCGGCAACTACTTTGCAAACTCGACCCCAAAGGAGAGCACGGCTAAAACGAATTTCGCTCAGGCGGGACGTGTGGCACGAGGCTATATATATTGGCGGCGTGTAAGTGAATTAAAATGGGGGTGGGGCTACGAGGGCTGCCACAACGGTGTGGGATATGGCCTGTGACCAGTGACCAGCCATATAAACAAAATATTTGAGAATACTCCCACTCGACCAGCACATGGGAGTACAGCAATCTAATTGCTACCACTCGCTTGAAATTGACATGTAAATGGCTTCACTGTCTGTTTCTCAGGACATTTAGAGTTGCTGGGACAGCAGTGAAAATCGTGGTATTTAGTGAGTGCGCTCTCTTTGTGGCAACCGGACGAGGGTAACATTCGGGTAACATGTGGCAAGCAATCGACGACGACGAATCCAATTACGACTATGATTTTGACATACCTGATCACATACTGCCATTAAAACTTAATGAATCCTGGGCAGCTAGACGCTTAATGGAGGCACTTAGTAATTTGCCTCCTAGTTCGAATTCGGCGCCTGTAAGCAGCCGGAAACCCCTTTTCAAGCGATACTGAAAATATATTTTTAATCTTTTCTAGATGCGCTTTCAACAAAGAAACCAACAGGACCAGGAGCAGCGTCGTCGAGATGTGGAGACAGTCAATGGGAATGGATTGAATGCGCCTTTGGCGGTACCAAGTGCTGCCTCCAATCGATTGGTGCCCAATGGCAAAGTGCGGCAAATGTTTGACGAGCGGCGTCGTGGTGTGGGCATCGATCGAAGTCATCCTCTAAAACCTTTGGTGTCCACTTCAACAAGCTCCTCAATGGATAAAAGAACACCTCCACTCGGCATAGGGGATGGCAAAACACTTACTGGAAATTCAAGAATCGCTTGCGGACGCAATACAGCTATGCAAAAGATATCCAAGGGACTTTCTACCATGAGTCTCAAGGAACCCTCTGGCACGTTAAAAACTGCGAAAACTAGCAACGGTAGCACCAACAACAGTAAATATAATGCAGCCGGAAGAGTAAACCGAAATCGTCTGAAACCAGTCATTACCAAGAAAACGCCACCTAGCCCGATGATCTATGGAAACCGATCAATATCCACACCACCAATCAACGCTAAAACTACGCAGAACTTTGTGCGAAGCGCTGGTCAGCGCTCCCCACCATCTCCGAAGGTAAGTGATCAACTCAGCTTTGAACCAAAACTCGAACAACATTTTCTAAATTGTTTAATATTATTTTGGTACAAGGTAAATGCAAAATCCCCTGCTAACCGTGCTATGGTGAGTCCCTCTACAAGTAGCAAAATATATTTATAATTACATAACCATGGTTTTGTAACCCAGCAGGCAGGTTCATCATCGAAGACTCAGGGTATTCCACCGGAGGGGACTGGCAAATGCAAATATTGCGGCCGATGCTTCAACACCGATCGTTTGGGGAAACATGAAAATGTGTGCCAGCGCACAATGACTACCAAGAGGAAGATATTTGATGCCTCCAAGCAGCGTATCAAGGGTACAGATTCAGAGAAATATGTAAAGAAATCTCCGAATCGTGCTCAACAGTACAGCAGTGCGGCCCAGTTTATGTCCCTGAATACAGGCGTAAAGAAGAACAATTGGCGAAAGAAGCACGAGGAATTTATTCAGTCCATACGTGCTGCCAAGCAGGTGTCAGCCCATCTTGCTCGCGGTGGCAAGTTGAGTGATCTTCCGCCTCCGCCTCCTTCCGAGAATCCAGACTACATTCAGTGCCCACATTGCGGGCGACGCTTCAACCAGCAGGCGGCTGAGCGACATATTCCCCGTTGTGCTACTATGATACATAACAAGCCCCGCCGAGACGGACCGCCGCCGTTAAAGAAACGCTAAATGGTCACTTACTGGGCAGCCATCCCATATATATTTTTTGTGATAAAGGAATCGATGAATGAAACGGCATTAAAATAATTTTGTATTTGATCCTATATTGTTTTCGTTAGTCGGAAAGAATTTCAACGTCCGTGGAAGTCTGGCTGGGCTTTTCCCGCTCAATAATCGCTTTGACCGCTTCTGCTGCCTGCTGCATTTCTAAACCTTCCAACATGTATGCCCAGTTGTCGAGGGTGGCATCATCATCGTCTGATATCCAGTTGGTCAGCATTTTTATACATGCTACGGCGGCCGTGGGGTTTTCCATTTGGAAGTAAAGTAGTTCATCATTGGTGAAGCCAATTTTCTTTCCAAGCTTCATCCAAGGCTCTCCAATGAGCGGGGCAATCTCCTCGATATGCGAAGCGGTTACCATTAAGGGTTTTTCATGTTCACCATTGTCATCTTCAACCACAGGCTCGGTGTCTTCAACTTCAAGATCTTGTTCTGGTTCTGGTTCCTGCAAGGCAACTGATTCTTCTTCTATTTGTTCAGGTGCAGTGTTCGATACCAGAAGTCCATTGCTACAATTTTCGGAAGATGTATTTATAGAACTGCCACCCTCAGCATTGGGTTGCTTAGCCACTTCCTTTTCCCGAATCATCCGCTTGCGTACAATTTCCAAATAGTCGGAGATTTTACAAGACGGCTGGGACACAAAGGTAAAGAAATGTGGAGTTTGTAACGCCAAGAGCCGCAGAGCTCGCCAATCAAAAGCCGCATCATTCTTTTCATGTGGCGTTTCTAAATATGCTTCTAGTTGTGGTAAGAAATTCCGTTGTTCGCTTTTACAAGCCTGTAAGTTATCCGGCGAGTGGTTCCATAGGCGAGTCAAACTATCACTGCAAAAAAAAGGAACAATTGAATGCTTAAATTGGGAAAAATATATCCACTTACTTCCCAAGGTAAAATTTTCCATTGCGAGCGGAATCACGCAAGCAGTCGCCCAAGGGACGTTTTGGACGCTTAGCCTGTGGAGGCTTGTTTTCGTCTTCGGAGAGATCTGGATCTTCAGGCTTCTTGAATTCCTTACAGCCATCATTCTTCCAATTATTCCACATCTCCTCGCGATTGAGCATATGTTGGACTGTTCGGGCAAATCGCTTACCATTTGGCGGGGTCTCTTCTAGTAACTTATAAACTAATGATTCAGTTTCCTTTATGAAATCCGACTGGGTGGAGGTGAGCGTGTAAGAGTCTCTGGAAACATCACGAAAGTTCAATAAATTGGTATTAATAGTACCAAGCGGACTTACATTTTGAACTTCACAGTCACCTGGAGATACTGAAAGAGTATCAAAAACTGAAGCAACACAGACCGTCGAAAATTTGAGTCGGACAGTTGCAGGGCCAGTAACTTTGGATTGGTTAAAAATTTGGCAAAGAAATGACTCGATTTGCGCACGTTCATTGTAGAAGGACCATTGACAGCCATAACATCAACTTCCATAGCCTGTGATTCCTCGTTATTCTCGTAGCTGCTTTGTCGACTGTCTTCCAGTTTGAAACTCGAGAATGATTCTAGTATGGTCTCTGCGTGCTATATATAAGTATACAATCAATAAATATTAACTCAATCTTAAGCTGCAAAAACATACCATTTGAAACATCTTCCACTGTGCTTTACTATAACATTGATTGGGATTACGGAAGAAATCCTGTAGGGACCAAAACTTACAGTACAGGTCATAGTCGATTTTGAGAGGTATGTCTTCAGCGGTATCTGCAAGCTCTTTGTTTTCTATGTCATCGTGTTCCTTACTATCTAATCCATATTCTGTAAAATTCTCCAAGTTAAACTCGGATACAATGTTAAGGCCGGAACGCTCGGAGAACGGAAAGAATTTCGACAAAAACAGTAAAATACGCCCACAAAAGACGGTGTTCTGCGTTCGGGAGAGACGCCGCAGAAGATCGTTACACATTCGCAGAATGTTGTTCTTGCAAGAGGAGAAGAATATGTCCTCCTTCCACACCTCAACTAGCTCTTCCACAAATTGAAATATTTGTTCGCACTTATCCAATGTAACAACATCAAATGTGTCACCAAGTAGAACTACAGGTATGGTGTTGGACACTATTTCAGCGCGCGTAGCATCCACCGAAAGGCGCACGAGTGCACCTACTTTGTCAACCTCGTTAAGCCGCTTCATAAGTACTTCCCTGAAGGCTTGGTCCATCGGTGACCGTTTGTCGTGCTCAGAGTTACCAGCAAAACTGTTATATTCATTGACTAAAACATCAACTTTTCTATCCTCGATGGCTTTTTCCATGACTTTCTGCAGACAAAAAATATTAACTGTATTGTTTTTTTAATTCTTTTTTACTTACTTCAAAGGACGCCTGTAGAGCAAAAAAATTTGCGGACCTTTGTGGGACAGCCGCAGCTATTTCTTCAATTGGTGTTGGCGTCATGGTCCCGCTTGCTTTGTAAGAAATTAAAAATTAATATTTAATCGCAAGCAACACGCAGTAAAACTTACAATATAATTGTTGTCAATTTTTAGTTCTGAATTTGAGTGAACAATAAATGGTTCATTTAAAAGAACTAAATAGTTCATGGAAACCCGAACATTTTCCAGCACTGTTCTGTTCGCAGATTGTTTTAAAAATATTCCAACGCTATCTTCGGAGTGGCGAAGACTACAAACTCTTTTCGAAATTTCTCCCATAAATCACATGGACGGGATTGGTCAGTAAGTGTCGCAAATATTTTGTTGATCTATATTATGTAATCGTCCGAACTGGCACACATGTAGGATTATTTTATTGAGAATGGTCAATGATATATATGACATATATACGATATAGTGCTACGATCTAAATGAAATCTTGAAAGAAATCGGTTAATATATGTGGAATATTGTCGGAATAAAATTTGAAGAGTAAAAAGAAGAGAATAAAAGAAACACAAAAGTTTTTAAACAGCAAAAACAGATTTCAAAATTAAAATCCAAATCCTTATAATAAAAAAAAAAATATAATAAAAATTAAAAATTTTTCACAAGATTAATAAGCAAAGAATAAAATTTGCCTCACTCCAAAAAAAGTCAATATGAAAAAAAAATCGTAGGGATTCAAATTTAAATGCTTTTAATAAAAAAATTTATAAATTAAGAAAAAAAAATAGAAGAAATTGCTCCTCTCCGAAGACAGTTGAAATAAAAATGAACGAATTAACTTAAAATTTTCTAAGACGACGGCTTGAAATTTATCGAAATCAATAGGGCCTACTGCGTTTTTTTTTTTTTTTTTTTTTGTAAATTTTAAGTTGATATAATTCTCCATTTCCAAGTAGTCGGAAACAAATTGAAAGCATTACTGATTCAATAAAACTCTGAAAACCATATTACAAATTCACTTTCAAATGTCTTGGATCTAATGTGGGAGTTATTTCTAAGACCGATTTAGGTTCGTATGGCAGCTATATGATATAGTGGTCCGATCCGGCCGTTCCCGACAAATGTGCTGCCTATGTATTAAAAAGCCTATATACCCAGTTTCATCAATATAGTTCCAAAACTGAGAGACTTGTTTGCATAGAAATAGACGGACAGATGGACATGGCTATATCGACTCCTATAGTGATTCTAATTATTCTAGAGGCAACTTTTGGGATCTACGATGAGTGGTTCTGTGCGTTACAAACATCAGAGCAAAATGAGTATACTCCTTTTTTTAAATATACAAATTAGCGGAATGTTTAAACGTTCTACTTGTAATCATGCTATTTTAAATGAAATTTAATTTTTTAATCACAAATTCCGTCAAAACGTTCAATATTTTATTTATGTTTACAAACACGAAATTATGCCAACTAGAAAAAAATATGAGCGCCGGACTCAAGCCAGACTTTCGGGCTTTTGTCAGAGATTCGAAAGTGGGAGAATAATAAAACCATAAGAGTACCTTGTTCTAAGCACCTTATTGATAACCTCAAGCCGAAAGACACTATTCAGCAATTGAAAAGCGGCACTTCCCGCAGTCGCAAATAGCATGCATGTAGAACAGCATCACTTGCTCGGAGTCGTATGGCTCTTTGCCTTACTTCTAATATTGCCACCCGGTATACAAAGCCGGAGTTTATTTGAAGAACTGACAACATCAGAAGCCTATGAAATCATTAGACAGGCCAAAGCTGCTAGCATTCGAAACTATCTTAACGACAGCGTGCCGCCCTGCAATGACTTCTATTCACATGCTTGTGGTAAATGGAGCCGCGTGAATCCGCGGGACTCGCACTCACCCAGTGATATGTTCGATTGGGCACATCAGGGTTACCTGAGACGAGCCCAAAAGTTGCTCGAACAGGCAAAAATAAGTACAGATAGCATAATGGA
Organism: Scaptodrosophila latifasciaeformis; assembly: GCA_037075145.1. Classification (NCBI taxonomy): domain Eukaryota; kingdom Metazoa; phylum Arthropoda; class Insecta; order Diptera; family Drosophilidae; genus Scaptodrosophila; species Scaptodrosophila latifasciaeformis. The sequence continues at coordinate 937,272 of JBAMCM010000019.1, forward strand.
CTCCAGAGTGAAGTACTTTTACGACTCTTGCCTTAATCGGACAGTTCTCAAGGTAAATCAACGTGCCAAGCTGCTCAGTTTACTAGACGAGTTTGGCGGCATGCCAGCTTTGAAGGGGCACGACTGGCAAGAGACTAAATTCAATTGGGAGGACACGATAGTATCACTTTTAAGCCGCTTTGGTGTCCAAACTCTACTGGGCATCCAAATAGAAGCAGACTACATGAACAACGAAGTCGGTCGACTATTTATCGGTCAGGTAAAAAACATGATCAGTCACCAAGCCGTAATTTATTATGCCGGCGCAAAATTGATATTAAAAAATCATTTGGAAAAAATGTTGGGTCTGAGTGAGACTAAGGCCAACCAAGTTGCCACTGAAATCATAAACTTAGAATCTGAGCTGGCCCGTGGTATAAGTGAACCATTCGATGGAATTGCTGAACCAGACAAAGCACGTTTGCGAATGCTAGATGAGATGAGCGAATCGTACAAGCCAACTCTAAACCTTACTCGTATTGTTAATAAGTGGCTTGGATATGAGTACCATCTTCCGGTGTACGAGTATGTGGAAAGCTATTTATGGAATCTGCGGAAGATTGTGGAGAAAACGCCGAAACGGATTCTCTCGAACTTTATGCTATCCAAATTGCTCGTAGAATTTGAGATTCAGGTGGAAGACACACATGCCAAACAGCAGAAAATATGCGTTTCAAAAACAGTTAAATATTTCGGTATTTACATGGATCGCCTAGTCTATCGTTCCCTGGAAACAGACAGCCCCAGCACATCATCGGAAATAAGGAAACTTTGGCTTCAGCTAAAAGATGCATTTAGAACAATACTTGAAGCACCATCGGCTGACTGGATGGGAGATCAGACGCGCAAATTTGCGCTATCAAAACTAAGGCATATGGACTACGAAATAGCTGGTTCTAAGCCACACAATTTTGAGCAACTATTTGACAACCTTATTATCAGTACGGAAGACTATTTCGAAAACGTACAGCGTATCCTAGAACTGCGAGGTCGCAAACTCCGCAACAAAATTCAAAGTCCAGCACTCAAAATCTTTGAATCCTTGAAGAGTCCCCAATACTATCCAGAATTTAACATGGTGACTATTCCAACGGCTTTAATGCAGCATCGGTACTTTTGGGATGAGGCGTATCCAATTGCTCTTACATTTTCCACCATCGGTTCAGTCTTAGGGCACGAAATGGGTCACGCTTTCGATGATATCTCTCGTAAATTTAACGGTGAAGGCAAATTCATTGATTGGTGGAATGCAAATTCTACTACAGAGTTCGAAAAACGAAAGCAGTGTTTAATTGATTATTTTACTACATTTCAACGCGGTACAGGCGTAGTCCCACATTCTAATGCTCAGTCAGAGAATATTGCAGACAATATAAGCATTCGAGTTTCCTACTTAGCTTACGTTCGCTGGCTGGAGCAAAATAGCGAACTTTCAAACTCCACCGAGACATTACCTAACTTATCCTATACCCCGGAGCAGTTATTTTTTATCACCCTGGCCCAGTTGTGGTGCTCCGATACACTGTTATCCTGGTTTGGTTCGGTGTATGTCCACGATTCACACTTACCAGACGATATACGAGTTTCCGGCATGATGGCGAACTTTAATGAATTCGCTAGAGCCTTTCAATGTCGCGTGGGAACAAATATGAATCCAGTGGAAAAATGTGTGATCTATTAATGTACCACCATTATCATAAGTCTTATTGTCTTTTTACAATTTTAAATGACAAATAAACTATTGAGTTACATTATATTTAATTTGACAAAGATTTTCTCTGATTGTGTATTTTTCTAGCACATTATCAGTCGATAGCTCTCTTAAGAGAGCTCTCTCTTAAGAGTGTAAAAAAAGTTATATGTATATTTATGTTTATATCAATGTATACCCCAAGATTAAAGCCTCTTCAAATGAGATCAGTGAACATCGCAGATATTTCTGAAACCTATTATCAACCAAGCTGGCCAATCAGGAGGCGACCTTTGATTCTCGACGCAGTAATGACATAAGAACAAGGTGATCGGTTAAAAGAAGCAACCATGATGATAAATGAAAATGAAGTCCCTTTGATTCCTCTATATAGGCAAATGGACTAGAAATATAAAATAATCTTTTTAGACCCTTATCCGGTTTTGGTTTATGTTCGTTACATAAATTTCTTGCAGTATTGCGTAAATTCTTTGGTAATTTTTATTAACTTTTTCAAGAAAATGTATATTACATAATAACTTTAATTGCTACTTACAATTATCTATAAGCTTTTTATGTTAACAGATTTTTGTATTGCTGCAGATCATTGACATATTTCGTTAGCTTTTGTTAAATAGCTTATCGCTCATCATGCATTATCTTTTGAGGCGTGTGTTCGTGTAAATTATTGAAATTAAAATCTTACAATAAGTTTGGTAATATCGTTTTAATTTTTAAAATACATTTCACTTGCATGTGTTAGTGGTTAAAAATTGTTTTTAGTAGTAGTTGAGTTGTACCTGCTTACTAGTTTAAGATCCAAAGGTTAAAAAAAAAAATTGCTTTAAAATTAATTTCCAGTTTTCAACATGGCCAGAGCCTTTCAACATATCGATAGGACATAACAATGATAAATATATATATATAATAATTAAATGTTCAATCACTGAATTGACATAATCTATTTTTAGTTTTTAATAAATAAAAAATAAAGTATATAAGCATATATTTCTTTATTTTTGATTTCGATTATAACAACTACAATAGGAAGAATATCTTATTCATTTCAGCAGCGGAATTCATTTTGTTTTACGTTATTTTTTCTACCTGATCTATTCATTCTGATTCTACGGTCTGAAACTTAATCGATTGGGGAAGCGAACTTACACTAAAAATGTAAAGAAACCTAATAAGAATTAGTTAAAAAAAAGTTCAACTAGGAAGAGTTTCTTTTTCCTTAAAAGTTGTATTTCTCTTAAGTTCGAGTTTTATTTTTATTGAATTCGTTATAGTTCTATATATGCACTTTTTTATATTTTATATTCGACGAGGTACAAAGTTATATATTTGAAAATTAGATTCTAGATTCTGTTGTTCTTGTCCTTGTTAGTGTTTTAAGCATAATGAGGTACACATGTAACAATCATCATCTTAATCATAGTTCTCAGTATCGTTTTCATTGCAATTGAATGAGTAGTGGAAGCTATGCTACATTTATGAGTAGAGTATTAAATAGTTGAAATCACGTACATTTTTGGATGCATGGATGAGTTGTATGTAAACTTTTTTTTTAAGAACAACCACTATCAAATCATCGATAAATCAATTTTATTGATAGATTGTGGTCATATTAATTGCTCGGAGACGCATCAAAATATTTTCATTTCATTTTGAGGTGTTCTTTTCATTATATTTTTTTTTGTATAAACTTAATACTTAATACCACAGTCGAAGTATGTACTATTATATATATATATATGTAAATATATATAATATGTATTTATCTATATATTGTTACTGTTACAGCATTCGTCCTATACACGGTATATATATTTTATAAGTGATTCGATTACATATTTCATGATTTTGCTGATGCTGTTATATTCCTGCATTATACTTCGTCTTATTATTTAGCCATTCTGGACCAAGTCACCTCATCGAGGTGTACTTTTTCACCAAATATTCCTCAATGCCAATTTGTATGTCACATTTGCTTTTGAGATTTATCAATGTTTGGTAAACGGGTCATAGTTCCACATGAGCTAATGGTTGATCCGTGGTATTATTGCTTATGTTGCAAGTCTGTGTTGACATCCATTCAAAGTCCTTTATGGTGGCCTAAAACAACATAAAGAATACCAAGAAAGATATTTAATTATTGTTTGATTTTTTTTTTTAATAAAAAAAAAATTTTAGAAACCTTATGCATTGAATAGACAGCGACAACAACCAACACATGCATAATGTTGTGAGAGTTCAGATAAAAGTCAACCAAACCGGGAAACCACTTCTCGGGTATTCGCATGGCTCCAATAGCACCACCCAGAATCGAAACGCCGTCCTGAAATCAGTAATATAATCGGTAAGCTGTAGTAAATATTATAGCTGGCTCAGACTAGCAATAGGCGTTGGAATTAGTCCGTGTAAAAATACATACAACAAATTCACTTACAACTTCAACCTATGCACAGGCAGGCCAGCCAAATATATATGGTTCATTAATAAGTAATTAATAAGAATAAAAAAATTAGTAAAAATTTGAAAAAATGTACGCACCTGCAGGTAGACATGGGATAAAGCCATGTGGCTGCCACCCACCATACCACGTATGCGCAGAAAAGTAAGCACGGAACGCATGGAAAAGGGCAAGGCAAAGCACAGCCGCCGCTGCCAAGGAGAGCTGGCTGTCAAAGCCTATTCACAGAGATCCGTCAGTATATATTTGTGCAGATATTACACCAAAATCATTGTATTATTACCTTGTAAAGACCCCAAAGTGAAAGTAGACAATATGATACGATTATGAGCCACTTAAATTTAGGTGTGAAACAGAGAGTCGTGGCAGTCACCAAGGGCAGGGCACCTGAAAGAAGCTCATAACTCAGTGTACGAGTACAGCATTTGAAATGTACAATTACTTACCAAAACTTTGGCTTACCCAGATCCCAACCATATCCAGTTTCAATAGTGTATAGTAAACATTTTCACCTTTCTCGATGTTCATAAATAAATGGTAGACGAAGCTGCCGCACCACGGCGCAACAGAGCCGAAGACATGACAAAATGATAGAAATCTATAACCCTTATCCCATGGCATAAGTCCAGGTACTATTGCCAATATATAGACAATGGGTATTGCTAAACAACGAAAACCAAAACAATAACATAATTTAATATTTTGAAATTTTTCATGTGACAGTTTGACGAAGTCTAATCTTCTCTGTGTACTTCAGAATATAAGAGAATTCAGTGTGATTTATTCTCTCTTATGCGATAACAGAGTGACCTACCGCCATAAATGCGACATTGTAAATTCTACTAATGTATAAACTTAGACTCGGCTTGATAAGCTGGACTAGCCAACTAAGACCCGTTTCCGATCAGTTTTATTAAGAGCGAAGAAGACGCGAGACTATGTGTATTTTTCGGCAATTTAACTGGCCGCTTTGGATGCCATTTATGGGACTAGTTTGTACTTTAATAGCATCGACGGCCATGGCATCGCCCTATAATGGTACGCAATTCCATGATGACCTAACGTCGGACTTTGCAAAACAGATAATGCTCCGAGCTAAGCAGGCTGAAATGAGTTCCCTGCTCAATCCCAACGTTCAACCCTGTGATGACTTTTATACATATGCCTGCGGTAACTGGCATCGATCTAACCCTGCACAGCTACTCAATCACGTAATGACAGATACGTTTCAGCTCATTTCGAAAGGATTCGATCGCCGTCTGCATCAACTTGTGAAGTCAAATAATTTGCAAGATGAACTCGAAAAGAAGATGCAGCACTTTTTCCATTCTTGTGAATTGGTACACCGCGATGATGTGCATTATAAGTTAGCCCTTGAGAATGTATACCGGGAATATGGGGAATTACCAGTTTTGGTGGGTGACCAGTGGAACGCATCTTCTTTTAATTGGTGGCAGACTGTTGCTCGTATTCAGCACAAATATGGGAAAAATATAATTTTGGGTGTTGATATACTACCCGATCTGAAAAATAATACGGTAAAAAAGGTCTATCTAGGGCCACCCACTTATCAAAAAGCAGGCAACTCTCGCATCATTAATGCCTTTGAGGACGCCAACAAAGTCCACGATATGGAAGTATATTTCGGTGTCAATAAAAAAACTGCCAAGCAAGCTGTCAAGGAACTAAATAAGTTTGAGAACACTTTAATAAACGGAGTAGTCAATCAACGAGATACTTCTATACAGGAATTGCTCACTCTTGTCTCAGTCGAGGCTTTAAATAAAAATTACTCAAGTTACATCAACTTCACAGAGTATTTTACAATAGTTCTAGGGGAACATATTCCTGAAGATATCTACATCTTTGATGAGTCATACATAGAGAATATCTTTAAGGCCATAGAAGAAACACCGGCTCACGTATTGGCTAATTACATTTTAATGCAGCTACTTGATACCTATCTACTGGATGCGAGCCCAAAGGAAATGAACAAATGGTGTCTAGAAAAAACGAAGAAATTCTTCGGCAGTTACGTGGATTATGCTGTTTATAAAAGATACCGAAACGAAGCCGCCGAGTCCGAAGTTTTCAGAGTGTGGGAAGAAATTAGGGCCACATTTCGACAGAACCTAGCTGGGGACAAACTAGACTGGATAGCCAACGGAACACGCATCAAAGCTATTGAGAAACTAGAACATATGGAACTCTCAATTAACACCTATGAAAACGAAAATTTTGAGAGCCTCTTTGGAAATGTCACAATTGATCGCCTCAATTATGTTAGCAATGTGCAAAATATTTTAGTAGCCCAAAATGAACACAATTTCCATCACGAGGGCAGTTCAGAAAACGGCCTGGAAAGCACTGAAATTTTAAGTTACACACCAGCCTATGATATATTGAGTAATAAAATCAAGATTCCCGTAGGAATGCTACAACCACGGTACTTTTGGGATGTAAATTATCCGCAGGCCCTAAAGTATGCCACTTTAGGGTACCTTATCGCGCACGAAATGATCCATGGCTTTGACGATGATGGCCGTGACTATGACGAGAAAGGGAACTTGGCTCCCTGGTGGGACGCCAAATCGAAATATGAATTCGATGAGCGACGCAAGTGCTTCCAGGCTCAATATCATAGTTACAAATATGGAGGATCTAAGCTTCCGGACAGTAAATTACAATCGGAAAATATTGCCGACAATGCGGCCGTAAAACTAGCCTATGCCACCTATCAGCGTTGGCTCGCTAAACACTCCACAACGAAAGAAAATATCGAACAACAGGAGACTCTAGAGGGGCTGAGTTTCAATAACCGGCAACTGTTCTTTGTAGCTTTTGCACAGCTATGGTGCGTGGATGTCCAAACCTTTTTCCAGTCATCTGTAGCCTCAAGCAGTCTTCATGCACCGAGCATGTACCGTGTTATCGGTACCCTATCTAATTTTCAAGAGTTTTCTTGGGTCTTCAATTGCAAACAAGATGCCATAATGGATCCGGAGTATAAATGTGCTATTTATTGAATACGAAAAAAATTGTTAAAATGTACTATTCTGTGACATATAAAAAATTTAAATAAAATACCCTCTTGGGTCTAATCCAAGCTGACCGCATACATGTGACATTTTATTCGAGGATTCATGGTTGTTCCTTTGGCACATCGGAACTCCTGCGAAAAGCCATGGAAATTCGACAGGGCCCCGATGACTCGATAAGCATTAGGTGTGTGAGTATCCAGAAGAGAAATTTTATCTTTGAACGGCTCACTAATGTCGTTGCACCAGAACTGAGCATAGCTTAGAAAAAAAAGCTGCTGGGGCGATTGTCGCAGATTCGGAAGCATCTCCATTTTTAGGCTTACTGTGGGAAGCTGCTTTAGGTATTGAATGTATACACTGTAGGCCAACTGAATGGCTGCATTGTCGGCGATATTTTCAGCTTGTAAATCACTTTGCGGAAGATAGTGGCCAGCATACCGGAAGAGTCCATATTGACGTTTAAAGCAGGATTTGCGAGTTTGGAATTCGGAGCTAGACTTTTCGTCCCACCAAGCTGACAGATTGCCGTTCTGGTCATATCTTTGACCAATATCATCGAATCCGTGCACCAACTCATGAGCCAACAGGTATCCCAAGGTTCCGTACTTCAGAGCACGCGGATAGAAACGAGACCAAAGGAAGTTCGGTTGCAAAAGAGCAACAGGCAGGCGTACAAGGTTCTTTGTAGGTATGTACGAGGGCGATGCAGAGATCTGATGGGCAGTTGTGAACTCCTCAGCACTTCCATTGAGGCTAGCGAAGCGGACTTCATTAGCTAGCCGCAGTACTGCTCCCAAATTTGAAAGGTAATCCCGGGGCGCTACAAACAAAGACTCATAACGTTTAGTAAAATTCACATCCGCATACCCATTTATCTCTAGTTTTGTTGCATTTAGTTTTTCCAAAGCAGATTTGCGGGTCATTACTGTTATCCAATCTGACGTCTGACTTTCCAGCGTGTTTCGGAAGCTGTCCTTAATTTCCTTCCATACAGACTGGATATCGTTTAGAATGTGTAGATTACTAAATTTGCGGTATACCATGTAGTCAAGTAGCTCTGGAAACATTTTACGTACTCTAGTTAGACATTGCTCCACAGGAGAGGCTTTAAGATGGTAATAAAAGCGTTCCACCAATTGCAGAAAAATGTAATTTGCTAGTACATACGGAGGAGTCTTGGCAATAACGGTTTGCAAATTTGACTGATAGGCAGGGACATACTCATACAACGAGTCGTTGGGCACTTGGCCTAAAACCATTTCTATATAATGCGTCAGATTCAATCCAGGTGCATATGACGCAGCCAACTCATTTGGAGTACGACTCTGCATATAATTGCTGGCTGGTTTTTCCGACTGTAAATCGACCATACCTTTTGCCAAAGACACCTCCAGCTCTAAAATCTCGGTTGCAGTCTTAGACGCTAATTGCTGGTTTACCCCCAAGTGCTGCTCAAGATCAGCTGCCAGTGTCTTTGCACGTTCATCTCTGTAGGACTGAGCGATTTCACTTATATATAACGTCTTCGACTCTAGTCCCAAACGCTGTGGCTGGCCAATATACAGACGATTCCGACTTTTGTCATGTAAATCAGAAGCCACATCCAGACGTATCAATATATCAAGCCCATATTGGCGCTTAATACGCGCCACTGTACTTAACCAATCAAAAGCATGGGCTGGCCACTGCTGACCCGGAAGCGAAAGTACTGGCATGCTGCCAAACTCCGACACAATCTCTTGCAATTGCCGACGGTAGAGCTCTTTTGATATATTCCGATAAAGCAAACAAGAAGCATAAAAACGTTTCAGTTTGAGTATGGCCGGTTCGTCCGTAGTGGGGTCGCTGGCCTGCTCTAGCAGACGCTGTTGCTTATGATAATAGGCCTTGTTCAAAAGCTGATAGTTATTCGTTTCGCGCGGTTGCATTCCATCGGCGGGATTTATTTTGGCCCAGTTTCCGCAACTATATTGGAAGAAGTTGTCACAGGCATCTGATTCGGGACTTAAATAATTCCCCATCTCGGCTGCCTTAGCCAGACGCATTACTCGCTGGACATAGGTGGTGTCATTGTGCTGGGAAATGAGCTGCTCTTGGAGTTGGATCTGTAGCTCCGACTGCGGCTGGGGTAGGGCAAGCCCGCAGCCGCTGAGGGATAGTTTAAGCGCGAGGAAAATAAGCATGCGATTCATCGCAAACATTGAAAGCTACTGAGGAGAATTTCGACAACGCACTTCCGAGATTTGCGATTGCCAGAGCTGAGCGAAGGCGAAAGCTTAGGCCGTCTTATCACTGAACGTTCGTTAGTCCCACACACTGTGCAAGTCAGAGGAATGGAGACAAAATAGAGAGGGAGACAAGACTCGTACACTGTGGCTCAGTGGTTAGTGCGTGACAAGCTCACGCATTTACAATAAACTCACGCAATTTACTTAATATACTGAAATGATTTTATGTCAAGGTATTTTCTCTCCAGCTCAGAAAAAAATGAGAAAATACTTAAAAGTGCTCACAAGTAAACAAATACTATGAATATTTATTTTTGTTATTAATAACATTAGTGGGCACTTGCACTGCCACACCGAAATTGTTCAAATTAATATTCTATAAACGCATTTTACTTAATATTCGTATTGATGTATACGGTGGAATTACTTGAACTGCAAATCACGAACCCCAGAACGCATTTAATGTGATTTTTTATCAGAATTCGTATATATTAAGAACAGCTGATAAAATGTTTTAATAGAACCGAGATGTACTGTAGCTTGTAGCTTTCTTAGAATTCGTAATCTTTATTCCAATAGATAAAGTACCTTAATCCTCTACATTCTCATCTCGAGCAAGAGAGTGCCTTTCCAATCTCAATTTTCAGAACGATCTATGTATATGAGAGACAGATGATAACCTCTTAGGTCAATCTAAGCTCTCCCCTGAGAGTTAATCAATCATGGGTCTGTTTATCAGCTACAAAGAAATAAACCATCCCAAAGCTGAAACAGTTCAGTTAGTATTTTTCATCGCTCTGAATAGGAACGAAAGTAGTCAAAAACAAAACGATGCGATGCCTTTGGCTTTTCTTGTGTCTATTGTATGCGACTCAGCACTCGGTCAAGGCCGCGCCAGCAGATCGTATTAGCAATACAGAAGAGAGTCCTGCCTTTGTGGAAGATGTGATGCGTCTGGCTAAAGCGGCTGATATGAGCAATTACATGAATGAGGGCATAAACCCATGCGACAACTTTTATCGATTTGCTTGCTACAATTGGCCGAAAATACATCCAGCCAACTTAATTGGAGACCCTACAACGGGCTTGCTGGAACGCCTTAAGAAAGCTCTTGACCGGAAAGTGATTCAAATGTTAAAGAATGATGCAGACATCCATGATAGCGCTGAAGATAAGCAGGTCAAACGTTTTTTTAAGTCTTGTACACGTCTAGCAGAGAGTGACAATCACCAGTACACTGAAAAATTGAAGTTACTAATCAGTGAGTTTGGCGAAATGCCTGCCATTGCAGGTGATCACTGGCAACAAGATAAATTTGACTGGGTGGAAACAATTGGTCGAATAGCCTACCGTTACGGTATTCAGGTGATTTTTGGTGCAACTGTACTCGCTGATTTCGCAGACAATGAAGTCAATGTGTTATACATGGGAGAACAGTCATTTGCCCTTGAGAGTCGAGGTATGTATCTGGATAATCATACAGCCGCATACAGAGAGGCCTATCGTATTAAGATATCTGATACCTTAAAAAGTAATTTGGGCATTGATAGTGTGGTGGCACTTCGGACAGCTACCGAGATCATTCAGTTTGAGGTTGAGTTGGCTCAAGGCCTGCATGATGACAACGACGGCACCAACTTAAATGAACTCGCAACACGGACCACTGTAGCTGAAATGCAAGGCCGCTATGCACCAACCTTAGATATAGTAAGGTTTTTGGAAATATCATTAAACGAGAATATTACAGGTGTTCTTTACGAATACAACCCGACTTATCAACAAAATTTAGTAGAGGTAATTCGCCGCACACCTCAGCGGACCTTAGCCAATTATATATTTTACAACTTAGTTTACAACTTCATCACGAAAGTTGACAAGACAAAGGCCAAGCAGGAGAAGCACTGCACCACAGCTACCAATAAACATTTCGCTAAGAATTTGGACAATATGATCTACCGGAGGTATAATAATAATGCCACTGCTGCGGACATCGAACTTATGTGGCAAAAGCTAAAGGAAACCTTCAAGAAGACCTTGCAATCGGGTGAATTGGACTGGATTGCTCCAAAGACACGAAGATATGCCATAGAAAAGCTGGAAGCTATGACACTGGTCATAAACTCGTATGCCGACGAAAATTTTACAGCTGAATTTGAAGGACTCAATTTGCAGGATCATGATTTTGTTGAGAACTTGCGTCAGACATACATAGTGGAGGCTGAAAGCATGCGACGTAAGCTTCACGAACCAGCTACTTCACTAGATGTAGACGAAGTGCTTAGTTTCACGCCAGCAAATCTCTTAATTGAGAACACAATCAAAATGCCGGTGGCCTTACTTCAGCCATACTATCTATGGGCTGCCAGTTATCCCAATGCCATTAAGTTCGGCTCCTTAGCTACTCTGGTGGGCCATGAACTAATTCACGCCTTCGATGACACCGGACGCAATTTCGACAAGCACGGTAACATCCAAGAATGGTGGGACCCGGAATCTACAGAAAACTTTGTCAAGAGACAACAGTGCTTCTCAAAGCAATATGGTCGCTATATATACAATGGACGATATCTACCAAGGGCTGTTACTCAATCTGAGAATATAGCGGATAATGGTGGCGTGAGATTGGCTTACACTGCTTATCTCAATTGGTACAACGAAGCGGTGCGCAATGGTCAGGATTTGCGGAAGGAAACTCTGCCCACAATGAATTACACAAGCAAACAACTGTTCTTCATTAGCTATGCTCAGATTTGGTGCAACGATGTGCACCCCAAGATTCGGGATCTCCAGACAGCAACAGATCAGCATGTGCCAGGTCAGTTTCGAGTGATTGGACCTCTATCAAATTACAATGAATTTGCTAAGGAATTTGGCTGCACCAGTGGCTCGAAAATGAACCCAATTAAAAAATGTCAGATTTATTGAAAAGCAAAATTCTTCTTATGTGCACCACAGAAATGTATTACTTTTATAATTTTTGATTGAAAATACTCTCTGTTTGAAAATACTCGTCTTGTTGAATTGAATACATAAATGTTTTATATGAAGAGTTATGTTGTTTTCTCCTTTTTTTATTGATGTCCAGTAGTGTAGCGAAAATCATTCGATTCTTATAATTTACTGAAAGACAAATTTTTCTTTTCAATCAACCAAATGATAAACAAAGGAATAAAAAATCCATAGTTTTAACAATATTTACTGGTTGCAAGTAAATGTGCGAATCCCTGACGCTCAATTGTTGGGCGAAGACATTCAACATTAAGCATTATCGAAAAACACCTTTAACCTGCGTAGAACAATAAGGGTTCAAAGTTCAAGTTCGCTACCATTGACGGTATTTAAGATCTTTTCAATCAAAGGGTTAAATTCTAGTTATTCTGTTTATTCTTTAGGTACTTTGTGAACATTTGGACCCTTTGGACTTTTCGAATGAAAGTGTATTCGAAAGCTTCAAAAATATTTCTGCTTTTTTTCAACGGGCAAAGAAAAAATATTTCCGCCTCCATAATACTTACGTGAAATAGGCTTGACATTAATCTATTTACAGCCATACACTTGGCTTTGACCGTGATTGTTACGGAGGCCCGGTCGATAAATGAACAAGTCTTGCCCACCCCGAAGAAGCTCCATCAGGGGTTCTTTTTTCTCCACCTTTCTTATAGACTATACACTTACCGTGTGTTAGAATATTGATGGTCTCGTTGTGCCAATAAAAGAGACTTAGTAAGCAGCCCTTGAACGTCTGCAGAGGTCGGTATCCCTTAAGCACGTATGGATTGAATTGCAAATACTGTGGCATATCCTGCCAGTGAAGCAGATTGGCTTGCATCGGGCTAGATCCCAAGCTAGAAGCATTACTGGCGGTTGCTGGTGTGGCTGGCGGGGTGCTGGGCGTAGCGCCCGTGCTGGTTGTCACGGTAGTTGCTGTCGATGATAGCAAGGCAGACATTGGCGTTGTGGAAGCGTTTGTGGAAGACGTTGACGTTGTGGGCGATATCGAAGTGGCCAGCTCAGGCTGTGAAAGCGTTAGTTGTTGTTGCTGTTGTTGTTTTAGGGGCTGCTGCTCAAAGGCACAATAGGGATGCAGTCCAAAATAATCGGTTGAATCTGTCACACCCGTCGTAAGGCAGATACCATTCGTTGTAGTCGTCGCATCTTTATCGACGCGACAGATGAGGACATTTAATCCGGCATGACCATCACTGGAACAGACTGGACCAGATGACGACTCTACCGGGTCGTTTTTGCTTCGGCCGTGACTCTGACACTTTCGCTGTTCAACCGGCGTTGGAGGTGGCGTCGCTGACATTGCCTCTACAGTGCTGCCCAGACAATCACCGGATTTATCATGTAATGGCAGCGGCAACTCAGTGGTACTACTATCTGCCACACCAGAGCCGCATTGAGGATAATTCGTTTTCTGCTTTGGTTTATTGCTGAGCAATTTCGATGTGGTTGTTGGTGGCTTACCGCCATCGGCGTTCAGATTAACGACAACGGCAGCAGCAGCGGCTGCAGCGGTATCCATACCTTTGAGCCTGTAGCGCGGGTCTCAGTCTCGAGCTTAAATATCTGCTAAAATGGCGGCAACTGCAAGAAAAGGTCAACATCATGAATATTATATAAAAATTAAATGCAATAAAAAACACTTTCCCTTCCTAGGCTCATACACTCACACACTCACTCATTCAGTTGTAAATGGCGGCAATTGCTGTTAAGTGTTACGTATACGCTACGATATCCTGTGCCAAAAAAACACGTGCTTACGTACATAGTATACTACACAAGACCAGGGCAATGTCAACACTGCCGCGCGGCCCCATGACCCAAAATTATTTGCGTTGGTGTTAGCACATAGGCATACAAATACACAGAGAGGCACACAATAAACACACATTTATATATACATACAAGACGTTTAGCTGTTGACTGGCTCTGCGCTTTTTAGTCAAATGGGAAAGGAATCACGCGACTCTTGACGCAGCACCAGATCAGGCTCAGCTCAACTAGGTAGTAAAAATCAATAAGTTCTACTCACTTTAGCCATTGGAGGCGCACACACGCTTTGTCGTATTTTTGACAATGAAAAATAAAAGGCAATGAAGTAACTGCAGCAACAACAATGGTCAACTGTGAATTGAAAGGGCTGCAACGGATAATGGTCCACAACTTAGACTTTTGAAGGTTTGATAATTGTGAATATTGCCTTTCGCGGATATTGCTTGTGGAGGGGATGAACACACGTTTGGCTATTAAGTGAGCTTCTGCTATGAATTTTGGCCAATATTGCGATTAATGCGTCTGCTGTGACGTCGGCGACGCATTCTGCCTCAGAGCATGCTTCTTAATTATTTAGACATTTGGTTCGGCGTGCGCAATGTTGATTTGTTTTTAAATATTTTATAAACGAATTTTCGGGTACGAACAGGGCCACAAGAGATTTAAAAGCACTGGCAGTGGCGCACACATTAATCCGAAGCACACACTTGACGACGACCTCAACGCACGCACACCAATATCTGACTGAATCCTGCCGCGTGGTAGCACGATACCGTTATTTGACGTATTGTTATGCAATTCGATTGCCATTGCCTGTATTTATGATATGTGAGCAAGGTGCGCGCGCATCTATAAATTAACAGAAATTTAATTGTTTTGCGGCTTAATTGTTATTTTTTATCATAACTTTATCAAGACATATCTAAATTAATAGGACTGATAGCGATTATATATATTAAGCTTTTTATATATATTTAAAAATAAACATAAACTCACTGTTGAAATCAGACGATATGGCAACGCCAATTTAGTATGTAGCTCCATTGCATCGTTCGTTCATTGAACTACTTTGTTTTTCTTAATTGATATGAATTGTTTTTGTTGTATACATTTTTTATTAAGTTTTACATATTATATTTAGAATTAGTTTAGAGATTAGCGTGAAGCGAAATCTATTTGGTAGTTTTAATCCCCATTGCATCCCTGGTTTTTCGCCTGACACATTTACGCAGGGTTGGCAGTCTTAGGTGGACGCGCTTGTAATTTGGTCACAATTCAATTTTTTTCATCAAAGCGGAGATAGTTGTAATTCTATTAGCTCCGCCTTAATAAGTTAAAAATGGTGTATCTTAAAATGTCTTATTATGTATACAAAACATACAGCAGCAGAAATGCTTAAGTCATAAAATTGCGCCAAAATTAAAAACAAAATAAAAATAAATATTCATAAAAATAATAAAAAATATAGTTACTACTAAAACAAGTGCAGTTTTAGATCAACATAATCATACGATTTCCTATGTGAAGAGGGACAGGACTAATGTACACGAGCGCAAAGGAGCCTGCAAATCGATCGTGGCTTACTTCCTTAGTAGGTGCTTTGTGGAATCGCTTATATATACCTCGGTCACCCTTTTTTGGTTTATCTGTCCCGATACCGGTAACTACAAAAACAACAACAAATAACGAATCACAAGCAACTATTGAGCCGTGCGCCGAGGAAGAAGAAGAAGAGGTAAGATACCAAGCAATTTGGTATGATAAGTAAAAGCAGACGAGCGGCTGTTTTTTGCTTAACGCGCGCACAAACAAAACATCTCAGCTGGCACAGCCCTGTCCATCTAACAAAAAAAAAAAAAAAATTGTCTAACTACTATTAAATTTTTAATATACCTATAATTCTATGGGCTATAAATATTTTTACATATTTGAAGAAAATAGTTTTTACGAAAATAATACGGTTTTACGCTAATATTTTGTAAAGAGTTGGCAGTGCTTCAGTGTCACACAAAGATGGCAGCACTCCGCGAACGTGGTGAAAAAAGCAAGTGACGTGAAAGATCGAAAAAACACGATTTTCAACCAAAACTAATAGAATTATAAAGTTATATGTGCCTCGAAAAGAATCCCATATCTGCAAATTGTAAAAGGGTGCATTCCATTTAGGCTTCAAGCGCTCAGGACGCCACCTACACGGAATACCCCAGCTGCATAGCATACGTTTGTCAAATAGACGCTTGGCAAAGACAACGACAACACACACAAAAATCAATTTTCGCGGCGCTTTTATTTTGTGCTATTTCCATTGGCTGTGCTCTGCCCTTAAAACAAGTTTATCAAAGAAGAAGTAAAAACAACAGAATCCGAAAAGCGAGAGTTAAAGGTACTGTCCTCACCCAACAGATCATAGTGAAGCTCTGGCAAATGTTGCGTTTCGGACTAATGAGCCTCACGAGTTGATTGTCCACACAAATAATAACAAAAACTGCAAGTCAATCTCATTCACGCCATTAAAAACTAAACCCAAAGACACACGCACACAAGCATGCACACACATGCAAACACTTAAAACTAAAATGCAAAATAAGCCTTGTGTGTTCGCCTGTACTTTGTAAACTCACCTTTGCCAAACGTGAAAAAAGAAAGACACACACTGCTGCAACACCGCCGTATTAAACATTTATTTTAAAACTACAATTTGTTTATGCAGTTGAGGAAAAAATTATTTAAAAACATTTTTTGTCTCTATAGATGCCAAGAACGCGTCGACGCCATCACTCGAGAGATCGCTCTTCAGTCGGAACAAGAGACAAACGTAGACGACTTAATAGTGGCAATCTATCGCCGACCCTAGTCGAAGCACCGTCGCCGTAAGTTGTCAAATTTACTTTTTCCGAGACCATAATACTCAAAATGTCATATCTAAGAATTCTATTATATATTTGCCATTTTTAATTACATAAATAGGCCGCGCATAACCAAAACACATCACACGAGATCAGCTGCGAAACGGCGACGACACGAAAATGATGCCAACAGCTCACATATATCCAAGGAACCAACGTAAGTCAACATTTACTTGAATATAGAAAAACCACAAATCTCACGAAAGCTTGGGATCCATATTTACTTCTTGAGTTGCAAAATTGGGTAATTTCTTATTTCTGATTCTATCAGATCTCTATGCCGATAACAAGATTATAAAAACCGCCATAAAGTTACCCATAGTAATTTACTGGTTTTCTAGTGAATTCACATCACACCAGATTGTATAGTTTTTGAGGAGTCAATTGCTAAGACTCGTCTTTGGTAAATATTTAAAGGCTTCGACTGGTGCGATCTGCGGATCTGTGAGAAATTTTTGTATATTGACTTTAACAAAAAATATGAAAAATGTTTCTTAATTTTCACTTGAATATGTGTGAAGCATTCACTTTTGACTGATCAGAGAGTTGGCACCCACACAAATTTGCCTTTTTAAGAGGATATTCCCCCTGTGTCTCGCAAGCTTGTACTTTTTTGAATGACTTGTTAAACATTCATTTCTGTATTTTCAATACAATGAGAACCCAAGTAAGATTATAGGTAGTGCCGAAGACAAAATTATATATCTCCAAATATGGCGAAGGTGAAATTTGTGTTCCTGTCAAAATCGCCAAGTTTGTAATGTGACAGTCACCATCAACCTGATCATTATCCTTAGTCAGCTTACTGTAAATTTACGCATCAGCTTCTTTGTTATTGCAATTAACCTGATTTCGTTGTAAACAAAAGCTGTGACCACTATGTGGGCGTGTCGGTCCGGGTCCTGGTCGAAAAGTCTGTGCTTGCATTTCCTTGCTTGCTTACGGTGGCTGCGGCACTAATTTATTGCGGGGAGTATTTAAAACAAATTTGCATATTACTCAAAACAATGCGCATGTAAGAACGGCATCGGCATCACGGGATGGGAGCAGCTCGTTGTGGTCGTCGTATTCATTGCTGCTAAATAAACTTGGAGTTGCCTTATTTAGAAACTGCAAAAAGAGAGAGAGAGAGAGATCGGCAATCGAACAGACACAGGCATTGAGCTTTGTTTTGTTTAATCAGTGTCACTTGTAATTTATTTGACACTAGTCAGCAAATCATTTACTCGGGAGGCATGCGCACCAGCTTGGTTTCTTTAGTGGTTAAAAAGGCAAATTTTTAATATGCAATCTCCATAATCGCTCCGCCAGGTCGGGCTCTCCAGCTGGGCTGAGTCGGTGGTTTTCCGCCGTCGTCATTTGCTTTGTTTATTAAACTTTTGATTTTACGTGCGCGCCAGGCAATAAAACACGCTTGCAAATGTTCATGACCCACGAACACAACAAAAACAAGAAGAGTAAAAGCGGCTCAGATTAATTGCGTTTCACACAAAATTTGCAGCCATTGTCAGATCATAATTCATTTACTTGTCGCGCCAAAAACTTAGATGTCGGAAACTCCAGGAAGCTTAAAAGACAAATATAAAAAAATCCAAACAAATTATATCCAAATAAACAAAATTATATAAAAAAAAAAAAATCAAAAACAACAACACTTGAAGAAGAGGCCTTGGGTTTAACCTGAAGAATTATTATTTTTTGAGTTGCATTAGCAAAAAGGAAATCATTTCCGTTAATTTGTATTAAATTTCAATTACTTTTCTTATTTCGCCAAAGCGAAATATGCGTAGCGGCGAATTTGGCACGCGACCAGAGACATTTCTTTGTTTGATGCTTTTTCGGCTGTGCTTCTGTTCATTTCGCCGCAGCGCAGTCAACGCAATACTCGATCAGCGAACTGGAAAAAGCCAGCGGCGCAGTCGCTCTAACCAAACCAAAGCCGAGCGAGCAACCGACACTTGTTCGCCACGACTTGTCTCAGCGAAAATCATTCGTAACGACAACTTGCCAGCGAATGGAGGTGTTTCGGTCTTCCTCGTCGCCGTAATCAAATAAATGTGTGTGTAAAAAAATATGCAAAGAAATAGAAATTCATAAAATGAAACTGCAAATTATTTTAAACAATTGGAAAGGGCAATTCACTAGCCTTTGTGTAATTTTTTGTTATTAGTGCAAACTGTGATAAATACAGAATAAAAATATCTACAGTGCTGAATTGTGCTTCGTATGCCTGTGGCATTTTAATTCATAACACACACTGCATAATTCTCATAGCTGCGCACGCTTGCAACACAAATATTAATTTTAAGTGGGAACGTCTTAAGTACAATGGCGATTTAGTAGAGCAACAAAGTTATATTTTTATTTTTTGATAAGATAGCCAAAGCCGTCTTCGACGTCGATGTGTTTGGCGCCTTTGGTTTCTTATCACAAGTTCGTGGGAGTGGGGTTGATTGAATTCAGGGGGTTTCATTGCATTCGGACCGGTGCATTAATCATAGCTGAATTTCGGAAAACTTCCGTTTGGAATTATTTGCGGCCCAAAGTTGAGTCATTCACTTAAGCCGTTGTCGGTGGTAGCGTGTTTTTTTTTTTTTATATTTTTAATGGCTGTTGACCTGCTTGCAGAGTCCCGGCCTGCTGAATTTCCTTTTCGAATCAGGTTAAAAAATTAAATTTCAAACTCGATCATGATGCTGGCAAACTGGTTGAGCTGCATGGAGGAGGACTTGTCTTGTTTCGGGCTCTTTTTCACTTAAATTTTAAGTTGCAAGACTGCCTTGCATTCCACTCGTCGGTTTACCCCGACGAACGGCTTTTCATTGCACTTTCTTTTGGTGTTTTTTAATCTTTACCTTAACTCAATAAAATTCAAAACCCGGCTTTCGGGTTTGTCAATGAAATTGCCAATTGATTTTGGTAAAATTGAATTCGATAGGAAAAAGCCACCTAGAAATAAGTTCAAGGTTCATGGGTTGTGGGTAGTAGATTGGCTGTCGTAATGCTGAATTGCTTCTTTGCTAATTACATTTTCGCACAAACACATAACGTGGCTTGTAAAAAAAAAAAACAACAACAACTACTACCCCGGCAGATCAGACCAGACACAAAAAGGCGGCCATCGAGAAGTCGCATAAATGCAACTAAGTGGCGACCCCGGCAGCTCAGCATGTATAATGATAATGAGGCGTGAGCAGGGAGGAGGGGGATTGGGGCACTACTGAATTGTCAAGTGGAGGGCAGATAGAGACAAACCACCGACGGATCAGCACTCAAGCCGACAGTTAAGCCAATGAAAACGTGTTAATTACACAAAAAGTGCTCGATAATTTATTGAAATTAAAAAAAAAAACCGAAACTTGCAAACAGCTAGGAGAGGTCTCGAGGGGAGCTCTCACAAATTGTATTTCGCGTTTAGTTTGACTTAAACTAGCACAGTGTGAGGCAGCATTGAGTATCTATCTTCTGTGTGTTGAAATAATTCTTAATATTTGCTTTCAAACCAAATCCATAAACAGTCATAAAAATATGTAGCGCATGTACATAAGAAATAAAAATTGAACGAGTTGAAAAATTAAATAAAAAAAAAAAATAAATAAATAAACGCGGAATTAATTTATCTTGCGAGTCTTAAAATTAAATATCGTCATCAACAGAGAAGCGGTTTGAATTTTGTACGCCGCAGTTATGCGCAAAGCCACAGCAACGGATTCAGCAATCAAACAAAGAAAAACAAAAAAAATTAATAAAAAATAACAATTGAGCTTACAAAATGCCCTTCGTCGGTCAGCAGTATGGGAGTGGGTTCCGACCCTACAGCTCATTTCGAGTGCCGCGAGGCAGTTGCGCCTACAACAGCAACGCGAATGCGTTGAGCAACAGTGATGCCGCCAATGCTAGAACGGCATCCAAGTCATCCAATCCAAACAATAATCCGAACAGCAAAAAAACTAACACCACCAGCAAAAACAACAACTTCTCGACCAGCACTTCATCAGCCTCATCAACGACTTCATTGAATCAAAGCACTGGAGGGCAATCTTCCAATTTCCAGCGTCAGCCGCTGTGGCGTAGCAGTTTCTGTGGAACCAGGCGTCTGGCGAATCCCTGCAACAAGGTGACCACCGATCAGCAGCAACCACAACCGCTGCGTGGAGCAAACGGTCAGACCGTGAAACCCTTAACTCCTCAACTTAGACGGAGAATCGAGAATACCTGTTCCACAACAGCTAGTGACGCCCCAATACGCACCCGATATGGCAAGGGAAAAGCACCGGTGCCACCACAGCGTCCGGTAAATTTGGCAAACTCCTCGACGAGGAAACCGAATTCCCAGTGCAAAACCGACACGTTTGATCGCTTACATCAGAACAATCGCAGTTGGCGGCAACCACGTGGCTATCAGACTCCTCATGCCTTGGACAGTGATCAATACACGGACTCACAAGAATCCATACAACCAAAATACTCAGCTGCACAACAGCAAAACCTGTCTGGCTCCCAGAAGCGTGCCTATCAAACAGTTAATAAGGGCTCTAAGGAAAATTGCCCTGGTGGTCGTGTGACCCAGCGTTCGTGTAAAAACTATCCGGCACCATTGCCACCCCAGGGCCTGAGCACTTCGAAGAACGGGGCCACACGTAAAAAATTCAAAGACTTTCCGAATGATCTCCCAAACAAATCAGCTGCATTGACACAGAGAGGACAGCGCCCTTTGTCCAGTGCTGCACCCAAGACAAGTCTCAATCAGAGGAACTGCAATGGAGGCGGTAGTTCCTCCACTGGTTCCAGTGATTCCTATGATTCACCGCGCCTGAAAAAGGCCTACTCGAAAAAGTTTCCCCAGGGCTTACCCTTTGAGGATGAGTTCTACGGACGGAACCGTTCCTACTCACAGTCCTCCAGTAATTATAGTTTCTACAGCTCAATTGGAGCACCGGTCACGCCACATGATCTGGATGATGATGGAGTTGCTGGGGTCGGAGATGATGAGTTTGAACGTAAACCAGACACTGACGAGCCGCTCTACGTGGACTTTTCAAAATTGGTTCGCAGCAATCAACTTCAATTTGTACCGGCTACCTCCTGGATACGCGCCTCTCCCGGGCATAACGAACTGCTGGCTGAACAGCAGCAGCAGCAACATCTACTACAAACAACGAACCAGAAATACAACGAGAACGAATCTAGTCACCATACCGCCGGTGGCCATCGAATATGCAGCAACACTTCGCCCACACGCTCATTGCCGATCCTAACCCAGGCTCAGCAGCGTCGCAAGAGTGCCAAGTATGCTCGTTCCATGAATGAGTATCTGTACAGCAATGCCCACGACAGTAATGATCAGTTCACAACAAAACGCCTCTCAGAATTGGATGAACCCGAAGACGGTTACTACAGCTATGCCGCTGGCACTCCTGAGACGACCAGTGGACAGACGGATATTTATGTGGCCGCTGCTTCGTGGGCTCCCAAGCCGCTCTATCCCGATCGTGTGATCTTGCCTTCAGCGACGGATGCCAATAATAATAACAAAAAGCAGATCTCTAACGGACGGGCAGAGCCCTTGGGGTCCACGACATGTGAGTATATGTAAGTGTCACGCCAATTCTCTTAGTCTCTTCGAGGGTCGATCTTAAGAGATTATTCCAACAGTCAATAGTTGGAGGCTTCATGTACATATACACTCTTCCTAAGAAGTATATGCCTAACAAATCCTCCATAGCTCTCTTTCCCATAAAGACCCTTAATTGTTTTAAGAAACCATTTAGGGAAAGAAAGAATTTATAGATATCCTTGATAAACTCAAACTCTTTCAAGAAAATATTTAATAATTATTTGAAATGAAAAAAAAAATTATTTGAAAGCAAGATTAAATTTTGAATTGAAATCGATTGAAAATTATATAAATTCAAAAAGAGCATGCTGGTTTCGGCTCCTCAAAACTAACCTTCCGAATAGGCCAAACTTTTACTTTTACTACTGGCTTACCGATCTCCCCTAGTACTAAACAATCTTTTACTGTCAGCACATCAATAAAAAAAAGTCGACTTTTTTTTTTTTTTTTTTTTTTTTTGTTCTTCTCAAGTTCTCATTCTGTGCCAAATTTGGTCAAGCACGCCCCTACTTAAGAGCAACAAGTTCGTCTCAATAGGCAAACTAAGCGCCGTGCTGTTTTCTTTTTGCTGCCTCGCTCGGATCGTTTTGTCGGCTTGCTGGTTGATCACTCACTTTGCAAATGTTATTACTTTTCTATAAGGCTTGGGTACGACGACCAGTCGAGTAGTCCATAAAGTGGGCACATCTGATTAAATGATTCACTCAAATCTTTTCTTCAGCGTATTGAAAGAAACAGATTAATTTATGTGCTCTATTAGCTCCAGGGCATTTTTTTTTTTTTTTGTAGAATATAAGATTATATTTGAGTTTGCAAGACAACCATCATCATCGGCTATATATAAACTACTCCAATCTCTCCCCAGTTTTGGCAAAGATCTTTCTCATAATTGTGATTGCGTTGTTTCGTGTATTAAATAATTTTTATTTCTGGTTTTTCGCTCTTTACTGTTTATTTTTATTTTTATTATGTATGTCAACCAGTTTTGCTTCTACTAATTCTCTGTGGGAGTGACAGGTCAAGCCCAGCCAAGCCCAGTTTAAGTCCAGTTAGGCTTTCAAGAGGGACTCCAAAACATGGATTAGGTTGTTACTGTTCTTTTTATTAATGGTTCCGAGTTTCATGTGCTTCTGTTTTGCTCGGCTTCACTTATCGCGCTAAAAAAAAAAAAAATCAAATCAAATAAAAAACCGGACTGGTCTCAACAGACCATATATGCTCGCAATCGATGCGACAGACAGCAACGGCAGAAAAAAAAAACAGCAATGGTAGCCCCAACAATGAAGTTTGCTCTGACAACAGAGCTTGGCTTTTAGCTTGCTACAATAAATAAAAAATATTTAACAATTTAAGCAGTTCCGACAGCCGCAAGGCAGTCACAAAAAAAAAAAAAAAAAAAAAAAAAACTTTACAATAAAAAAAAAAAGAAAAATGGTATAGGCAGAAATTTTCGTTAGCCGCGCACTCAGTTGTTTAATGTAAATATAAATAAATTTTTATAGACTTCCTATAAAAACAAAATAATAAAAGGTGACTGACTACAACAACAAAAATGTTTCGAATACATTTTAATTTATCGAAAAATCGTTCTCTAGAAGATCTCAATATTTCAGTGCTTCCTTTTTCGTTGTTGTTGACGATCGAGCTAAACAAAGCACTGGTCGATAGAGCGAGAGAGAGAGAGATAGGGTACGGTGGACGGCGAATTCAGCTGGCAATTTTGGAATATTTTATTCGGTTTTGTTGTTTGTTTTTATAAGTAACTGTAATGGTCGAACCGGCCATTTGAAGCTCCGATCATTGCTTCTGGAATTACGAGAAAACCCAAAAGTAAACGGGAAAACATACAGGGCAGAGGGAGTGAAACGATGGCGTTCATTGAACTTTGAACAAGAGTTGAATTGAACGCTCAATGACGAATACAGCCTGACTAAGCCCCTTTGGACTGACATGACCGTCAGTTGAAGGGGCCCCGCCAATGGCATCAGCAATTACTTAGTCTGCTTTGTTAGCCTTGTTTAAATGCAGAGAGAGTAGCCGCGTCTCGTCAGCCACCAACGACCTTGTTAGTTGGCCAGCCTCATTAAAAGGCCCCAGTTAGCGTCAGCGCCTGCGCCCTGATTTCAAACCACCGCCACCACCCCTACCGCTTTGAAAACTTATGAAATTTGCATAACTGCCGCTCTGAGCTTTCATGGTTGTTTGGGCCGTTGAAGCACATTCTTTTGGTATTGCTCATACGCCCTGTGAGTTGTAAGCTGGCTCATAAGTGTGTGTATGCATTATTCTTTTATGATCGCTTTGTGCTATATTCAGCTTCATAATTGTAACGGCATTTCTTTTGTTGCCTTATCTGTCCGGCACCTTTAACGACCTCATTGTAGTTTTTGAGCCAAATTTTATATAAAGATGTTTATTATATAGAGAAGAAAGAAGAAGAAAACCAGTTTGTCATTATGTTCATGCCATACCGACCCTAGTCTTAATTAATAGAGAATCTATGTGGATATGTCAATGTGTAGGTTGAAATTCACAACTAGCAATCAGAATTTTTCAGTTCGATTTATCTAAACTTAGTAGATACTATCTAAACTGGTGCATAAATTGAACTATAAAGAAAGTGGAATCGTCACAAATGATAAATTAATTTTTGGGAAATTGTAATTGACTATATGGGTTCAGCCAACTCATAATGCTTAACCAGAAATGCCAATTTCTATCTGCAACCCTGAAATTTCTTGAGAATCTCTCTTTTGTCTCAAGTATTTTGTTTTGTGTTTTTTTTTTTTATCTTAAAAAACGTTAGTGACGCATTCGCATTGGAAGCAAAATCGAACAAATGTTTAATACTGTTAATTTTTATATATTTTGTTGATTATTATTTTCATGTTTACATATGAATGTATATAATTTTTTTTTATACAAACACAGAGGAGCACATATGTGCACAACGTATTTATGGCATTTTCAGGGTCAACGAAAAATCACTCAAGCCACAACAAATGTTTGTCGGCCCGACAATGTGGTTGGCGTTTAGTTGGTGGGTTTCTAAAGTGTCTCAGCTGAGTTTAGCCGTGTGCTCTATGTAAATCATACGGAAACAGGTTTTATTTTTTTCCTTTTTGAATGATTAATCTAATAACTCAAGTAGCTGAATGGCATAGACATAAAAAAAAAAACAAATTAGCTAGTTTAGTATTTCTTATATCTCTAATCTGAATTCAAGAAGTAGCCAATAGTTTCAGTCACTAAAATCTAATATTTGCTATCACACACTCAATTCGAAACCACTCAAAGTGGCTATTTGAGTTTTCTCAGTCACCGGATAATACACGTAATAAAAAAGATGAAATAGACAGGTAGGGAATTCCCTAAATCATAATTATCTAATCTATACTTAGATTTTTTGTGAATGAATATTTAGAAAGTGTTCTTTCCTCTCAGTGCTGCATTATGTCTTATCTAGACGATTCACAAAAACAGAATCGGCAGATAAACTGATTACATAAGCTATAAATCGAAAGACATCCAGATGGAATAGAGGCTTTTGTCACCACATTTTTTATCTTGATTCTTATTTATTGATAGCGGGAAACAGGTCTTTTTGGAAATCGAGGTTGAATCACTTTAAGGTATCAAGTCATTAAACGATTAAAAATGTAATATCATTCAATTCAATTGACTGAAAATCAATTTTGTCGGGGAAAATATTATTTAAACACCGTCAATCTTCTCTTCCTGTTTGCTTGCCTGATTGACAACTTATTAAAATTCATTCATTTAAATTCTTATTGTTTTCTTTGAATTAATAATATTTAAATTTGGGCAAATATTACGTTTGTGACGCGTTTGCCAGATCGGGCCAATAAAAGCAAAAGAATGGAAATCCAAACACAAATAGTCGTGTTCAAAATCTTTCAGCCCGATATGGAAACGATTATGAACTACTTGTTCGGCTGACTAACTTTTCTGAAGGCCTATTTGGTGTCAATCATTTGAGTCTATCTGCTTTGGCTATCCAAAGCAAAAAAGTGTAAATTGTTCTCGACTCGAAATTGCCAAATCATTAATATCCAATTAAAGATTACCTTAAAAGCTATGCCAATTTGCACGGACGACGTCATTAATCAAAGAGCAGCCGAATTCTTAAAGCAGAAACCTTAAAAAATTAACATCTGATCAAATATGTTCTCTATCCTAAATTATATTCTGTCTTTAAGCGACTTGGCTCTATTTGATTGCTATACACTTTTCGAATATATCCTATCCGCCAGTTGGTAACGCATAGAGGGGTACGTCGAAGATTTTTTAAAGTATAAAATTATCTTGTCTCTACATTATAGGTACATTTCTCAGCACCGATAGAGTTATTTATCTTCCACTAAGACTTGAAGTTTATACCTTTTCTAAATAATTAAATAAAATATTTGGTTGGGATATTGGAATGCCGAAGAGAATATAGGCTTTTTGACAACCCGAGGGTAGCTGTTCGCATTGGACAGTTTCACTACCGTAAAGCCTTTTCAAGCAGCTGTGCGTGTCTTGAAACTCCAGTCGAAGATAAAACAGAGAGTGGCCAAGAGCAAAAGTTAGCCTACATGAAGTTCAGACCTAAAGCCAAAGCCTCTGACTGACAGTCTCTGAGTGTGTCTGTGCCTCTGAGTTGGAGAACGAGTGCTCAAGTTTGCTTAATCGCATGTAGGCGTGTGTGCGTGTACGTGTGTTTGTTTAGCTTTGACGTACTTGTAGTCAAAGTCACTTTTAGCTTCGTTGCTTGTCTCTGTTCTGTTTCTCATAACTTTTGTGACCAAATTTAGACACCGGTAAGCACGTGGGCGCCGCAACTCCCAAACAAACGTAAAAAATGTATATTTTGTAATCACAAGTCTGAAATTTTGACAGTTGGCTGGCCTTATTAGCATGCATCTGGCTACCTATATTTCGGATACCCCTCTGCCTCCAGAGAGTCTAGAGACCGTGGCTTCCTAGGCCTCTGTATAGGTCAGTTATCGTAGATCTCTGATTCAGTCAGCTGATTCGTTCCGTTATTGGAAGCCCCTCACTCAGGCCTTTCAAGTTTAATGTAATATATATTACTGACTTTGTTATTGACATAGTTTCGCTTTACCGTGGTCTTTGACTTGCTTCAAGTGTCAAAAGTGACAAACAGAAGTTCACCTGTGTACTTTGGAATTATCGCTCTGTCGATTGGATGGCAAAAGTTTCCTCAATTCTTTATACGCTGTGCCCGCATAAATAAATCTGAAAGACCAAAAGTGTGCAAGAGATTGTGGGCTGCAGCAATCCGCATTTCAGTCACAAGGTTTAAGTTGATTAACTTGATTGGTAGCCCAACTTACCAGTCGGCACACTCACTTGGCGAAAATGTGGCTTAAGAACGGAAAGGCCATAGACAAAGAGCTCAGCATGTCCGGTGTTGGCCAGTTGTTTTTACCCATTTGGCCAGATAATTCGACAGCCGATATACTCGTTGAGCTGAAGTTTGAGTTGCTCAGTTTGCTGGGGCGTTCATTCAAGGACGGTTATTCATCTCATTGAAGCGTATTTCTGTTTTATATCTTTCACACATCTCTAAATCTGGCCTTCTAGGTCTGGTCTGGTTTCTTTTGACTTATTCAAGAACTTTTGCCTCTTCTTTCTTGCAGTTTTGATGATAGCATATCCTCGACACGCCGACGGAAGGAACGATCGAAGCGATCCCATCGCAAGTCGCCCGTTACCGGTCGGCGCACGCACAAATACCGCTACAGGGATGAAGCTTCACACTCAAGCTCCCGCCGTCGTCATCGTGATCGCCCAAAGGATGAGCGCGATAGCGGCCGCAATAATCGCCAGTCACAAACTAAGGTAAAAGCTTTTCATTTAATATCAAACTGAATTAAGTCCAAGGGCAACTGAAAAAACCAAAACAAAATGAAAAAAAAGAATTTAGAAGGTTTTTTTTTTTTTTTAATTGGTAAAAGAAACATTCAAAGTTTTAAAATACCTCAAAAATACACAAAGTAAATAAGTCATGAATCAGTAGAGATTATCAAGTGTTTCTCCTTCGTTTGCCAACTTTTCGCCCCTCTATACTATCTATGTGTTCTACACCTGCACGCCCGAATACCCCATTCCCTTCCCAAATATCTCATCCATTGCTTTGCTTCGTTGGCCCGGCCTTTGGCTAATTTGCTATGTCGGCCCACTGCAATCTACTCAGTTACGAAAACAACATTCACCGGTTGCGAATAGCAAAATTCATTAATCATGCTGTTCTTCAAACGATATCTTGAGAAGACCCAATTGCTGGCCGAGAACTTTGAGAGCTCTCAGGTGCCGTGCTATATAAAAATGCGGCAATTGCCGGCTCCGCCAAAGGTTGATCATTGCTGTGACCTGCTCAAGGAGAGTTCTCTGCCCTTTCTGCAGTACACTGAAGATTGGATAGTAATCGAGTATTTCGCCGATCACGATAGTGACTATCTCGTAAGTCCACTTCTTTGGCTTGTGATTTGTGGTGCTGTAGACATTTCATTTCTTTGTTGTTACACTAAAAAAAAAAAAAAAACAACAAAAGTGACATCAATTTGCCTTACGCATGAAACGAGAGAATCCTCAAGAGGTTTTGCCAATTTCTTATCAAATGCAGTCGAGTGAGAGCCGAAGTACAGTGCAGACTCTTAGAAATCGAACTTAAACCAAAAACCTGAAGTTAGAGGTTTAATTTGCTTAATAGAATAAAATGGGAGACTATTAACCATTTATCCACTCTCATAATTTCCTTACAAGGTTTAATGTCCACTGCCTGACTTATTTGTACCTTTAGTCAAAGAGGACTGTACACAAATTTTTTTTACATATGCTCTAGTTTAGCATTTTCTCAAATTGATTTGATCATTTGACATTCATTATCTGGTTTGCCGAATCTGGCATCGCGTGCTAGCCTCAGTCAGTGACCATTCTGCTGCCACAGCTTAGATACTGCTCAGATTGCCTTATCGAATCGTCCGTCAAGATTCAGTACTTTCGCAAATTAGAGCAGCAATACGTCTTGCAGTTAAAGCATGCGCAAAAGACGACGAACGGCACAGCTTCCAATGGTGAAGCCGAAAGCAATGATAGTTCGGAAAACGGATCTCCTGATAAGGCCCCAGCCAGCCGCTGTGCGCTTATGAAACGGCAACGCAATCACTTTGACTTGGTGGCCCTCCTCGATATACCATTTGATAAATATACCGGCAAGTGCTGGATTGTCGAGGAGTACTTTGTTGACCACAACGATGATTATCTAGTAAGTGCTGAAAATTAAAGTATCCCCTCGTGCTCTTCTATTTGCACCAAATCTTTTGTGTTGCATTCGTTTGACTTATGCTCTCTGTCTAGTGCTCTTGGCAAGCATTTAAGAGAACGAATTAGTGGGTTAAGTTTTTGCGCATGTCTGCCAGTGATCGTGTGTTCGGCGAGAAGAGTATCTCCTCAATCCTCGCAGTTCCTTTCCCCTTGCTTGCTCTCTCATTTTCCCCTTGTTTAATGGTTTTGGATCGGTTTTGCTCTAAACAGTTTCTCACTATGAGTATTGGTATTGTTGTTGTGTTCACATCGCCGCCATTGGAAAATTAAAAATATACGCCGCTTCGCGCAGCCGACATCTCATTCTGCTCGAAAAGAAATTTTCGAAATAAAATTTTTCAAATTCAGAAACAGATTCAAATCTTCATTTGTCGGTTGAGTGTAGAGCGCCGTCGTCGCTATTACCGTACCACCTTCGTTCTTGTCATCACCGTCGTCCAACAGTTGGTAAAGTCGGCATTTTCTGCCCTCGCGTCTGTGTGCTTGTATGTGTGTGACTGCCTCTCTGTGGGGCAACAAATTATTCGTCTTCGCGCATCAAATTTGTTTATACTGAAGTGAGTGTGATTGTGCCTGTGTGTGTGCGTAGCTTAGTATTAGTTCGGGAAAAGTAAAATGAACAGGTAGACTTTAATTTAATTCCGCCTTTTCGGCGGTTAAGCTCTTTGATTTGAAGAGAAACTGAAATTACCAGAAATAATAAACAGATATCCAAACAATTGCTAGGTGCATGAGGAGTGACATAACCAGACCTGAAACCTAAATGTGCCAAGCATTAAGAAAACTAAAGTGTTTTAAAAATAAAATCGAACGCAAAAGCGCAAAACACACACAAACAATACCAGAAAAAAAGAAACCAACGATCGGCAAACAAAAGTGCCGAAAAATAACATAAAATATAACGAGAAAAAAAAAACAAAATAAAAATAAAAAAGTATATCCCAAAGAGTCTGAAAAAGTACGCGATTTTTTTATTGTTTTTTTTTTTTATTATTTATTTTGACTCAATTTATTTAAACATTAAAAAGCAAACAATTTTTATTTACTGCGCTCTGAGTTGGCCCCGGCAAAACAGTGAATAAAATGCAAATGCCAGTCGCAGCTGTAAAAACTCAATTACAGTCTGAACTTTGCACCATTTTCCCCCGTGGAAATCACACGCACACAAGCAAACCCCACATATACAAGCGCATCAATTAGCAGCCAAACAATAACGCAGAAGAAGTTTAACCAAAACAAAAACTGAAAACTATTAACATAGTACTCTGCAGCATCCGAGTCAGTCATCGGAAAGAGAAGTGCAATATATATACTTATATATACTTTTTATATACACACATATATGCGATCAGAAAGATTATTCATCAACTCGGTTTGGCCACCTCATGTTGATCTTTGCCTCCTTCTCTGTGACTTTCCTCCTGCTGCTGCTTGCGCCGCTGATACTTTTTCATTTCTCTCCGGACATTTTTTTTGCTTTTTTATTAGTTGTTCAGTTATTTTTGTAATGTTTGAATATATTTTTAGTTGTGACTACAACAACAAAGACAGATATCATTGGAATAAAAAAGCAAAAATTGATATATAGACTACGTAAAAATTCGTACGGGAAAATCCAATTACGGTAAAAATCTTTTTTTCGGTCATAAAAACAAAAACTGTGTACCTCGTGTGTGTGTGTGTGTGTGTGGCTGTGTACTTCAATGTATTCGCCAACTCAATACAGTGAAATTTTTATAGACTCAAAAAATATATACTGTTTTCGAAATTTATCTAGACGAATTATAGTCTCGAATCGACCTAATAACTCTTATCTGTTTTGAAAATAAATCCAGATATGTCTCTTAAGATAATTGAAGAACATTCTAAAAAAAATTTTCACTTTACTGTTTTGGAGTCTTCACTGTATCTTATGTTAGCGTCACATTGAAACTTTGACTATACATAATGCCCAACTGCGCCAATTTTTATGTGCGTTGTGTCTTTATTTTAAAAATAAATGCAGAGATTTTGAACAGAACACAAGCCGTTTGTTAGTTGAATGATCTAGACGACAAAAAAAAGAAAAGAAAAGCCAAAAAAATGAATAAGTTAACTAACATATATCAAGCAGGCAGGACCATCACTCATACGATGCCATCCGCTCCCACCGGGCCCAGTCGGGTCGATTTCGCTCCAAAGCGCCCCCAATGCGCTGTATATGGAGCAAAGTGCGAGCAGGCAATTCATCAATACGAATATGTGTATACCTTGTCCCTTGTGGTTCGACAAGAGAAACAGAGAGTAAAGAAGTAGATGAGACGGACTGGCAGAAATCCGTTGAATTGGCACGATGCTTCGAATTGCCGTGTAGCGCCTTTTGCGATCAATGAGCTCATTCTGTTTACGATCTGTAATTTTGCTTTCGTATATACTTCTACATACATACAGCTTACATAAATATATACTATATATATACATATTCGATTCTTGTACGAATCAAAACAAACGCCATGTGAGAAAATACTAATTATACTATATTTCCTATATGTATCTTTCAATAACTAAGAACGATAGAACTGTATCTATTGAATGGGAGAAACGAGCAAACCAGTGCCCAATGCCCACTGATATTTGACTTTGCGGTGCGCAGCATCTGAACAATTAATAAGTCAAGAGTCGATCTAAACAGTGACAAATCTATTTGCCAAAATGCCAATGAGACATTGACATTGAACATATTTGCAGTTTGTTAGAGCCAGTGGCATCGCCACTACCTCTGCTCCCATTTCGCTACACTCAAATTTATTTAGCAGTGAGGTTTCGTTAAGTGCACTCGAGTATCGGCCTGCCAGTCTGCCAAACCCAACGCAATTCGAAGGAAGCGCCAGAAAACGCATAAAACATTTAACGCATTAGTGAAAGATTAGATAACAACTGTTAGAACTGTTAGTTTAGTACGCCTCTACGGCTAGTAGTGCCCCAACTATTGCAGTGCTTTTAGTTTAGTTATTCGCTGTTGTCCCCCAGGCCGCAGGTAAATCCGAATCAACCGAAAGAACAGAACCCCTGAAGCAGATTATTATGTCCAACGAACTGAGTGAACTGATTGCCTTAGGCTGTCCGGATCTGACAGCCAGGGCAGATGGAACCAATCAAATAGATTTACTAGTGAATTCAGATCGTCGATTAAGCATCAAACAGATGACCGCCACAGATTTGGCGAACCTGCGTGCTGCTGCAGCCGCAGAGGCCGAGTCCCAGCAAAGAGCAGCAGCCGAGGCTGAAATGCGTCGCGTCGCCGAGGCACAAGCCCAAGCTGCTGCCGTTGTCGAAGCTCAGGCGCGGGCTCGAGCGGCCGCTATGGCCGAGGCCAACCAACGGGCGGCCATGTTACGGGCCTTAGAAAATGCCCGTCAGCGGAAATTAGAAGAGGAACAAGAAAATCGAGAGTACCAAACATCTCCTTTTTCTGACCACCAAAAGGGAAGCTTGCCTGCCGGTACTGCGCCCAGAGAACGTATCGTCTCGTTGCCTAGCCTTTTGGATAATGAGATAGGCTTGAACTCTCTAAATACCAGCGAACCCCGTGACTCGAAAGAGTCTTCATCAGGTAGCTGTGAGCCAACTAAGAGCTCCTCCAATCTGGCTGACTCTATTGAATTGCTGCGCATGCAGCGAAGAGCCCGTGATGCCCGCTCCAAGAATCGTGATAGAGAACGATCAATATCTCCAGAAAATAGAAATCACCACGAGCGCAGTGCTGCTCCAGATCGCATGCACAGTTCAAGCGTCAGTAGCATTGACTCCACCAGCATAAGTGCCAGTGCCTCGGCCTCTAGACCTGCCAGCAATGTCGCTAGTCGCCGCGGCAGCACCGTCAGCACGGCCAACGAGCCTATGATTGAGCCGCCGCCACCAAAGTTTCCTCTTTCCAAAACTGTTTCGGCTCCCAATATGATGAATCGTCGACGCAGCAGCCTCACGTCTTTATTCCCTGGCCCTTCGCCATTGGTGGCCCCAGAGCCAACTTTACACACGAATCCGTCAGCACCCGAGCCACCGCAATCCAATCCATCAAAGCGCACTGAAGAAGGCTATCGAGAGGTACCACCAAACCGGTTGACACACCGAACTAGAACTCCACCACCCGTAGGTGCCAATCTTGGAGTTTGTCTCAAGAAAGTCTCCCCGCCCAAGGGATCTATTACAATCAAGCCAAAAGAGTCCCCCATGCTGGGCGTAGTACTCCGTAAAGTTGAAAAGAAGGCGATACCTCAAAAGAGCATTTTGGACGACGACAAGCCGCTCTACCATTTTTCCATTGTGCGCAGTGACCACAAAGATCACAAGCCAGCCGCACCTAAGCCAAAACCAAAGCCCGCACCGACGGCAGTCAAGTCCAGTCCCGGTGGCATTCTAACCGGACCCCAAGTTATACGCACCACAAATCAGCAGCACGCCGTGCCGGCCAAACCTCAGCGTCCCCAGCCAGGTGTTCCTATAACCATAACCAAAATCGAAGGTGACAAAATCATAATAATCAAAAAGATAATCGTGCCGAAGAACAGTAAGGTCCCGGAACAGTATCTCAAGGTTGGTTATGTAATGCTCGTCATGGCCCGGTGCCTAGCTCCCTCGAGCTGTCAGTGTTGTTGGTTCGTCCTGTGTCAATCAGTCAGTCAGTCAGTCATCCTTCTCTCTTTCGCTCTCTATCTGTCAATATCTGTCACTTGTTCGTATCAAGCCCCAAACAGTTTGTGTTCTGTTCAAAATCTTTTGGAATTTACCTCGATTTTTGCTGTACGCATTCACACACACACACACGCTCACTTCAAAATTTTATACATCCATTGGTAGTCCGCGCATATATTGTTGAAATTTGAATAAATGAGTGAAGATGCTGGCAAGGTCGCCATTGCAGCATCAGCTTCTACGACCACTCAACTGTCCGGGGGTCTACCCGCTCTAAAGCAACTCAACAACGGTGGTGAAAAAACATTTCAAACACCAATGCAGAAACCAACCCCGCCACCCACCAGTGGACAGCAATTTTTCCAGGTGGTCTCCCCGCAATTCGCATCGGTGCTATCATCAAGCCTACCGGAGACAAAATGTGCTGTCCACTCCCCTATATCATCTCCTTTGGCTCTGCGGAAAAGTCGACCTCTTTTACCGTCTAGTCCCAAGTCCACACCGCCTTTACCACGGAAGCATCACCCAATGGCGTACAATGCAGCAACAGGTGCAATTACCACCGCTACTGCAACGACTGGACCGGCAGTGCCAAGCCGCATGATGACCACTATAGCATCTAGTCCGGCCTCCAGTATTTCGATCTCATCATCCAGTTCGCCATCGTCCTCTCCGCCGCCACCAGTGCCCTCTCGCGCTCCCAAATATAGCTCGAACAGTAATTTGGCAAAGGCCAATCCGGCAGCCGCAAGCAACGACATCGACTTGGACAAACTTATTCAACAGCAGCAGAAGCTGCAGGAGAAGACTGCTGCTGCCAAAGACGAAGCTAAGCTGGACGCCAATTTCTATGATGCCGAAATTGAAATGATGAACAAATATCTAAAGAGCCTGCCCGACTACAGTGAGCTTGACAGGAAGCTGCACAAGGAGTTCCAAGAGTGCGAGGATCTATACGATCGCTTGAAGCGACAACAGCAACCCCTTTCGAAGTCCAACTCCCAGCTAACAGTTAAACCAGTACCGGACGCCAATACAAGTGGGCCCGGCCTGGGCTTGACCAAGTCGTCGTCCATTCATTTTGCCAACGTACACAATCCGCCAAATCGTGGGCCTAAAATGACAGGCTATCCTACAATATTCGCCAACAGCAGCATCTCTGATGTTCCCAAATTGCAGAGAAGTATCTCCAGTTCAAGTATGCCAATGACGGAAATGCAGCAGCAACCTCACCTGCAGCTACACCCAAACATCAAAATGTCCAACCAGGATTTACATACCGCCGGAGGCTTTCAGTCGCAGAAAAATCCAGGTCTGAGTGGTTCCACTTATTCTCTAAACAAACAACTTATGAACGACTTCTGGAGTGAAAATCTCAACAGCTCCCAGAAGCGCCAGACACCGAAGCGCACCTTCTGGAATTACGAAAAGATCCTCGGCGCCCAATTGGGTGATGCTGGTCAACCCTTTAAAGTCGACGCCAAGACAGCCAAGAAACTGGCTATTTTTGATCCAACAGTGGCAGAAGCAGCCCAAAAAGAGCTTCAAAAACAGCCACACAAACTCCAGAAGAATGCCTCCCTCTCTCACCTCGACCTCAAAGTCAGGCAGGCTGTGACCAAAGACGATCTTTACAAGCTCATATGCAATGAGCCATCGCCTACAATACCCAAACCCCTGCAACTAGCCACAACGGCCCCATTCATCAGCAAAGTTCCCATAAAATTCTCCAACCCTGGCCAACCTTTAAACAAGAGCATCTCCATGACACATGTGCCCCAAATGATGGGCCCACTACAACCAATCACCGCTAATAATCTTAAGCGTACCACCAGCCGAACCCACATACCCTGCTACATGAAGCACCTGCCTTCCCTAAGCCGCAGTATCTCCAACTCGGCCATTTTGCTGCCCTCCACACAGCAAACCAAAGAGCCAATTAATATATTGTCTAAGACCACAGTAATCGAAGAGGATATGAAACAAAAACCAAAAAACACTCCCAAGCAGGGTGGAGTTATGAAAAGTTCCTCGAGCTCTTGTGTGCCCTCACCACGTTGTGGTGGCCTTTTCCGCCGACCCACAGAACCAGCTATACAGACTCAATCACCACCCCAAGAGCAGACTACAGCCATTTCTGAATCTGCTACCGACTCTTCCTCATTAGACCGTAAGTCTGAGAAGAGCAACAGTACAATTAGCACTAGTAGCTTCACAGTGACTAACTGCTGCACCACTCACCTGCCGCAACTCTCCAAATTCACCTCTTCTTTTCACATACCGTCGACAAGCACCACCCCTGTTGTAACCAGTACGTCAACGGCGTCCACGTCAGGGCCGACCACGTCAGCGCAAGCCACCACAATGACAACAGAAGCGGCCACGCCTCAGCCGCAGCCACAATTGTCGTCGTCGTTGGCCAAGACTTCCCTAGAAGACAACAAAGCGTTGTCAGCCAACAAAATGCATCCTCAAAGTGTTGCTTCGTCTGCCAATTGCGAAATGGCGATGACGGTAGCGATGGCGGGTGGCGGGGTGGTTAGCAAACGGCAGAAAGACGTCGATAACAAGCTAGAAAAATGTCTCAACGACATGCTAAAGTTGAAGAGCAACAATACCATGTCGCAGTCGCTGACAACAACACCAACAGCAGCAGCATCAACAACAACAACAACAATGGCCATCACTAGCGAGCACAAAGAGCAGACAACAACAACAGCAGGAACGTTGGCCCCATCGACTGCAGATGTCGGCGCATCGGTCAGTAGTGGTGCTGGCGCTGCCAAGGCAACATTGAAGAATATGGTTGCTGGCAAATACGGTGGTGAGTCTCAGATTCCGGTGCCAGTGCAATTGTACGATCCACAGAAGCCTCTGCTACAGCAGCAGAAAAAGCAGCAGCAACAACAGAAGGGCAATTATCCCATAGGCAAATCAAATTCTACCTCACAACTACCCATGGGCTATCAGCGCCTCTTGCAGCAACAGCAACAGCAGCAACAACAACATCAACAAAATCAGCAGCAACAACAACAACAACAAAATTATCCTCAGCACAAACGACCATTTCTGAACTGGAACTCGTTTGCCTGTTCCGCTTTGAATGGTTCGAGTGATCCTTTTATGCAGCACAGTCCTCAACAACAACAACCTCACAAGCTGCAACAATCGTACTCTTCATCACATGTTGCCAAACAGAATCCTATAGCCAAGTCCTCGTCCGGCCTAGCCATGTTTCTACAGAAGAACACAAACAAGGAAAACAAATTCGGACAGCCAACGCATCACCTGCAGCAACAGCAACAACAGCAGCAAGCCTTGCCAAAGGGCATGGCTCCACAAATGTACGGCTATGCCAAGGTGAACTATCCACCGCAAACTGGACGCTCAGGGGCGCCACTCACTCACTCAGCCTCGTTTAGTGCTGCGCAACGTCCCACGATCAATCAATTTCAGTTGCAGCAACAGCAACAACAACAACAGCAGCAACACCAGCCACAGCAACAGCCGCCCTACGGCTTAGGCATTATGAGTCGAAATTTTTACAATCTACCCAAGCAGCAGGCTACCTATGGACCAGGGCAACTCAGCTCTCCTTCAGGCGGGGTACTGGTGGATCATGAGCGAAAGCCGCTGCAAACCTTTGATCCGTATCTGTATCCCAAGCCCAGTCAGGTGCACTCCAGTCACTTGAACAATGTGGTCAAGCCTTCGGTATATCAGCCACAACAACAGTCTGTAGCATTTGCACAACCGCATCCGCATGCGCAGTTTGTGAATGCTTCCGTTGCGGGTGGTGTGGCAGTGGGTGTGACGGGTGTTGCCAGTATTGGCGGTGGGGGCTTGTTACAATACGATCCAAATACAAATACGCAATTGTATTACGCGCAGTCGACGTCGTCGGGGCTCCAACCGCAACCACAGCAGCATCAACAACAACAACATCAACAACACCAGCACCAGCACCTTTTACATCAAAGCAATTCTGTCATATACAATCATTCAAAGCAGCAACAACAAAATGAAATGTGCAAGTCTCAACTTGCCCAACATTTCATCGAGGTAGATTCAAAACCGAATACGAAGCATTCAATAATGTTTAATGTTTTTGTACTTGTAAATCTTTTTGAATGCGAATTAATTGCATGTTATCTGTGTGCTTTGTGTCCTTTGCTTAATAATATGCCAAGTTTCAAAATAGATTGCTGACTCAACTCCTCCAACAGACCTCAGCAAATTGTTTTTTTTTTTCTGTCTGACACGCCTTAATTTTGGGCTCTCTCAGGTCTCGCGTGGAGTCAAGTACAGGAGATTTTGGTACATACTTCCTGTTCGATAGCTCAAGTACAAGAATCTCAATGACACATCCATCTAGCTAGGCCACTTTCATTGGCTTCCTCTGGCACTTGTACGTGGCGTTGCACAATCTGAAAAGAGAGAAATATTTTCAATGTCAATTTTCGTGTCTCTAAAAATAGTTGACCACTTAATTTATTTTTTTGTTTATACTTTGTGCCAAGTAAAACATTTTATTTTATAATCATATTCCGATATACAAATATCAGTAAAGAGCTACATTGGTTAGACCGAAGCTTATATACTCTTTTAGAAGGCTTCCGTCTTTCGCGGTTCCAAAGTGAAGGAACTGCTCAAACAATCCACGTGGCTCATAGAAATATAGCAAACTTAACCGATCTGACGGAGGACCTGAGACATATTACCTTTGGGAATATATCTTCACGGGTTTCTTTGGACTTCCCGGTTAACTATGAAGTACCCCCTAAAAATATAATCCCACACTATTTAATTTTGACCTGGTTCATTAAAAATACTGGATTCTATTTTTATTTCGTTTTAAGTTAAAAAAAAAAAGAAAACGAAATGTATTAAAAACGTAATTTCAATAATTAAAAAAGAAAACGAAATGCCCAAGAGTACGAAAATTGAACTACCCGCTGTTTATGCTGTTCTTGGTATAAATGAGAATGTGGTTGGCCATCAAGATACTTGCTGGTCTAAAAATAATATAGCAACTAACACGAAAAACAACAAAAACAAAAGTAGCCAACAAAGACGCCACTATACGCTTGTTCTCTTGCTTGACTCTCTCATTTGAACTGAAAAGGAAAAAAGAAAAATTATTTGATTTTGAAATCCACACAACAGAAATATAACAGGAAGCCAACAGCCCCAGCAACGAATAGCAAATACACTTTTATTACGTTCATCTAAGCATTTTGAATAGTTTCCCGCGGTTTTGATAGAATTGTCAAAAATGAAGTCTATGCTGTTGTTAGATGTGGTTAAATTTTTTGTTTCTCCACTCCCCACATGGAAAAAGATAATAGAAAATATCCGCTGTCGTTGCCGTTGGCATTGCCATTGGTCCGCTCCGCTTTGCTCCGGCTCGCATTAGAGGAAAACCAAATTCAACAATTTTCTAATATTGTTTGTTGCAGTGCTCGCCGCCTCTGCTCTCCCTGCTGGCGACTGTGGCTAAAGTGACCAGCCCAGCCAGCCAGCCCCCAGTTCCTCTGTGTGCTGTGTTGGCTCTGATCTGGTCGGTCGGTCCACGTCCGCCCGGCTGAGCGCACCACTCGACGGCTACTTTGCGGGTTGTCGTCTGCTGCGCGTTTGTGATATTTTCAGTTGTTATAATTAGTATTTCTAGCGTGCGCTTTCATAAAAGTTGCGGTCAACTCGGTAGTTTCTGTATTTTGTTTTGATTTTTTTTTTTTCCTCCTGCTTAAATGAATACTAGAAATTGAAAATTTCAATCACAAGTCGAAAAAAATAGCAATAACAACCAGGAGAAGTGCAAAATTAATAAAGGCCGAAAATGGCTCAAAGTGCGTGATTCACAAATGGAGTGGAAAGCAAATGAATTGAAATCAAAGAAGAGCAATAATTGAAATTGATTGATCAAATTATAAATTATAGTCTTTGTCCTCCGCCGCCTTGTCGTGTGGAAAGTTCTCCTCGGGGGCTGGGATTGTTGCTGTTTTGGTACCGCCGCCTATTTCTGTCGAAGCTGCCAAATATCTTACAATTTCAATTATTTTTACACATTACTATCTCTCTCCCTCTTTTTATTGTATACGATGCCAAAAGAACATGTTTGAATATAATAACAGAATCTGAATATTCCCAAGAGGAATAAAACCGATTAATAGAAAAGTTCTTCAACAATTAATGAACTAGAGAAGAGGCAGCATTTATTTGTCTTGTCGTCATCAAACATCATCTAACGACAGGAACGAACGACAACCAGAACAGAACGACGACAAAATCGAATGAGTTGAAAAAGGCCCACGCGAAAAATGGCAACTTTTTTGAATCGGTTCCACCGAGAAAAAAGCGAAAAGATTTTGCCAGCGACTAATGAAAATGGCAACAACAAGAAACTAGCTGCTGCATCAACAACGGCGGCGCCGACGGCAGCAGTCGCAGAAGCAATTACATTGAATGCGACAAAAACTGAGCATATGACAACGCCTGCTGCGCAGCCGCGTCAGCAGCGTCGTTACATGCGCAGCGCGACTGCAGCCAGCGTCACACAATTACTCTCAGAGAGCTGCAACAGTTTGTTGCAGCGATTTCGACGCAATCCGAGCGAAAGACTTGATAATAAACAACAAAATCAGCGGCAGCAACCACAACAACAGCAGCAACAACGCAATCGGTAATCGATGCAAATAAGAAAAAATAATAATAATAATCCATAAAAGATTTATATATATATATATATTTTTTATTCTTCTGTTTCTTTGCCTTCAAAAGAAAGAAAAAAAATAAAAAAGAAACAGAAAAACTCGGTCAAAATGCTGCGCGCACACGTTTGCAATGAGTTTTAAATTTTATTTTTAATTTTCTTTTTTTTTCCTTTTATATTTTTCTTTTTTTTAATTAAAGAAGAGTCGCCGATCGCACTGCGGCGAATTGAGTTAATTTTCCGTTAGTCGCCTTACAGCGATCCATTTCGCATTGCGTTCTGTTTCTGATCTGATCTGATCTTCCGCAGTTTCTTTTGTTTGCTCGCAGTTTCGTTAATCACTCAATCTACCAACCAATTATGTAAACATCGTTCAACGCGAGTAATCGCGAAAGTGCGTATTATTATGAGATTGAAACAGACTTGATAATATTTTCCTAGTTCTAGTGAAAAGTGTAAAGAGAATCTTGCCCAATCAAGACACAAATGAATATATATATTTTTTCATTTATTAAAATGGCATTGAATGCATTTACCCATAACTTACACGATATTGAATTGCTCAAGATTCAATAAATATGAAAACCTTATATGCGTAATTATTTGAATTGTTATGTGGGTTTCCTTATCACATATTTCTGCATTTGCTGTTGTTTCTTTTTCAAAGCAATAAAAGCAATACAACAAGAGTTGAGCTTTCTCGGCAAAGCAGATACATTGTAAGTGAAAAGCTTTCGCAGAGCTTTTTGTTCAGTTCATCTGCCGCCTTGTCTGGTCTAACCGATGCTCAGGCAGAACTTTTTCTTCTTTCTCATTCTATTCGATTGCCTCTGTTTGGATCCTCATTCATTTCGGCTAAAGAAATTGCTTCCTCAAGTCCAAAGCCTTTAATCTCAGACTTCTTTATTTTTGCCGTTGCTGGCTTTCTTAATGCAATTCTCCTTGTTTATATTCGTGCAGAGGACTTAAATGAAACGTAATTGTGGCATGCGTTCATTTCACCGGCAATTTATTGCAAAAAGCTCAAGGCCCCTTTGTCTGTTTTATTTCTCTTCCTATTCCTTATTGTCCGGTGTTAACTTGAAAACGTAGAAGATATGGACAAAGCATCGAACTCTCTCTTTTTGTCTCTCTTCTTCTGCTCAGTCAAAATTTCTCACAGCTGTTGGTTGGGCAAGTGCGCAATATTTTCACACTTTTCACAAAAATAAAAAGATTGTTCAATATTTTCTTGTGGCGGCAGCGAATATATATTTTTTCGGTTTTGAATGCTTTTTCTTTCGATATTTCCGTCCGTAGACATTGCCGCTGTCCACCGAAAATTTTTTAAGTAAAAATTTTTCTCAGTTAATTTTTGATACGTGTCGTGGCGCGTTCGTCGCGATTCGCGCATCGCGTCGAGAACATTCAAATAGAATCCGAGTTGCCATCACCTTTGTTTTTCTTACATTTTGTATTTGTTGGACTATTATAGTGCAACAGGAACAACAACAACAAAAACCACATTAGTAACTGCTGCCGAGGATAACTTGAACGAAATCGATGAAAACAATCGCGGCCACAAAAGCCGAAGCAGCAGCCACTCAAAGACTCCAACGAATGACAGCAAAGTCAAACAGAAGAATAATCCAGATATAAAAAATAACAATCGCAGGCACTCAACCAAACGACGAAAAAGTTGCGAAAAAGCCCCCAATAGCAATCCCAGCAACGGCCGAAGGCGAAACCCTTCTGGCGATCAGGAAACCATGAGTGAACGCCATAGACGTTACTATGGAGGAACTGCTGGCCTGGGTCTGGGTCTAGGGAGCAGTAGCAGCAGCAGCAGCCTCTCCACACCCACCACAAGTCGCTACCAGAAGAGCTCCACAACGGCCAGCGCCCTGGATCGATTGCGCACACACCTGAGTCCTGTCAGCTCCTATTACAAGCCACTGATCCGTGGCCTCGGTAGCACTGGCAGTGGCAGGCGAAATGCTGCCGACGATGTTAGTATATCTAGAGCCTCAGGCATGGAAACCAATGGAGATGACTCATATGGAAAATATTTTTAAATATTTTCTTTCTTTCACCTGTCTGCTGCTACTTTCTCTCTCTCCTCTCTGGCTCGTTCTCTTTTGGCTGGATGAAAAAGTCAGTGCCCCAAATATGTCACTGCTCCACTTACGAGTGTGAGAGAGCGCATGGGTCAAAGGGGAATACGTGGGGTGCTTGTCTACAGCCGACTTGGCTTTTATGCTAGTTTTGCTGTTTCCCTCGTATCCTAGACGCCACAAGGTGTTTGCTTATATATATTTTCTATATGCTGTTCATATTCTGTTTGTGCGTGTGGGCCTACGCCGCCAAATTTATTTTCGAATTTAACAACCAAAAAACCCCCGTCGTGCTCCACTCTTCTTTGCTTGATATTGCTATTTGGCATATAAAAAGATATTCACCAAATTTCACGATCTGAGTTTTATATATAAACTTTGAAGGTCGTGTGGTGTGTGTGTGTCTGTGTTTTCTTAATTCGTTCGTTGTTGGTGTTGTTTAGTTTAGACTACTGGTGGGTTGGGAAAGAGTCCATTCTGAAAGTCAAGAAGC
The DNA here is from genome assembly GCA_037075145.1 of Scaptodrosophila latifasciaeformis. Lineage (NCBI taxonomy): Eukaryota > Metazoa > Arthropoda > Insecta > Diptera > Drosophilidae > Scaptodrosophila > Scaptodrosophila latifasciaeformis. The sequence continues at coordinate 981,373 of JBAMCM010000019.1, forward strand.
CACGTAAACACACAAAATACAAACCTATAGATGCTTTAGCAGAAAGGGGGTTGTAGAGAGCTGAATATGCGGCGAGAGAGTAAGAGAGAAAGTGCACAAAAACAGACAATTTAATGACAGTGAAATTGTGCGAAATGAAAAGCCCCCTCTCCATTTACACTTGGCCCGGAGTGGCCGAAATAAAGGCCGAAAAGCCTCCACTTAAATGGGTTGTTGGCGCGGGCCAAATTACTAAGTAGAAGTCTGAAAATTTTTTACGACTCCAGCTTGGGATTTTCAGGCCTCAGTCATTTTGGTTCGGTCGTTTCCATTGGTTTCACATGAGCGCCGCCACGCTTATGAAACTCGTAAAGAAAGCACTTTCCTTCTTCACTAACCCACTGACTGGTTGGTTTCTCTTTATGTGACGCACAGCGTCGCGATCATCTGCATTTGGACAGAGACAAAACACCCACCACCACCAGCACCTCCACCAGCGGTAAGCAATCAGCTATCTCACGTCTGGAGAACAAGTATTCCGATGTATTGGAAAAGGCGGGAAGACGGCGCTACGAAGAGGATCGGGATAAAACCCTAGAGCCAGACGACTATGGACTTTCATCAGCGGCTCTAATGCGCTCGGCCACCACCCACCAATTAGGCAAACCAAAGCTGTCATCAAATTCTTTTAGCACCGCTGACCGAAAGGAACGCACCCCCTACAGGCTGAGGGCACAGCGGCAACGCTACGTAGGAGACTCGAACGATAGTGGCTATTTGACCAGTGGTACTCGGCTTCTAGACGAGAACTACCCCTTAGATTATACTAGTCGCTACCATCAGCCGCCAGTCCATGACTATCACGACGCACTACGAGCAGGCGGAGCTACAGGGTACCCCTCAAATCGATATGGTGCTGCTGGCTTCAGTAGACGTGGCGCCGAAGACGATACTCATCCGACTACTGGCCGTACCTATGGACGCATGAAAACCACTGATGCTGAAGAGTCTTTCAGTCGCTACGCTCCACGTCGCGAGCGTCGAGAACAACCCGCCGAGCTAACGGCCGAGGAAATCGAGATTCTGGCCGACGATCGCTCGTCGGAAGACAATGCAGCTATTCTGTTGCTACTGCGCGAAGACAACCAATACCTGGAGGCTAAAAAGTTCGAAGAGCGCATGCGCAAACGCCGAGACCTCAAGGAGCGTGCCAAGCGAATTGAGGAACTGGCAGCCGAACAGGCCAAGAAGACTGAAGAAGCGGCAGCTGCGGAGGCTGCTGCTACCGCGGCAGCCAGTGTGAAGGATGATCTGGTGGAACCCATAATCCCGGAGGCGCCTAAGAAAAAGTCGCGTTCCAAAAAAGTAACTAGCGATAGCGAGGAGTCCAACTCCTCCTCATCCTGCACATCAGAAAGTAGCTCTGATGAAGATGTGGCTAACAAAGCAAACACAAGGGCAGTCAAAACACCACCCACACAAACAAAAGACAGAACAACAACAAGAACAGATCAACAACAAGCCCACACAAGTTCTGCCCTTAATGGCACTTCCCACACCCCCACCACTTCTTCTACTACTTCTTCTACTTCACTAAGCACATCCGCTCTCTACTCTAACTCCGCCCAACCAACCAAGACCTCCAACACGGCAACAACGGCGGTTATGGCAGCAGTGGCACCAGCCAACAACACCAGCAGCAGCAGCTCCGCCCTCTCAAGTCGTTTTCTTCCCCACTCAGATCGCAATAACAATGATCTATCCAAATACAAACCCAGTGGTCTCATGCATTCGTCCAGCTCGGGTGCCTTGGCTTTCGGTGGCATTGGGGCTCGCTTGGCTGCAGCAGACATGCGTCGCCAGCAACAGCAGCAGCAACAACAACAACAACGATACCAGGGAGCCAGTTCACGTACAGCAGCCGTCCTCAACGAGTTCGATCGGTTTGGCCTGGGCTCCTCCTATAGACCAGGGACCAGCACCTCGAGCTATCTTAACGATCCATACAACAGTCGCCGAGCAAATGCCAACTCCTCAGCTCTGTATCAACGGCAACAACACTACCAGCAGCAGCAGCAATATCAGCAATTGTCCCGTGATAATTACTTGCTCTCGAAGAGTGCCACTTCGGCAGCCCTCTTCCAGAGGTCGCGCATTCCCAAGACTCTCTCGACCTTTGTAAGCCTCGCCTCGATGCATCAATTTCAGCAAATTCTTGTTATTTCTATCATTCTTTTATTTTTTCTTATTTCAAATGCCAGCCCAATTGTTGTTTGCCGCGCTTTGTTGGTGTCGAAAGCTTAACACATCTAAAGAAAATATCTCCAGACGTTTACACGCTCACACACATTCACTCTTACATAACTTTATAAGTCTAACAATGATCTGAAAATCATTTGCCATGCCGCCAATATTGTGTTCAACCGTTCATTCAATTAAGTGAATAAACTTTGACCTCCTCGCCCAATCTTAATGCTTTCCCGACCTTGTCCTTGCCCCTTTCCCTCCTACACATTCTTTTCTTGAGCTTGCAGCTGTTCTCACTGACGCCCACAGTAATTCGTCGTTATGCATGCGAAATGTTGTTGTTGTTGCGAAAAGTAAGAAATACTTGATAATCTCTCCCCCCTAAAATTCACATAAATCTACAGATAAAATAAAATTAAAACAAATTTCAAAAAAATAATAACACATACACAAATAAACGCTTATTTTTTCTTTTACCAAAAAAAAAAAACAAAATAGAATATTAAAAAAAAATAAAGAAGAACAAATAACACTGAATGCAAAATTAATTTTTTTGTTTATACGTTTTTTTTTTCTTTGATTTGTTTTTTTTAGTGCCCAAAAAGAAAAAAAAAAATTTAAAAAAAAATCCCACAAAAGGGCACAAAATTCAGTGCATTCCTTTTCTATATCTATTTTTAAAATACGCTATTTTATATGTGATATTTGTCATACAAGTTTTAATTTTCACAAAAAAAAAAAAAAATAATAATTATTATTATTGTAATTATAACCCATTTTGAAAAAAAAAAATCTCAAAAATTTGTCCGAACTAATTTTCTTATCGAACAAACGAAACGTATTTTTCTCGTGTTTTTTCTGATTATGATGATGAAAATTACAATGATGTTCAATGATGATGATGATGATGATGTTCAAAAAACTTGATGAATTGATGAAATGATGGGTTTTTGGATGGATTGATTGAATTTGATGATTATCCGGAAATTGGATTGGAACTTGGATTGTGTGTGGTTGTGTTTTGTGGTGCCAACGTGGGACTGCCCCTCCTGTTTTCTGCGGCGTGTTCCATTTACTCACTATGTCAATTGTGGCTACCTCTGGATCTGGACTTGAACTGGACACTGTGGCGGACCGGCTCCTTAATGCGTTTTTTTTTTCTTTTCTCTTTCTTTTTTTTTCTTTTCTCTCTTTCAAATTACATCCTTTTTGCTACGCACACACACCCCAAAATGCGTACACCTGTGCTCGACCCAACAACCACGCCTACTACCGCCTCTCTCTCGACAACTCAAACCTTCGGCATCCTCGTCGTCGTCGGCTCGCCAACAATTCGCTCGCCCTCTCCCTCTCTCTCGCTCTATTTGTCTCAATTGCATCCACTCAACGGCTTGCAAATGCACCAACAACAACAACGACAACAATGAATCGACAACCACCCACCACCCCACCAACCAATCGAACGCCACCTGCTCGCCCAAAACAGACAGCAAAGCCCGTCATTCAAGATGATGCTGATGGTCACTTAATTTACCACACCGGAGACATTCTCCACCACAGATGTTCGTGACATTTTTTTTGTTTTTAATTTTCCATATATATATTTATTTATTTTTTTTTTTAGAATGAATTAAAAATATATACTTACACTTGCACACACACACACACACAGCAGCACACATATACACGCAGCATTCAGACAAACATACACAAATGTACTCGTACTCTCCTGTACAACTTTCTTATAGTTTTCAATTTTCAAAGTTTTCGTTATGATTTCTTTAATTATTTATTAGCAAACAGAGCAATTCAAAACTTGTGTGGCGTGCTCTTGACTAATTTAAAGAAAGAAAATGAAGAAGAAGAAAAAAGACAAAACGGAAAAAATCGTTTCAAAATTTCACACAATTTTCGTCACTTAAATGAAACTTTCTTTTTATATGTCAACCAAATTTGAATTGAGAAACAAAACAGCTATTTTCCCGGCCTCATCATAAATTACAAATTCTTAAGTCTTCTACCAGTTCACTTCACTTCTATAATTAACGAAATAATAATGAAAATGAAAACTTAACTCGTATTTCTAGTACACTTTAGTCTTGGACAGTCACAGTCTCGAATCTAGTATATATTTTACGGGTCTGTCTACCCAAAGAGACAACAGACAAAGAAAAACAAAAAGTACCCAGAAAATACAGTTGCAGGTTTAGCTTTAAAGACAGTTAAGACATTTTTATCTAAATGCATTTGTCAAAGATGATGAATTCAAAAGAGTCGAAACATTATTTAAATTTATCTTATTTTGGCAAATTTCAGATAAGATCATGGCCACTCTCGGCGAGGGTACTTTCGGACGTGTGGTCAAGGTCAAAGATATGGAACGGTAAGTCTAACAGAAAAAAGCCATTTGATTTTCCTACTAAAAATTGTCTGGTTCTCCAGCGACTACTGCATGGCCCTGAAAATCATAAAGAATGTTGAGAAATACCGCGAGGCAGCCAAATTGGAAATAAATGCCCTGGAGAAGATAGCTCAAAAGGATCCACATGGGGATCAGTAAGTCTTCACAATCTGAAGAATCTAGTTAAACCTTATTCAAAATTGCCTACACTTTTCAGTTTGTGCGTCAAAATGATTGACTGGTTTGACTATCATGGGCACATGTGTATTGTCTTCGAAATGCTGGGACTAAGTGTTTTTGATTTCTTGGTAAATATGAAAGAATTATTTCTGAAAATTAATAAGCACGTATTAGATTTCTGTTCGAATCCTGACTGAAACGAAAAATCGTCACGTTCAGGTAGAAACTTATTTAACTCAGTTCAGTCAGTTTCGAAAATGGTAAAATTTAGTCACATTATGATAACATTTGAAAATGTTAAGAAATTTTAAAATCATTACCCAAAAAATATTTCTTTCCATCCAGCGTGAAAACAACTATGAGCCTTATTCGTTGGACCAAGTGCGTCATATAGCCTATCAACTGTGCTATTCTGTGAAATTTTTACATGACAATCGTTTAACGCACACAGATCTCAAGCCGGAGAATATATTATTCGTCGATTCGGAATATACCTCCCACTATAATCATAAGATAGTAAGTTACCCTAAACTCGAAATATGGAAACGTCATTTCAATAACGTGTTCTTTGCAGAATCGAGAGGTCCGCCGTGTTAAGAATACAGACGTACGTCTGATTGACTTTGGATCGGCCACCTTTGATCACGAACACCACAGCACAATTGTCTCGACGCGTCATTATCGCGCGCCGGAGGTCATACTGGAGCTGGGTTGGTCACAGCCTTGTGATGTTTGGTCCATAGGGTAAGTAGTGCAGCTTTCAAACTGCTTTGGCAAATTTAATTCACTGTTCTTGTTTTCAGTTGCATCCTATTTGAGTTGTACTTGGGCATCACACTCTTCCAGACTCATGACAATCGCGAACATCTGGCAATGATGGAGAGAATTTTGGGACAAATACCATATCGTATGGCACGGTAATACAATGCGGCTCATGCTTTCATTTTGCTTTATGCAGTTTACTTCACCGAAATCGTTTAACGTGTAGCAATCACACTCTTTACAGCAAAACCAAAACAAAGTACTTCTATCATGGTAAGTTAGATTGGGATGAGAAGTCCAGTGCGGGACGCTATGTACGCGACCATTGCAAGCCGTTGTTCCTATGCCAGCTGAACGAAAGCGAAGAACACTGTGTACTGTTTAACTTGATTAAGAAGATGCTAGAATACGAGCCTTCTTCGCGAATCACGTTAGGTGAGCCTTGCTATTTCCCAATTGTTTTGCCAAACTTAAAAAGTTTAATTATGATGTCTTCTTATTCAGGTGAAGCACTGAGGCATCCGTTCTTTGATTGTCTACCAGCGCACCAGCGTGTTGGCGATCCCAGTAATGTAAAACCGCCTCTCTCATCAGGCAGCAGTAGCCGCGAGCGTTCGCATAGTTTGTCCAGATGAGAATTGCAACGATTTGGTTATTGTTGAAATCATGCGATACAAAGTGCATAACTTTTATTCAACAAGCATAGACAAAGATATAGAAACCAAGCAAACACAGACACCTTGCTTCCATTCATAAACATTTTAGTTCTTCGTCCTTATGGATCCGCCATTCAGGGACCCAAGAAGTCCTCATTCATCAGCTGGACAAATACAAAAAAAAAAGTGGAAAAGCCTATCTGCTAAAAAGTTCATTTTATCTAAAGTTATATATACATATGTATACAACTATACATATACATTTTTTATTTAATAACTTAAAACAATTGTAATTATTGCTTTGACTTTGAAATCAAGCTGCGTAAGGGTCTATCTTTGTTGCCCTTCTTACCATATTGAAGCCACAAGTTTGATGTTTGTGTACTTGTAATTTAGATATCGCGAACTAACTATGTTTTGTATTGTAATGATAACCAAATCGTGTATTTTTGGAAAAGTGCCCCGTGTCACTTGAGCATAATTGTAAACGTGAAATGAGAATTCTTACACAGTCTCACCTATTACATAAAAAAGAAAGCAAATTTAAACGACTGCAATGATTTAAATATAATCAATATAATAATATAAACAAGATGAAGAGTTAACCACATGTAAAATAAGAATGTACCCAAATATAAATGTAACACCAATCACGCTAGCTCGGAAAAACAATAGTGTTGGCGTCTGGGGTGAGCCAGATAACTTCAAGTGGAATTTTTGCAGTGACTTTTGTTACAATTGTAGGCGATCGCTTCAGAGAGCGTGTTTTGTAATTATACAAATTTTATGTACGATTATTAATGATGAGTGCTACATACCTAAATGTATGTACTTAAGCATGAAATAAAATATAAATAATTAGGAAAACTTGTTAAGCCCTCCTTCGTGTATGCATGCAGAAATTAGTAAATATATGTAAAGTCCCCGATAAGCGCAGCTCAGATATGTGTGAAATATTAATTCAAGGAAATAACAAAAAAAAAACATCTTTAGGCTATGTAAAATGAAAATGTAAAAGTGGTTTGTTCATATTCTTGTTAATAATTAAAAATGAAAAATCAGCAAATTATTTGAAGCCATTTACATATAATTTTAACCTCACGCATATATATACGCACTTACCGAAAGATGGGAGATCATTTAAATATATATCTATATATTTAATAAAAATCACTTGATTTTGAAATAATTGTGAATTAGTTTAATATTACATAAATATTAATTTTAAATTACATTATTTGCAATTTAATAACACCGTCATCCAGAATATAAGATATATAAATAAAACAATTTGTCAAGTTATTTAAAATGAAATAAATTACGAAATGAAAATGTCCAAGTGTGTATTTATTTTACATTTTATTTTATTGGCCTATTTTATAACTCGGGACCCACGTTTCTTATATTTGTGCCAAATTCAATCAGGAGCGGCGCTTACTGACCAACTCCATTTTATATGATCATTTTTATATATCCAAGTAGGTATTTCTTTAGTTTCTTAATAGCAGGTAAGTTTCAAAAAAATCGGAATGCTATATCTTAGAGTTTCCACCAAGTATTTGAATTTACAACAGAATTGGATGAAATTGGTTTCCGGATTATGTAAGCCCCATTAAACTGTTTTCCAGAAAACGTCCAAGTACGATGATTTATATATATTTAAAAGATGTTATCAAAGAGGGAACTGAAACTATTTAGGTACCGTACAATATTTCAGTAAGTTTGGCTTACTTTATAATATAGTACACTCTGAACGATCGGATCAAAGTGCCAGCTCTATTACATTTAAGCATTAAATAATTTAATGTTCACCGGCCACATGGTCCGCCGCCATTACTATCTTGAATTCAGACGTCCTAGGGATTAAAGGGCTCCTTTTTCAATAATTTCCTTATAATGCTATTAGTGCCCATTAAATTCGAAAATAAATGAAGCCGAACGTTAAGCTCGGACGCGGCCGAGCGGTTGTCCTGTAGTAACCCTAGTCGGGTGGTAAGCCTGGTCGTCTACATTCTCATAAAACCTCTGGTCTTAATATTCCTTTAAATTCAACAACACATTGTTCACAACAATGCAAGCACGCCATCTATCCGACTGTTCATTCGGCCGTTTGCCAGTTAAGCAAGGGGAACTAAAATCTTGACCCTGAAAATTTGATTTTTGTATATCTCATATAAATATAGTCCGATTTTTAGCCATGTTCGATATCGAAAGATTTTTAGAATCCTAACAATTTTTCAGATGCAGCTAATACCAAAATCCTGAAAAAATGAGGGGGTGGAAGGAGGGGAGGGGGGAGAGAAAAAAACTAAACTTGACCAGAGTACAGACATAAGGAGTCCGAATCCTAAGTTTGGTTATCCTAGCTCTTATAGTCTCTAAAATCTACAGCCCCGTCTGTTAGCCTCCCGGATTTAAAGTTACCGTAATACCACTCTCTTTTAAGGTACTCCGAGCATAGTAGGAAAAGAGAACCAAAAACTTATATACATACGTATCCATTACTATGCATTGTTTTGGTAATCCTTCGAATCATCAATAAATAGAACACTAAGCAACATAAATTTGTTGTTGGGAATAATTTACCATTTATTTGTTCATTTTTGTTTTCTTGGTTGGTTTTGCTAAATATTGTGTTTTTTTTTTTACAATAGTTTCAACTAAATAAATAATAACAAGTTTATAAATAGATTTTTTTCTCATTTGCTTATAATTTTTGTGTCATTTGCTTATGTTTTAACATAAATATTCAGAATTTTTTTTTGTTGGCATAACTCGGGTTGATCTCAAAACAGGGGCAAGTTAAGATTTTGATTTTAATGTCATTCATGATTTGTAGGTTCGAATTCGGACCTTTAAAATTAATAAAGCCAAACAATATAACTTTTAAATATTTTGCATTGATTTTGCCTTTTTGTGGTTGTTATCTTTTTAACTTATGACTACAAAATTTAAAAATATTTATTTGTATTTGTATGGATCCTTAGACTACCTAGTTACAAAAATACGAATTAAATCTCTAAAATTGCAACAAAAACGTCAAAAAAAAATTTAAAAACATATTTTAAAAATTACTATGCAATAAATAAATTTTTTTTTTTATATATAAATACATACACAATTCTAAATATGTATTGTGGGTGTGTGGATATATAATTTTTTAAATCGCTTATGTACACAATAGGCCCGGAAATATATAACATTATAATCTTGGCAATACTCGAAATATTGATTTGGGTTTGCCAAGTTTTTCTGTTCTCATATTTTCATTGTAACATTTAACATTTTTTGTTTTTGATTTTTATTGTCTATTATAAAAGAGTGTGACCCCCGAGGCCCAAGAGTTCAGACGCACCAATCAAAAAGGAGAGGTCCCATAATTGAAAGGCGGAAACATAAAATATCAACTTCGGACAACCTAGATAAGCATACAAGATCTCAACTAAGAATTCACTGCCTTGGCCCAATAATGAAGGTGAAGTTTGCCGAGCCCGCTGCCGCCGACACAGAAGTCGCCAGCGACGTAGACAGTGTTGGTCATTTGGTGAGCTTCAAATTTTCATCGGCTGCGGCCACCTTGGTCTGAGACGCGGCAGTGTGGCGAATGGATCCTGCTGGTGGGGCTGGAGCTATGCGAATTGGCTTGGGTCGCTGTTGATTAAACATGCCACTTAGAGTGGCTGCTGTGCTGGCGGCCAGAACCATGCTGCTGCTACTGTTGTGGCTTATGCCACTTGTTGCCATTCCAGTTGATGCGCCACTCAAAGCGGCTGCTGAGCGCTTGCCACGCGCTATGCCAGCGAGGCCGTTACTTCTGCTGTTGCCGTTGGGAAGAACCAGAGTGGCGGTCAATCCATTGTTGCTGGTGGATGTGGGCTGCTGCGTATGCTGCCTTCCAACAGTGGCTGAGGTTGATGGTGGAGTGTTGCACATTGCTGTGGCTGCTGTCGGTGCTGGTGCCGGCGAAGATGACGAAGATGCCGTGGCTGTGGTAGATGAGGCTGAAATGTTATCCAACTCAGTCATTGCTTCTTGTATAGCGCGCTCGAGTTGTGAGTTCAATTTGCGACTCCTTTTTGGTCGATTGATTGGTGTGTCGGTTTATTTTGTTGATTGTGGTGTTGATATCATGTGAAATTTTTATGGGGGTTTCGGAATATTGGAGAGGATTCGAATATTCACAGATTCATGATGAATGGTGATTTACACGCACATACACAGAAGTTATACACACATAGATTGTTTGCGGATAGTTTTCAGCGCATTTGGTTAAATAAAAAAAATAAATAAATAAAAACAAATTTAATTAGCAAAAAGCAAATTCGAATTCAAAATTAAAATTAATCTTTTTTTTTGTTTACAAAACTAACAATCTCACTATAGCTACACATATCAAATTATTTCTAGTGGGAAAGATTAACTTCAGGGTGCCGAAGTCAGCTTACTATTTTCGAGGCTTTTTTTAGTCTACAAAAATTATTTTAAATTAAATGATAATTTCATTTACGATTCAAATTGAGGGCATGAAGAATGCATTTTGCCTTGAAAAATAGTATGAAAATGTATTACAATATTTATCACAAATTATTTTGTTAAAAAAAAAAACTAAAATATTTTCTCGAATTTTAATGGAATATTTTTTAAAGTACTTACAAAAATTTAACAATAAACAACTAAATAATTGATATATACAAAATTCTAGCAAATTATATTGTATTTAAGGTGCGTGAGGAAGAAGAAAAAGGAAATGAGTCACCTTGATGGGCAACTGCCTTTGCAAATAAACCTAAGTCGGTGTAGCTAAAGATTTGTAGAGAACCTGGCGGGTACTAATCGAATCGACGTGTACCTTAATGGACTATTTAGACTGGTCTTTAGATTCACATATAAAACTATCGAATTATCAAGCTGATCTATCTGAAATTTTGTAACCCCCAAGTCCTATTCGGTGCTAATGCTCACTTTCTGGTATCCTTTTGGGCCTTGTGATGCGCCTCCAAGCCCTCCGAGAGGCTCTGCAACGAGTTGACCGGTATCAGTTCGGAAGTGGATCGCCCTCCACCGCCGAACCACTGCACCCAGACATGATCGAATTGCTGAGAAGGTGTGCACACACCATCTGGCATTTTCACAATTTTGCCGGGCCAGGCTGGATGGCCACGCGCCGGCCCCCAGATCAGCTCGCCAATGGCAAAGGAACGAGGTGGCAGAAGGGTCTTTAGAGTCGTAGACGTGCTCCGAATCGCAGACCTTTGACGGGTGCGAGTGCGCTTTGTAGGTGACTTTAGTGGTGGGGGATCGATAGGTGTGACCACAGTGACTTCCGAAGGCTGCTGGGATGCCGGCATTGCTATACTGCCAGTGGTTGTGTTATTGTTGTTGGTTGTGGTGGTGCTGGGCGAAGAACTGGGCGACTCTACGAAAGGCACACACACACACGTACAGATGGATTTGTAGTTTTTGTGTGATAGAAGGAATGCTTTGTGGTAATTCTTTAGGCTTTATGAAAAGTTTGAGACCACTTCTTGTTTGTCTGAATTAGTGAGCGGCGAGAGCAGGGAATTCGAAAGAACCCGAAGCCAGTTTAGGCAGATAGTTTAAGACAACAGTTAATTTCAAATTGAAAAACAATACACCGACAATGGAATAGGCTCGGAAAAATGAAATGGATAGTGTGAACAGGCACATGCATGCAAGGATCAGAAGAATGGGTGGAAGGTAAAATTTAAGTTTGTTTGTTAGTGATGGGATGCAATTAGTGACAAATGAGAGACCATCTTACCCTGAAAGTCAACGTTTAGTACTTTATGGTTTGGGTTAGACAGGTGCATGTAAGCCGCAGCGCTGGTGTTGGTATTGGTGTTGATGGTAGTGGACATGGACAGTTGCTTGGTGGAGATGGTGTTGTGGTTGTTATAGGGAAAGCTAGACAATTGCTGGCTGTGTCTGTGATTCAGGCTATTAGCAATGGACTGAGTGTTTCGCACAAATGAATTAGCTGATGCTTGGTTAGATGTGGAGGAAAAGGAGGATATTGACGTAGAACTGGCCATGCGCATACCTTGGCCCAAGGCTCCGACTCCAATTCCCAGACTGGCATTTCCATTCTCAGTCGCTTGAGGATGAGGTGTGATGTGAATACGTCTAATTTTTGGGTCGGTCGCCTTATACAAGCTATTGGGCTGGCTAAATACATTCGTGGAATAAATGCCTGCCGGGGGATACAAATGGAAAATATTAAGTTTCTTTCGAATAATGAGGTATATTCACGCACTTACCTCTTTCGCAATCTGTGGAGGAAGGGGACTGCCGACTATCCGTGCTCTGGGGTGAGACAGCAGCATCGGGCTCTGAGCTGGAAACGCACTGAACCTGCCGGGGCGTAAACTTTAAGTAGGTATGACTGGGAAGGTTCTGAGGGAGGACTTACCATATCGCTGCCGCTGCTTCGGTGACTCGACGGTCGTTCTGGACTACGTGGACTGCATGTGGTGGTGTCCGGTGGACTAGCTGCTGCTGCATGACGGCTGTTGGCGGTTTCTATGAAACTCTTATCGGCTGTGGCCAAGATGGGCTGGTTTGGAAGCGTTGTTGGGGCCGTAGTGGGTGTGGTCTGTAGGCTGATGTGTTGCTGCTGTTGCACCGGCTGCGGCTGGACTTGATGCTGTTGTTGCAGTTGAATGGTGGCCGTGGGGCTAGCCTGCACGAAGGTGGTGGTAGTTGCGGGACCACCTTGTTGAGGCATAACTAAGCCCATGGGCGTAGAGTAGATTTGACCGATGGGACTGAGCTGGCCATTGGCTCCCACAATGTACTGTTGTCCTTGGGTGCCGGGTGAAATAAACGAGGGTTTGTTTTGCGGTGAAGGAGTACGCAACATTACCGGTCCCTGGGGGGTGAGTATGCTAGTGGTTTGACCTACATTTTGAATCTGCAGGAGAGTGGCGTCTGGAGCCATTACCAGCCCAGCTGGCATCAGCAGCTGCTGACCAATAAGATTTACGTGCTGCAGGATCTGCCCGTTTTGCAGAAGAAGCTGTTGAGGCTGCGCCGCAGCTGGTGTGGTTGGCTTATTCACCACTATGCCCTGTATTCCGGGACTTAGCTGGAACTGCTGTGGGAACTGAGCCTGTTGAGAGGAAGCTGCTGTGCTGGTTGTGATCTGGACCATTTGCGGTTGATTCGACTGTTGAGACGCCTGCTGGAGCATAGCAGGTGCCTGGCTGGGTATGCTGGGTGAGATCTGTGGTGAAATTATTTTGGCGGGTGAACTGGGCGGCGGGGTGACGCACAGCGAATTCTTGCGTTTTCGTGGTCTCTTTTTGGCTTCAGGCGAGCTGATTATAAGAGCCTGACCTGATGCTGCTGGTTGCGTCATGGTGTGCACCGAGTGCCCAATAAGCTGTCCCTCTAGAGATTGCTGTGGCCCCGTTTGGGTCGGCTGTTGCACAATATACTGAGTGCCATTTGGCAAAGTGTTCAATACCATCGTTTGTTGCGCCGCCTGACTAACCTGGCTGGATTGCGAAGTTATTATCTGGTGGTGCTGATGATGCCCACCTGCTGATGTGGCTATCAATTGCTGTCCACTGGCGTGTAGGAGCTTGGCCCCACCGGCCGTAAGTATGTTCTGGCTTGAATTAAGAATGACAGTTGCACCGGTAGTTCCGTTGGCAGGCGTTTGCTGGCTCACTATGTAGCCACCACTAGCCTGAGGATGTTGGGTACCACCATTTTGAAGTATGAGTCCTCCACTAGAGCTGGCTGTCAACTGGGATAGATCCGAAGAAGTAGTACCAGGAGTCTGTTGCTGAATGATAACATTAGCGGCTGGTTGCGGTGTCGGACGTTGTGGCTGCGCAGAGGGATGGGCTTTGTTAGCCGCTGGTATTACCAGAAGTTGCCCCGACGAGGTCATTATAATCTGACTGCCATTGTTGCTGTGGATATCGTTGGGACGCATTATCGGCTGCAATTGCTGAAGCTGGCTTACAGCAATCTGGTTACTGGGTGGTACTTTCTGTTCGGCAAGCTTTTGAACCATATTGGCCGCGGATGTGGTGGTTGTCAGAGTACTTCCTGGTCGGCTTCCGCCTGCCATCGTAGTGACCACAGTGCGAGTCAGTGTGCTTCCCACGGTGCTGGCGATAGGCAGGCGCTGCTGTTGACCGGCTTGACGCACAAATCTTAATTGGTGACCAACCTGGGCGGGCTGCACTCGCATTTGAAGCTGAACCTGTCCTGGCCTGGCTGGGGCCACCGGGACAGGCTGTGATATGAGGGCGTTTGCTTGTGGCTGAAGCAATGGCTGCTGCTGCTGCTGTGTGTGGGGCACTGGCGAGGCCGATGGCGTGCTCTTTAGGGAATCCAGCGACTCTGTGGGAGAGGAGAGACTCTGCCGTGGACTCTCAAGACTTGTTGATATGGCGCCCACTTGCTCAGGTCGTTTTTCTGACTCCGGTGTTGCTCGAGCCGAACCCACCGGCGTACTAGATGACACCGGTGACTCTTGCGGAGTGGAGACAACAGTGATGCTTGTGATTTGAGGCTGTTGTGGCCGCACAAAGGGCTGCTGAATGGTGTCCACGTGTAGACTCCGCGGTGAGGGCTCCAATTCCCATTTACCCGCTACTCCATTGGCAAAGAACGACAGCCGACGAAGTCGTTGACGCTGCTGTTGATGCTGTTGCAGATCTGGTTGAGTAGAGCCCGTATGCTGGGAACTATGTACAATCGGTTCCTGAGGCAACGCCTTGGCCGTTGTATAGACCAATTGATTTTTCCGACCCACCGTTTCGGAGCTGGTGCCCACGATATTCTGAGCTGCATCACTTTGAAGGCCGACGTTCAGGGTGTTGTGGAGCAACGCTGTCTGTTGCTGTAAGTACCCGGCGGGGTCATCTTTAAAATTTGGCTGGGGCAGTGGCAGCGACTGCTTACTTAGTCCCCAATTTTCACCTCCTTTTATCACATTCGCTTGACGTTGCATGGCCGATGCTGCCGTTACTGCTGTCCCCGTTGTGAGGTCAGTCACAAGCTTTCCATTGGCATTCTGTTGACTAGTTTGAATGGGGGTGGGCGAAGCTGTTGGAACTTGTGGGGTTGGCATCACTTTTCCAGCTCCGGCTTTGGATGCTATGTAAGTTGGCGGCAATAGCTTGCCTGCTCCCGTTGGAGACACAGGAGGCACTTTATTGTCATACTTGTTGTTCTGACTCTCATCATCTGAAAAAAAAAAAAAACGAAAGGAGCAGTGAGAAGTGTAATCCATTTTTGTGCTTTGAACTCTTTTTCCCCAAAAGCCGTCGAAATGACTTTAGGACCTTAAATGCTGAAAGGCACTCAACCACAACCTAAGAACTCTCCACAATGACAGACAAAAAGAACCAAAACCCACCGTCTGGTATGAAAGTGTAGAACAAAGTACACAATAAAATCAAAGCAAGTAAATTCGTGGAAGCACCAGGTGGATTGTTTCGATAAATAAAAATTTTGTATAAAAATTATTACTGATTTTTTTTAAGTCTAAGCGGAAATGCTTCAGAAATCGTCTTAGGATCACTACATTTTTATACCCTGTACCTAAAAAGGTACAAGGGTATATTAAGTTTGTGCAAATGTATGTAACATAGAGAAGGAGACGTCGGAGACCCCCCAAAGTTGCCCACAATATGATCAGGATGACTAGAGAAATTGATACTAGTTGCTTCTGAAAAGTTGTTAGAAATCTAAAAATCATTCGATTGATATCAAACATGAATAAATTTGGACCATATTTACTCGAGATATACAAAAAACTAATTTTTAGGGTCAAGATTTTAATTCCCCTTGCCTATTCTGCAAACTGCCAAATGAGCAGTCCGATAGATGGCGTGCTTGCATTATTGTGAAGAATGTGTTGTTGGATTCAAAGGGATATTAAGACTAGAGGTTTATGTATTAAATGTAGGCGACCAGGGTTATCACCCGACAAGGGTTGCCACCTTTTCTTTTTTAATTCCATCTACTAGGTACAGGGTATCCCAAACTCGGCCGCGCCCGAGTTTAACGTTCGGCTTTATTATATATACAAATATCTGATTATTAGATTTCTTATAGATAAATCCCAAAAGATTCTAATATCAAAAGGTCGGCAAGCTGTGATATCAATGGAGTAAAATGAATTTTATCGAAGTAATAACAAATTGCGGGTGGAGTAAAATTTTATTAAAAGGATTAAGTCTGTAGTTTAACTTATGATTGAAGAATTGTATTGTGGGATATCAGTGAAATAAGCATAGACCTTGACATATCTATGGCTCGCACAAACCTAATATACCCAGTTCAAGCATACAAATATACAC
This sequence comes from Scaptodrosophila latifasciaeformis, assembly GCA_037075145.1. Taxonomy (NCBI): domain Eukaryota; kingdom Metazoa; phylum Arthropoda; class Insecta; order Diptera; family Drosophilidae; genus Scaptodrosophila; species Scaptodrosophila latifasciaeformis. Next base: position 997,941 of record JBAMCM010000019.1, read on the forward strand.
ACAGAGGCGGCAGCAAAAATCAGACCATACCTAAACCACGAGACCACAAACGCCACGATAGCCGCCAGCCAACACCCCAAAATGCCGCACAAATTTCTAAAACGCGCAAAGCTTTTCCTTTTTGCGGCCTTTTTAATGCCACACTGATTGGCAATGCTGAAGGGCAAAGGCAAAGGTAGTAACAACTGTTTAGCTGCAAGTAGAATGCATATAAATATGCGCAGAGTGGAAGAGGTGGAGGAGTGCGAATTGTATGTGGTTGTTTGGTAAGGGAACGCGTGGCCAAAAACTTTGCCGTCAAGTCCCTTTTGTTTCAATTAACCTTTTCATTTTAAACTTTTAACAATGTTTGCCAAACTGTCCGCTTCGGCCTGCTCGTTTTGCTCATGCCCTAGACACGCAAAGCTTCTCGCTCACTTGAGCATTAAGCTGAATCCTCCCCAAAACATACCGTTCCAATCAAATTGAGCCCAGTCCAAAATCCCCCACAGACATCAGCATAAAAGTAGCCAAAAATGGCACCACTTGGTGACCTTTAAAAATATATTCTTTTAAAGCGTCCCCGAAGTGCAAAGACAACCAAATTGCATTTCACACCCTGCAGAGCATGTAAGGGTATATTAAGTTCATGTGTGTTTTTAGGACGAAACCAGAAACCCCCTAAAGTTACCCATAATATAAAAGTGACAGAAAAACCAATTTAAAAGACTAGTTTTGAATTCCGTCTTCTAGTTCCGGGGTATACCAAATTCGGTCATGAACTAGTTTGTCAAAAAAAACTTTTTTATACGATGAAAATTCGGAATGCAAGGCATATAGCTGCAAATACCTCTTTGTTTACCAATCATATTAACCTATTTCGTTTGTTTAAAAAAATATTGCTTTGCAGGCCCGATCAATATCGTATAGAACAAATTCATCTGCACCTGCAATATCTTCCGTCGCCGCTATTGGTAATGGACTTACAGTGCTCTCATACCCAACATAGATATACCTATAGATAGCTATATTATTATCATTTATAAAATAATTATTTTTAAACCAAACTCATATTGAAATACAGGAGTAAGCAAAGAAATTCAATTATTCAGGGTAACTTACAAAGGATAATCGAAATCGAACTTTATTGTTTCTGAAGTCATTTAATAGCCCAACCATCCACTTCCCTATACATTTTTTTTCAATCTTATCCCTCTGTTTCGGCGCCCCTCACTGTAAAGCCAATAAGGATAAAGGCAGCAGGCCTGAGGCATTCTCAAGTGGAAATGTTAAATAGTCGAGGGTATTTAATAAACATAACATTTATGTACAGTGGCCAGTCAGTCAGTGAGTTTGTCTGTCTTTCTGTCTTCGGTCTCCAGCATGCCAAAGGGGACACAGAAAAACAAACAGAGTGAACCAATGGACGACTTCGTCGGTGAAAGGCTTTTGTCTGATTCTGAGAGCATCAGATCGCGTTAAAGTCCTTTGACTGGCCATACAAAAGACAGAATCAACAGCCACCGACCGCCACCCGTGCTCTCGGTTACTGAGCTTGCAAACAGGCAAACAACAAACAAGCTGCATAAAGTCGAAGACTCGTAGAGAGGTGAGTGCAAAACAAAAAAAAAAAAAGAAATCCAGTAAAAAAGGCAGACCAGGATGCACTTCCTGCGGAATGACGACGCTAAATTTTCCCCCAACGTCCTCACCCCGTCGGCCATCTTCTTTTCCGTCATCTCAATTGACGCAGCTTAAAGCTTGTTGAGCTCGCTGCTCTGTTTATGTTTGCACTGACTCCATGTAGAGGGCGTGTTTTATTTTCTCTTTCCCTTTTTGTTATTTGTTTCGTAAGTGTGAGTGCATGTTTGTGTATGTCGAATTTCACTTTATCATTGTCTGGTCTCTATATTTTTTCACTTCGCATAAGCCAAAGCCAAGCACTTTACTCCTTTGTGTGTGTGTGTGTGTGTGTGTGTGTGTGTGTGTGTGTGTATGAGTGTTTGTTTGTATGTGTTGTGTATGCGTTGGTGAGTGCAATTTGGTCGTTGGCTTTTCTTTCTTTCTTCTGCTTCGCTTGCACTTATCGCACGTATCTACACTATTTCCCGTAAAATGTATACAGAACAGAATGCGTTCTTGTCATTCTTTCCTTTTTCTTATTCGCTGAGGTTGTGGCCCGTGTGCCCTCGTGTATTTCGTACAGTTGCAGTTTAGAAACGCGGTCTTCGTTATTTTTTTTGCAGTTGCGCAAAATGCAGGCGAAACTTATTTTGTATAGCACACTTTTCAGCGCTTTGAGTTGGCCTTTCCTTGGTGTCTTAAAAATGAAAGGATAAGCCAAGGCAAACGGCAAATTCAAGTTATTTCCCAAACAATCGTCAAGTCTACTTTATGGCAAATTAGCTTCGAGCCAATCGATAAATAAGAAGCTACTTTTTTGTATTTTCCCATCCCTGGGAAGAAAAGGGACGCACACTTACCTTTGTTGGCCTTCTCAGGTGAGGATGTTGATATTGTTTTCACTACCGTGTAGGCTTCATTTGAGTTAGATTCTGCTGTGGCAGCTGCTCCTGCTGTTGTGACTGATACCACCAGCATATCCCCACCGGGCTGGCCATTGGATTGCTGAGATTCTAGAAAACGCTGCTGATGTAAGCATAGCATTGACCGGGTTGATGCTGTAGCATTTGTTGTTGTTGAGGCAGTTGCCAACGTCAAGGGCAGGGAATCTGCTGCTGGCAGTTCACCGTTGGCACGAATCAGGCCGGGCGACACCTTCAACGGTATATTTGGCACCTGCAATTTACATAATCGCAACAAATTGGCATAATTAGTCTAAATGCTTTTCAATAATCAAATCATAATCAGTCAAAGCGACGACGCCACAACACACACAATAAAATCAAGTACACGCGCGGCGCTAGATATTTGCATATGAACGTGTCTTGACTTTGCAACAAGCGAAAAAAGAAATAAAATGTATTTAAAATTAAATTTAAAAATTAAAAGAGCCGCAAGTCTGATGCGCTAACTCTCCCCTCCACACAAAGCAGTAAGCATTTAGTTACAGTCCAATTAGCATTTTGCCAATGAATAGTAAATACGAACACGTGTAATCCAACCAAATGATTCGAATTGTCGTTATTGAAAACATCAAAAGACTTGAGGCGCTTACGAAATTCTTAAGGCAAAGCGATAAAAACAAGAAGAGAAATAGACACCCAAGTTATTTAAGCAAGTCTGGGTTCGGGTAATACCATCAGAGAACTTTGGATCTTTCTAGCTTTGCTATTACCACTCAACCCTCCCAAAGCAACAACAGGCTGGGACACATTGATGCAATTGGTCAAATTGGGGAGAAGCGCTGTAAAAATATGTCTCTGTCATTGTCAGGCACGGACGGGAGCCATGTGATTTGGCCTTAAGTGGAAATACCGCAGACTCAAAATGGTTAATAGGCTTCTAAAAGCTTCATTATATTGAGACATTCGTGTGACGATCTGTCTGGCCACAACCGGAAATGGACTCACCACAGACTAGTTGGAAGCCAAGAGGCGTGGCAGAGTATTGGGAATTCAAAAATTGAACTAACGTTTTAGGGCTCGAGCTAGTCAAGCTTTAATGGACTTGGACAATATTATCGCCTATAGTCTTGGGTACATATATTTCCTCATTTCACGGAGATATAGAAAAAAAAACACCACCATACATAGTGTACGTATAAAGGTACTTTTCTATGGGAAGGTAGAAACAGCCAGGATGCGATTTCTAGATTCGTTAATTTAGCTTCAAGTTTTGCAAAAACCTATAACATTTATTTTAATTATCCTACAAAAGATTTGAAAATCTTCGAGATATTTAAGATAAAACAAATTTTAGGCTTTATTTCTTCATTTTCCTGACCAAATGCCATGAACAGAAATTTGTGAATTTTATAAACCTACGAAATATATTTTTAACTGTCTTTTAATGGGAAAATAATTAGGGGAGCCAGCCAGCCATCCAGCCAACAGCAACAATAGCCCGAAAGGATATTTACTGAAGGATTGAGAGCGAGAAAGACTGGCCATATTGTTGGGGCAGCCAGTGGCGTGTGTCGGTAATGAATAAATGCACATAAATGCATGTATCCATAGGGAAGGACATGCATATTGCATATTTGACATATTAACTGTCGCTGTTTCTGACGTCTCCCGACCACCCCTCTTGTTTCCCCCAGTTTGCTTGCGCACACAAGAGCTCAGAGATAGTGTGTTGCCTCAAATCTATATAATATAAATAGAAAAGAGATGAAGAATTAAGCGCAAGAGCGAGATGGCAACAGCCACAAAACGCCCAATGCATGTTAAACATGCAATAAAAATCCACACGAAAAAGACTAAAAACCAACAAACATTGCACTTTTGCATGCATAATTGTGAAAATTAAAATGAACACCAGACACGGACATGGACTCGGGACACAGATACAGACAAGCCGGCCAGACTGAAGTAGCGAACACCACAGAAAAACGCAACCAACCAACATTTTACAGCCCCGGCCAGGCCGAGCAAGCGGGTTGGTCACTAACTAGTTGGTTGTGGCAGGTGTGAACCATACACAGGTGCCTCCGGCCTGACCAGCCACCCCTTTTGTATCTCCACATTCTCGTCCTCTTGCTCTCGCTCTCTCTCGACAACACTGCGCAACGGTGTTGAATTCCATTAACGTCATAATGACGCCCGACAGCTTTAATCCTGGCAAGGTAAAATGGCAATGGCTGGCAACTAACCGCACTGAATCGCCCCACCACCACACCTATTGGTGGGGGGTTGGGTGTACGGTGAAAAGTATTTGGCTAGCAGTTGGCTGGGCAGTTGGCAATGCGCGCACACCCGTAACAGGAACTTGTGTGCCACTGCCGGATATGAGTAATCGCTCAGTCACGTCGTCGTCAGCGTTGTAGCCTTGCAGGTCCGCCCTGCTGGAGTGAACAGCAAACGTTGACCGACCCCAGATTTTCATGATTCCTTTCCATCACCAATGTCCCCGCTACTGCCACTGCCACCTTCTTGGCATGTCTCCCACGAAAAGGGTTGCAGGTGCTTCTTGGTAAGCATTGTGGCACGTAACTTGGCCACGGGAAATGCTCTCAATTCAATAAGGAACAGACTTCCTTGGGTGCATTCGTGAAACCAGAAAAAAATTCCCAAGACTTGAAATCAAATTACAAAAATGTCAAATGAACGTTTCTTATGTAAGAACTAAAATGAAAACATTTATAGGGAATGTGTAGTACCCTTCTCTATACTGGAGTCCATGGTCCATTCAATGAGATTTCATAAAACTTTACATATATCACTATATATCTCTTCATAAGATACATGTGCACCGAATTTGAAAGAGGTCGATCAATATATGTAGGACTTATTCTTAAAGCTGAATCCGATAAATGTCGGACTTATTTAATATGGCTTTTAAACACAGACAGACGGGACTTAATCGATTCATCTAGCGATATTGACTAGTCTACGATGACCTCTATTATAAAGCATTCGATATTATTTAACCGGTTAAGAGTTGGTGTCAAAGAACCTAATACTTAATATGAATGAGATTGGTCAGTAGAAACTAATTCCTTAAACCGATTCGACTCTATATGAAAACCAAATGATTTGGCATTATTTATAATGAAAAGGCATTATATAATTAGGAAAAATCTTGTTGTTTTCGTTAAGCGGATTGGGAAGTTTTATTTGATGATTTTTACTATTTAATCTTTTTTGCTGGCCTATTATTTATAAATAGCTCGATTTGATTCAACTTTGGTATCATTTGTATTACAATATGTAATTTTGATTTGGGATTGCAGAAAAGTAGGCCTGGGTGGTTCAATAAAAGAGATTATTATAACAAAGATTATAAATTCTTTATTTTTTACCTAATCCATCTGATATTAACTATTAATTTGTTTTTTTCCTTAACATACTTTTCCACCTTTAAAAGCCTCAAAGATCTGAAAAGACATTCTCAGCATTTTTGTGACTTAAGCTTAAACAACTCCATTAAGTACGTTTTTTTGCCTCTGAATTTCGTTGAATACAATTGAATCAAATTTAAGCAATTATTCACAATTTTATTCGAAAGCGCACTGAGAAAATGTAAACAAAGAAAAAAATTACAAAGAGAGAGAGAAGAATAATACGAATAGGCAAAGGCGAATTCCAATAAATGTGAGACAATTGAAATTGGTTTTCCAACCAACAACAGACAAAGGCAGCTGGCGAAAAAAAGGTCAGAGGGGTAAGTCCATCCATATCTATTTTGGGATTTCACGCATTCTCTTTATACATTCGGTTGAGTAAGTGCAGCTCGCAGCTCGCAACTGACCAAACAAACAAAACTTTTGCCCTGACGTGGCTCTCCTTGCCTCTTGGCTCGTACAACCTTGCTACCATCTACCGATGTTTGTTTGTCGGTGGCACAGCACACGCGCTATAAACAAACTTGAGAAGGTCAGCGCCGCCCGCCTGTCGACTACGAAGATTGCAAAGACACTCAGCTTGTTTCCAAAAATTTACAACTTTCAATAAAAATAAAACCAAAATTAAAAGTCAGCGTATGCGGGGAGCGTTGTCGGAGCCAAGCTCTGTTTATATGGCAATCACAAAGCCACAAAAACACACAAAACTGTGTCGTAACAGCACACCGAGACTAAGACTAAGAAGTGAGAACTCTGCAACTGGGCTTATCCAACTGCTGTATGACCTATGTCGAATTTGTGGTCAACGAATTTTTCTTGCGTAAAGTAATATTTATTTCTTGGGTTAAATATAACATATGATTAGGCTGGGTAGCAACGGATTATGTCAGATACAAAACCAAGTGAATTGAATTGTCAAGGGATTAATTAATTCATAAATATTCATTCACCCAATATCTAAAAGCCTAGATGAAGCTCTTATATAGATTTCAACCAAGTTGACAGCTCTGATCCAACAATCTATTGCATCTATACAAACTTTATGTACTCTTCATGAGGTCTAGGGTATTCCGAAAAACACTACCCATCGAATCTACGCCGTGTATTGTTGTTGTCTCGGCTCGTAAATGTGCGTGAAGGTTGTTGCAATCAGTTTTGAGCTGGACAAGATGTCAGGGCCAGAAATCGACAATCGACTAGCAAACAAAGCAAGCGTTCGTTGCCATGCTGGTTGGGATCGGCCACAATTTGGATTGTTTGGTTTTTGGTTTTATTTTTTGGAGGTTCGGAGTGGCCAGTTGGCATGAAATGGAAAGTGAATGCACAAAGCCCAAAATTATTGTAAAGAATCCCAATGAGAATGTGAAAATAAGAATGTCGGACAGAACCAAAACATTGTCATTCATTCATTCACTCTCTCAACTGCAACTGTCCAGTGCTGTTTTTGTTTTTCGCTCGACTGCGAAGCACTGGAGCGAAACGAAAGAGCCGTGAGCCCGCGAATGGCAAATGGCGAACGGCGGACTCCTGCACTTTTCGGCCAATTTACATTTATAATTATTTGACTAGGGCTAGAGTGGTGGGACCGGGGAGGCAGCGTATAAAAAAACAAACACAGCCGAATGCATCGGACAATTTAACACACACGGTCACTCTCACTGAAACCCAGAGCAATTAGCAAGGTGCGAGCGAGAGGGAGACGGGTGTGGAGGGTCTTAGTATGAAATGACAGGTACGTGTATTATTTCGGTGCTGTTGGTTTGGGTAATTTTCACGTCAGCTAAACTGAGCAGGAAGCAGCATTGTTGCCGCTTATTGAGTTCCATGCAAATCAGACGTCCCTTATGCAGTCCACGTCTGGCCAGACAAAGTCCCAGGTTGCCATTTCCCTTGTGTTTTCTACAATTGAATACCAAGTTTGTCTTAGCTACTCCAATTTCAATTTAAGTTAACCCTTTGCTTCGTTTTGTTTTTTTTTTTCAGTTTCCTTCAAACGCTACGACTTTCGCCTGAAATGTCAACCGGGGAAAAAGTGAGAGTGGCTGGAAACAAGCCTGATTTGTTCAATTATACATTTTTTCTTCAATCTGCTTGCCGCGTCGCCTTGCTTGGAAATGAAACAGCATTTCATAAATTGGTAATTGTAATGGTTGACAGCATTTCGGTTCGCTCATTGGACTTTCCGTTCAAGTCACTTTCACCACATAAAGGAAACCAATAATCAAAGCCCAACAAAAACGACCGTTGGGGACATCAATCATTTCCCTAAAACGAGCCAAAATGCAACGATGTGAACACTAAAGTGATGAAGAGACCAGATAAACAGACAAAGAGACCCCAAGGCAGAGGGAGGCTGCCATAAAGTTGAATGTGCCAAAAGCCACACGCCGGCGACGACGAAAATGACGACGACAAACACAGGCAAAACAAATACACAAAAATTTACCCAGTTGCCATAACTACGTGCAAGGCAGACAAGACTCTCGCAGAGACTCCCAGAGCAACTTTACAAAGCACCCATTCAACTTGTGGTCAACTGAAACACAGCAACACGATGATGCTATAGCTAGAATGTGTGGGTGCCGAGGGACAGAGACAATGAAATGTTTAGTATACAAATTGCGATTGCTTTTGATAAGCTGAAGAGTCACAGAACGAGCCAGAGCGAGAGGGATGACAAGAGCTTCAGAATTACCGTTGCCCGAAAGAAGAGAGGCAATCAAAGCACAAGACGAAGAATCCATCGCCAAAGGCGTTGGCGCAACTTAAGTGCAATGCACCGAAAAATCGATTGACAAACGAACGTCAAAGCCAATCGACAGTCTTCGGCAGGCAGTTAGGCAGTGAGTCAGTCAGTCAGTCAATCGGCCTCTTGGTGTGCCCAGCTGGTGTCATTTAAACAATGGCTGGGTCCATGGCTCCATCTGTGTGTTGCTGGGCTTATTTGCGTGTGTATCTGTGGCCATATTAAAAGGACATTGAATGCCGACACCAGCGGGCCGTGGCGTGGGTGTGCTGGCTGGCTGGCGTCACGCAAAACCAAAGAGAAACCATAAATTTAAATTAATGACCTCCTGATGTGTGGCTGAAAGACGAGACACAACAACGGTTTGTTACAAAGCAACAGAAGCGGTTGACAAGCGAAAAAAAGAAGCAATACGAACACATGCTCTGGCCCCCTCCTTACATTCCTCTTCTTTACTCTTTGCTCTCTCTCTCTCTTTCTCTGTCTACCTCATCTTTAAATTTATGTAGTTTACCGTTACCAATTGCATTTATATTGGTGGTGCTACTGTACCAATCGGAAATTAATCTTACAACGAGCGCACTAATTCTGCGATTTTCACTACAGTGAAGCTTTCAGTGGCGAACGAAGAGACGAGCGCTGATATAGCTGCCAGCTGACAGCCTCTGCCCATCACCCAGCGAACTCGAGCGCTGCAGCTTCGGTGAATGATTTTGAGTGCAATTGTCGTTTTGGGTTGCCGCTGAGCACGCCACTCGTTCGATTTGTTGTCAAACTGGTTTCACCAAATACCTATCGTGGAACGAGATGGCCGGCAGCAAGGGGTGGTGGGTAGACTTGGGTTTGGAATTGGAACTCTCTGTTTGTCGGCAGCAAACTTACATCAGCTTACAGACCCAGACCCAGGCCAAGTCAAGCCAATCAGCCCAACGAGCGAGTGAAAGTCAGTTGAATGACGGCGGCAGCACGCCAGACGCTTACAGCACTCGTCTCACTTGCTCTTTTTTCAATGTTGTCCGAGCTGGCTCGCTTTCAATTAGATTTGATTTAACTTTGACTCAACTTCCTTTTGCCAGCTCTCCAAACAACCAGCATCTCTACACTTCTACACTTCGGCAGCTGCTTCCCGCCTCCCGCTTCCCACACCCATTCATCATTCATCCATCTCTGGTATTTACAGCCAATTATGAGACAAACAAGTTGTCTCTGCCTCTGCTTCTGCTTTTGTGTCTCTCACTTACCTGCGCATTGAAATCGAAAAAATATTCCGGTCTCAGCGGACAGGGCAGACCACATTTACAGGTACCCTGGGTTAGCAAATAGTCCTTGATTTGAAATTGCGTGTGCAGCGTTTTACCTGTGGGGCTATAAAGAAAAAATGCTATAATTTCTTATGTTTATTTTGAGCAAGTGTTAAAAAGCGGTTGACTCTTCGGTGTTTCTATAAATCGGCCATGGAACATTAAAACACCACCTCGCCCATTAGTCCCACAATTAGACGCAATTAGTTTTATGTAAACGCAATGGGCCGGCCACGTCAGCTCTCAGGCACTCCAGATTAACAGCTCATTTACATTTAAGAGAATCTGATTGCATTCAAATCAGTCTGGCTGCCTCATAGCCATTCAACTGTTCGTGGCCTCTCATTAGCATTACAATGTTAAACGTCAAGTTTGGTTAACAGCGGCAAATCAGCTCAGTATTGGAGAAGGAATCGTGGGTAACACTAATTATGAGAGCCAACAAAGCGTTGATTTTTTCTTTTAATTCCCTCAACTTGGTCGTGTTTATGATTTGTCAAGTGAGTGCACATTATGTCGGGTCGAGTATTAGTCAAACTGGTTCATGTGTTGAATGTTTGATTTAAAGAGTTCAACAAACCTACAATAAAATGCAAAATTTGAGTAGCTTGGAATACTCTAGGCTCTTGCAAACTTGATTTTCGTGAATGAATAAACTGGACCCTTAAATAAGTGCAAGGCCTTTCATATGAATGAATAATCCCATAGATCTAAAAAGGATGGTTCGAAGATGTTTTAATTATGTCATCGGATATACGGTACTACTATATCATGAAAGCTATTCTATACAGTTAGATAATTGAATGCCAAAAAGGATAGTTCAAAAACATTATAATTATGGCATCGGCTAGATCGTACTTCTATATCATACAATCGGTACATTTCTGGTGTTTCTCGATCTTTTTCAATTTTCTAAAATATCGGTATCATTTCCAGAAGTTCTGATTTGATTTGATCTGATCTTGTTGAAATAATTTAATTTCAAACAAAATTTGAATAATTTGTCTTTTATTAATTTTAGCGTAATGGGTTTCTACTTTTTGAGGACTATCAAGGAAATCATATTTTATTTCTTTTATGCTGGAAAGGGTTCTTAACCTCTCTGTGAGTCCTTTTGTCATTTCAATAACAAAGCCACTCGCACATGCGCAATAAAAAATTATGCAAAAGCAAAAAATTGATTTAAATTTGAACAGCATTTAAATATGCATGCAAAGAACCCAGAAAACGAAACCAAAGAATCCAGTTTTTCAACTCGGTGTCAACGATTATAATGCTCTTGAGCTCATAAAGACAGAAAGAGAGAGCAACAACAGTGCCACACCAATGACCGCAACCAACGACCTAGAGGATGTCGTATATGAGCACACCAGATTCGCTAGGGTTAAAATAATTTTAATGCAAAAAAAAAGAGAATAAAAGTGGGTACCCTAAGTTGCTTATTAATTTTAAAGTACGTGAGTATGTGAGAAAATCAAGGGCGCTGCTGTTGATGCCGTCTTGTCAGAGAAAACGTGGCATGGCAACACTTGATTTTAAAGCCTGGAGCAGGGCTGATATGAAGCCATGCTATTGCCACTTCACATAGCCAGAGAGTGTGAGTAAAGACGCATTCACAGAGCCAACAAAATTATTGTTCAATTGCAAAAATCCATCGTGTCGTTCCCGTTGTCGTCATCGTCATCGTTATCGTCAGTGTCCTCGGATTCGGGTATGAGAAATGTGAATTATGCATGAAGTGTGAAAGCGGTAAGGGAATTAAATGAAACGACGACAGCAAACCAAGCAGACGACTATTTAATTGAGGCAAACACACACAAAGCTTTGGACAATACAAAAAGAGTTCAGCCCCGGCTGAGAGTCTGAAAATCCGAGCTCTAGTTGCATTGTATAACTTTGGGATACGGGTTAAACGAGTATGCGGATTGGCAATTGAACCCTTTTTGATTTCCCTGCGCTGTGTACACTTAATGATCATTGATTGCAATGACGATAATGGCGATGTTCTTCATAATTGGCAGGGTTTTCTGGTTGTACAGAATGAGAGGTTTATCGGAAAACTTGTTCATTTTATTACATATTTATGAACGATTTAAAGGGGCTTTGCGCGTCTGAAAGGCCCAACTGACCGTCTCAAGACGAACATCAAGGTGGAAAAATCGATGGCAACCAATTGACAGAAAAACGGAGAAGCAAAGGCGAAATATAAGTACAGAACAGAGCTGATGGCTCAATTTGTATGCAACTGGCGTAGACAAGCAGCTTTGAGTCAGCAGAGCCCACCATGAAGTCTTTTACTCATTAAACTTTTTATTTTCACAAAATGCGCCAATAATGGAAATAGCTGACTTTATGGCTCTTCAGCCGGTAGCTACAGACTCGCCGAAAAACATCATAGAAACTCAGTAAGAGGAAGAAACTAAGCTTCATGAAAGGCGTTAGACTAACGAGTTAAAATAATTAAATAAATCGCAAACAAGAGTCCAAGTAGCTGGAGCTGGTGTTGGAGAAGCAGTCCGACCTTCAACGCCCTACGACCTTGAGTGCACACTCAAGCCTCAAAATGAATGCTGAAATTCGGAGCAGGAGTTAGTCTTACCTCGAGTGCCCGACAGACTGAGTCTATTACTAAATTAATAATCCCTGAACAGAAACACCAAGAGACTTTAGCCGCAAAAATTGTAGCAAAATGTACACAGCAACAACATAAAGCAAGAGCTTAGGCCAAAGGCAAACTGTGTGCAAATTTATTGCCCAATGGGCAGAAGGCAGAAAATACGACTGCGAAAATAAAGACGATAAAGACACAAACAAAGGAATAAAAATGTGACTTGGCTTGCTGGTCTCGTTGGCTGAAATGTCCTTGACATCGTGTAAGAGAGGCAGTCAATGTTCTCTCAAAAATAAACCAGCCATAAGAATTTTTATATTTTACTGAAATGCAATGTGAAACCATCTACAAGATACTTTTCTTTTAGATATATTTGAGGAATTTTCGCTCTGACAATTATTGGACTTGTATATTTTTAATTTTTATAATTTTCGAAGAGAACATATATTCATTAGGATCCGACATTTGCACGTACAGAAGGTAATTTCGGAGGCCCCATGCAGATACAAACTTGATTTGACGTTATCTCATGTCTCAGCCAATCATAATGCAACAATAGACTTATGTCAAAATTCTATACTCTAAAAATAACCTTTCCTATTTCCAAAAATCTACACAAACTCAGGAACCGTGTCAAACACGATTAAGGAATATTTGCAATAGAAGTCGAAAAGTACGAGAAAAGCCAATGCAGTTGAATCAGAACCAAGAGATATTTAAGCACCACACAGAGTTGAATATCTCCAGAGCAACGGGAGACTACACAACAATAAAGGGAAAGGAAAACGACTGACAGACAATGAGTCAGAAAGGAAATATGGCACATGAGGAAAATTGAAAAACTGTGCGAAGCTATTCCGCATTCTTTGATAAAAAAAAAAAATTTTTCCTTCACCCCAAATTTAGCTTTTACAAAATCACGTAGCTCAGATTCTATCGCTGAGCGCTGTCTATGGACTTAGGACTTATGTTCTCATATTTATATATTCTTTCCAAGTAGGCTATGCCCTACATGGAGGAATCAGTGGGTGACCGTTCCCGTTGCTGACCTAAAATATGTCTGTGTCGCATCTGCAACTACGGTGTCACAGTGTGCGGCATTTTAGCACTTGAGTAAACAAGTCAAATAGAGGGCAGGCGAAAAGTGCACCGCCGCGCCGATCATACAAATTGAATTGCTTGCGCAACAATTATTGACGCAGGCAGGGCGGACAGGGGGAAACAAATTCCCAGAAACCAAGTGCGCGACTAAGCAAACTCACAGCAACAGAAGCTAAACAAAAAACTGTATTTATGTTGGCTGCCATTGGTTATCTGTGACCACAGCATAAAAGCTCACAATTGTACAAGGCAGCTGGAGAGTGCGACCGACGGGGTAATGAAGCGAAGTGAAGGAAGTCGCAGTGCAATAGCAAAAAGTGAACCAGCCTGCCAGGCAGCCAACTAACCGTCCAGCTTGAGGCGAGTGACCGTAGGGGTGCTCACTTTGCGAAACTCCTAAGCAAATATTGCCAACAATAGCAGTAAAGCAGCACAAGCAACCTAGCTCACGCAACGCTTTAAATGAACAGCGACGACTGCAACAGCTGCTGATACTGGTTGACAATGACAGCGGTTGGCAGGGAACAAGTAAACATACTGGCTGAAGGCAGCTGAGCAGCTTAGCTTGACAGCCAAGCACCAGGTAACAAATGCACAAAGCCGACTAAATTGTTACGCCTTTTCGATAGGTGGTAACTGGTAAGGGTCGTAACTAAAGTAACTAAGGCCTTGTGGGCAAGGCTAGATATTTGGAGGCCCTTCATTCGAAGGTATGTGGAGAATCCGTAGGTGAAAGGAAAATTTACAGCAACTTCATTTCATAAACGATTACATACTCTCTATATGCTATGGGAGAGGCCAATTAGAATAAGATACATATGCATATTGACAGACAAGGAGGAAGCGGTCAAAACCTATTTTTGACAGATTTATAAAAAAGTGCTTGAGAGCAGATACCGTTATATTTTAGTGTACGTAGTTGTACATATAGTATAGTAGGATCAAAGGACCCAACGGTATCAGGTGGATGCTTTTTTCGCGCAGGTTTCCCAAGGCCAATAGTATGGGATAAGTTTAGCTGACTTGGATATGTAATACTGAAATGTAAACTTAACGGAGCAACAAAATAGAATATATCCGATTTCTATAACATGCTCTACCGAGCTTATGAGAAGCTATTCAAGCAAGGAAAAATTATTAGATCAACAGAAACCACTTCAGAAAACAATAGTATTAGGCAAATTATCGACCAACCAGAAACCAGACACGAAACGAGAAAAATAAGCAGTCAGTTGGTTCCCCATCCAACCAAACAACCAACCAACCAACCAAGTAACCAGCCAGTCAGTCAGTCAGCCAACCACTCAGTGGAAACCACTTATAAAATCAACAATTACCCAAGAACGGCTGCGGCGGCTACATTGCCGCAAACTATTTGCACAACGCCAAAGAATGAACCGAAAACCCAACCCAAGCCGAAAAATTAGAGGGCTATGGTGGAGCGGATGGCACGAAGGGCACACGATAACTAAACAGAGCTGTGCCAGAAAGCAGGGGCACCTATGGAATCACACGCACTACAGCGTTGTAGTCAAGCGACTGGACAGATGAGCAGATAACAAAAAAAGCACAAAACAACGAGCAGAGGAAGAACAATTAAAAGCACTAGACACATTCCAGCTTAGCAACGCGATGATGATGGACAGTCTGAGGAGCTAGCCAACCAGACACCAGTCAGCCAAGTGAGAGAAGAACATCACTGTGGCCAACAGTTGCCGCTTTTCGACATATTTGGGTAAATATTTTATTTGTGTTTATAATTTTGTGTGCCTGATGTTGATAACTCGCAGATAATACCAGGTAAATATTTACAGTTGGTAAGAGAGGCACTAATTCCAACGCAACACCAACAGCAACAACAGAAACAAGCAAACAAACTACAAAATTATTGTGCACACTTGCACTTGGGGCAGTAAAAACGAACGACAAATGGTTGAATGAGTGAATCTGGTAGCAGATAATAAAGGGGAAGAATTTTTGCATTTAATGATTGCGGCAACCAAGACCTGATATCTGCACCCCCATCCAACAGACACCGACCCCTAGCTTGTTGCTACTGCTTCATCTTCTGCTTCTTCCGTCTAACCCCCTTTGGGAATGGCATTTCCTGCCTGCCATACAACAACACACACTCTCGGGCTCATCGAAATGAGGGAATGTATTTGTCCAAACGAAACATTTTTATGGTTTCGTATGCGTACTGAGGAGACAAGCCTACAATTACCAGACAATAACCAGATTGACTTTTAGCTGCCCCAAAGTGTTGTAAATGTCATGTACAACAATAACAAGAACAATAACAAAGACAAAACTAACATCGTCAAGTCCAAGAAACTCACCTGATGTAGGCCACTTCATTGTTGTTGGTTAGACGACGCCAGCCTGGAGCTAAATTTGCATTATATTTACTATTGTTGTTGTTGTTGTTATTGTTATTGGTAATAGAGTTGGTACCGCTGACGCCACTTTGATTACCGTCGCCCGTGTTGTTGCAGACATCTTTGGAATTTTGGGATTTCGCAACATTTTTTGCATAGACTTGATTATTTTGAGTCATTTGACGCGCTGCAAATGTTGCTGGCGGCAAATATTGGTTTCCAGCAACAGTTGTTACTATTGCCACCCCAGCAGATGTTGCTGGCTTAACTGGCAATTTCATTTGTGTTTGGCGTGGTTTCGTTTGCTGATGTTGTTGCTGTTGTTGTTGCTGCAATTGAGGGCCAGCCGTTGGGCAAACGAAAACATGCTGTTGCTGGTGGTATTGCTGGGTCGGCGATTGTTGCTGATTCTGCAGTCCAGCAATAATGTTGCCATTTCCATTTACCAGGCCAGCTGCCAAAATTTGTTGTGGCTGTTGTTGTGGCTGCTGCTGCTGCTGTTGTTGTATTGTTGTTGTATTTGTGACAATACGCGAAACAAATTTCGTCTGCTGTTGCTGGAAAATCGTATGATGTTGCTGCACGTGTGTGGGGAACATTTGCTGCTGCAAATTATGTTGCTGCGGTTGCTGCTGTTGTTGTTGCGGCTTGTACATATTCGATTGGGACTGCAAGTTGACATTGATTTGCTGATTTTGATGGTTTTGCAATTCGTTGGCCGTTTCAGCATTAACAACCATATTTAATTTATGTTGCTGTTGCTGCTGTTGGCCGGCAGATGTTGCAGCCATTCTGATATTGGCCGCCTTCTAATAGAATTGTTTTGGTATCCTATAAAGAACATAGACAAATAAGGAATTGATGAGCTGTTGACTCAACTCTTTAAATTCACGAAATTTTAATTATTCTGTAATCGAAACGAACGAACGCGTTTTTACATTTTTCCTATTGTTGATCGCATTCAGGTTTTCTTTTTTTTTTTTTTTTTTTTTTTTAGGCACTTAATTTCACTTTTCGTTTTAATATTTTTTTATTTTACAACATTGTTGTGTTAAAGCGCGACAATATAACTGATTTTTTTTTATATATATTTTTTGTTAGCTTGCTTATGTGCTTTTGTTGTTGCTATTTCATTTTATACAATCTGTGGCTTTGACTGAACTACTCATGACTTCATTTGAAATTCAGACAACGAACAAATAAGTTGGCGAACGAACAGCGAAGAGCGCGTAAAAGTAGGTGAATGGAGCATGGGCCAAGCAGCACACACAGGCACATATACACACGTATATAACAAGCATAATGGCATAAACAGAAAGCAAGAGAGTAAATGAGAGTGAACGAACGGGAGAGTGCACAATGTGGGGACAGCTTACACTATCCCAGTGCTCATCAAGAACGAATAATTTTTGTTGTTTTCAGAAGCATTTATGAAAAATTCGTTCGGCTGCTAAATTATGCACGTAAAACCAAACAATTTTGCTTTGGATATAGTCGCGCAGTACATTTTTTATTAAACACGTATTCCATGTGAGTGTGTGTGTGTGTGTGTGTGGATGTGGATGAACGCAATATATAAATAACATATGTAAATATAGGTGGTATGTGCGTGTATGTATGTATATTTATGTGTACACGGCCCGTAATATATTAATATCTCGTTTAAACAAACGCGTTTTATAATTAATGCGTAAGATTGACTGTCTGTGCTGTGTAGATATGTGTGGACACCACCTGCCCTCGGGTTCTGGTCTAATGATCAACGGGCAATGCACAACATGCTCTCACACACAAACAGAACCAAACCAGTGACGGGGAGTAACTGCAGCTGTTTGCCTTGGCAGAGTGGGATGAATGGTGGCAGATGATGAATATCTGGGTGGGTTAACCAGGCGAAGCAATTTGATGTTGCTCGTTGGTGTATTTAGAGTATTGGGCAATAAATTTCAATCGACTAGTACCAAAATCTACACAAGCACACTCCTAATCGTTACGTTAACAAACGCGTGCCACTCCAATATATTCACATGCAGCAGGCATAGGTATATACATACATGCACTCTTATATGGATGAAGGCAAATACAATTTCTGAATTGACCTCAATTCGCATTTCGGTCGCTGTTTATCTGCATTTTAAAAGCATTTGGCAACGTCTTGAAACCTTTTATTTTTTGGGGCCACCGCACAGAGCACAATTCATTAAATACGCTTTTAACTTTATTAAGCCGAGCGACTAACGCCAACACAAACATACAGGAATTACACCAAACAGCAATTAAATATGAATTAATTACAACAATTTCTGTCGTTTGCTTATTCACGCAACATTCAGAACCGAACATAAATCGTACATAATACACATACACACAAACTTGCGCGACTCGTAAGCGTTCGGTAGCAGCAGCCCCCTCGCACCCTCTTTTGCAAACATTTCGATTCAATTTTTCGCTCACTTTTTTGCCAAACATTGCATTATTGCAATCGACCACTTACACACCTAATTGCACCAAATATTTGGCTGTGTATTTGTACGCATTTTGTTTTGGAATTTTCACTTTTTACGGCTCCGTTTTGGCCAAAATCCCGACGCACTTTCACAAAACCGTTTCACAAAACAGAGCTAGGAAACTATCGAAGTATCGAGTTTTCGCCCTGAAAGTATCGAATGGCACCACAATCGATAGCACCATCGATAGTTTTCCAGCTGTAATTCGCGAAGCGTACGCTCGAACCAACCCGACCAGAGACGAGAGAGTGCTCGGATTAATTTTTGCGTTCGTTTAGTGTTTGACGCTCTCTCTTGCTTTAAGAGAGCAGAGGGTACTTTTTAAGAGAGCAGAGGGTACTTTTTAAGAGAACAGAGGGTACTTTTCAAGAAAACAGAGGGTACTTTTTTGAGCCGTTAATTTTTGAATTTGAACGCTTCAACGGAAACTGGAAACTGTTTTTCCCCAGAATATTTTCTATCCCACCCTCCCCCTTTCAATTCAATTTTTAAGAAAATAAAAGAAATTTTTAATATTAAATTAAATTATTATAAATTCATTATTATTCGCTTAAATTAAAAGTTCCACTTCAGGGATTTCTTAATCTTAAAAGAAAAATAATTTTTTTTTTTTTTAAGAAAATATAAAACAACAAAATCCGGAACAAACAACGTTTTTTTCAAGATAATTTCTACTCTATTTTATGAGCCGAACTAAATCATCTTAGCTTATTATTATTATTATTTGTTTTTTTTTTTTTTTTTTTTATTGGAACTAATTTTGAATAGAGAAAAACAAATTCAGCCTGGAAGAATTAAAATGTTTTGACTAAGTCGTTGTACATAATTCAAAAGAACTTTTGAGTTCGATTATTCTTTAGCATAAGTATCGAGTGTTATAGAAATCAATCGGCTAGTCGATATCATATCAACAATTTTAGCGCGGCGTGCAATTGCAAACTCCAGAATAGTAGTAAAATCTTTAAAAATTACAATTCCATTAAAGAGTTGTAGATGTCCACAGCCACGTCAACAAACACATGCAAAGTCCTATTATTGGGACGATGTCTACGCGCGGTATCACTTAGCTTGGGCATACAGTTTTGTTTACTTACTCTATTTCTGCTATTCGTTAATTTTCAACTACTCCACCCGGTAAACTGGATTTCAAACACCGTGCGTCTGGTTTGCAGTTTTTACACCTGGTTCGCAAGCATACCACTTCTTTGCGCTATAGTTCTGTACGGTCTACTACTATCACAGCAGTATCTTTCTGAAAGACATTACTGCTCAACGCGCTTCCGATGGGTTTTGCATCATGGATTGCGAAAGTTTTTCTTTATTGTATCCCACTTATTGGTCGGGTTTTTTACAGCTTGGCTTTACAGCGGCTACTTACATTCAGATTACAAGTAAGTTGAAACGTTAATTTTTCCATAAATGTATATTTCAACGGTTTCATTTACAGAAATCTGATTTATTCTTGCTATGGTCAGGACTGCCTCAGTTCGTACCACGTTTTTCTACTGAGCTTAGGCACTGCTACAGGACTGTATTACTTTATTGTAGCACACATGTACCGCGAGATGTCCATCCAATTTCCAGTAGTGGAGCTGTCGTCTGGTGAAAAGCTGAGGGAGCTACTCTTCAGCGCTCTGTTGAAAGCAACAGTCAGTGCTATTATTCCAGCTTTTTCCTACACTTTGATGTTTTCTATTGGAAGCGGATTGATGAAGCACAAACTAAGTGCGCTTTTGGGAGTGAGCACGGATGAACAATTGGTTGGCTTCTTCGACTTTGTAACAAATATCCGTCTACTATTTTATGCCTGGCTCCTCACTGCGCAAATATTAAGCAACATGCATTTGATGTGCCGGTTCTATGCCATACTTCTGGCCGAGGACTTGCCACTAGTTATATCGCGTGGGCGTTCGGGACTTGTTTCAGAGAAAGAGGTGTCGGTAGTGTCAGCCCTGGGCGTGTTTAATGTACACGTAGTGCAAAGTCTTGCTGGGCACTTCCTTTACAAAGTGGCACACCAAAAAGATTCACCAGCTCGCTTGGAAATCTATCAACTAACAGAACCGGGAAACCGGCCCGTCAATTGGCGTTCCCTGTGCGATCAGTGTTTATGCGTAATTGAAGGATTCACAGACGAATTAGCAGACTCAATGCGCCATATATCAACTATAAAAGAAAACCAATCACCGAACGGTCCAATCACATCGGCTGTAAACGCTAAGCTAGTGGCTGAAAAAATTCTAATACGCCAGTACAATCAGCTCCATGGTATTCGCCAAATAGTCTCACCTTTACGGCAGCTTCCAGAAAATCAAAAGCTGCCAGTGGAAAATACTCGACATTTACCCAACTGGTGCGAAAGACTTTCAGGGCAGATAGAGGCACCTTTTAAACGCCTACTGAAACGCATACCAGGTCTGGTCTTCCTGTTTCAGGAAGCTGAGGGAGCTAAGACGGATTATCTATTAAATTCCGCCCAACCGATTTATTGGGTCACTCAATCGTTGGCCCAAATCTGTGTTTGCTCCATAACCGAAGATCGCTATGGTGTAGTCCAGGATGATATGCCAAAAATTCTCAGAGCACTTAATCGCCTAAAATGCGAACTGGACAAACTGAATAACATCCTGTTAAACGTACGAGCGGCCAACTCAAATTTTGGCTCACTACGCAGTGCAGTGCGCCGGAGTCTTTTCAACATTTGCACCCATTTTCACGACTACCTTGGAGATATCGTAGCAGACCCAGAAGAACTCCACCAGATTCAGGCCTTTATGTACCAAGAATAAGAACAAAATTATTATTCAACTTACGCATCAAGTCATTCATCATGTAATTTGTTCACAAATCTTTGATTTAGTTTGTTCAACTTGGTAACAATATAAATAATAAATACAACTACAAATGTACATAATGATCCTCTTATATACAAATTAGAAACGTTTGGCTTAAATATTTAAATAAAAAAAAAGCTTAAGGCAGAACATTTCATTTAAATAAGTATTTTGGAACAATTGAACTTAATGTAATGATTAATTAGTGATCCTCCAATGCTACGGCATACATGAGTAGGACCAAATCGTTCTCTAACTCACGTGAGGGTCATGGTCATTTCTCTATTTGGTTTTCCTGCACTACAGCCTCGTTGACAATTTGCTTTTCAATGTCCTGAGTTGGTGTCCTTTTGTCCTTCTCCTTTGATTGTGTGCGTTTGTCAGAAAAGATTTGTGTTTCCAGGAAGTTTAATGCACGAAAGGCAATTCCACGTTCGGGATCATACAAACCTTCATAAGTTTTAGTGTGTCGCGCACTAGCACTTTGATCAGGTATTCTAGGATCAAATGGCTCATATTGCTGCAGGCGTTCCTTATGCCAGCTAAATATGTTCCGAGAATCTACAAAATCAACATAGTTAATAATAACTTATAATTTCATTTTATTCGTATCACTCACCAATATCTGCTAGCACCCGTGTCATTTCGCGTATCTGGGCATCCTGTCGCTCTAGACGAAACCCCATCTCAGTCAGTGTTGAAATTAACTGCATCTTTTCTAATTGCATGGCTTCAGTTTTCTTATTTTCTTTAATTGTTTGACGCGAGTACTCGAAAATCAAAAGACCGGCACCAATTGTAAATATAATGAATTCACCAAGAAGATTAGCACCCAACTCTATGGCCATTGCCTCGGTCAGCGGAGGCACTGTCACAGGTCTGCCAAGATTGAGTGCCCACATTTTAGTTTTCACCTCTACCCAATTATAAACTGTGAAATATAGCATATTCTCCTTAAGAAAATATCAATATGCATATTGGTTGATGTACTCACATTGTGCCGGCGGCATACAAATATATTTTCGAAAGAATGGACTTGACTTTGCATTTGCCTTTAGTACATTGGCGATGGGCTTGCTTATTTGTTTAATAGCCAAAACGCCAAGCTTAGCAGCCGGAAAAGCGCCAATAACCATAATGTCTTATTTGCCTTTTCAACATAAAATATTACAAAATCGTTTAAGCCAATCAGCTGTTTTGTTATCGAAGAGCAACGCAGAAATCGCCAATCGATTGATCCCAAAACGTGTGCCGCGAACTTAAATATATTTTAATCTATCCATTTTCTTACGTCATTGTCCCCCTTGCACTAAAGCATTAATCTTAGCCTTAATGGCTTGAATTTGCTTCTCCTGGCAATCAATGCATTCGGTTAAATTATTAATTTTTCCTTGTAGTTCGCGCTTCTGCTGTCTGTGTTTTTCATGTTTTTCACTATCTTTCCGGGATTGCCTGTTTGTGATTACTAGTGTTTATATATTCTAAACTTATACTAAATAAACGATTTTAGTAAACACTATATTGTTTTAAGCCCAATTTGTATTTACTAATAAATATGCAATGTAAAGTAAACATTTCAAACTGCTTACCTTGATACTTCAAAATATATTAAATAAAGCCCAATAAATATTACAATGATTTCTCCCATTAAATTTGATCCAACTTCCATAGCCATTGCGTCAGATAATGGCGGAACTTTATGTGGTTGTTTCATCCTCATTATGAGCATTCTAGATCTGACATCTATAATATTATAGTCTGTACCATTTCATGAGTAGTAAAATATGAAATAGTGAATAAAGTATATTACATACATTGCCCAGGCATTATGCACATCCATTTCTTGATCATTGCATTTGACTTGGCCAAACTGAGAATTCCATTCGCAAATGGCTTACTTACTTGCTTAACGGCTAAGGTAAGAACCTTGCTAATAGGAAAAACTGACGAAAAATACATTTAGAATTTGAAATTTGGATGTAATAATTTGAATGAAAGTTTACACATTTAAAAAAAAAAACCTGATGTTCAGTTCATAGTTATTTTTAGAGAAAAAAGAATTATACATTTTGCTCTAATGTTTGTAACGCATAGAACCAGTCATCGTAGACCAAAAGTTACCTCTAGAATACTGGAGGAGTCGACATAGAAATATCCGTCTATCTGCCTGTTTCGCTACTAAAGTTTTAATGAATCGGAAAAATCAAACCACTATATTATATAGCTATCTTACGAACCTAGTACGTTTTAAGGAATAACTTTTGAATCGGGCTACTATATAATTTAGCATACCAACCTACTTAGTGACCAATCTGGCTCATGTGATTTAAAAAAGCTTGTAATTTTCGGTACCCCGAAGATCACTTTTGAATTTTATATAGTTGCGTATATTTTGCAAAATTAATAAGAAAAATCAAGCAATAAACTGTACACTAGATACCGAAGAGAAGATTTATTTAAATGACAGAAATGGCTACATATTAAACGCTACATGTTTCATGTACCTGGACGATTGGAGCTAGCGAAAATTTAAATTTTCAATTTTGTGTTATCTGAGTTTCAGTCTAGTTGGGCAGATTGCTCATTACAAAATATCATAGATTTCTTATTCGCATTCCCCATTTAATCCACTCTCTAATCGACCTAATTTTTCATTGAGCATTTTAATTTCCGCATTTTGACATTCGACTTGACTATTAAGTTTACCAATTTTCTGAAAGAGCTCAATTTTTTGAGCAGTATGCTTTTCGTGTTTCATTTTTTCGTTACGCGATTGCCTTTGATTTGAAAATATTTATAAGCATTCTTTTTGAAAAACTGGTACGGTAGATTCAATCGTACTTACCGAGAAAACTCTGCCAATATAAGACCAACGCCAACAGAAAATACTAGAATTTCAGAAATAATGTCACCTCCAATATCGATGGCCATTCGTTTACTCAAAGGAGGAACCTTTTTCGGCTGCGGCATTTTTAGTATGAACATTTTACATCTAACTTCTATCCAATTATAGACTAAATCAAAGAGATATGTATACCCATAAAAGTCGACAGATAGTTACAATCGGAGTATTATGTACATACATTGACCGGGAGGAATGCATATATAATCTCTTACAAATTTGTTGGACTTGGCAGCTGTTTTAATTATTTTGCTTATTGGCTTACTAATCTGCTTAACAAATAAAACGCCAAGTTTTGCCAAAGGAAAAGCTCCCACAACCATTTCCAAATAACTAAAATTTTTAAAACCTAAATCTAATTGATTTAAAACGCAAAGAAGGTTATATTTTTTGAATGCAAAAATCACAAATATGCCGTGTTTATTCTTCATGTGGCTGCAACCGTTTCATCATTTGGGCATAACAATTTTCAAATATTCATTTAATTTGTGGG
Organism: Scaptodrosophila latifasciaeformis; assembly: GCA_037075145.1. Lineage (NCBI taxonomy): Eukaryota > Metazoa > Arthropoda > Insecta > Diptera > Drosophilidae > Scaptodrosophila > Scaptodrosophila latifasciaeformis. The sequence continues at coordinate 1,022,758 of JBAMCM010000019.1, forward strand.
GGTATATCCGCAAATAGTAAAACAATGAGGAACGATTATCACTATATATTCCCATATAATATTCTATTATAACTGTATATTCTTTATAGTGAGTAAAAACCATTTAATTGGAATGGTGGTAAATTTGAAAATTTCTCAGCATTTTTTCCAAATAAGAGAATTGTTGAGCATGCATGATAATATTTTTCAACCAATGAAGATCTTTTAAATCCACTGACTCCGGCCTAGCTTGTTGTGAAAGTGTTTGCATGATGCTGCCCTGGTTTAGTACCTTGGACTTTGAAGTCTCGTTCGACCCTTGTGTCTTTTTTTCTATATGTTAAACTTTTTCTACAAACATAAATTAAATCAAGTTAGTAGAAATACTAAATCTTTTAACGCTTTGGGTTTCGCTTTCCAAAAGTAACGGTTTTTGGTTTTGAATTTGAACTGGTTGCCAGTCCAGATCAGTTCGGTTCCGAAATTTATTTTAGTATTTTAATCTCTTTTCCAGTGCTGTAAAATATTTGTTCATGGACTGGAAAAAGCTCAGCTACGTACGCAAAAAAAAAGCTGAAAAAGCTGGAAACAACGAACTATTTGGTATTTTTTGGAAGTTTTTTGTAGTCCATCTAGTATCTTTTTTTCATGAGTGCTGGGAATTCGCAGAATAAGTCTTTGGCATTCGCAGAATAGATCGCACACAATACGAAAGTCAAAGTTGAATACGCGTTCCGTTAACCTGTGCATTTAAATTGAATTAATTCCTAATCAGGAAGTAGCTAATACATTCACATTCGTTACTTTAAATTTCCAAAAAGGTAAACTATATATTAAGTGAAGAAATTGTGTAAGGAAAAAAAAAGCCTCTGAACCGTAACACAATAAATGCGTCACAATAATTGCTCATTTGCCAAATTTGTTGTCATCGTTGTTGAGATTTGTTGGTGTTGATTAAGCTGATGATGCGAACTCTTTCTCTAAACTTCGTATATTTAGAAGAATAAAAAGCGAGTCTCAGGTCAGAAATTAGCAAATAAAACCGACACAAACACCCACACAGCCAAACGTGAACGAACAGTGCCGGCAGTGACGGCACGAAAATGTGTAAAGGTGAAATAAAAGTCATTCCATATAGCCTGACATATACACTAGTTTCTAGCTGCAGAGCAGAATTGATAGGAGGAAGCGCAATTACCAAAGTCATGGAAATTTTCAATAATTGCAAACGACAATACAATCTTATCAAAAATATACGCAATCAAATATACATATATTTGTACAGAATAATTTAATTTTTTTTCTTTTTACCGGCCTGAGTATGACGATTTGGGTTCTTTAAACTTAAATGCCGATGAGTAATTTAAAAAATTGTTGATAAAAGTTTGCCAGCTTCTGAGTTCTATTATCAGGGCAGAGTATTTGGCCTATTTTTAAAAACAAAAGTCTAAATTTAGTAAATTGTTTTTTTTTTTTTTAATAGAAAAATAATAATAATAATAATAATACCAATGACCATCATCAATGTCCTCTTAGAGTCAAGTTCAAGGGCATTTCAGCCCAGCCTTCAAGCCTCCCTACTATATCAAATACAACTTTGTGAGAAAGCACTTTCACTTTCAAGACCCTGGCACACACACCCCCAATACCAACACCAACGCAAAGAATTTTTGACAGCCACACAACCATTGTCAAATGACCCAAGGAGCTTTTTCGTATATACAGTGTGCGTGTATATGTATATCACGCATGCTTTAGATGCCCACCAGTGTTGAGCATTTGCATACGGAGAAAAGCACACGCATACTACTTATGCCAATGTGCACCTTGAAAGTGAGCATGCGTGCGCTAAAAGCGCTCTTTCTATTTTTTGTTTGCCTCTCTGTTCCAATTTTGATTTCAAGGTCACCAGCCCCTAGCCGCGCATAGATGTGCCTGCCCCAACTTGGCTGGTTTTTTGCCGGCTGATAAGGCAGACTTCTATGTTGGAAAACAGCTGATCTTCAATTTTTTTTTATACAATCAAGCAGACAGTCTTGAAATATAAATATCAGTGGGCTCGTTTTGCTTAGAGTTTCAAATTCGGAACATATTGTGTATGAATTGAAGTGAATAGAGAAGAATATTTTAAGAGTTAACTTTAACGGAAGCTTTGCTCTCGCTTGCCATTGGATAAACTTTTAACGCTTCTCTGGGAAAGGCAAATTTAGGGGTGGCCTGTTGCTACCGCTGCGTTAGAGAAAATAGAAATTTACTCATTGGCCACAGAGAGTAGAAGCCGATTTTGATGTCGTTGGATAATTTTGTTTGAGGCTTTTTAGTCTCGTGGTCGTACTCGTACTCTTTGGGCTACCGACATTCAAGCTCTTTGCCAGTCGCATCTAATCGGCCAAAATTTTCCACCGGCTAACAAAACTAAATCAGTGCTTCTGTTCTGTAGTCGTATACTTAGCTTCGTTGTGCGAAAACCTTAGGACGCTTTGGCTTTAATAACAAAGTTTTTTTCAACGAAACGCAACATAATCTTTCTTAGCAGTTCGTTTAGTCGCGTATTTATTGGCATTTCCGTGCACCCTAGGCAATTTAACGCAAAAGATTCGAAATTCATTTGTCGTCAATTGCACAGAGCCAACTCTGAAAGCAATAAAATGGTTAACGTAACCATTTTCGATGAAAAGCCTCAGCTTAAGGTACTACTTAGTGCTTCATGGTAAAGGTCAAGCCGATAGCTAGCAACAAAATGCAGCTTGGATTCATTATTAAAAAACCTATTAGATGGGTTATTTAAGTGGATGTGACTTATTTTTCCCATATTTCGCTAGCACTTGCCAAATTATGCAACCTTCCTTTGTGGCTGCAAAAGTTCTGTTGGCAAAACTGACCTTCGGCGTTGCATTGCTGCGTTGCGCATTTTCTTCCGTGATAGTCTGCTCTCATTACTCTCTTGTTCTCTTTTATTGACCGTTCTCTCGGCTTTTGTTGATTTATTTTATCGATAAACGTATACCAATGGGATGGGGATTTTGGGGGAAATATAATGGGCTGAATTCATTGCTAAGTGACGGATAAAAATTATTTGTCATCCCTTTAATTTCTAATTATCCAATTAACAGGCAAACGAGGTACCGCAAAACATGGCCGCCGAAGCTGATTCTCAATTGGAGCACATGTGCCGCCTTCAGTTTGACTCTCCAGTGCCCCATGTCCGCCTATCGGGTATTGTGTGCACCATTGGCCCGGCATCGCGCAGCGTTGAAATGCTGGAAAAAATGATGGCGACTGGCATGAACATTGCTCGCATGAATTTCTCCCACGGCTCGCACGAATATCATGCTGAAACCGTGGCCAATGTCCGCCAGGCAGTCAAGAACTATTCAGCCAAGCTGGGCTATGAACACCCAGTGGCTATTGCTCTGGACACCAAGGGCCCGGAGATTCGTACTGGCCTGATTGCCGGCAGTGGTACTGCTGAAATAGAGCTCAAGAAGGGCGAGAAAATAAAGTTGACCACCAACAAGGAATTCATGGATAACGGCTCCCTCGAGGTTGTCTACGTGGACTACTCAAATATTGTGAACGTGGTGAAGCCAGGCAATCGTGTGTTCGTCGATGATGGTCTGATCTCGTTGATTGTGCGCGAAGTTTCTAAGGATACTATAGTCTGCGAGGTTGAGAATGGTGGCGCCCTTGGCTCACGCAAGGGTGTCAATTTGCCTGGTGTTCCAGTCGACTTGCCAGCTGTCTCCGAGAAGGATAAATCTGACTTGCAGTTCGGAGTCGAGCAAGAAGTTGACATGATCTTTGCCTCATTCATTCGAAATGCGGCTGCCCTCACCGAAATTCGCAAAGTTCTTGGCGATAAGGGTAAAAATATCAAGATCATTTCTAAAATTGAAAATCAGCAGGGTATGCACAACTTGGATGAAATCATTGAAGCCAGCGATGGTATTATGGTTGCTCGCGGCGATTTGGGCATTGAAATCCCTGCCGAAAAAGTATTCTTGGCCCAGAAGGCTATGATTGCCCGTTGCAATAAGGCAGGTAAGCCTGTTATTTGTGCCACCCAAATGCTGGAATCAATGGTTAAGAAACCCCGACCAACGCGTGCTGAGATCTCTGATGTTGCCAATGCTGTGCTCGATGGCGCCGATTGCGTTATGTTGTCCGGTGAGACAGCCAAGGGCGATTATCCTCTGGAATGCGTGCTGACCATGGCCAAGACTTGCAAAGAAGCTGAAGCTGCACTCTGGCACCGCAATTTATTTACTGATTTAGTGCGTGGAGCTTCTGCCCACACCTTGGACGCTGCCCATGCTGTAGCAATAGCCGCTGTTGAAGCAGCTAGCAAGGCAAAGGCCGCTGCTATTATTGTGATTACTACCAGTGGCAAATCAGCATTCTTGGTAAGCAAGTATCGTCCCCGTTGTCCCATCATTGCGGTTACCCGTTTCGCACAGACAGCGCGCCAGGCCCATCTTTATCGTGGTCTAGTGCCCCTCATTTACAAAGGCAAGTTATTTAAGTCATTCTTTCCCTTGTATTTGATTCTAAACTTATTTCATTTCAATATTACAGAACCAGCTCTCAGTGACTGGCTTAAAGATGTGGATGTGCGCGTCCAGTTCGGCTTGGAAGTAGGCAAGAAAAATGGCTTCATCAATAAGGGCGACAGTGTGGTTATTGTGACTGGCTGGAAGCAGGGCTCCGGCTTCACAAACACCATGCGTCTAGTGTAAGTATCACACTTGTATATTATATATATTGGTGGTCAGATGTGTTAATATCTTTTCTCATTTACAGTCCCGTCGAATAAATTTATCGGTTGATTTACACGCGTCACTGTTTCAAAATTATTCAAGCTAATTTATTCAAAGTTTAACAAATATTTAATTATCGGAGTTAAAGATTTAATATGTATTGCAAACCGCTGGAGTAACGCCACATGGGTACGAATCTCAGAAAGGAGACGTACACAAATCTGCACACACAAATATATAATTTATGATTGTTGAGTTTAGAGTTCTTCATAGTACAATTGTGAACGAATATAAATAAACACTCTATATAGTAAAATAAATAAGAGAACAGAATGATCAGTCAATCTGGGTAATTTATAATTTGTATTCTGATATGACAAAATTCAGTTTTGACAATTTTTTTTGTAAACACATATTTTCCATAAATATTTCAAAATTTCACTAATTATCGGGTTACTTACGCGGAGCACTGCTCCTGCAGTGCTCCCCAATTATATGGTTGGCTTTAAGTTAAGAACTCGTAGCTATTCTAGCACATCGGAAAAAACACCTAAAACGGTCAGTAGATATATTATACGCATCTACCGTTTTCTGCAAAGAAAAAAAAAAAACATCTGATTATTGTTTTAGCCGAAAGTTGAACTAGATTGCGGACCTTTTGCTTCAAATTTAGATTATTTTTCCCGACTGCAATTCAATGCACCCAAACTGAATTTACCGTTGAGTGGAATAGTGTGCACCATCGGACCGGCTTCGAAAGATCAGGATGTTCTTATACAGCTGATTGAAGCCGGGATGAGAGTGGTACGACTAAATTTTTCACATGGATCCCACGAATACCATTGCCAGACTATTGAAACAGCCCGCCGCGCTATAGCTTGTTATTCACTTTTTAAAGGATTTTCAAAAACGGTTGCTATTGCACTGGACACTAAGGGTCCTGAAATTCGCACAGGGCTTATAAGCGGCAGCGGCACAGCGGAAATAGAGCTTAATGAGAAAGATGTCATTAAATTAAGCACCAACAAAGATATCGAAGATAAGGGCAGTAAGGAAGTAATATACGTCGACTATCCAAACATAACGAAGATTGTGAAACCTGGAGATAATATCTTCATAGACGATGGACTTCTCTCAGTCAAAGTTAAGGAGGTGTTAGGTACAGAATTAAGCTGTGAGGTGCAAAATGGCGGCAAACTCGGGTCCCGAAAGGGTGTTAATTTGCCAGGAATAGCAGTTGACTTGCCCGCTGTTTCTGAGAAAGACAAAGCAGACTTGGAATTCGGTGTAGAACAAAAAGTTGACATGGTCTTTGCTTCTTTTATTCGAACGGCCGATGCCGTTGAAGAAATTCGAAAAATTTTAGGACCGAAAGGAAAAGATATATTGATTATACCAAAGATCGAAAATCAACAGGGATTGCAAGACATTGATAATATTATTGAAGCCGCTGATGGTATTTTAGTAGCACGGGGAGATTTAGGCATTGAGATTCAAACCGAACTGGTGCCATTGGCCCAAAAGGCAATAATTGCAAAGTGTAACAAAGTAGGCAAGCCGGTCATTTGTGCTACCCAAATGCTGGATTCAATGACCTATAAGCCTAGACCCTCAAGGGCCGAGGCATCGGATGTTGCAAATGCAATTTTCGATGGAGCCGATTGTGTGATGCTGTCTGGGGAAACAGCTAAAGGTAAATATCCTGTAGAGTGTGTCAAGTGCATGGCGAACATATGCAGTAGAGTTGAATCAGTTATCTGGTATGAGCAATTATACAATGATATAAAGGCTATTGCAAAGTCCAACTCGAAGGATCATTTGACTGCTGTGGCGTCGGCAGTCACCGAGGCGGCCACCATAAGTCGCGCAAAAGCAATCTTAGTGGCAAGTCCTTGTACCTTGATGAGCAATCTAATTAGCTACTTTAGACCAAGGTGTCCCATCCTTTTGCTTACGGGAAACGAATCACAAGCAAGAAAATCTGTGATTCGTAGGGCCATCTTCCCCGTTTTCATTGAGGAAATGCAGTCAGACTGCCTCGACTTTACAGAAATTGTTCGCACAGGCGTGAACACTTTAGTAAATATGAAATTTCTTGTGGTCGGAGAAAAAGTGACCATTGTAATTGTGGACGCCATAAAAGCAAGTGCATTATCTTTTCGTATACTGTCTATCCAAGCTAAGCAAGTTAAAAACGATGATGAATGCAACAACAAGAACGGTGAATAAAAAGCACAAGTGTAAAAAACACATTTCGAAAATTTTGAGTTAAGTTCAAAAAAAAAAAAAAAAAACAAACAAAAAAAATGTGCAGCCTTAGTGATGGGCACTTCGGTTAGTTTTATGACGATAATCGATAGGCCGATAACTTTATAAATAATAACATTGAAATGAGTTTCTCAGAGAATACGGATTCGGATTGGTAAAAACAAATGAAATTGTTTCAGTTAGTCAATTTATAATTCTCATAATTTTTAGGAAAGAGATTAAAACTGCACAACACCCGAAGAAATCTCAGAACAACGGAAGTAAACTTAAGTACAGCCAAAAGTTTTGTGAAAAATGGCTTAGCGTGTTTACTCCTTGGCTTGCGCGCTCCGATGCTGACCCCAACAAACCTTTCTGTCGTGTCTGTCAATGCCGGCTAGACTGCAACCGGTGTCATTTACTGCGTCACGAACGCACAACAAAACACAAAAGGAACTTGGAAGCTTTACTCACAAATGGCGAGGGAGCTGTGCGTATGGAGGTTAGCGTGCGACAGGAACGTAGCAAATACTATCAGCGAAAGCGAGCTATGCTGGCTCTGAAACAGGAACTACCATCTGGTCCCATTGCTGACGAACCCTATGAAGAAGTTGGGGTCCCGGCAGTTGAAGAAGCTGCTAATAGAATCCCCGACAGGTACTTCACAACAGCTCACATCTTTATTAGAATCTGAGAAAATTCATCATAATATTTTGTTTACAGTGAACAAAACTTCCAGCTGGTCGACAGCGAGTCGCATAATATTATTCCATATACGGAAATGAAATTGGAAGCCTCTACTTTGTCTACAAGTCGCACAGAAATGTCTTCCACATTACCGAATAAAGTAATAACAAATGAGACTGTTCCGCCAGCCTCCTCCAACAAAGATGGCCTTAAACTTTTAATGCAAATTCACCAAGACAAAAATGAATTGATGGAGTCTTTCCGCGAACTAATGGGCACCCAACTAACACACAATCAGCCAAAAGAGAAAAATCACGTAGATTTGTTTTTCGAGAGTGTCAGTTCCAGTGTAAAAGCACTTTCTCCGAAGCTCATTGCAGAAGCAAAGATGCGCGTGTCGCAGCTCATATGCGAATTGGAATTACGCGGATTAAAAGACGACAGTACAAATTTGGCTAAAAATGATTCTTCTGCGGTAGGAATGACAACGCAAGGTAACAACACAATTATTGTAAAACAAACCGCCCTCGCTCAGCACCAATTCGACGCTCTTAGCTGAAAGTATGCCTCAGTCAACGATTAAATAGCGAACTGTTATTTACAATAGACAAAAAAAAAAAACTATTATTTTACGCTAAATAGAATAAATAGTGAAATAACATAAACAAATAATCAAAATCCGAAAAGTTTTAAGATTGTGATTATTTGTGAATATTGGAATTTGTGGTTAAGTTTGGAGTATTGAAATGTTCGTTTATTTATTTTATTTCACAATATTAGATTTTATAATTTAACTTCAATTATAGTGATGTTCTCTTTTAATGGGTCTGTAAATTGTGTGTTTCGTTTCGCAAATAAGCAGAAATACTTTCAATCCAGCAAGGATAATGTCAAAAACCTATTCCCGCGTAACTCAAAACTTCAATTTTTTCACTAATCGAATCTAAAATTTTCAAATGTCCGCGTTTTCGTAATTTTAATGAAGCCGTTTCAAGCAGATTGCCAATTCATGTTAGTACAAACCCAAAAACAAAATTAAATATGTTTTACATTTTAATTTACAATTTGGCATATTAAAAGTCCATATAAGCAAAACAAAAGAAATATTTTACATATATGGATGCACTTATCGCAATTTTTTTTATTTGTCATCGATATATTTCGAGTAATTGATGAGTCGATACTTATCGACCATATCAGTGTCTGATTGTTTAGCTAATGTAAAAATTTTAAAGCAAATCCTTTTATTTTTAATTATATTAGTTGCAAACTGATTTATCAGAGATTGCAATATGCGCAGAAATACATCAAACCTCAAGGAGCCATCCAAAGACAATGGCTTCATAAAACTTGAAAAAGTTAAAGATGGGTTTGTTGATCGCACCAAAAATACTAGGGCAAGTAACAATTTTCAAGTTATTTTGGAAACCATTTAAAAATTTAATTTTTAGCCGGAAAAACCCTGGTCGTCTTCAAAGAGCTTAAAAGAACATAATCAAAGGAATTCCATTTTGCCCATGATATACCCAAAACCGCCGTCAATGAGTCGTCCAGTGCTTCTGCAGAAAATTGTTCGAAACCGCCAAAATTTGAAGGCTTACTTTGAGACTCTGGTAGCCAGAAATAAAACTGATACAGGATCGCTGTTGCCAAGTACATTCCAATCGTCGGTGACTACAACAGTAAAACGTGATAGCTATGATCTCTTTTTTGAAAGCGCTTGCGCCAGTATTAAATCACTGCCCCCCAAACTGGCTGCTGAGGCCAAGAGTCGAATCTCACAAATCATAGCAGAATTTGAGCTACGCGCTATTGCGGAGCAGGAGGCTCGAGAAATAAAATGTATTGACAAAGGGAAATTCACTGAAACGGAAGCGGAAGATTCGGAAATTGCTTACGAATTTCAGGCATATACATAGAATATATTATAAATTTTTTATATGACTAAGATCCCTATGTGTTTTATTGACTGATTTCAAAATACCCTAATAAATTAAAAACTTAGTAGTATATGTTTTGTGACACAGTAGTTATGTTAGGCTCAACTGAACAAAATTCTAAATTATATCTTACCTTTCAAAATTTTCGATTTTGCATTTTCTTTGCATAAATTTTATTATTTCCTTCATTTGGAGCAAAATTTCTGATTGTAGTCTCTCGTTTCAGAATCAAAATTTTTAGCCCAAACATAACGTCTTTTATGTCATAAGACATGGCAAAAAAACATAAGATTTGCATTATTGGCGCCGAAAGCTGGTGAGTGCTTAGCCCCTTATATCCTTCTCTTCTTTCTATTGCTAATGCTGTCTGTATAGGGGGTCTGCCATTGCTACAGCCGTTGGCGATAATATATTGAATTCATCTTTTGATTCGCGTTTGCACATGTATGTGTATGATGAACTAGTTAGAAGTAACTTTTTGTCAAAGGTTATTAACGAGCAGCACGAGAACATTAAATACCTCCCCGGTATAAAATTGCCAGACAATTTGGTAAGCCCCCACCTCTGTCAACGACAGGGCCTTTCCGAATTATTCTTGCTTTTTGCAGATTGCTATCAATGACTTATTGGTAGCTGCTGAAAATGCAGACATTTTAATCTTTGCCACACAAGAGCAATTTGTAAGACCATACTGCAATATTCTATCAGGCAAAGTTAAGGAAACCGCTTTTGCGGTGTCCTTAGTAAGGGGATTGGATCATAACACTGAGGGCGACCTGCAACTATATTCGAACGTCATATCCAGGCAGCTTTCGGTAAGGCACCAAACTGGTTGAATTGGTCCAAGTCGGATATTTTAGCTGAACGTTATCCTTTCCAGATACCATGTTATTCGATGACTTGCGGCAACAGCGCTATGGAAATGGCTCAGGGAAAACTATGTGAAGTTACAATTGGTTGCAACAATAAGTTGCATGCAGAATTGCTTAGCGCAGCGTTTGAGACAAAGAATTGTAAGGTAGTTGTTTTGAACGATGTTGATGGAGTCGAGCTATGTGGAACATTAAAGGATATTATTGCTGTTGCCGCTGGACTTGTGGACGGATTACGTCTCGGTGATAATGCGCGTTTGGCTGCTCTACATCTCGGATTGAAGGAAATGATGAGGTTTATTAAAGTTCTTTCGCCCAATTCAAAATTATGTACCTCTTTCGAAAGCTGTGGTATTGCTCAATCAGTAGCGTCCGCCTCCTGTGTTGGTTAGTAACGGTCGAAAGTGGGATTAAACTAATAACTAGAAGATTATTTACATATATGGAAGACTATTTACATATCTTCACTTTTTTCCAGCCAATAAGAATGTGACATTTGCAAAGAATTTTGTTACTTCGGGAAAAACGATTCAGGAGCTCGAGGAAAACTTAATGAATGGAAAAAAATTGCAGGGTCCTAGATTGGCGGAAAACGTAAATGTGTTTTTGCAAAAGGAACAGCTTGAGCAAGAGTAAGTGGAGTAGATAGATTCTTTTTTATTGTCTAAAACGATAGGTCTTCCAATAGATTTCCACTCTTCTCATCCCTACATAAAATATGTCAGAATGAAGACCCTCCAGAATCTATTATTGATACTTTGCGAAATCATCCAGACTTGAGGTAAGGACTATAATGTAACTATAAACCATTTTTATATTGAATTTATTTTTCTGGTGCTTCACCTCTGCAGTAGCAATTCATTTTCTAAGTTAATGCACGATGAATATGAGATGCTTAAAAGCTCTGACATTGATTTCGAATACGATGAGTGTCCATATAACGAAGCAAAACAGTCGGAAGGATTAGATGGTTTTGATCCGCAGAAGAGTTTAGATACTGATTTTTTCGATTTTGAAAGTCCATTTGAAAAGACCGAGAATGACAGAGTTAACTTTAAATATCCGCATCAATCCCTCAAAATTTCAGCTAGTTCTGATTTCCTTGATTCAGACAGTACATTCAGTGATAAAAAACAAGAAAGAGAAAAAATTGACAATCCAGACTATCTTAAGTCAATTAACAAATATCCGCTGACACCAGTTGGTGAAGGAATTACTGTTATGAAAAAAGACGATGTACCCGATAGTGTAACTGTAGCGTTTCAAATTAATGGAGAACCCAATGATCCTGAAATTATAATATCTCTAACCGATAAACACGAATCGAAAAAAAATATTGGGTTTGCGTCTTTACAAGTTTCGCAAGTTTCCAATTCTAAGAAAATTGAGTGGAAAGACAAATCTATTAATAAACAAGACAAAAGGGTTGACAACAGCGATTATTCCGATGAGGATAATGAGAATGCAAAAGTCCCCGATTGGATGACCGAAAGTGATTGGCGTTCTTATATGAACATACAAAAAGCACCAAATTTTGAATGTAATTGTAACTGGGTCGATGCAAAGCGAAGGGAAGCTAAAAGTCTGGACACCTTAGATATAGCTCGAGAGAACGAATCGGACTGGGACAAAAAAATAGACAACAATGCGAGGACAATAGACAAGGTTAGAGACAATATATCGATGTATATAAAAGCCAAAAATATGGAAGAAAATAAAGGTTTTTCTACTGCTGCGAAGGAATGTGTGGATAAGGAAAAATTAATGCCAACCACGTCGGAAAAATATCTGGAATTGTTGACTAAACTTACAAGAGAGGGAGCAGCGATGGCCGAACCGTTAGATGGCTTGGAAGAACAAGAATCACCACTCTTTTCAAGTCCTGAATTATATATAGAATTACAAAATGAATTTGCAAAGCTAGAGTCATCAATAAACCAAGCCTTAAAACTGGGGGAAGAGTTTCAGAATGATCTCGCAAAATTCGAGAATATTTCAGATGAAGAGCTCACTAAGCCGGATTCTACTTCACCAACGACATTAGATTTACATGGAAAATTACCCACAAGTGAATTCTTACCATTTCTGATTCAAGAGCATAATTTCAATGAAATGTCAATGAAATCGACAGAGAAGATTGATTCTGCAGATGCAGAAGACGTGGCAAAACCATCTTTACCAGTTTCTTCAAAGGAACCTGATGAGTTAAAACCTACCCAAATACATAAGGAGGAAGTGATCTACCAGAAGGACAATCTATTTGGTATGAACTTAAACGAATACGAGCCAAGCCGTATACCAATATCAGAAACTATGCATATAAAAGAAATCGAAGCTATGGAGAGTGCACTCGAAAAGCTACGAGGTCATTCTAGCGAACCATCTGTGCGAAATTTTAAGAGCAAATCGAAGTGGACTCCTGGAACCGTCGAAAAGTCTACCGCTCGAGACGTAGTTCGAGCTCATTCTAGCAAAAGCGATCCTTCTAAGAGCAATGGGATTTCATCAACAAATTCTACATCCGATGAAATTTTGGAATTAGATGATACCGATGAAGAGATCACAAAAAGTACCCACCACACATTAAAGGAAGACACAACAGTACCCGAGCACGAGAGACAACTGCAGCGGAAGAAGCGCGATCAATATTATATTGCGAATGACGATATTGAGTGTGATACTGATTTCGAAGCCGAAAACAGTTGGAAAAACATAATGAATCAAGCATTTTCAGGTAAAAATTCAATAGATGCTAGCCCTGAGTCTCAGGAACGGCTTGACACGTTTAACGAGGATATGGATGTGAAGCCTAACGTTAAAAAGGAAGTACTGAAAGAATCAAACCCAAAAACTAATATTGAAGAGAAATTTATCAACCTGATGAAACAGTCAAACACAGGCAATCAAGACGTTTTTCCGTCTTCCAAGCCTACAAGTCCAAAACAACCAAAATCTGATCATTTTGTTTCCCCGTCTACTGATATAGATTTATCGAAAACTGCTAAGCCCCACGATAAGAGGCCAAGGCGTTCTGCTGAACAGCCACAAACACCCAAGACCCTAGAGCCCAAGCCTGCACCGCGCCAAGAAGCAGGAACGCCTAGTCACCAAACCCAACCAATCACAGTACCCCCTCCTTCCCCACAAACCAGACCGACACCTCCACAGCCAATGCGTAAGACCATACCCATTCAGGCATCTCCTGGAAGTAAAGAACATCCAGCTTCTGAGGAAATACAACCATATCATGTAGATAACTCTATTGAAGTGGATCGAGTTTCGTCTCAAGAGAATGAAAAGAAAAAGTTAGAAGCTAAAAAAAATGAAAAACGAACTTTACGTAAATCTTTGGACGGGCTTGATACGATATCAAAAAAATTAAAAAGTCTGATAAATATGAATAAAGAGCGTGGCAAATCGGCAACACGCAGCAGAGACATGACCGTTCCAGTGGAGTACAAAGGTAGAAATCCGTATATCGAGGATCCAGTATTGCCACCGGCTCAGCCAATGCAAACAATCGTACCGAGTGATTTGACAAAAAGTCGACGGAGGGTGGTCAGTAAGCCGCCGTTTCATCCACCGTTTAACCCGCGTGTGCGTCTGCCACGTCCACCGTTCGACGGCAGAGATCAAGAGTATCACACATGTGCGTACCGTGGCCCGCATGAGCTGGTGCGGGTAGCGGCGCTATGGTCAAAGGCGCCACTCCTAAACCAGCAGCCGACGGCTCGTATTTTCAATCCGTCAATCAATGTGTCCGGCATAGTTCAACGTTGCCGTCACTCGTCTCCGCTACCTCGGTCGCTTCCGTCGACCATTATGCGTGGCACCTCACTGATCAAGGTTCTCTGTGCCATTCAATTGGGCATACTGGCAGCACTCTTCTCCCGCGATAGTAAAAAGTAAAAGCAACCTGTCAGCCTTCTTCCCTTTCTACATGGATCGTAATTATTAATTTCAGGACCTCTGCTACAAATTTTCAATACCAAAATATCTGAAAAAAGTTGTTAGGCAAAATCAATTTGATTTGTGATGCATCTGGATTCTTTACTAATTCACAAGATATTGAATTAAAGGAGCATGCGGCCGACGATGAAATACCTGACGGTCTTCCAATGGCTGTAATGGTCTAAAGTTATTCACAAGAGGCTGATTTCGAGAATTGCGCATCTGCCAAAATTTGGGCAATTCACGATCAGAAATGGGCACCACTTCAGAAAATACGTGCCAAAGGACGGCTGGTGAACAGGGCGGAGTAGTCAATGAGCCCTTGTAGGCATAAAAGTTACCTCGATCCGAGACTCCCAGCATTGATCCGAGTGTATATTTGCCAGTGGCCAGTGTATATGAGCTGTTGAACTCTGTGATGTGAAGTAGTCCTCCAAATATTTCATTCAAGCCTGGGTAGGAATCATCATAATTATAGCCGTAATTCGTCTGCAAGAATATATTAGCCATTTTTAGCATATAGATAAGTCTTTTAATCTGCCATTTATCGAAGATAAATAAAAAAGAGTATAAGTATTTCGATATGTTCTTCACTTACTCGAACAACTTTAAAAAGTACTGCGAGCACGGCAAATCCATCGGCTTGATTTCGTGCCTCCTCGTCCGTTTGGTACTTTGCATTACGATGTACTATGTGCATCTCGAGGTCATAGCGTCTGCCATTTAGTGAATGCTCTGAGCCCTTGCTTTTGAATGATCCCCAGTGGAAGTGGACTGTCAACGCCTCATAGAAGTCATACAACAGTCCTCCAAATAAATAGGGTCGTTCTCCGAAAATAGTCATCGGTATTTCGAATTCAACTTAAGATTAATGAAAATACTTTTAATCAATTCGGTTGTTTAACTACTAAAATAACATTAAATCGGACCATAGAAAATTAATCATTTTGGCTTCATAATTAATAATAAATAATTTAATCGATTATAATACATTGTTAAAGGCTCTATTTACGATACTAAAATACCCTTTTGCATCCAAAACTTTATAAAAGTATAAACAATCTTATCAATTTGAAGAGCTCACTCTTATGAAAATGACATGCAAAAGGCAAACAGAAATTTTTTATTTGTATATTTGAAGAATAATGATTTACCAGAATGCCCATTATTGCGTATATTAATGAAATCATCAAATAACTCATCGTAAAGTCCAAAGAAAAGCGGCGGCAGATCCACCTGCAAAGCCTTGTGAACGCTAATCCCAATTGGTGACTGATAGCTGCCGCCACAAAATGGATACTTGTTTGCCCACAAGTCTTTAGACTCGTAGCTAAAATCATGCTCTCCAGGCTTAAAATCTGAAAAAATGCATTATTAAGCCCGTTAATCCTTTGAATATTTGAAAAAGCTATTATTAGGTTTCGCAACAAAAATCACTTCTGAAACCTCTCCATTGTTTTCACCGAGATTTAATGTTGCCAAGATAAATATCATATAATAGTCAGTAAAATCATAGAAGAAATTACCCAACCTCTTTCGACTTGCTTGTTTGTTTTTATCTCATTGGCCGACGCTGATTTATGCAACATCTCCGTAATTATGGGAAACATGGGAAGGTTGACCAACTTCGGAGTACTTCTTGCTTGTTGATTTTTATAGGTCATAATATATCTTTCTTAGGCATATGCAGTTTTTAATTAACCTCACTACACGAAACTCTCTTGACAGTCAGACACGGGCGTCAACTGTAACAAATGCCATTTGAAATGGTTCATAAATTGTAAGGGAGCTGAATCATAACCCCTTATATTGTCTTTACAATTAATTGGATCATTGATCTAAAAAGAAAATCTCATTATCAAGGGAACACTAAATGCAAGCAAGGGTCTTCAGATGGCTCAATTGACACACAATTGGTAATATTTTTCGGATACACTCGGATGATTTGTTGATTAATTTGATTTGCAGCTATACATTATTTGTTGTTGCTTCAATTCTTACTTGTTGCAAATGGCAGTAGAAACAAAAGACGCTGGTAGAAGTCACCAAATACCGGAAAAAGCATTTTATTCAATACCGTTAAATGTTCAATAACTACAGCAATGAATCTACCGAAATCAAGGTACACGATGAGATGTCTCAAAATTGCGATACTACCAACTGAGGTTACTCTTTTAACTGAACCGCGGGGCTTACCGACTTGAACCTTTATACCGAATAACAACAAAGTAGTGCCACTAACTGAAAAGGGCCGTTGCGTGTGCAGCCTACGATCATTACATGAAAATGCCGTCAATCGCTACGCTGATAATACTCAATGTGCTTGGGTCATCTAACTTTGTGGTCTGTTGCCGACTACTGGGAGAAACTGTGTTGAAGGAATTAGATTAACTTACATTCATATGAATGTATTAACTGCTGCCAAAAGCTTAAAGATGCTTGCTGGCATCAACAGTAGCTAAGAGACAATAGATAAATCACTCGATTCTACAGAGAAAGTGATACAAATGAGAACGTGACTATATAGAATCGTCTAATCCTCTTTTCAAAATGGTTTCTTTATATAAAGGGCGTTTTAGGATAGATTAGGACCGATTGCTCAATGTAATAATTTGTTTTTCTAAATTGGAATATCAATAAAAAAATAATAATAATAATTAATGGTCGATATACACAAATGGCAGATGTACACGTTTCTTTACACTTTTTTGTGCAAGCAATTATCAAAACGCAGACGCCTTTAAAAGGTTATGCAATTTCTGTAGTCGAATAAGTTTTTGGTCAAAGAATCACAGTTACAATTGAAAATCTTTCAAAAACAATTGTTTAGTGCTTACATTTAAATTTATTATTTATATTCCTTATTTATTTATATACATATTTTTTATATAATTGTTATTATTTTTTTATTTTATTTTTTTCGATAACCAATTTCACTTCCGTATTGCATCACCAACTAGTAGTTCCAAGATCGGTCTGTCTAACATTACCAAAAAACCAATTCAAGCCAAAAGTTGGCCGGAGAAACAAAATGTAAGACGGCACACACCAACAATAACAATAACAATAATACGAAAATAATTATCGTTTTTGCTTAGCAAAAATTTGCGCAGTTTCACAGAGGAACCCAACGGTGGACAACCTACAGAACACTATACCTGATATATTTGTACATACTGCAACTGGACATCTGAGTTTTGGTAAAGGAAAGATTAAGTGGAGCTTAGCTAGGGATGAAGCTGCTCAAGTATTTAAAAAGCAAACTGTAATGTATTCAAAACGTACCTTCTCACAATTACAATACTTTAATTAGGCACAGGCACCGCACAGTATCACAATATCAGCAGCAACACTAAGAACACTAATAATACGTAGAGCATGAACAGAGCATAGGCGTATGTAAATCAGAATTCTGATTGGACGCGGGGAGGAGGAGCTTTATATTTGAAGCCCTTCTTTTATCGGAAAATGCGTGAACACGTATGATCAGCAACCAAACACAATATACACAAACATATAATTATATATGTATATTTATATATACATATATATATATAAATATGAATAATAGCTTCATCATTTTTCTATGATTTGCGTGAGAAGTGATAGTGTGGTTGTAGATCAAAACCAAGAAAATTTTTGTATTTTTAAATGCGAAAGAGCCGAGCAAAACAAAAGACAAAATATGGAGGGTGGGTGGTGGTATGGTGATAACTTGGGTATACAACGCAACGGAATGTGTGGAATGCGCGGGGGAAGCTAACCGCATTTTGAGCTCCGAGTTCTCTGGCTCTCTCTCTCTCTCTCTCTGTCTTAAAATCATTATTATTTGTGTGCTGAGCTCGGCAAGACATATTAAAAACAATTCTGTTAAATTTATATTGAAAGATACAATTACATTTCCGAATTTGAAACTCTGTGACATTTCTGAATAGTGACATTTGCTTTAAAATCTGATTTTACAAGAATTCTCTTTTTGAAGAAAAGAGAAAATAGTAAAGTAACAAAGTTTTCGTCTTCTGTTTATTTTATTTGAAACCGCCAGATCCCAGATTATAATGAAACCGAATCGGCTAACAATTTTACGACACGGTGAGAGCGAGTTTAACCTTTACAATTTCTTCTGTGGCTGGCATGATGCTCCCCTTAGTGAGGGTGGTAAGTCTAAATTGATCACTTATTAACTATATATAATAGAAATATAATTTCTCTCTCCTCTTCAGGTATTAATGAGGCTCACAATATAGCGGCTCAAGCTTTAATTAAAAATAATTTCGAGTTTGATATCGTATACACATCGGCATTGTTTCGAGCCCGCCACACTGTAGATATCGTCCTAAGCGATCTAAACATAAGCGATATACCAGTAAAGTCACATTGGCGTCTAAACGAGCGGCATTACGGTAATCTGACAGGATACAATAAGCGAGAAATGGCCGACCTTTACGGCGAAGACCAAGTACAAAAGTGGCGACGCAACTACAGTGCCGTTCCCCCACCGATAACTCCTGAAAATCGTTATTTTTGTGCCATTGCAAATAACCCGTCCTTTGCAGATGTACCAATTGACGAATTCCCCTTGTCAGAGTCTATGGAAATGGTGGTAGAACGCGTAAGAGTCATATGGAACGAAATAAATGAGGAGGTGCTGAAAGGTTCTCGTGTACTAATTTGTAGTCATGGAACTGTCGTTCGAGCTTTGATACAGATCATAGAAGGTATTTATTGTTTTGGATATATATATATTTTTATCATTTTACTTATAAGTTGGACGCAACCAATTACAGGTCTAAGCAATGAGGAAATTTCTAAATGTAATATACCAAATAGCATTCCTATTGTTTTCGACGTTGACACCACTAATCGAAAAGTGATTGGGCAACACACATTTCTGGGTGACTCCGAATATATTAAGGAAATGATTGAAAAAGTGGCTTCCATTGGCCCGAAAAAGGCCCCAACGAAGTAACCAGATCAAATACGTTTGCTTACAAATTATACGTTTGTCTTACATATTAAAATTTTATTTATAATAAAATGCATTCTATACATGTTAAATATTTTTCTGAAACGATCTAATGTAATTTAATATTGTACTTCAAACCTACATGGTAATTTATAAAACAATTAGTTTTTCGATTATATTGAGAAGGCAATAAGTAATTAATTTTTTTTATAAAAATAATACCATTTATGTTTACAAATAAGTGCGAACGCCGCTATACAAGATTAGGCTGATCATATCACATCAATTTAAAAGGGACGGTTTTCCGTTTATAAATAAAAATAATTTGAATTTTAGGGCGACCATTTTAGAAATGCGCTCACCATTATATCGGAACATAATATTGAACTGAGCTGGTTCAGTTCATGGATGAAATATCTGTGCTGCGGAAAAAGACAGTCGCGCCATTTTTCGGCTTGCAATATTTTGTTAGCCAAATTAAATGTAAATTATAAGATTTTTTTTACATTGCGTTGTCCGCTGAAGATTTCTGTGTTAGATTCCTGTATTTCATGCGAATAGCTGATTTTGTAAATCTTGTATAATTCTCATTGTGAATTTCGCAACTAGTGAAATTATCAAATTTGGAAAAAGTGCATGTTTGCTATAAGTTATACTTGACACAAAATTCATAGCGAGCAACATGTTTGGTGGCACTAAACCGACATTTGGAGCCGGCACTGGCGCATCTGGTTTCGGAACCTTTAGTAACACCGCCGCAACTGGATTTGGTCAGTCCGCTTTTGGGAAGCCAGCTACAACAACTTTTGGGGCTGCACCAGCCTTCGGCACTCAACCGGCAGCCTCTTCTATGTTTGGAGCCTCTGCTACCCCTGCTCAGTCAGCAGGTTTATTTGGCGGGGCAAGTACATCCACAGCTTTCGGGACAACGACTGCAACACCGCCTTCTACATTTGGAGGTTAGAATCGATTTTGGCTTGTACTTTTTCTCCACACATTTAAATTTGTACCTTTTTTTGTAGCATTTGCCCAACCACAGCAAAATTCAAATATCTTTGGAGCAACACAAGCTACTACAGGAAGTCCTCTATTTGGATCATCGACTACTCCGGCTTTTGGTGCTGCCAAACCTTCACCATTAGGTCTGACCGCCTTTGGTCAGACTTCAGCAGCTCAACCAGCTTCTTCTCTGTTCGGCCAGACAGCAGCTTCTACAAGCACTAACGCATTCGGTACGTTCGGACAAGCAGCGCCCACCACAACAAATGTTTTCGGCAGTGGAACCGCCTCAGCTTTTGGACAGCCGCAACCTGGCGTTGGTACTGCCGGCGTAAATTCGGGCACGTCCATAGCCAAATATCAACCCACAATTGGCACAGATACACAAATGAAAGGTGGCCAGCCGAACAATGTGAACACCAAGCAACATTGTATAACAGCTATGAAAGAATATGAGCTGAAATCTTTGGAAGAATTGCGAATGGAAGATTACCTAGCCTCTCGAAAAGGGCCGCAAGGTGGTACTGCTCCTGGAGCTTATGGGTTTGGTGGAGTTGCAACCACAGCGCAACCTGGTACCACAGGCATATTTGGAACCACTGCTCAAACCAATACAGGACTTTTTGGACAGACAGCCGGCACCGAAAACAAGGGCATGTTTGGTCAATCTACCTTTGGCCAGACTGCAGCAACAAATGCCTTTGGAGCCACAGCACAGCAGAATAGTTTTATGCAAAAACCATTTGGAGCCGCTCCCACTTCCACATTTGGAGCCCCAGCCACTGACGCATCGAATCCCTTTGGTGCTAAGCCTGTCTTTGGCCAAACGACCAGTTTATTTGGGCAGACTCCAGCAACAAGTGCGGCTCCCGCATTTGGCCAAACAAACACTTTTGGTGCCTACGGCTCTACAGCAACTACTCAGCAACCGTCTCTATTTGGAGCACCTGCGGCTACAGATCCCAACAAGCCAACCTTTGGATTGGGCGCAGCTGCCCCAGCTGCTAATACAGGCTTCGGCTTTGCGGCCACTGCAACAAGTACGGCCGGAGGAGGCTTGTTTGGTACCAAACCGACAACTAGCTTTGCCACTCCCGCTTTTGGCAATACATCAACAGCAAACCAAGGATTCGGAAACTTTTCATTAAATACAACGGCTACCGCCGGTGGTGGACTCTTCAATTCTAATTTAAACAAGCCTCCAACATCAGGCTTTGGCGTGTTCAATCCGCAAACATCCACTGCCCCGCTTAATTTTAATGCGGGAAACACTGGAGGATCATTGTTTGGCAGCACTGCCAAGCCAGGAGGGTTATTCGGCAGTGGAACTGGTACTCTAGGTACTGGAAACGCTGCGGCCGGTGGCGGTCTGTTCGGTGGAGGCACTTTCGGTACAAGCAACACCTTAGGTGGCGGCACCTTTAACTTACTTGGAGGCACCAATAGCAATACTGCTCTATCTGGAGGCCTGGGAAGCACACCTTTACATCAACAACAAACTACGCCTATACACCAACAGATATTGGCAAAGGTAACATCTCCCTATGGCGACACACCAATATTTAGGGATCTAAAACGGAACGAAGAGCCAGATTCCACCCGGGCCACCAACCCGGCAGCACAGCAGGCTATCTTGGATATGAACAGCAACAAATATAAAATTACCACCAAAGGAAGCCCCATTGCCGTGACGCCCAAGGCTCTAGGCAGCTCTATGAACCGTAAATTTCTTTTTGAAGGCCTGGAGGAATACGATGCCAGTGTCGAAGGTTTTAATCTAAAACCAAATGCTAAACGACTCGTAATCAAACCGAAAGCAAAGGCAACTCCCACTACAAGCGGTGACGAAGTCGCCATTAAACCATCTCCCACCGGGAACAACAACACTCCCATTTCAATTCGAAGCAGAGCCGAGTCGATTAGTGCACCCATTACAAACGAACCCAAAACAGATGCAGCTTCATCACCAGCTGGACATAAAGAAACCGCACCCAAAGAAAACGAAACCAGCCGCAGTGAATCATGGTTGCATCCCAACAACCTAGAAAAAGTGCGCCAGCACAACTTGCAGTCAGGAAATAACGAAAATGCTTCGCCCTTGAACAGCACTCTGACAGAGCTGGTACCGCGTAAACCCATCGAAACGTATAGACCTTCAAATGCAGGACGATTGTCTGTTTCCGTCATACCGGAGAATCCGTTTGAAGATCAGTCTTGTGCCATTGCCCGACGAGATACCGCAAATTTATCAAGTGACCAAGGACATGAGTCTTTCCCATCTCAACTTTCGTCTAGTGGGGCTCAAGAAGAACAATTGGTAATTGAAGAAACCGATGCGGACCACGAACCGCATCCTACGGGCATCGTGTTGCGACGAGCTGGCTATTACACAATCCCTTCATTAGACGATTTGCAGTCCTATTTGAGACCAGACGGCACCTGCATTGTACCCAATTTCACCATAGGTCGTGAAGGCTACGGTAATGTGTACTTTGCCAAGAAAATGGATGTGGCCGGCCTCAACTTGGATGAGATAGGTAAGCGGATTATAAATCTATAGATTAACACGAAATTCAAAACTTCAATTATCGCTTACAGTCCACTTCCGCAATAAGGAAATCATCATCTATCCGGATGACGAGCAAAAGCCGCCCTTAGGTAGCGGACTAAATCGTGAGGCCCAGGTGACATTGGATCAGGTCTGGCCTCATGACAAAACTAAGCACGAACCGGTAAAGGATGCCCAACGCTTGGCCGAAATGAACTGGGAGGGTAAACTACGACGTGTCTGCGACAAGAATGATACCCGATTCATAGAATACCGCCCAGAGACGGGCAGTTGGGTATTCCGAGTTAAGCACTTCTCAAAGTTTGGTCTTAGCGACACCGATGAGGAGGAAGATATGATCCCAGCTGATCCCAAAAAGGCGAAGGTGGCCGCAGTAAATGAAGGTGGTCTTCCGGCGATGGATAAAATGCATTTGCGAAATGCTCAAAAAATGTCTGAAGATGCTGCCCGTAATATGGATCCCAAGGCCTTAGGTGTGGGTATCATAAGTGGATTTCGCCCTATGGATGACTCAACTGAGTTCATGATGATGGATAAAACTCGTATGTATTGAAAATGAGGCTCTTTGAAAATTGTTAAGAATAATCATTATTTCGCAGAGTTTTTTCAAGGAAACAATACTGTAAATGATTTTTCTTTGTTCGATCCTCCGCGTCTTGTCACCAGTCCCACCGCCGCCCTGGCCCAAGAAATTGTCGGTAATGAAACGCACAAAATGCAGCTAATGAAATCGTCTATGTTTTTAGATGAGCCCGTTGTCCGGGATGGTAAGATAATTGGCTTACACAAATACAGAAGACTGACTATGATTCATTCTAGGCACTCCATCAATATTAGCTAATCGGCGGTTATTGCGGAATAATGATGCCTTCAACACTGAATTGCAGTTATGGAAGGATGGTATGGGATCAGAGGCCTCAAGCCAGTTCGATCTACGGGCTTCTCCACTTCTTCCCGTATCCTCGTCTGCCTCCGTGGGGAGTCTGCTTCAGGACGGTCAATCTGATGATGTGAGGAGCTGATTTACTTAATGTTACTAGATCATTTGCAAAATATATTTTTCTTTTAGGCCTCCTCCGTTGCAGCGGAAAGTGTTTATGCTGAAAAGCAAGTTGACTTGCCCAAGCCCTTTACCTTTGTATCGAAACCAAAGCTTGCACCCTGTAAGATGTTTGCCTCGACAGTGCCCCTAAAGCTTTCCATTATACACAATTATAAAGACTCCTGGATAGCAGATTTGGGCTACTACAAAGGCCGCAGCTTTAAATTGATATTTGGACCGCAAAATTTGCTAGCTATACCGAACACTTTCAATAACTATCGTAGTTTTAAGGATGCGTCCAGGAGTTCTGATGCACCGGGAAGTCTTATATTTGAGCCACGGGCCTCTAATGATTACTCGCCGAATTTATTGCAGTTGGTAAAGTTTAGTAGCGTAAATTCGTACCCTAATTTGAGGGAAAGTATTGAACCTCACTTAGAAGTGGAGTTGCGATATTCTGTGTGTAATGAAGTGGAGGGCAGTGAGTGCCCCTGGTTGCAGGCAGACGCTGGCACGGAACTAATTGTTAAGCATCTGGGTGAAGCTATCAAATTGGCTCCCTTGGGAGAAATCGAGGAATACGCCGTATCTGTTTGGTCACTTATGTTTGTCCTTTGGGGTGATCACGATGAGCTGGCGGGTCAGGATCCTAGTTCTCATTTTGTGATTATGTGTCGCCGAAACTTGCTGTCAGAATGGCTGGAAAATACACTTGTCACCAAGGATCTACTTGCTAAGAAAATATCAAGCAACAGCTATCTCAGTCACATGCTAGACCTGCTCAATTGTCACCGGGTCACAGAGGCCTGTGAACTGGCCATTAATTATGATGATGTAAATTTGGCTCTCATCCTCTCCCAGATGTCATCGGGTCCAGTTGTTCGGTTGCTCCTCGAGGAACAACTCTTTGCATGGCAACGAAGCAAATCAGATAAATATATCAGTACAGAACGCCTCAAGATGTTCATGCTAGCTGCAGGCATCCCCCTGATGCACTCCACCCAGGGCCCACTCAATCTACTGGAGGATAACAATTGGATTACAGTACTTGCTCTCCAACTGTGGTATTTTACGGCACCCACCTCATCTATAACAGATTCACTTATTGCTTACAATAAAGCGTTTGACTCA
Organism: Scaptodrosophila latifasciaeformis; assembly: GCA_037075145.1. Taxonomy (NCBI): domain Eukaryota; kingdom Metazoa; phylum Arthropoda; class Insecta; order Diptera; family Drosophilidae; genus Scaptodrosophila; species Scaptodrosophila latifasciaeformis. The sequence continues at coordinate 1,047,898 of JBAMCM010000019.1, forward strand.
GATGAAGAGTGTTATGCAGAGGCGCCTTTTCCCCATTACAAAAGCACACCGTACTCAAGCAACAAACCCGTCTACGACTTGCGCTATCACCTGCTGAGCCTGCATTCTCAACGGCTCCATCCCCTCGAACGACTACTCAACCCTATTACGCATACCACCGACTTAATGGACTTCCGATTATCTTGGCTTTTGCTGCAAACCTTGGAAGCCCTGGGCTACAAACACTGTTGTGAACTAGCCGAAGCTCAGTTGCACGTGGACTTTGCTAATCAGCTGGAGAACGACAACCTCTGGCAATGGGCCATTTTTGTGCTTCTGCATATCAAAGATAGAAACCAACGGGAGCGGGCCGTTCAAAATATACTCGAGCGCCATGTGATTGTAACAGCTCAAGATGAATTGACAGACGAAGAGAATTTCATCATTAATCGCCTGGGGGTACCGGAACATTGGATTGACTATGCCAAAGCCTTAAAGGCAGGCGCAAGCGGTCAGCATCATATGCAGGCCAAGTACCTTTTAAAGGCAAAACATTGGGTTCAAGCGCATGAAATCATCTTCATGCATGTAGCTCCGGATGCCATAATAAACAGTGAGTATCTTAAGACTTATAATGTGGAAACCAAAATTCCTAAATAGTTAATCTTTCAGATAAGTATGAATACTTACACAATCTGCTCAGCCAATTCGAGTGCACAGACCATGATATAAATAACAAAGTGCCCAACTGGTCGAACCAAGGTCAAATATTCTTGGATTTTATAGATATCAGTGCTAAGGTAAGGATATGCAACAAAGTCAGCTGCCGTATTTCGTAAATGAATTTTTTTTTTTCAGTTTAAGCAAATTCGGAACGTGAGCAATTTAGACGACATCCAAGCACGTTGGGAGAATTTAAAGCCCCAGCTGAGCGAACTATGTTCCAGAATCAGCCTGATGCCATGCCCCACACCCAAACATAGACTCTGCCAAAGCGAGATTTCTCAAAGCCTGAGCTGCTTGGTCCATGGCATGTGCATTGTCTGCCCCAATTTAGAACCTTGTACCATCCTTAAAATGGCACTAGAGCGCCTACCTCTGCCCCAAGAATTTTCCACGAAGGAACTTCGCACCTTGCTCGACGAGCTCCTGACCAAAATTGAGAACAAACGATAATTCAACATTAGCCTGTAACTTAAGAATTTTAAAGGAAACTATCGAGAAATGTTAAAACTAAAAAAAAAAAAACTATACAAATAAGTGGTGACATAAGTATTAAGAATCGTAAATAATTATTAGAGCTTGAAATTTCTTGTTAATTTTTTAATATACGACCTAGAATTTTTCCATTTCCACGTGTTTATGAACAACAATTTGCCAAATTGATTTTTATATTATAACAAAATTGTTTAAAATCTTCAAAATGTCAATTAAAGCGCGCGAAAAAAAGTAGCCATTCAAAGCTTTTATAGAGAGTGAGAGAGAATCGAAGAGATAACCAATGTCAGAGTTTTGTACTTTGACAGAAGCCAAATGTGCCAGTCGCATTAGAATTAACTGTGTGCTTGAATACAAATTCCATTGCGTTTAAGATTTGCTTTGTGCTCTTGACTAGCTTGGGATCACTTAAAATGACTGCGGCCGGATCTTGGTGTGGAAAAGGCTTTAAGCCTCGAGTGTTTAACAAGCATGCTCCAACTGTTTGTTACGACAAGCCTGAAGCAGCGAGTGTGTGCAAGGCCGAATATGATGTATGTGGAACAATGTATAAGCAACCTAAGCGATTTAACATCTTGTCTCGCCTAGAATATGCGGTATCAGGCACTCATTGGGGACTTGGTGCAAACACTTGTGGTGCCGAAGAGAGAGGCACGCTTGTGGAAGATGCAAAAGGGAGATCTGTGCCGCGTTACAGTCCATGAAGGCTCCCAAGTGGGCGATATGAATTTCTGGAATTTGGACGACACTAATGAACGTTTTTATTCGGGTAAAACTAGGCAGCTCCATGCCGCCCATCTGAAAGTATACGATCGTCTGTGGAGCTCATTGCCCTATCTAAGACCCATGGCTACATTTGTTTTCGATACCTTAGCTGAGTACGGAATTGATGAAGATGGTGGTGCACTCCACGATGTTATTGGTACAAGGTGCGACGACTACACGTATAGGCTTATAACGGGCCAGAACAGGGTTAACAGTTGCCACAGTTCTTTGGTAAAGGCAGTAAAGGAATACGGGCTCAGTGAACAAGACGTTCATGATGTGTGGAACATTTTCATGTGCACTGGATTCACAAAGGTGACGACTACATAATGAACCACGAAAACATACATTTTCAAATATTTGTTCACAGAGCACGGAACAATACTTTTGCAAGCCAAGTCCGGCACAGAAGGGCGATTATATTGAATTTATTGCTGATATGAATCTTCTTGTGGCCTTGAGTGCTTGCCCACAAGGTGATGTGTCAATTCCAGTGGGGCAGGTTGTGCCTGATGAAAAATGTCATCCTTTGAAAGTGGAAGTATTCCGTCAAAAAAGTTGAATGAAACAAATGGATCAAAAGTTTTTTCTGAGCATATCTTCATCTTTATAGTTATGGGATTTCTTTTAAAAAAATTGAAATAGAATAAAAATTTTATTGGGTGTGAGAAGAATTGAACTGTCGGCTTTGATTAAGTAAAAACTAATCTTTCAGACTCCCTGCCTATTATATGACCCCGTATTTTTGTTTTTGCTCCGGAACAGTTCATGATCACTTTTGAACTGGTTAAAATATAATTAAATGAACAGGACGCATAAAATTAAAAAAGTTCGCTGCGCTGTTTATTTGCTGTTAAAGTCCACAAATCGCTGACCAACACTAAACTTTTACTCAAAGATATAAAAGTCAGATATTGAATTAAATCAAATAAATACACTCGCAATGAGTAAAATTATAGCGACGGACAACTTAGAGAATCTCCGGAATTATATACTAAACCCAGATATTTCAATTCATAATCCATTGCCAGATGTGTTACCGCGCAAGTTTAATGAGCTTCGCCTGTTGCATGCACCGAAATGCGCCAGCAGCACAAAGTTGATTCCGCGTCGAGATTTTTATACCGGTAAAATACTTGACTTCGTAGAGGTCGACTCGGAAGATGTGGGTGCCAATGCTTGCAATTCCATGTCAATGCAGCGGGAGCCGGGTTTGCTTGAAGAAACAACGCATGGCTCTCACATGAATTTTCCATTCTGGCCAGGCGGATTTGACGAACCGGAAGAAATTCCACAGCTGAATGTGGAGAGCTTTGAATTCGGCGACAAGCTACTTACAATCCCTCCGGGATTCAAAACTGGCTACGATTTTTCAAAAATTGAAAAAAATAAATTATCCAAAAAATTGGAAGACCTCGAAGCCAAGAAAGTAGATTTGCTGGAAAATCTTGAAAAGGACTTACATGTCCAGGAGTGGCTGGAACTTTGTAGCCCTGAGAATAAAACGGCTGTCCAGGCTCAGAAAGACCTCCAATTTCCAAATGAATTCCACGATGTTGAAGAAAAACTAATGAACGAGGACTTAAAGCCGGTTCTAAATATATCTAACACAACTCAAAAATTCAGCAGCGAATGGGCCGAAATGGTGGATATAAGTCAACCAATAAACGACTTCAAAAAGCAAATACCAAGCCCAGCTATGGATTTTCCTTTTGAGCTAGATGTTTTCCAGAAACAAGCTATCTTAAAGCTTGAACAGCGTCAGCACGTTTTTGTTGCAGCACACACATCGGCTGGAAAGACTGTGGTGGCCGAGTACGCCATTGCCTTGTCCAAGCGGGATCTGACTCGCACCATCTACACATCGCCCATTAAAGCGCTCTCAAATCAAAAGTATCGAGATTTTCGTAAAACTTTCAAGGATGTGGGTCTAATAACAGGCGACCTGCAAATCGAACCCACAGCATCTTGTCTAATCATGACCACCGAAATTCTCCGTTCCATGCTCTATTGTGGTAGCGATGTTACCCGAGATCTAGAGTACGTCATTTTCGACGAAGTCCACTACATAAACAATCCGGAACGGGGTCACGTGTGGGAAGAGGTCATCATTCTCTTGCCGGACCATGTCAACATCATTATGCTTAGTGCCACCGTGCCCAATACAATGGAATTAGCCAATTGGGTGGGCAGCACCAAGAAACGAAAAGTCTTTGTGATCAGCACTTTGAAGCGACCAGTGCCCCTTATGCACTACCTTTACACTGGCTCTGGTGGGAAAAGCCGGAATGACATATTCTTGCTAGTGGATGCCCAAGGAAAGTTCCTCCAAGCCAACTATGAAGAAGCCGTAGAACGAAAAAAACAAATGCAGGCCAAATCCAAGAGTGCCACAACCGGCCGAAATGGCCCCAATAACTATGTGGGCTCTAAGCAGGATCAGCATACATGGATCGGTTTGATAGATTTCCTAAAGCGAAATAACAAAATGCCTGTAGTAGCTTTTACATTATCGCGCAACCGCTGCGATGCCAATGTTGCTGCCCTCCAGTCCGTAGACCTCAACACTGCTGTTGAGAAGGGTGCCGTGCAAAAGTTTTTCCTGCAATGCCTGAGCAAGCTAAAAGTACCAGATCGGACAATCCCACAAGTATTGGTTCTGAAGGACACACTGGAACGAGGAATCGGGGTGCATCACAGTGGAATTTTGCCAATTTTAAAAGAGATCGTCGAGATGCTCTTTCAAAATGGATTGGTCAAGCTTCTTTTTGCGACTGAAACCTTTGCCATGGGTGTGAACATGCCAGCCCGTACGGTTGTATTTGATTCACATAAAAAGTTCGACGGACTTGAGGTTCGTAATCTTAAGCCAGGCGAATATATCCAGATGGCTGGCCGAGCTGGTAGGCGTGGTCACGATGAGAATGGTACCGTCATCCTTCTCTGCAAGAGCAATGTGCCGCCTTCCATGGAGCTGCGTCCAATGATACTCGGCCTGCCGGAGAAACTGCAATCGCAATTCATTCTGCGCTATGCGGTTATACTCACCTGCCTGCGTATTGAGAGCATCAAGGTGGAAGACATAATGCAGTTCAGCTTTAAAGAGTTCAGCCAAAAACTACAGCTACCTACGCATCAAGAAAAGCTACGAGTGGCCGAAGATAAGATTGCCATGCTGCCTTCTTTGGGTGACCATCTAAGGCCGATGGTCTACTTCTTTGACAAGTCGATTGAGTACTGGAAGGAAAAACACCGAATTATGGTTCGTTAAAAATTAAGACGTATTTTTACAGACACCTAATGGGTTAATCTCTAATTTGTGTATAGAAATATCTGGTCAGTCAACCAAAAGTGCTAAAGGAACTAAAAATTGGACGTGTTGTTGTCATTACTCACGGCAAACATTATAACAAATTCGCTGTTATTCTACACTCCAAAATAATGGTGGGAAAGGAGACTGTTTTTAAGATTTTGGTGCTGGATCACCAGTTTAAGGCTGCCGAGAATGACAATGTGGATCGCGGTGAAATTTATTATAAGATCATTTCACTTACACCACAGCACAAATTCTTTCAGCCAGAGGGTATTGGGGGCCATACGATTCTTGAGATAAAGGGTATGGATATCGTTAATATTACAAAATCCACAATTAAGGTGGACGCAGATGTGATCATACGCAACTGGGAACAGCGACAGCTGGAACGTTTTAAGGACGCTCCTCCGGGAGCCACAGTAGTGAAGGCAGTAACCGAACTGCATCAGCTAAACGAATCATATAACACTAATCCAGATACTATAAAGTATGTTAACTTATCGAAGGAAATCAGTTTTACCGGTGAAGCAGATGCTGCTCAGTTGAATCACATGGAGAATCTCAAGAAGCAAGTTGACGAGCTCTTACCACATACTAATATAGCTGGATTCGAGCAAGAGTTCGCCAGGGTATTCGACAGACGCGTTCTTGAAGTTCATATTGAAGAGTTGAAGTATAAAAATTCGGCTAAGAGCCTATCGCTTTATCCAGATTATTGCAACAAGCTGAAAGTATTACGAGCACTTAATTACATTGATGACCTGGACGAAGTGACCCTGAAAGGCAAGGTTGCCTGCGAGATGGGCCAAAATGAACTTCTTATTACTGAATTAATGCTGTGCAATATGTTTAATGATCTGGAGCCAGCAGAGATAGCAGCCCTACTCTCTGGATTAGTTTTTCAGGCGAAAATTCAGGGCGAACCCGTGATTCCAGAACCACTGAAGGAGTGCGTGAAGGCATTTGAGAAAATTAACGATATTATAATAGCCGAAGAGCAGCGATTCCAGGTGGCCACAGAAGTCGAAAATCGTCTCAATTTTGGTCTTCTTGAAGTCGTATATGAATGGGCCCGAAATAAGGTAATTAGTGTATTATTGTATGTGTCTTTTCTAAATAGATTTCCGTTGCAGCCGTTTGCAGAAATCATGAAGTTAACTGAAGTGCAGGAAGGTATTATTGTACGATGCATTCAACAGCTGGATGAGACCCTACGAGATGTGAAAACAGCAGCCATACGAATTGGAAATCCTGGCCTTCAGTCTAAAATGGAGGAGGCATCAGCTGCCATTAAACGTGACATTGTGTTTACGGCTAGTCTTTATACAGAACTGTGAAAGATCGGAGGGATCTGATCTCACCTAATGGAAAAGGAATATATACAGCAATTTCTGTTTCTTATGGCTATAAATTAAGCTTGTGTCAATTACAATTCCAAAAGATACTTATAAAAATGTAAAATTTATAGTTGTCAAGTGTAACTTCATCGGGTTTCTGGTTTAAATTTTGGTGGCACCATCATGCCAGTCATGTGTTTTTGTTTTTTAGTTTTCTTTGATTTTCCAGCCCCAGACTGAAAATCATGCCAGCTATTGACGCGACTTTGGCGTGATTCCTCGAAATTCTGTTGCCACTCCCGATCTGCTTTGACACGTTCTTCTTCTTCAATTTCAGATTCTCGTTTTCTTTTACGTTCTTCTTGGTCCCGTTGATCCAGTTTTTGTCGCCTCCGTTCCATGTCTGCAAATAGCTTCATGACCATTACATATATGGCATGCTTGTATTTGGCGGGATCATCTTCTGGAATTGGTTCGGTAGGTCTGCCTTCCTTTTTAAGTTTTTTACGTTTCTCAACAATCTGTTTGAGTTGAAAGCGTAAGTGAGTTAATACATATGTTGCCAGAGAAATAAACTATGAATTCATTACCATTAAATCTGTGCGTCCTTTTGCCTCTTCGTAAACCTCCAGACATTTTTTACGCGTTAAATCACACTCTAAAATCTTCCAGGCTCTTGAAACTATGTCAAATGCCATTTGCGCACGCTGTTTGTTATCGTGGTTTTTGTCTGGATGAACAAGGATGGACAGCGTGCGGTAGCGTTTCTTAATGTCAGCTAACTCCGCTTCTGGCTCAATTTGGAGAACTTCGAATGGATTGAGATTGAAGTATGTGGAACCTGGACGAAGTAAACGATCAATTTGTTGAGTAGGAGTTAGTACTGAATCGCGTTTTTCAATTTCTTTCACCTGTGAAAATAGTCACAAAATCGTTTATTTATGTATATATCTAAGTGCAAATGCTTTTTGTTGATGTTGGAAGGGCGAGCGTGGGCGTCAGCTTCCTGGAACTTACTTCAGTATAGAAATCATCAAACGAGTCCTTCGACGTGCTCGCCTGTTCTCTAGATGACGAAGATGCCATTTTGGTCTGTGAATTGAATTTAATAAAAACCTACACTTGTATTTTTATTATAACAACACAAATTTATATGCTCTGCCTACGCAGTGTTAGTAAAGATTTTCTTTTTGACGGTTTCAGTGTTGAAATACGCTGAAGCACCGTGCTGTAATATAGCATACAATTTTTAATCGTGCTATAGAATTCACATGCTTTTAAATTTAAAAACTATTTATTTGTACTTGCAACGTGCAGTATTTAACAAAACGTGTTGTATAAGAAACATGAGTAAAAATACACCTTCTAATTCAGAAAGCATAGTCTGGATGGACTTGGAAATGACTGGCCTGAACGTGGAAAATGACAAAATTTTGGAAGTCGCTTGTATTATAACTGATAAGGACCTAAACATATTATCAGAAGGGCCAGATTTCGCTATAAATCATCCTACATCTGTTTATGAAAATATGAATGAATGGTGTATGAAAACCCACTACGAATCGGGTTTGGTGGATAGGTGCAAGAACTCTGAAGTTAAACCGGAGCAGGCTGAGCAAATCCTACTGTCGTATCTTAAGCTACACGTACCGAAACGTGCATGTCCATTAGCCGGTAACTCAGTATACATGGATCGCACATTCATTCACCGAAACTGGCCAAATGTGGATGAATATCTACACTATCGAATTATAGATGTAAGCACAATGAAGGAATTATCAAAGCGTTGGAATTCCAATGTCTATAATGGGGCCCCAAAAAAAAAGTTAGCCCATCGCAGTCTTGACGACATCAAGGAAAGCATTGATGAATTGAAATATTATAAATCCACGTTCTTTAAATAAAACTTTCAATGTGTATGTAAATGTAAAATATTACATAATTTTTATTCAAAAGAAACTCCAATATAATTAGTTAATGTGAAAATATAAGCAAAAACAAAATTCTATGATTAGAAACGAAAATACGACAAGAATAAAAAACTCTATTTCTCAGTAAACGCCATTTATATTATTGTGAGCACCAGGTAAATTATTCACCTGTTGCTCTAGTCGTCTTCTTGACGACCTTGAAGTGTTTATGGTGTTGCTGTCACTGCCGGACACTTTCTCAGCTTCGATGCGTCCGGATAAGAAGCTGGCAATACGTTCCTATAATACAAGAATATAGTTTTTAAAAAATTATTGTAAATCAGGGTTACCAAAGGACTCACTAAATAGCCATTTGTGAGGACCTGCAGATTGCCATAGAACGCTAGCATACGCTTAAAAAAAGACTCTGCCTCCTCCTTTGACATATGCTTTACCTTATCCAAACGGGAAATGGTAATTATGCGGTTATTAAAATAAATTATGTGGTGGACAATCTCTGTGGTTGTGTGCGCCAGCGTTCTGTTGATAATTAAATTTAGTTATCATTAACTATTATTATTGTTGGGAGTAAGAATGCACTGCAATTCTTTAGTCAAATATTGTTAATAATTGAGTTCTACCCACCTGGGTAAATTGGATGCCACGGTTGCGCTAAAATTTACAAAATGAACAACACGCCGCGCTGACTCCCTGGTTAAGAGTACAATGAGCTGTTCTAAACTGACGGGTCTGCACTGGTTTTCAGGCTCATCATCACTTAAATAGTTCCACAGTTCCTTAGCCTTTTGTAATGCTAATTTCGGATCTGTGGCAATCTGTGACACGAAAAAAAAATGATTACAATAATATTTGAAATGTGGAAAACCACAAGATTTACCAATTCAGCTGCATAGATAAGGACGTGAATTGCCTCTCTGCTCTGTTTTTTTAATGCGCGGGCCTCGGCCAGAGTTCTTTGGGTGAGTCGACGTTTGAGTTTTCGGGAAAAGCGTTGACCGTGATGAATTGCTTTGATTGCTCCTCTCTCGTTGAGTGCTCTGGCTACCGCTTCTGCATCATTCTCATCATCATTTGAAGCTACAGAGCCACGGGAAAATGATTGATATAAATATTTATTATTATGTGTATTGGACTATGAAGAAATATTTTATTTTTATTCATTTAGATCATAATTTGTTTGTTTGTGTAACAATACTGGCTCTGAACTTACGGACGAAAACGGCAATGTTTTCCCTTATCAGGTATATGGATGCGTGTAGAAATGATAACCTCTACATTATATAAATAAGTGAATATGTCAGAATGAAATAAGCGAGTCGAGATAGATCATCAAACAAACACATGTATATTTGGAGATTGGAGCTCACACCTTGGCTCAAGGTTGATTTATTTAAGCTGAAAATTTTGCACTCACCATCTATTTGATCCTGTCCCGTCTGTATAGGCACCAAATATTTGTCAACGAATTTATCGCCAGCAGTGAAAGCCCCATCAATGCGGTCTGCCGCATATGTGGTCAATGGACTCTCCAGTACAGCATTCCCGATTTGTTTAACGGAATCGGCGCGCTTTAAGACAGGTTTCACTAGATGATCCGCCATATATTCTTTGGTGTTCCAGTACATCTTTAAGCACAAAATAATTGCCTGCTTTAGCGGCTCGAAAACCTCATATATTAGTTCAAGTCAGTAAGTAAACTTACCATTTCGGGTGGCAGATAGACAAGAGGAATACGCTGTTCTAGTATATCCAAACTCTTGCAAATAACATTGTCCAGACGCTTGAGTGGCATTTCAAATAATTTAACGGCTGGTTGCACTGTTTCGTAGGTTGCAAAAATTGTACCTTCGACTGTCTCGAAGTACCAATTGAATAAACGATTGTTGTTCTTAACTTTTTCATAAAGATTTTCTACACGCTTTACACTGGACTCCACCAGAGGTATGGAGCCGATGCGGTCGATGGCTTCCAGGTGAAGTTTATTGCCGCTAGTTGCGGTTGCTTTTTTTGAATTAACAAAAAATGGATTAAATGAAAAGAAAATCCTTTAAAAATGTTCAAGATAATACCAACCCATTATAAGTTTCTATATTAATTGGAAACAAAAAAAAAATTATGTCTTTAAGTATGAAATACTTAATATTGCTTTCAAAACTGCGTCCCTTTCGAAACGGTGTTTGAAATGACACTAAACTAAATCTACATCCAGCACCCCATAGGCATTCTTCTGATCGGTAAGCGCAGCGACAGCCATCGAATCGCTAACCTTTGCCATCTATTGATAAGGGTCCGTCGTTTCTATACTTATCGACAACATGCCATGAAATAGCTGTAAAAAGTTGCATATACAAAATCATTGTCCAAAGTTCAAATTGAAATCAAATGAAGGAACTCCTTGGACGCGAATGTGAATCACTTCTTGCTAGCCGATCTTAGCTAATAATAATAAGGTGCACGGTACAGCGATTAGCTGTTACTGTGAATAATTGATCTATAAATGAGTTTATGACTTTTACTTTAATATTGACAATGCTCATTGAATGTGGGGGTAGGGCGGACATCGCAGGTTGATAAACCTACAACAATTCGGCTATCTCGGAATTCTTTAACTTGTGCGATTTGCTTTACCAGTATTATTGTTGAAGTTCAGTTCAGTTCAATTCAGTCGAGCCAGTGTATTTGTAATCAGCTAGACATTTTAATTACATACATTAATTATTAAATAGTGCAATATTAATCAGAAAATGTCTGAGCGGCGTCTGCTTCAGAATCTTATAAAATCGACTTTTGAGCTTTGCTTGACTGTGGGACTGACATTTACAGACCTAGGCAATTCTACAAACTGGCTACAATAGCTTTTATAAAAATTACAGCCGAAGCAAATGTGTTGTAATAGATTTTGATACTTTCAGTTAATTTATGTTTAAAAATCCCGCTATAGCTCACAAACGATTGATATTGATTGTAGCAGTGCCGCTTTGGCAAATATCTGTAGCTTAAACAATCGATATATTTTTTGTATCGGAATTTATTAACATTTCTCTTAGCGAATTAGAGTTATATTTATTTAATAAAATATTAATTGTGTACATTTATTATGTCAATTGTTTGACAAATAGTACTCAACACGCAATATGTACATTGACGTCCTAAAATATTTAAGCCTTTTCGGCTTTATAAGCCTGTGTAAGCAGTTGGCGTCTCAAGCCACACCCAATGGATGTAATTAATTTGTTTATTGTATTTATTGTTATTTAGCATTCGGGCAATTCAATCAATTGGAGCAACGGAGTTGCGTTATACCCAAAATATTGCAGGGTTCCTGGTTTTCGTGGGAAGTCGGACTACCGACACAAACTGTAATTGATGCAACATCAATGTCTAGGCGTGGCTATTGTGTTCAACATCGGCGTCATCACGGCGATGAGTATTCCTTCGTGTTCAAGGAGCGATCTGTAGACTGCTACCATTGTGTCCGAGCAATCATACGAACTTTAAATATTTTTGAGAAATTTGAAGGTCCATGCGTCAGTTTAGCTCCGGGACAAGAGCCCACAGTTGAGAACGTGTGCAGGGGTATTAAGGACGACCAACAACTAATAACTCTATTTAATGAAAACTTTGTACCGATAAATTGCCGCTCTTCGCTAGAGGGTGTTTGGCACTTTACTTATCAAGTAAGCGAAATTTTCAGTGACTCGAATTTTAGTAAGCAGCATAACCTAACTAAACATTTCTCATTTATTTTTGTTTTAGAATCGATTCCGTTTTACGGGTGTGTGCAATAAACCCGATGCTCGTATACAATCCTGCCAAACTGCTGGAACACAATTTCTTATTCAAAATCAAAAGTTTAACATTACTTATCAGAAGTGCGAAGGTATGGAGGGAACATTTAGTGGCACTGTAGAGTTCAGTTGCTTGGGCGATTGGTTTGTCGGCAAGAATCATTACTTTGCTGTTGCCAATACAAAAGAATCACGTAAAGATGAAAAATACCGGTGTTTTCTTAAGAATCGTGATGATGACTTGTTTATTGGAGTGTCTATAACGGCCGAGTGCAATACTCTTAAGAGTCCTGAAAATTCCCCCGAACGTCTAAAATTAACTCCTGTTAAAGCTGAATATGTAGAACCGGGATGTACATTGCCTCAAAATTTCTCTGGCGAATGGGTAAACACGGCTAACATTGATGCAGACGTTTCAATTAGTGAAACGCATATCAATGAGACCTACTATCCAGATAAGGCTCGTTACCGTAAAACAATTTATGTTTGTCGCGAACGTCGAGGTAATCGTGTCATGATGGCGCGTCTCACAGTTGATGGCTGTCAAAAGGATTATGTATGTTTCGATTTTATGCCTAGACATCACAACATTATCCGATATCGTAAGGGTCTTGCCGTTATTAAAGATGACTTTAGCACTGTTTGCTCGTGGGTGCAATTCCCAAATGCTGAAGCATGGAAATACGATTTGTTTTTGGCAAGAAATCCAGTACCTGTCCGATGTCCCGTTGCTGGAAAGTTTAACTTTACCCAAAGAGGCGAACATCCATTTAGAACAAGGTGAGTCTGAACAATGTAGTTTTTATCCATTATTTTGTTTATTTGTTGCCTTCTGTTTTAGAATTCTTGGTGGTGTCACTCTGAGTCCACGTCCTGATATCCATTGCAAGCAGAATATATCAGATTTATCTGTCTGTGATACAGATCAGAAAGAGCTTGCTATTGATGAGAATTATTGCCTCTCTGTAGATCATTTGGGACGTCCCGTGGATATATACAGTGACCCCGATTATCGGATGAAGTGCATTGGTTTCTGGAAGGAAAATCTGAAATCTTATTTAATTACATACGATGACTTGGATCCACTATCGAAGTACCGATGCTGGGTGTATCAACGGGCAGATCTCAACCGAGTTCTTATGTCCCAAGCTGTGGGTGCCTTTTGCAAGCTTAACCAAGATGTGACTTCATGGAATCATTCAGAAGGCGCTGCTGTCGCCATTGATGCAGTTGAATACGAACGTGAACGCGATGATTGCCCAATGTATTTCGACGATGGTTTGAATCCATGGCAACCCTCAGATGCAGCCAATATTGTCTTCGATTGGGACTTTTACAAAGCTGGAGCATCAACGAAATCCATGAGTCCATTGTGTGCCATCAGCCTGCTTTTTTCGCTCTTCAAATATGTAGCTTCACATTAAAGAAATCTTAACAATTAGAACATTAAGATCACAGTCCCTTGAAAGAAAAGAAAATCAAAGTGTCTTAAGCATTATGCATGTAGTACATAAGTAACCAACTATTGTAATCTTCACATTGCTATTTACATTCCGTCCACTTAGGTATCTCAAATTTTTGTACAAAAAAAATATATATATAATAAACTCAAAAGTGTAACAGATGAACCATACATATATTTAATTCGTGAATCACCCTGTAGCCGCTGACATCGTACTTGCAAATCGACACCGATAACATTACAGCAACCCTGATTTTTGGTGCTGTATAATACATAAAGAAACAGCAAAACAGCAGTCGGCTACGGGAAAACAACGAAAAAACAAATAAGAAATTTTGCAGGCCACAAAAGGTTTATCATTGCTTAAATAATGGCACTATCACTAGCAACTCGAGGAGCTCTTCGCTGTAATGGTAATATCAAACAATAATAATTTGATGATGCATATACTATACTTATTAAATTCATTATATAACAAATTTTTTTTCTTTTAGCTATAAACTTCATAAAATCATCTCGCGTTACCCCCCTTAAGGCTTACTCAACAGTAGTTGCCCATGCCCAAAAACAAGCACTAGTCAAGCCGATCACATTAGCCAAGAATGTCACTGTGGGTATTTTACATGCATTAATGTACCTGGTTCTAAATGCATTTCTTTACAGCCAATTGTCAGCCGCGAAATCTCAGTGAGCGCGCCGCGCATGGCTGCAGCAGGTGGTAATCATACCACCTTGTGGACCATTGAACGTGTAGTATCGGCTGCACTTCTGGCCGTGATTCCTGCTGCCTTCATTGCACCATCCCAAGCGCTTGATGCTCTCTTAGCCGTATCTGTTGTAATCCACACTCACTGGTACGAACACATTAAGGAGGCTCATAGCTAAGGAATAATTAAAAATTTTGTATTTTAGGGGCATTGAAGCTATGGTAGTTGACTACTTGCGTCCAGCAGTTGTGGGAAATGTTCTGCCAAAGGTCGCCCATATAGGCCTTTTTTTGCTGTCTATAGCTACTTTGGGTGGTCTTTTCTACTTTATCAAAAATGATGTAGGCTTGGCCAACGGCATTAAGCGATTCTGGGCTATTAAAGGAAACGAAGGCGCCAACAAACAGGCCTAAATGACAATTCTTTCCTTACCCATAATTTATACTTTAGTATCGAAAATTGTATAATTGTGAACCACATTACTTGTTATTCAGTAAAAAAAAAAATTGTATAAACGGACGAAAAGTGACTCATATGATTCTCAAAATTGTATTTAGAACAGATTTTAACACATAACGCCTAATTAGTTTGGTAACAGAAACAAAAGGCCACATTTTTTGTTTTTGTGTTTGTGGCTAATTAAAAAAAAAGTCATGCCGAACACAGGCAAAGAGGTCATGACTTTGAAGCTACATTGTTCCTGTAAAATATTCTAAGGGCATCCCATTGTTTGGTGTGCAATAAAATATGAGGTCGACAGTTTCGCATATGTTGAACTGCTTGATCCGGGTTCCATCCATTTTTCTAAAAATAAGGTATATGTATTAAAAAGCTTTTATAATTCAAATAAACAGAATTTAAATTACCATCATGAGATAGCATCCTACTAGAGTGGCACTACGGGTTCGCCCCGCCTTACAATGCACATAGACGGTGCCAACATTTTCTGGACCGTTACTGGTTCTCAAGTCAGGTATGCGCTTTGACAATGGTAAAAAGCGATTAATAAACTCAACGCCACGGAAAAGTTTCTCTTGATTGGGTGACTCAAATATATCTGTAGTGGCCAATTGCAAGAATTCAACACCAATGTTTTTCCATTTGGGAGCGTTGTTGGAGAATGCGGTAAGTTCGTAGTCCTCATTCATTGAAACGACCGCTTTCATATTTTCCTTGTTTATTAACTGAAACGGAGCAATTATTATTATTATTATTATTTTTTTTTTTTTTGGTTTAAATGAAACTTACGTCATTTGCTTGGCTCCTAAATGGTAAGGCACCTAAAATTACATTATCATCGATTCGATCGTACCAGTTACGGGCCGTAGCCTTCTCCATTAGAACATTGTAGAGCAGGGTGGGGTAAAAGGAAACTCGCGCGAGCATAGCAGCCTTTTTGTGTTAGATGATGTGTTTTCAAATTTGTTAGAGAGAATGGTTTAAAGTCAGTAAGAGTAACAGCTGTAAACTTTCACCACCATAGGTCGAGCAAGCCGTTAAATCGAGTTTCGATTTCAAAGCGTGGCTTCCGATGTGCGTTGCTTGGAGCACAGCATAGAACTGGTTTCCACACATCGGCTGTGGTATTTTAATATTTTACGTAGCTTAAAACGCACAATACTTACACCCATTTCCATAATTTTTGTCTTTCTGTGGCTTGTAGTGCAGATAAATATATTCTAAAGCCGAATTGTAATTAACAAAGCTAAAAAAAAACAACGCAACAATTGTTAAAATTTACCGCGAGCATCCATTTGCATAATGTGAACCGTAGAAGCGGTAGCGGTTGCCAGCTGCCTATTAAATTAAACGTCTGTTTACAACACTTAATAATGCGTTTGGCAACACTATCTACAACAAGAAATTCATTCTTACGTGTGAAAAAATTTGTAAATCTATAGTCAAAGCAATACAAATACAAATACAATAACTAAATGATCGTATGGACATAAAAATGCGAAAGCGATAAATCCAGCGAGTTACTGAGCATTATCAGACGGGTATCAGATTTTTCATTCTGGGCGAAATCGAAAAAAGTAAATAACCGACACAACACGTCAGACCTAAAGTAGCAGCATAGAAAAGTGAGATTGACACTTAAGAAGAGCAAGGAAACGGCAACCAAAATTTATAGTACATTTAACACTTTTATTTTACGATAAATACAAACATACACAGAAATATAAAACTAATATCGATACGATGAAAACGTCCAGCTACGCTTGGATTGTGTTGCTTCTTGTGCTGACTTGGAATGAAAAGCAGCTGCAAGCAGATTTGCAAGGTCCGCTTGAATCAGCAGAGAATCCACCAATAAGTACTCAAACTGAGTCGGAAAGTGCTTCCAAAATTAGTGATGAAAAACAAGATAAACTCTCACCCGATGCAGCAGCTACCACAGCAACGGCACCCGGCAGTTCATCTGAACGTAAATCCTCTAAGCCAAAGGAAATGGAATTTGTACAGCGCACAAAAGTTATACCAGCTGCACTTTTTGAACGTCTTTGGAATGATAGCAAGATGAAGCAGCAGAAACTGAAAGCAGAAATTGAAGCAATCGAAGCACGCCGCGGTCCAGAACCTGAGCCTGAGCTCACGCCTGAGCAGGCAGAAGGTAACTAAAATGAGTATATACATAAAGCATTGTATTGTATGTTTGTACTTTTATATTTTTAATTATCAGCTCAGACCATGTATGATAATGCTATGGAAATGCTGGCCAAACCCCATACTGACAAGAGAGTAGCTTTCACGCTGCTCCGGAAAGCAGCTGCTCTCAACCATTTAAAGGCAACGGCGGAACTGGCCTGGTCTGTTGTTTTGGGTCACTGGGTGAAGTTCGACTTTCATAAAGCGGCTAATGTATTTCACACCTTGGCTTTAGTCGGGTTGCCAGAGGCGCATATGGGTCTAGGCTTTTTGTATTCAGTAGGCGTTGGTGGCAAGAACATTAGCCAGCCATTATCTCTCATTCACTTCACAATGGCGGCTTTGGGTGGCGACACTCTTGCTCAAATGGCCATGGGATATCGATATCTGTATGGAATCAATGTACCCATAAGCTGCGAAAAAGCCTTGAGCTATTACAAACGAGTAGCCAAAAAGGTAGCTTCTAAGGTCACTTTCGCCAATGGTCCCATTGTTCACCGTGTCAGACTTTTAGATGAATCGGAAAATCCTGGAACCCATGAAACAGAAATTGTGGATTATTACCAATTGTTAGCTGACAAGGGGGATGTACAGTCCCAGGTAGGTTTAGGACAGCTTTACTATCAGGGTGGTAAAGCCATACAACAGGACCATCAAAAGGCTCTGGAATACTTTACGCAAGCTGCCAATGCCGGCAACGCCATCGGTTTTGCTTTCCTCGGCAAGTTGTATTTGGAAGGCAGCGAGCAAATTAAGGCCGACAACGAAACTGCTTTTAAGGTAAGGATTGACTTAACTATACATTCATTGACCACTTCATCGGCTCTTTTTTATTTACAGTACTTTTCGAAAGCATCTGAAATGGGTGATCCTGTTGGGCAAAGTGGCTTGGGCTTAATGTATTTAAAGGGACTGGGAGTACCAAAGGATTCCATCAAAGCTCTTTCTTACTTTACCCAAGCTGCAGATCAGGGCTGGGTGGACGGTCAACTTCAGTTGGGCAATATGTATTTCAGTATGTCATCAGATAAGACTTCTCTTAAACTGCGTTATCTTAATCTAACACTCTTTTTTTTAGCTGGCAATGGCGTCAAAACGGACTACAAGTTGGCTCTTAAATATTTTAATTTGGCTTCTCAATCTGGTCATGTATTGGCCTACTATAACCTAGGAATCATGCATGCCTATGGAATGGGGATGCTGCGCTCTTGTCCCGCAGCAGTTGAGGTGTGTTCCAAATCAATAATGAATTATATGCTGTGCTAATGTTTGCATTTCTCTTTTTAGTTCTTCAAAAATGTTGCGGAACGCGGTCGATGGAGCAACAAGCTTATGCATGCCTACAGCGATTACAAAAAGAATCGCATCGACGAAGCGTACATGCAGTACGCTCTTATGGCTGAGGTGGGGTATGAGGTAGCCCAGAGCAACGCGGCATTTTTGTTAGACCGCGAGGAGGTGCACGTATTTAATGATCGTCACGAAGATTTGATTCGCGCCTTTTACTATTGGAAAAGAGCGGCTGGTCAAGGATATTCTGCTGCCCAGGTAAAGCTCGGTGACTACTACTACTATGGCTGGGGAACAAGTACTGATTTTGAAACAGCCGCTGCCCTTTATAGGTAATCAAAGGCAAAAAATTTGAGTATTCAAAAACAAAATCTCATATATATATGTATTTTTTATTTTAGGAAAGCATCGGAACAGCAATACAACGCTCAAGCCATGTTCAATTTGGGTTACATGCATGAACAAGGATTGGGTATGAAAAAGGATTGGCATTTGGCCAAAAGGTTGTATGATTTAGCCGCCGAAACCAATTCGGATGCAAAAGTCCCTGTGGCAATTGCCTTGTTCAAGCTTCAAATGCTAGCGAAAATCGAATCCATTAAAGAGGTAAACTAACAGCACTTGCCACCAAATTATAAAAACAAATTCAAATTTGTATATTCTCTCTTTAATAGTCGCCCTACAAATTCATCTTCTATCTGGATGAGAATATTGCAGCTAACTGGGACTTGTATATGATAACGGTCTTAACAGTTTTACTGGGTATTATTATGTACACGAGACGGCCTTTCCAACAACCGGAAGCGCAACAGCCAGTACCAGCTGGTGCTGTTCAGGAGCCACAAAATGACCTTGCAAATATTCTTCTAAACGCAGCCGCAACAAATAATGCAGCAGCTGCAGTACCGACTGCACCAACGGATTCAACCCCAGAAACCTCATCTACTCCAAGTGCACCTGCCGACTCATCGTCGACGTCCTGTCAAATCAATACAGGTATGTCCGGGGCAGGGTCAACCACGACAGCTGCTGGTACATCTACCAGCCTCACTGCCTCTAGCTCATCATCTTCAGCGCAGAGCAGCGCGAATACACTCGATCCCACTGATTAGTCTTAAAAAATTGTTTAAATATATTAGTTTAATTAATGTCTGTGTAAATATTTGTAATTCTAATTTCACGTTTAATTAACATTATTACTAAAACGAACTATTAGATATTTGAAATATCTTTTTCAAGAAAATATATGAAATATGTATATTTGCCTTTTAAAATTCCTTTATGGTTATAAGGATTACTTTGCTCTTAGAAAAGTATTTTTGGATAAAAGAATATATTCATTTTCTTCTGATTGCCGATGAATTATTTTTGTTCTTACGCAGCGCATTGGTCGGATCCAGATCAGATTACTATATCGAATCATGCCTAAGATTTTTAAAAATGTTCTGTTGATTCTATCATCGAAATCTTGGGTACAAGACTATCTAAAATGCTTATTTAAAACACCCCCAGTTTGTGTGGGCGCACTCAATAGACGTTTCCAAATTGTTTTATTAAATGGTTTTATGAGAAAAATCGCAGCTAGCATAGTTTTTAAAAATTTAGTACATATTTTTGGGTAAATATTTGTGAGCTGCAAACGTAGAACTTATGCGTAATAATTAAGATTGGCTTTCTTTTTCGCTTGGACTTCGAGGATGGCGTCCATGAAGTCTTCATGTGTTACAGAAGTGGCTGAACGTCGTAATGCAATCATGCCGGCTTCGACACAAACAGCCTTGCATTGGGCACCATTGAAATCGTCTGTCGATCGCGATAGTTCTTCAAAGTTAACATCGTTGCTAACGTTCATTTTTCTTGAATGGATTTGCATAATGCGGGCCCGTGCCTCCTCGTTGGGATGTGGGAATTCAATTTTACGATCTAGACGACCGGAACGTAGCAGTGCAGGATCCAGGATATCAACACGATTAGTGGCAGCAATAACCTTAATATCTGCTGTGGAGCTGAAGCCGTCCAGTTGATTCAGCAACTCTAACATGGTACGTTGCACTTCACGATCACCTGCCTTTTCGGAATCGAAACGTTTCGTGCCTATGGCGTCCAATTCATCGATAAAAATAATGGCCGGTGCCTTCTCCTTTGCCAATGCAAAGGCATCCCGTACCAGCTTGGCACCATCGCCAATAAACATTTGAACGAGCTGAGGGCCGGCCAATTTGAGGAAAGTTGATTTTGTCTGGGCAGCACAGGCACGGGCTAAAAGCGTCTTTCCCGTACCGGGTGGGCCATAGAGCAAAACGCCTGTTGGGAAGGAATATATGATAAGAAATCAGGCCAATTCAAATATATTATGATTTACCTTTTGGGGGATGTATGCCTAGGTTCTTAAACTTTTCCTTATGTGTCATCGGCAATACAACAGCCTCGATAAGCTCTTGAATTTGTTTGTCCAGTCCACCAATGTCCGAGTATTGTTCAGTAGGACGCTCATCGACCTCCATAGCCTTAACACGAGCGTCATATTCAGCTGGTAGCGTCTCTAAAATTAGATATGAATCTTTGTTCACGCCAACTAGGTCGCCTGGCTTCAGTTTTTCGGCATCAACCAGTCCAATGACTGGCAAAAAGTAGGCCTGCCGTGTCGATGTTTTTATAACCGCGCACTTTCCTTTACGCTGGTTGTCCAGAACAGTAACCGATCCATCGTCCTCTTCCTCCTGGGGATCCACATCCAAAAGCTCAATTACATTGGACACTAAATACGGCAGCGTTTTGTTGACCTACACATGTTGTGGATGGTGTCAAACTCTTAAAAATTGAATTGATTCTAATGTTACAAACCTTAATCTTTTCCGTGTTATCTTTTATTTTCTCGTTCTGTGCCTGAATCTCGTGTGTTATACGCATTACTTCACTTTTCATTATTTTTATTTCGTTGTCCATCAAACGAGTCCTGCTCACAATTTCATCTGTAGACATACGCATCACTTCCTCACCAAGTGATTCCTCCCCATCCTCCCATATTGATTTATCTTCTAGTGTTTGGGCCATTTTTAGCGAGCTACTTAATAAGTTTAATTATTTTCCTGGCTATAAGCAGTCAAATATAAAACGAAACGCTTTTTCCGCTTCTCCGTTCGATGACTTGTAAAAATTTCTTGTGTTGAGTGTAAAGAGTTTGACAGCTCTGGTTTTTACTAGTGTTGGTACTGGCTTACATTTTTTTGCAGTGACAAGTATTCAGTAGCTTCACAACACTAGAGCACAAGAACACAAGAACGCTTTTTCGTGTAATAAAATTTTTGACTTGAATTTTGTTAAAAATGTCGGAAAACAATGGTAAGATTAAATGGGTTGGGCTTTCTATATAGATTCTCAAATGTCACAAGCATTGCCGAATTCTTAAAGCAGAGAAGTAGGAGAAATAATTGTTTTTTTTTTCGCAGAAGCATCCATTGATAGCAATTTCCGAGGCGGGTTTACGTTGAAGGCATCAAGATTGGGTGGCGCAGTCTTGCGACCCGCTGTGCTTGGGCCTTCAGTATTGGGCGCAAGCCATGTTAACAGCCAAAGTAGTTCCACAACTCCAGGCAGTGCAAGTTGCAGTGGCGATAAAACAAATGAGGAAAAGTGCAGAGACGGTGACAACGGGGGTGACAGCATTACAATCAATCCGTTCCTACGTGAACAGAAAGAAGAAGATACAGAAGCTATATCAGCTCGTGTGGAATCAACTGAAAGAATTGAAAAGGACGTCGATGAGGCTGACGACCGAGCTGATCCCCTTAATGTTTTGAGAAAAAATGGAATGGAACGTGTCAATATATTTGCGGCTGCTAAGGCTACAATGCCGCGTGTTGAAGTTGAATCTTCAGGATTTGTTTTTGGTCAAAATGTACATGAACGGGTTATTGGAGTAAGTAAAAAAATACATTTAGTAAATAAAAAGCCAATTTAAATTTTATTTTTCTTTTAAGGAAAAGATAGGAACATCTTGTGCAGAAGCCACTTCATCTAGCACATCAGAGGCGGCTTCGTCCCAACTGCTTTTCTCCAGTGTTATTCAAAAAGCTGCCAAGTCCACAGAAAACAACGAGGCGGTCAACAATAAAGAAACCGAGTCGAAAAGTCTCACAGATGTAGCTAGGGAGTACGAAGAAAGTCGAGCCCAAAAACGGAAGTACGAAGAAGTGGAAACCTTTACCGGCGAAGAAAACGAGATAAATATTGCTGATGTCAACTGCAAGCTCTTCGCCTTTGTTAACAGCAACTGGGAGGAGCGTGGACGCGGCAGCCTGCGTTTAAATGATGCAATGGATAAACGTGATTGCTCACGTGTCGTTTTCCGTACCTCAGGAAATTTGCGGCTCTTGCTCAACACGAAAGTTTGGGCGGCTATGGTAGCTGAACGCGCAAGTCAGAAATCATTACGTCTGACCGCCATGGACAATACGGGTACAGTAAAGATTTTCTTGGCCATGGGACGCCCTGCCGATATAGCACAGCTCTACAAGGCGCTTAGTGAGCGCATCAATAAGAGAAAGATCACAAATCCCGAAGAATGCACCATTTTACCAGGAAGTGGTGAGAAGGCCAATGGCAATGGTCAACATGTTGGCGAGGAATGCGTCACTACTATCGCCAAACCTGAATCAACCACCAACGACAGCAATGACCTTGATGAAAATGACTGCGGTGAAGACGAGGATGATGTTCAGGACGCAAAAGAGGTAGCTAGTTCTGCTGAGCCCGCTTCTAAAAGGGCATTGGTGGTAGTGGCCGATAGTAGTGCAGATGTAGTGAAAGATGATAATAGCAATGCAGAATCGACTGCAGCCGAAGCCGATATGCCGGCGACTACCACCCAAAATTAAATCGTTAAGTTCAATTTGCTATCAGATGATTTTTTTTTTTAATAAAATCTTTTAAGTAAACAAAATGCAAAACACTTTAGGTCGCGAATTATTATAAATTAATTATAATTTATTAATAATTATTATTAATAAAATTAAAATAAATGAAGTGCTGATTTATGAACTCGCTCACAGTCAGAAATATTGCGTTAAAAAAAAAAAACAAAAACTTTTTATTGGATCTGCTAAAAAATATTGTTTTTTTTTTCTTCATATGACGGAGTGTCCACTCTTAAAAGGTTCGTATCTGAGGCGCCGAATTCAAAGCGAATATTGTATACATTTTACTAGATTTTCATAAACGAGAATTGAAAAAATTGCCTGAATTTCTTTCAGCTTTTCTGCACAATATTGACTAAAACTAGAGGCCCAATCATTTTTATTAAAAACTATTTTACATTTATTTATAGGTACCTATGGATTTAATACAATTATTATTTTTTAATTTCCTAAAGCCCTTGCGTTTTGCCATAAAATACGTAGAAAAATATGTATCATTGTTTTTTTTTCTCATATTATATAAAATCCTTTATATACATTATAATTTGGAAGTGAATTTGACAATTTTTTCTATAAGGAAAATCTGAAGTAATAATAATAATAAAAATATATATATTTAGAGCTATTAAGCTAAGCGTGAATTGATTTTCAAAATAGAGGTAATCTTACAATTAATTTTGAGGTTTACATCTCTGTCTAATTAAGTTTAATTTTTCGTGACTCTAATCAACCGACAATTGGTTTGAATAAAATTCTAAACACAGTTTCAAACTGCACTGTACGTACACAAACAATTAAAAAATTTGGCAACAACCATTTTTTTTTTTTGCGGCTTATATTAATCATGTTTCAGTTAGGACTGCACTCATTTTTTGTATTTCAATTTTTAATAGCATAATTTAAAAATAAAGCCTAATAGTACGGCCTCAGAGACCACAAACAACTAAGTTTGCGGTTATGAAGCGAATTAACAATTATTTACAGCGGGAATAAGCGGAAGTTGTTCCGGTCAAATGAGGTGAGGGATTTTCTTTTCTTTTTGGTCGTGGTGATGTTATTGCTGGTAGTTGTTGAGGCTGAATGTAAGTAGGCCGAGCCAATGCCACGGCGGCATTAGGTCTTAGCTAATTGTACTGCAACTGGACACGGTGACATTAAGGGGATTGTTGCTGCTGCTCACAGCAATTGAGGAACTGCAAAAGAGATCGAGTGTAAATAATTGTTCATTGAATTGTACTGGAGACGCTTGATCTGTCTTACCGATTGTGCCTCATGTGGCTCTTGACTAGATCACTGTTGACTAGGGCTGCCATAAGACTCAGCTCGCCGGCCATTACAGTGGCGCAAACAATTTGCGCCAACTTTTTGGCGTTATCACCGGGCTTTGTGGGATGGGCTCCGCGTACGCCTAACATATCGAGACAAGCTCCTTGTCCAGGCAGTCCTGTTCCACCACCAACAGTGCCCACCTCCAGCGAGGGCATAGTGCAGGTCATATATAAATCCTCATTGTTTTCAACCCAGCAGTCCATTGCCGTAGAGCAATTACTCGATGTAACGTTCTGTGCTGGATCCTGTCCAGTAGCCAGGAAAACTGCAGTAACCATGTTGGCAGCATGGGCATTATTACCACCTATGCTTCCGGCCATGGCACTGCCGGACATGTTCTTCAGTTTATTGCACTCCACCAAGGTCTTGGCGTCCGTCTTGAGTACTGAACGAAGTGTTGATGCAGGAATTGTGCATTCAGTGACCACGCGCTTACCACGTCCTTTGATCCAATTGATTGCAGCTGGTTTCTTGTCACAGCAGAAATTCCCACTCAGCGAAATTATCTGCATATCTGGGAACTGACGCTTAATGCAGCGCAACGCCATTTCCGCTCCTTTGGAGACCATGTTCATTCCCATAGCATCGCCGGTGAGTGCCACGAATCGTATGTACAACTGTGGTCCGTCCATTGCGATGTGACAATCTTTGAGGCGACCAAACCGAGAGGTGGAATCAAATTCCGTCTTTATTTTTTGGTAGTTGGCTTCCAATTCTATCCAGCGTTTTGCTTCCGCAGCTCTTGTTACACTGGGAAAGCGTACACAGGGAGCTCGGGTCATGCCTACGTCTTCGACCACGGAACGTACGCCGCGCACGGAGAGTGCCTTGCAGCCCCGATTGGTAGAAGCCACCAAAGCGCCCTCTGTAGTGGCCATAGGCACGTAGTATTGGACCCCATCAAGCAACAGTGGACCGGCATATCCTACAGGTATGGGCACATAGCCCAAGACATTTTCACAGCAGGCATTCATAACCTTGCGGTAGTCAAAGTGCTCGTAGGGTAGGACTTCCAATCGACCTGCCGGTATGTGAGCCTTTTCCGAAATAATTTGACGACGTATGCGTACACCACGGACTGGGTCCTCCAGCACAGTTTCGATCTTGTATAACGGGCAGTGTTGGCCACCTGCATTGACGAGCGCCACGATTTCCTCATCAGTGAGTAGGGCGGCGCCACCTTGGCCCTCTTCGGTAGAGTTTAGTATCTCAATACATTCTTGGACTGGGCGCGGCGGATTAGTTGGTGCATTCTGAGTGTGGCTAAGGAAAAGCTCTTGTTCGCCTCCAACAGACTCGGTTTGGGTACCCACACTGACCGAATTTTGCTCTTCAATTGTGAAGAGAGGCACGCGGATAGCAGCGGCTGGTTCCAGAGAAAATGGCTTTGGCTGAAGTCCAGCGTGTTCGGTGGACTCTGTTAGGGATTCTGTCAGTGAAGTCGTCTGAGAGGCCTTTGCTGCTATGGTCACAGTACTATATTGGGTTTGACGTATCTGATCGTGTAAAGTATTCCGGTTATCGAAGCAAGTGAACTTAATCGCCAAAGCTATTAGAAGAATAGCAATAACGATGTTCTCTGCACTCATGGTCAACCATCTGGAAGTGATTGGAAAGTTTTCATTTTAAGTAATCTTCATAAAAATTTAACATTTGAGGGTGGTACTCACTTTATGATAATATCGGTGAATTCACCCGATTCAGTACGATTGTTGCTCACATTCAAATTGAGTGTGGGAGAAAGCGTCTTGTCCACGGCATCATAGTCACTACTGGAGAATACCATACGGCTAGAGATGTGCACAATCATGAGACCCGTCGTCATTATAAGTTTAACTCGCTGCAGCACTGGATTTGTCTTTTGTTCCTCCTCAGTCAGGGACTTGAGCAACAGAGATCCCTTAGCCTTCTCACGCACCACTGACATATCAACACCGTTTCGTGATAGGTCAAAGATCAGTGAGAGACAAGCCGGATAGAATGTCATGAATACCACATAGTTGACCAGAACAGAGAGTGCGGCAAACATGCAGAGTACTTCCAATCTCTGCACTCCCGACAAGGTGCCCACACCCACCAGCAGGACTTCCATAATGGTATCCTGTGTAATTGTCGGTCCGAGTAGTTCTAGGCCACGTGCAATATTCTGCGTGACCTCGGCCTGGTTGCTACCCGAGAATGCCAACTGAGCCAGCCGGCCCGAATTAGATAGATCAATAACCAGTAGCAGAAAGAACATAGCATCTCTAGAATAACCAAGGCAAATAGATAAGTCATATTTTTCGCACTTGTGTTTGTTATTTACTCACTTCAAATCCGAAATATCGGTGCCCAGAAACTTTACAATCGTTGTCGTAAATATGAAGCTCGAGAAGACGGTAAAAAGTCCAGCAATTCCTAAAATAGAATAGAATAGAACACAGTTTAAAGAAAGCAAATGATTTGTCTAAGGTCAAATCGTTTAGAGCGCACATGAGAAATACCAAACCAGTTGAGTTCCCCAAAGTGGAACTGTTCAAATAATTTGAACCTACTACCAAGCCTCCAAGCTGGGCAGAGATGCCACTAAACACTTGTTTCATTCACTACTTCTGCTTAGCAAAGGCCAACGCGTCAGTTGATAATCATTTAATCAAATATATTCGGTTGGGCAATGTTATGTAAGCCAAGCCAGACTCACCTAGCACATATTTAGATCCCAAGCGATGAAGACTACAGAATTGATAGTAGCAATAGAGGACGGCGGCACATCTCACAGTGGTCATAAGGATGGCATCAGCTGCATTGTATTCGGCCTCGAGACCATCGCATGACTGACTCCAGCCATGGCATGGTCTCTGACGACTGGATGTAGCTGCCGATGGTGCGCCCGCCGATGCTGAGGTCGAAGGATCAATGCTACCGCCCCCTCCTGGGCTTGCTCCTGTAGTTGAGGCAGTGGCCGCAGCTGCGGATACTGAAGTGCTGGCCAGTCCACTAGTATCTACAATGGCGGTACCCTTGTCCACTGTCAGCATGCAGGCAGTAACAGTGAGCAGGGCCACAATCACTTCCCAGGGATGTGAAGCACAGAACTCGCCATGGGCACGAAACAAACGTCCGATCATTTTGCTGACCGAATAGGGAGTCCAGTATGAGCCAATCTTTGGCTGATTTGTGTTCAATAAGTCCTTCGAATTCAGCTCGCTATTACTTCCGTTTCTTCCTCGAGCAGAAAGCTGTAATTAATAAAACAGAGCACACATAATTACATTAGTTGGCTTTTACTTTCAAATCTTAACAAACTACACACATGTACATCAAAAAAATTTAAAGCTAAATTGTTTTGCTTAACAGCCGCTTCTTCTACTCGGGGTCATTGTCTGAGAGCCTGAAGGACATACTTTTTTACCAGCACGCCGCTACATTTATGCTCGCCAGGCACAAAAAAAAAGAAAAAAAATTAATGATAAAAGAAAAAATCATCTACTAAAAAGCTAAATTTATCGATTAAACTGTTGACACATTCAGTTGCTGGGCCAGTCCAGTTCCGCACGAAGCGGTCAAGAGATTGTAAGCTGCTTTTGTTTTTAGCCAATATAGTGGAAAAGCACAGACAATGAATTGTCAGCAGAATTGCAGCGGATTTGCTCACGCGTCCTTGGGAGTTTGAGTGTGCATTCGGTAGGTAAGCCAGCGTCCCCACCAGTGTCCGGGCCAGTGATTGATAGTGAGAGGCATCTTCACTCTCACTCCACACCCAATCTAACTGATTTCACTGAGCCGGACTGGTTGTGGTGCGAGCATCTTCTGACTTAATTAAGGCAACACGTGTGGCGGCACTAATCTGAGATAACGATCACCCAGCCAGCTTAGGCACGCCCTCTTGCCTATAGCCAATAAATATTAAAAGCACTACTCCATCTTCATTCTGTCTTAATAGCAGTCTGTGTGATTGACTCTAAAAAAAAAACCGAACGGTACGACATAAGATAGATGTAACCACATGCTGGGACTAGATGTATTTTTTCAGTAATAAAAAGATAAACAAACCAGAACATAGTTTTCTTCTTATTTGATGTTTTGGCTTATGAAAAATTTTTGGGGTTTTTCGTTTCCATTCTTTTCTTTTGAGACATCTGCATCAAAGCCCGTAGTCTTGTTTATAATAAAATTTAAGCGTTTCATAGAAATAAATCGTGCGATCGAACTAAACGCAGTAAACTAAAAACTTTTGTAGTTATAATTTTCCCATTTTTAAAACACAGAACAATCCGTAAAGTGTCACCCAACTAGCCAATTCTATAGGATCTCAAACAACAAAGATTAACAAATTATCCACTATTTATTTTGATTGTCAAGTGTGAAAATATTTTGTCATTATGTCAAGTCTAAAAATATTTCAACTAGGTTCCCCTTATCTAGAAGACTGAGTCAAACTGTGAAAGATTCTGACTGTCCATTAACAAATTAGGAGTCATTCGCTGTATTAGATACTCCATGTTTCGTCTTTTTAAGGTGATTCTTTTGATTGTGGAATATTATAAGCCTATTGTAACTGCCTCACCTAAGTTCATTGTCTCTCCAGAGGGTAAAATTACCCCAACGAATTTCACAGCTTTGATGACTTAATGGGAAAATAAGCATAAAATGTCTAATATTTTACTCTTTACGAAGATCAGAAAAGATAATATTCATATCGAAGGCCTTAACGACACGAATCAAGCATAGACGACCCCCAATTCGGACAGAATCAATAGTGTGGTCTATTCGTCTGCAAGTCTGCTAATATGGGACTTATTCTATCATTTTCAAAATAATGAAACACTTCTGTCTTACATGCAAAACACGATTATCGGAACGGGCTGGATCAGACCGAAACTTTTTGTAGAACCTATCTAAGTGACACAACTTAGTCTTCTTAATTTTTATTGAAATTTTGTACTTAGAACGCATTTAGACAGAGAAAGACCTCTTTAAAAGTGTTTGAAAATTTTCAGCTTTTTCTGGAAATTTCATTCGTACTTCGAAAGAGCACTCCAAAGCTTGCTTGATTTTCCCGTTTCCACAGTATCATTGAGAGAGGTTTTGAATTCTTCTCTTCAATCATACTTGCATTCGCAGAATTTTTATAGATCCCTTGTGGTAAGTGCAAAGTGATTGTTTGCTTGTTATTAAGAGTTCATCAATTTGGTGTGAAAAATATATTATGGTCAGATATAGTATTGGGGTTTCTGGATAGCAAAATTCTTGGAAGAACCATGTTTCATTCAAACGCAAAATAAACAAAACAAAAAAGAAAAACACACAAAAAAGAAATGTTTATTTTCGTAATCCCAGCAAAGTGTGCTAGCAGAGATAAAACCTACTGAATGCTATGAATGGCGAAATGTTTAAATTTAGCAATAGGAGCCGAAAATCGCGGAGCCAAGGCAGAGGCAGGGGCAGGGGCAGGGGTAGGGACAACCGTTTGGGGGCAACACTTTGAGGAAGTTTGAGAATAAGCACCGTGAGCTTTCCTCTTCTGCCTGGCCCCCGCACCTCTTGCTTTCATTTGTTTGCTGTAAAACTGTAACAAAAAATTGAAGCCCCTCCACCCCACAAGTGTGTGTGTGTTTGTATGTTTTTGTGTATTGTTTTGCATGCTTTCGTTAACATTTGAAAGCACTCGCAGAACGGATGTTGTGGTCGACCTCAACCTTACAGAGAGTAGAAATAGGATGTGCTGGAAGGCGGCAGGGGAAGGCCAACGCAAACAGTAGCAAATTGAAAGAAAAGTTTCATCCACACGGTCACAAATAAAACGAAGCATCTTGCAAACAATAATAAAACAAAAGACGTCCATGACGTCCGAACAAATAAGAGGAAACAATAATGACGTGGTGCTGCAAAAAGCATAGAGACCCACTTCTCAAGCCCCTCACTGATTTCAGGAAAAAAGAAGCCGACAACGGCGAATTTCGTTTCCTCCTTGGTTGGTCAATCGGTGCAATTTCCCTCCACCACACCCACAATTTATTTGACGGCTCTTGGTACTTTTGAGTTCTACGAAAAATGCCCGTCAAACACGGGTATTTCCAGAGACACAGTGCCGTCAATTCATTGCCTTTAATTAATATGCCTATCAAGTGCGATCGTAAAATTTCAAATTCTCTACGTTCTGCCACGAATTCACAGAGAGCAAGTGAAATGCGAAACAGCGGGCATGAGGCAAGTGAGTCATGAACCTGGGGGTTGGTCGTGCTGGTACGAAATGGGAAGAGCTCAAACGGTCTTAAAATTTTCCATCTTCTTCCCTTTGATTTTGGTAGGGTATTGCTGACTTTGAAAGACTTTTGCCAAAGACTGAACCAACCAATCGATCAATATAACTAATTCCATTGTGACCTAAATGGTTGGAATGACAAGCCCATTGCGATTTGACTAAATGACAAATATGAAATACTTTAGGGTATTCAAAATTCATTGGTCTGAACAGTCCTTTATTGTTTTCATCGAGCAGTCAAATTAGCATGAGATCTTTAATAAGCAAGTGCTAATCAATTAATTCGTCGGGCCACATAAATTAATGCGACTAAATCAGTGTATCAGATGATGAACACATCATTCAAAAATAAATCCAATTGGAAAACCATTCGAATCCAGTTTGGATGTGTGATTGTTTTTTTGGGTTGCCTTCGTTAACAGGCCCAAGGCAAATACGCTGTCTACTTTGCCATTTGTCACATTTAACCAATTTTGTAATGAAAATCCGAAAAGATATTATACATATAAAATAAAGCAAACTACAAGGCTTGAACTATTTCACTTTACAATGTGAAGGTTGAAAATTTTCAGCATTACCAAAAATAGTTTATTGCAATTCTAAAAGTATTTTCGGCATTCATCGTTTTTTTTTTCTTCTCTTTTTCTATTTTGTAGCAGAGCTGCACGTTTGTTCAAATTGTTATTGTTATTGTTTTTTTTTTTGTGTGTTGAAAATTTCAAAGTTTATTTTACAATCCGCTTTCCAGAGGTATGCATGCTAATAGTTTTAAAATATTTGACCCATTTCTTTTTTAGTCAGCGAGTCCCCAAATCACAGCATCATGGTTAAGGGCATCCCCTACACTTCAAGTAAGCCATAAGTGAAGAAAACCCAGATTTCAAATAGATTTCTAAGAGAAATTTGTGGCTAGAAATTTCCATCAAGAATGCAAAGTCTGTTTATATTGAAGGCAAGCCACATGATGTGAATCTTATAAACAATGAGGTAAGCAAATTTTTGAAACAAACACAATGCCATCAGGTTCTTGCCAAGCATCATCACACAGTTTCTGGCAATTATTTCCAACGGTGGAAAATCGTTCAATTGAGGAAATTTCATTATTCGCAAAAACAATTATTTTTCTATAATATAATCCATTTCCCAAGAATTCCAAACACTTTTAAAGAATTGTTTTTGTTCAGAGCAGTTCAACTGTCATTGACAATGCAACTCTGTATTCATTTTTTCGGGTCGATTTTCCAATGTTCTTCTTAAGAGAGTCGGATCGTTACTTTGTACATTGCTATGAACAAAACATCCAATCGGTAGCTCTTCTGTTTTGATTTACTGTCATATTCCATAAATTATATGGCTTTTAATATAAGGCAGTTCTTACTAATGTTTATATGAGTCGAGCTCATAATCTTTTTATTCTTGGAATATTATAAAAATTGCACTCCTAAATGTAAAAAATATATTTAAATTTTGATAATGGAGTGCACAAGATAATTATTTTTGGAGTGGGATCAAAATCATTGACATTACAGTGCAATTTTAAAAGGTAATTGTGGGACTTAGAGCAAAGTCCTAGATATGTAAATAACAACAATAAAGCAGTCTTCTTCTAGAGATTTGAAATTAATTTGTTGCATCTTAAAAAGTAAACAATATTCCTAAGTAATTTGTGCAATTAAAGTAGCACAAATTAAGCTTATAATCATGATTTTCTTGTTTTGTTTGATGTGCTGTAATTTCACTAAAAATTAAACTCGGGACCCCTGCACACATCGGGCATAAGTATTAATCATCATACTTAACTTTGTATGAAGACAGCTGTGGTATACTCAGATTGGGACACTCACATAGTAACTGTTATACTGGGATTGCAATTGAAAATAGCGAGAAACAAATGAACTGCGAAAGGAAAACACAGCGCCCTCTATCGGAGTATGCCAGCAATTAAATCCTTGCTAGCCCAGTAGGTAAGGGAAATTCAATTCAGATCTTATTGTTTGATTCCTGTCCTCAAATTCCAAGGGTATATAAAGTTTGTGAAGGTTGGAAAGAATCCCCGGTATATATATTTTATTTCTATGCAAAAATTAAGAACTAATATTTGAATATGTCCAAAAGCATAAAAATCATGGCCCTAATCTGGAACGAAATTTTATTCTATGCCTAAGTATTAATCGAAATAAAAGTATGTTTTTAAGTGAAAACTTGGAAACCACAACACTAGATGGCGCACTGATATGAGTAATATTGGAAATTTTGGCTCATATCTAAAATAAATTATCTTAGGGATTTTAATATTTTGGAGAAAAAATTTCTAGTGGAAAATTCTTTGGGAAAACTTTGGGTTGCATGAAGTCTCCTGGTTTATATTTCAGGCAAATTCAAAATATTTTTTTGTCGTTTTTAGCTTTGACGTTAGGAAATTCCACAAAATTGTACGACCAAATATTTTATTTTCCATTATAATTGTAAGTACATTACAACTTTGTTGCGTAGAAGAAATGAAAGTAAAAGTTGTCGTGTAGCGCTTAAAGCCAGCAAAATAAATAAAAAAAAACACACTTTTACTTTTTATAAAAAAAAAATTTAATAAAATATATGACCAAATGAAGTTGTTGCTAATTCGCATGCAAAGCTCAAGACAGTTGTTTCTTCAAGTTTTTGGTTGTTTTTATAGCCAAGTTGTATAGGCTGCCAAAAAAAAAAAAAGAAGACAAGACAAACCATTCAGTGTTAAGGAAACAAATACCCAAACCATGTGTAAGGGGAAGCGAGTCCCGAAAATGCTAATTGCTAAATATTTGAAAATAAAAACTTCAAAGTTTTTTTTTCTGTCACAAAAAAGTTATACAAACCAAAAGAATTTTAATTTTAAATTAAGTCAAAAATGAATTTGCTAATGTGAAAAAGGCAAACAATCAACAAAGAAAGCCCTCATGTTCAACAATAAAAAAAAAAAAACAAGAATGAACAAGTTTCCAAATTACTGTGAAAGGCCGGGTTGCTAGGGGTACAAAGGGTCTACACAGATTGTGCACATCAATTTAATATGAGGTAGAGACATCAAAGAATCCCATATGTGGCCAGTCGAACTGATTAACATCGGCATTCCATGTTAGGAATTTTGGGGTTATAGGAAGAAGGAGAACCATTTCCATCAACAGGTTCGGGATATGAATTCTCTTGAGTCAGTTGAATCAGAGTTGTTTTGGTTTTCTTGAAAGCCCCGAAGTAGTCGTACCCAGAGTTGTGAAATTTGCTCTCTTATGGACCGTGTGTTTTTATCGTTGGAGTGATTTGGCTGGAGCGCTTTTAGTTTTGTCATTTACTGCCGAAGAGCATTTTGACATTGACCCAAAAAGAGTAAAAATATTTAATATTGAGTTGGGTTTATTTGTTAAGATCGGTGACCAAACCGAAGACAAATATTCAAATAAATAAAGCTGAATGAATTAAAAACCGGAACCATTAAAATAAACGAAATAGAAAGTTATTTCGATGTTTTGTTTTTTTTATTTTTTTTTTTTTGTGATTTTGTTAATGATTTTTTTTTTTTGTGTTTTTGACGGCACGTGAATTCGACTTGGTTGTTGGTTGAATTACATTATTGAAGAAATATATTCCATGGCAACAATTAAAAAGAGCCAGAGACAATAAAGAGCTTATGTCTCTAATAGCCAAGCTTGTATACCCTTTTAAATATTCCGAAACAATTGGAAGGAAGGTCGAGCTTAAGGAATATTCTAAAGCAAACTCTGAAATTAAAAATGGACCGGTTTGTAACAAAAAGATACCTTCCGACTTGGCAAGCAATGTTAAAGGAATTGCGAATAGCGAAAAGAGTATGAGGAATAACAAATGAAATAGCTTGTGCGACCTCAACTAAACTGCAGCTAATTGGCCATTAACACGATACCAACAAAACCAAGAAAATTATAATAAAAAAAGCGCAGTAAATATTTCTTGTCTCCTGAGCATGTTGCACACGATTTTGTTAACAAATTAAGCAATCAAAAGGTATAATTAAATAAACCATAATTGAAATTCACAGTCAGTATCTAAAGCTCTGTCTATAAAAGCATCCAAGGTTTGCGTTTAGTCTTCAATTTGTGTGGCATGCGTGAGCCAATGAAAAGACACCCGATTGTTGTTTATATTTTTAGCTATTTGTTGGAGGCTTTGGAGGCACTCACTCACGCATTCACATATTCACACACCCTTAGCTTCAGTTTCAGTTGGTGATTACTATGATAGCTGGCTTTATTAAATGTGTGTCTTTGTCATACTCTTTTCGGGGAGGCTGAGTTGTTTCGACATCTCCTCAAGAAGACTTGAATCGGTTTGCTAAATCAGACTTATCAAAATTGTTATACAGCTCTACCGAAAAGTAGGCTACAAGATAATCTCAGATACAAGATTTTT
Organism: Scaptodrosophila latifasciaeformis; assembly: GCA_037075145.1. Lineage (NCBI taxonomy): Eukaryota > Metazoa > Arthropoda > Insecta > Diptera > Drosophilidae > Scaptodrosophila > Scaptodrosophila latifasciaeformis. The sequence continues at coordinate 1,083,245 of JBAMCM010000019.1, forward strand.
ATGATCCGAAAAGAGTATGTGGCCGTTAGTAATTTGAAAATAACCCTGCGTACTATTTGGTTTTTTGTCAATGATTTTGTGTAATCAGACGCAATCTTGCTAAGTAAGCCTGCCTTCAAGCCTGGTTGAATGAGCGCTCAAGTAGGACGAGGTGATGTTATTTTTTACCGCAGTCCTTGGACCACCATGATTTTTTCTAATTTTAAATCAATTTAATTTTAAGTCACATAAAGTGTCTGACTCCCTGTTTGATTGCTTAAATCTGTTGCCTTGGCACAACATTTGCATTCCGCACAATTTCAATTTTAATTCGCTGTTAAACCGAATGGGCCAAAGGGAAGGAATACAGAGAGCGCCATTCAGTTTGCTATCTGATGTTACCATTCTTGATGCTGAGACAGAAAGAGACAGAGAGAGAGAGACGCCATCTCTCATACCGGACGTAATTTCAATTTCCAATCACTGGCAAATTTCACACACCACCAGCCATCACCACAGATCCGGCTCCGTCTGCCGTTATCTTTAGTCTCCACTCCGTACACTCTAGGCCCGGCAGGCAGCATCCTGCCTCTGCGATTACCAGAAATTGATTTGAGTACGTACGTGTTGGTCGGGTGGCTGCATGTGCATTTATGAGTGACTGATTTGTAATCGTTAAATGTAAAAAGTTCCTTACTCAATGCCTAATCAATTGAACAAATATATTTGCACTCCTCCACACTGCGATCTCTTCTCTTCGTTTAAATTGATTATAAATTGGAATGGATATTAAAAACGCCCAAGGTATTTTGGGTGGGCCCAGACATCAGGGTGGTCCCACATATGCCACCTATCTGATATTAAAAAAAAAAAAATGTCAAGCCAATTTTTTTTATATTTTATACTTGTACTCTGATTCGGAGATTTTCAGGTAGATGGTTTTGTGGAAGCAGAAGAAGCTTTGTCCTGTCCTATCTACCTCAAGTAACTCTCATCCAAGGACGTTGGGGAATTCATTAAATTAAATGAACTCAAGGTATGCGCAGAAATTAATAAATTTCAAACAAATAAATTTCGCTAACAACAATCCAATCATTGGCCAATATTGGCTTTCAATAACTTTGACTTTGAAGTTTAATTATAAAGCCTATGCGAGGGTCGACCAAGCTTATTGACGTGGTCCGTTGCCGTTTCTTTGTCTGGACAGACACGTGCGAATCGGTTCCTGAATTTTGTTATTGTGTCTCAGTAGGCGTGTCTTCTTGGAAGTTCTTGGGTGTAAATGAATAATTTTTAAGTCAATCTCCGCTATAGGCTAAAAAGCTAACAACAAATTAAGTAAATACTACCAGGAATTCTTCAATGTACGCTCTTTTGGGGTTGTTAGTTTATGACATATTTGCTTGGCAAATATACAGTTCCAACCGATCTATGTACAGAATGCCCGAGTAAAGATTTTGAGAGTGGGGAACGGGAACTCAAACATAAAAGTACCCAAGTCTCTTTGGGATCTATGAATATATTTATGTGTATTTGCTCTTACATTTAATTCCTGTTTATTTAAGTACTATGCATATGTTCTTTGAGTGATGTGGTTTAAGTACGGAATACTTTTCTGTTCTAAGTTTCGATCTATCGGAATTTAGCCGAGTAAGAAAAAGATATTTTGCAATACGTTTTCAAATGAAATGAATTAATCGTTCCATTGAATTTGTGGAGATCGATGGCTGGGTACTGTCATTTCTTTTTATTCTTTAAAATGTAAAAATTATATTCCTTATCTTCTGGCATAAGGCCTGACGGATCGAGGTTCTTAGCAATGAAATCTTATTGTTATTCTCAGAAAGTTCATTCTCTAATATAGGTCATCCCCTTAGCAATAGAGCATAGTGTAAGTGCCTTAGGATTAGAATATACATGATATACAGATCTTAAACTTTAAATGATCAAAACTCGAGTTGGTAGATATTTTTTCTAACTTTCTTTTGATGCATTTCCGAGCATTTTAGAATCTCATGACATTCTTGAAAAAGAATACATAAATAGAAATCTTACAAGACTCGACTGCTTCTTCAGGGAGTAAATATTTACTGGCTACATTGCATCAACTGTTTGTCTCAGTCTTTATGTGCATGTGCGTATGTAAGTGTCAGCCAGCCAGCCAGCCAGTCAGCTGGAGAGGCAGACAACTGGGTAGCCCTCTGTTTGGTCAAAGCAAACAGTGACAAGAGTAATAAACAACATAGTCCAATCTGTTGCGATCCCAGAGGGGCCCTGGTGGGCATCTCTGTCAGGTTCGACTGTTTGGTAGTTCGGTCCTTTGTCTGCATTTTACTTAATTTAATTTATCAGGCTTGACACCCTTCTGGGTACTCCCTGTCCGTTGTATTTGAAACATTCGTTTAGCAAAAGAATCGCTACGCATGCGCACCGTTTTAAGCGGTTTCAAGGCGGCTATAATATTTTTTGAAAGTTACTGATAAGGCACCGTTTCGACTGAGCCCCGAACAGAAGAGCATTGATTGGTTTGTCTTAGTTTTGAACAAGTTTTCCATATGCTGCGACCTTTTTTTTATTCAATAAAAAATAACAATAGAGACAAAATTTGCATAAACATAAGTGTAATGATTGTAAACTCCAAGAAATGCAAAGACTGACAGAGAGAGAGAGACTGGAGGCTTCTTAAGAGGTTTGTCAGCGATGGAGCGGGTCTAATAATCATAAACTGTGATATCTTTATGGCAGAAGTCTTGAATCTGTATTTGTGTTTGTGCAATGTATATTTGCATTACAAAGTGGCTTGTGTTGTGGTGTTTGTGTGTGCAACCGGCTGGCCTGGCCTCTTCAGTGCTGCCTCTTTCATGGACTGATTTAATCAAACATCAGTTTTATTATTGCGCGATTTTTATTATTATTGAGCTGACCACTATTCCTAGGCCAGGTAACACAAGTTCGTTAGCCAAGTTTGTCTCGACGGTTTAGCTAGGCCGTCTTTGTCTCAGGCTGCTTCTACATATTCGTGAAATGGGATTGGCCTTTATTACTTTTTCAAACCAGCGGAAGTTATTTGACTTGTCTCCTTCTAACATATCTTGAGTCTCGCTTGAGGACTTCTAAGCCCAAATGCGCCATTTATTTTGTATTGATAATGAAACTTGCAAAAAAAAAAAAAAGAAAAACCACAAAACTTTCATCGCAACATTTTTTTTTAACATTTATTAACACATTTGACTGATTGTTTTCTTCTCGATTTTTTAGGAAGTGGTAAACCGTCGAGCCAAATGGTAAATGCGACTACGTGAAACTTGACTCAGCCAGCAACTATTTTTGTGGATCAATTTAAATAGAAATAATGATTACATATGCGAAAAATAATGACGAAATTGCTAACATCAGCAACATCAAACAATAACATTGTGAATTATGCGTCGCGCATAGCAAACAATCCGCCGCGAAATGCACGCGTTTCTTTTGAAACTGCGTGTTCGTTTTTTTTCGATTGTGGACTGTGACGCATACCAAGAGAGATTGCCAGTCCAAGATTTAAAGCTCTATTGGGTATTAAAGTCCTAAAGCCATTAAGAGATTTGATTTATTGCATTGTAATCAGTCAGCTCTATTCTCTAATGTTTGGAGGACGAATAAATAGTCCATCTGGGTGACATGTCCAGTTTTTGTTTTCTAAAGCAGCAGCTGAAACTTTGAGTTGCTAAAAATCCAAAGTAAACATGTAAGATTTGGTCATTATGAGTCTACACATATTGCTATATAATCGGTAAGTTCCGTCAGGACCAAACTAATTCGTGCTATGAGACTTCGTCAATATTAGCCAAGGGTGATTAAAGTGATGTAGGGCTTACACATATACCTATAAAATCTGGAAGTTCCACCAGGATCAAAGTATGTAGTGTTATAAGACTTGGTCCATATTAGCCAAGGGCGTAAAGCGGTATAAGGTCTACACATATTGCTATGCAATATAATCTGGAAGCTCCATCAGGATCAAACTAATTCGTGCTATGAGACTTCGTCAATATTAGCCAAGGGCTTAAAGCGGTGTGGGGTCTGCACATATTGCTATATAATCAGTAACTTCCGTCAGGATCAAACTAATTCGAGCTATGAGATTTAATCAATATTTTTCAATGGCTTAAAGCGGTATAGGGTTTACACATATTGCTATATAATCTGAAAGTTCCACCAGTATCAAACTAATTAGTGTTATAAATCGTCCAGTTGGAAAAAGTGTAGATAAGCTCAAAAAAAGCAGACTCTTCCTATAAACTGCTTCTCAGAAGCGTGAGAGGTCTCCTTCCGACGGAAAAAGGTTCTAAAAGCGGCGGTGACCTGAATAAGATGCTCTATTTGGCCATATAGCCCAATGGCTTTTCTGTCATGCATTTATCAACGACAAAGCTGCGAAGAAGCTAGAGGCAACACGTTGCCTTGCAACGGCCAGTCTTGGCTTGCGCTTGAGTAGTTGGGCAGGTGGTGGAGAAAGTTGCCAACATTGAAACCACTTTTTGTTGTTGCCCAAGCAAAAATTCATGCACATGATATTACAAAAAAACTAAAAAAAAAAAAATTATATATATATATATATAGGTATATGTGGAGAGAAAGAGACTACGGCGCCGCAGACTATAGATTTTGTTGAATGAAATAAACGACGAAAAGAAACCTCAATCGAAAATAAATTTGTTTAAAACACAAAATCCAGCAACATGATCGAAACAACAAAAAAGCTGAAGCCACAAACTGGCCAACAAGACCATAAGTGCGAGAGAGTGAGAGCAGACTGGAGCTCTGGTTCAATTATTATGAAATCTTCACCACATACACACAGGCACACACACGAACACTCACGTACCAAGTCTCTTATAAATTAACGGAATTCGTATTAATGTAAATTTGGTGAGGCGTGCAGCTTTGACTTTGGCTTGGTCGAAAGCAACTCTTTCGCAATTTTAACGAGTTGCGTGTCTCAGAGGAACAAAGACCTCAAGAGAGTACCGAGGAGGAGGGAAATCGTTATGTGGATCGAATTTAAATACATACAAGCATATGTATTAAATAATATCACATCAACACATTTGAGCATACAAAAAATAAAAAATGTATGAATTTCCAGTTGGGGTGCCCACTAGACTCTAGTCACACCTTTTGCACCAAAAACTCTAGACTCGGGCAAGGCAAGAAAAACATAAAAAGTAGGAAGTTAAAAACGCACTTGACGATGGAGTTGAAGTTGTTGGACCCGTTGGCATGCTCTCGATGTGATTGAATTGCAGTTGCGGGCAATGTCGACGGCAACGGCAAAGGCAATGGCAACGGCGTATTTTCCACTTTTGCTTTCTATAGGCGGCGCGGCGCAGACGTCTTCATACAATAAAAGTTTCGTTTTCGGCTGGTTTATTGCATGAGTTTTTCAAAATTGCTGGTCTTCGCTTTAGCTGTAATGTGATGGGCATGGCAGTCGGGAGTGATGCTGGGGACTTTGGCATGTGTGTGTGTTCGCCTGGCGCCTGTCTGCCTATGTGTGCCAGATGTCGCCGAAAATGCCAAGGAAATCAAGTGGCACGAGCGGGAACAAAAAGGCTGGATTTGACGATGATGCCCGGCGCTCTTGCCGTGCGAGCAGGGAGACCAATCCAAGTTGCCGACAGTTGCAGGAAATGAGAAAACTTAACAACGCAACAGGATATGAGCAGCCGTTGCTCCGGCTCCAGCTCCGGCTTCCATCGATTGGACACATTTTGTTTATGATTTCTTTTCTCTTGATTCTTGTTATAGCCTAATAGAAATTTGATGTGCACTAATAATTTACATCTGCCGGAATTGCCCTAAGTGGAAATGCATTTCAAGTGAGAGAAAGTTCCTATGGACTCGCCATATGCTCGGCACGCACTTAGCGCGGAAACGCATGCATGTACGCCTAAAAATTCTTAAAGAAGACCTACTTGAAGAGTACAACAAAAAGTATGCATAGTTTCCCATTTTGATAAGAGCATACGGCTTTTTGGTATTGATTGTGAAAGCAGACGGAAAATTGCATAACTCTGAACTAACCAAATTATGGGCATTGAAGCGGATAGATTGAAGTGCCCTCGTCGAACAATTAAGGCATAAGAAGATTTTTATTGTGCTTTATGATGGTAGAAGAAAATTGCAGATCGTTCCAATCAGTCAGCGAAACCAATCAGACACGTTCCAGTGGGCACAAATTGATAAGGCACTGGTTGGAACTATTGCAGCTGAATTTCTTATAATTCGAAACATAAATGGATTTGAAGGAGAACTAACCTTGCTTAGTGTTTTTGTTTATATTATTGGCGTTGAGAGATTTAGTCGCGGCGTGCGAGGTAGAATGACGAAATTGATGCGAGCAGGACGATGAGAGGGCCAAGTTTATTTTCTTTCAAGTTGAAAATTTCACAATTAACGGGTGGTAGTTCTGGTTTTATTTATATATTGCAAATTTATCCACATAATTTTCGGTTGTTTTGTGTATTATATTTTTATTTGGGTATTAATTTAATCTATTTCAAGTCTTTGGCATGGCAAAGTTGTGGAATTTTTGTTATAATTTGTTGCAACTCCCGAAAACGATTGCGCTATGGTTGATTGAGATATTATGGAACAATTTGCACTATTGTTGTTATGTGATACATTCACTTTTATCATATTCGATTAGCACATTGCTTATTCGGCAGCAATGCGATTTTCTATATCCTTTTTGCAATTATAAAAACATCACAATCGACTCCAACTTCTTCATCCGCGCACAACTTTTTCACTCAGCTGTTTTTATTCAAAGAAAAAAACAACGAAAAAACGTAAAATCGCTGGCAACACTTTTTTCTGGCTAACGCACTCAAAAAACAGCTAGATCTATCCGCAAAAAGGTTAAATTGACAACACTGATACGACAGCACCGTAAAACAGCGTCTGTGGCAAAACTTAAACGTTATTACGCTGTCTAGCTATATAAGAGGAGTTCTGATAAAGATGTAGACATATTCGAGAAATGACCCAATACTCTGGATTATGAAATAAATTCAAATTTGTAGTTGATGGCCAGTGCTGCCAATTTAATGTTGTCCTCCACATTGAGGCCAGTGCTGATTTCTTAAACGACGGCTGTTATCGATAACTTACTGTCAAAATTTGACACTTCGTCGGCAATTGTGATTTGCAATTTTTTGTGTAGCAACAATATATATTTTGAAAGAATAGATTCGTATTTTGTAAATTGAAAACACAGTTGTAAGAATATCACAATGTCTAACACACAAACAACTGTCACCAATTACTTGGCTGCCCAGAAAAAGTCCGCGAATAAGGAGCTGGCTGCTGAGTGGACAATTATCGAGGAGTTGTACAATGAAAAGTGAGTATTTTCTGTGCTATCTTTTTCTATTGGAGAATACATTTACTTTTCCCCTTTTAGGCTGTGGAATGAGCTCACAATTAAACTTGTGACTTTTGTACGACACGAATCTCTCCAAGATGAAACCGCCTTGCTGCAGCTTTACCAAAATTTCCTGTCCACATTCGAAACAAAGTAAGAACTATTAAGCGGTGCCCTAATTCAGTGACTTGAACGATTTTTTTTTTGTTGCTGTTTGCTTGCAGGATTAATCCCTATGGATTAATACAAATTCTGGAAGTAGTCGTCGACAATATCAACGACAAAAAGGAGGCTATTGACTTCCTAGAAAAGATGAAAGAAAAGGTTTTAATATGCGATGAAGCTGTCTGGTATCTACAAGTTATGCAGGGCAATCTCTACCTCACCAATCTGAATGATCTAACTGCCACAAAGAAAATAATTGAGGACTTGCGCGATGTGCTCGAGGAAGCTGGAAACGTTACACCAGTCCATGGCAAATACTACATGCTGGCATCGCAGTACTATCGTCGCGTTGGAAAACACAGTGACTACTACCGCTGTGGTTTGCAATTTTTGGGCTGTTCACTAGACGACTATCCCAAGGATCAGTGGGCGCAACAGGCTTTCTTCCTTGGCCTGGCAGCCTTGCTGGGTGATGGCGTATATAACATTGGAGAGTTGTTGGCACATCCCATTCTTGGCTCGTTGCAGAACACAGAGAACGAGTGGCTCGTGGAATTGCTAAAGGCTTTTAATACTGGTGATATAAACAAGTAAGTTTCTTCAAATTTGTTATTTTCCCTATTAAGCTTGACAATCTTCCTCTCTTAGATTTAATGAGATGAAAAAGATTTGGTCGAAAATACCCGACTTGGCTGCTCAAGAAGTAAAGCTGCGTCAAAAGATTTCACTGCTCTGTCTCATGGAAATGACCTTCAAGCGATCAGCCATCGAACGCGCCATCCCGTTTGCAGATATTGCTAGAGAAACAAAACTTCCACTAAAAGAAGTAGAATTACTTATCATGAAGGCTCTGGCCCTGGACCTAGTACGTGGTGAGATTGATCAAGTGGCTGGCGTTGTTAATATGTCGTGGGTACAACCTCGTGTTCTGAACCGCAACCAGATTGCTGGTATGGCGTCTACTCTAGACACATGGATGGGAGCGATCACATCGATGGAAAAGCTGATGGAGAATCGTGCTGCTGAAATCCTTACGAATTAGTTTTATTGCGAAGGCGTCAGTTTTCAGAAGCATCTCTCACACTCCCATTACCCCAACACAATTTCCATTAACTTTTTGTATTAAATGAAAACAAATGCAATTTGTGTAATTTTTTCTTCATTTGATTTGTTTTATTTTTTTTTTTTCGTTTTCATGATTTTCTGTATAAATGATTGTTTGAGGACAACTTACAGGCTATGCACTTAACTCTATGCTTATCTATAAGATCAGATCACTCATCATGGGAGAGCTTTAACAAAAGGGATATTTACAGGTTCCAAGAGTCCCAAGCTATTGATGAATTTGGAATTTATTAGAGCTGGAGCGAATACCACTGCAACACCACAAGCCATACTCAGCTTACTGTGGTAATCACTTGCTGCCTTGGCATCGTTTCCAGGACTCCCCAAAGATAGTGCTCCCACCATCAAATATTCAGACAGCGCAATTTCCTCTCGGGCACACGAGATGTGAATTCAAACGAAGGCGGACGGCGTACATCTTCGTGAGAATCGCGGCGTATACGCTCTGGATTAGTACCCATGTAATGCGAAAGGGGTATTTGCTTTCGATTAATCGCCTCGAGGACTAGATGCTCCAGCTCAAATAAATGCTCGTCCCTTGCACCCGGTATCTCCTCGTGCATGAACAGAGCCAAACGCAATAAATACTCGGCATTGAAGCCGCTCGGCCCACGGCAATCAACTATTTGCTGGGCAATAGATTCGAGAGGTGCTTCGCCCAGCCAATGTGGATTATTTGGCGTTGCTACGTACACCACAACTTCGACTGCTTCGCCACTAAAGGGAGTATCGTAAGAGGCAACGCGGGGGAAGAATTTAGTTGAGAATGCAGCATAGCCACCTGTTGGTTAAGAAAACGAGATGTTTCGACAGCTGCTTGCCGCATTCAAAAAAAGCAAAACTTACCTAATGTGCACTCGCGCTGTTTGAGGTATTCAAGTGCGATGTGACCAGTTATTCTATATGCACATCCCCATGTGATGGCCTAAAAGTAAAATTTAAATTAATTTAATAAAATTTTAATAGTTTTCGTTCGCCCACAAATTTCAAAACACAAAGTCAATGACGAGGGCAGAACTCGTGTTTTTTTTTTCTTTTCACTCGCTTAAAATTCTCAACTGCTTGTTCACGGAACCAAGAGTATAAAGCAAATTTTATGTGAGACGCCCGTCAGGCCGCAAAGAATTTTTCATGCTTGTCTCTCGGGGTCACAAACGGGCTCTCTTTGGTAGCTCTCAACGCTCAGTTGATCAACCCTGGGTAAAGTCCCCGGGCCTAGAATAGAAAGTATTAAGGCGTAAAAACGAGTGGGAGGGAGGAGGAGGGCAGTTGGAGTTTCCTACTCTCTCTGCTTCTCCCCTGTCTGTACTCATCGCCTATATTCCATGGAAATATAGCCTTGCTTCTGACGAAGAGGGGGAAGTTCTTTCGGACTTTTCTTGAGTTGTGCGCTTGGTTTATCTGCGGAAATGTGCCAGAGTTCATCTCAGATATGGACAAGTTGGTATTGCTTTCCCTCTCACTTCCCTTCCAAAGGGGGGGGGGAGTGCAGGAAAAGCCTACTAACACTGAATGGGGCTTACATTGAGAAATTCGTTCGTTGGCGTAAACAACTTTTTTCTTTTTACCCCTCGCATTGACTTTACGTTTTAGGCAAAATATATTAATGATAGTCTACTCACCTCTTTGTCTTCCACCAGAGTAGCCACACGTCCAGGCTGTAACGAAGAAGAGTATAAAGTGATTTACTTTTGTATTGTGAATTGTGTTCTGAGTTATATTTTATCGCGCAATTGTAAAGCAGGCGGAGAGACAAAGGGCCACGCCTCGACTCTACTCGATTCAGTTTTTTTATTTTTATTTTTACATTATTCGTGGGCAGACCTTGACTTATTTTTATAATGGATCTATCATTCCATGGCCACGTGAATCCGTGGATGTAAATACATATACTTAAACGATCCTCAATTATATTATGGCTACTAACACTTTTTCATAATTACATATATATATTTTTTGTTTAATTCTTCATACAAATATCTGTTGGGGTTCCTTCATTATTCAAATGACTCTGTTAGGCGACGAAAACAAACTATAATATTTGTTCATATGCTAATTTCTGTCTAGAGCTCTATTTGTTTATAGCTGATAACACATTCATATAATGTGAATATTGTGACAACGTAGAGAAATTACAAATGTGAGTGGAATAACAAAATCGACAATAGACCAGATTATGGCTTTCGGCAAAAAAAAAAAAAAAAAAAAAATAAATAAATAAATAAATAAATCGGTTTCAAAGGTGAACTTTTCAAGATAATATATCGTGTTTTAAAACAAGTATCTCACATGTCTAGTCAATTCGCGAATGTCTGGCCGAATGTCTACACTTTTCGGCCAACCCTGGTGAAAATTTCGGGGTCCAAGTTAGTTAAGAAATGTTGGCAAAAGCTTAAAAAATATTAATTGTTTTTGGAGAATAATTTTTGTTAGATTATAAGCAGCTGTATTTATATTTATCTATTCGTTTATATACTACATATATTCCCATCTCAAGGGTTGGTTCGATTGTCTGCCTGTCACTCACAAGGAACTTTCCAATTTGATTAATTGATATTTACCTAATTGATATTATGACTTCATTATCAGAAATCTAAATATATTATAACATATATCTACAAGAATGTAAATTGCACAAATCTATGTTTTCGTTTGTGATTCATGACTATGTCTATCCTTATGTATACCATAGGAAAGCTTGCATATTTCAGAGATGTTTATTAAAATTTATATATTCACTTACCTTATCAATGGTGCCGCGGTGAGTGACATTTCCCTGCCAGAATCGTCGTGCATAGCCACGTATATAGCCAGTTATACATTTGGTAAATTGAAAACCGGGAAACCAACATAACGAGCCATATCCGAAGACCCAGCAACTTGGCTCCTGTTCCTGGTTTCCAGGATTGGATGGATTCTGCTGATCATTGTTGTTGTTTTCATTGCTGTCAGGGTCGCCATCAAAATTTCCATTGCTGAATAGATTCTTAAACGGCAAGGGAACCGCCATTGAGGGGTTCCTTTGGTGACCGCTAAATTGTGGCTGCTCCATTACTGCAAGTCCCCTCCTTCTGCTGTTTTTGCCTCTGCCAAGTTGTGTTAACTTTGAATTTTGATTTGGTATTTTTCGCTAAATGTGCCTACTCAAAGCTTGCACCACTGATCCTTCGAACGGTATTTTCCTGTACTGGAGCGGTCTAAAATATCATGTTTATGGATGGGTGGACACTTTGTCACATTGAGCTGTTTGAGTGGAGCTCTTGCATGTTTTGACGGCTGGATCGAGTGCGTGCCCGTGTGCGTGGACTTGAGTTAGTTTTTTTAAATTTTGTGTGTTTTGTTGTGCTTCCTGAGAATAAATAATTTACATTGAATTTTGATAATAAGCCAAATACGAATTTTCGAAAATCAAAACGCACTTGATAACATTTAACTTTATCGCTATCTGTCCTATATAAAAACTACTTTCGTTTTGTTTGCCGACTTTTGCAACAACACTTTCTCTAAGGCCTCCCGCTCGCGCTATTTTCCGTACGTACGCCAGCGGTATTGGATCGGATCGTTGTGAACTACTGAACTGTTTGCTCAACGCTCTACTCAAAAACACCAGCCCTGCCATAGTCGGCAAGCTAAGAAGAAGAAAATCATATAAAATAAATATTAATGACGCTCTGTCTACCGAAACAACGTGTCGGCTGCCGACGCCAACGCACCGAGATAGCAATGAGAAATTCGCGCTGACTTATCAAAGGCGATCAGAAAAGTTGTTGTTCTCTCTCATTTACTTATTCTCTCTTATTTAACAGTGCCTTATAGTGAAGCAGATGAAGGAAAACAAAGCGCATCAGCTGATTGCGCTTGGTTACATATGCACACTGCCCCGTACTCAGGTATTCCATTCATCTCTGTATAAATAGGTGTTGTTTAAAAATATATCGGGTGCGGAATTAACTGAATTTATGTCTTATATTCTAGGGTTCCTTTCTTCAGGTTACACCTATATTAATATGACTAAAGCTGCTCATATTATATATAAAACGTTTGATTACACTGGGTAATAATTAAGTCCTATAGGATCTCTAATATCTTTTTAGACTTCATATATAGATATATATATATATTATGTGGAAGATATAATTTTTTTTTGTTTTATCCAATTCGATACCTTAGACTGCACAATGTTCAATGTCCTGGAGATGCATTTCTGAGAATGAATAACAATATTAAGCTTTGGCTTCCAATTAACAATGAATTTTATTTTGGATTGCTAATTTGCACACTCTAGATTATATGGAAGTGGTTAGATTTTCAAAAGTAAGTAATCTTATCAGGGTGAAGTAGCTTAATTAAAGACTTTTTAATCAAAAACTTATTTAAATTATTTGATATAACATTTTGAAGGAGTCGATTTGTACTGAGATCGCCTTGATCTCCTCCATATTAGTGCTAACTTCTTTCGATTTGTTATAGCCAAAGTTCCAATATAGAATTTATTTATATATTCATATATAGAAATTATTTATATATTCATAGCTTGCTATAAGTTAAACTAAATTCGTATACTACGCAGTTATTTCTTTCTATCCTCTATTCAAAGGTATTAGGGGTATATTCGAAAATAGCCTAGACTGGTACACCAGTCAAACTCGAAATTCGGTCCCATTTTATTCCATGCTTTGACATGTTTGGAGGTCTCCAGAGAAATATGTATTTTTAAGAGACTATCCAAGTCCAGCTCTTAATTTAAGCTGACGGTTTGCAAGCAGAAATATATTAGAGTATTTTTTAGGTCTGGTAGAGGTTCAAATTAATTTTATTCACATTTTTTTGAAAACTAATGTTTGCAAGAGAAAGAACAAGCACATGTTTTAGTTTGAGTCTGTATATGTGTAAAATCTTATTTACTTTCATGTCTGAGCAAACAAGTCTATTGCTCAAATATGTGGGACCCTCATACGAAAAAAAGAGGCATTCATACACACGCACACACACAGACACATAGGCACGCTTACCAAAACATTGATAATTTTAGTTTATTTATACATTTTGAAAATGTTTACAAATTCAAGAAAACATTTTGCACATTTTGTTTTGGTATTCGCCAATCGCATTGGGATTGGTGTGGTGAATGTGATTGTGGTTATATCGCTTTCTGTTTTCATACTTTGTTTCTAAATAGAAGAGGCTTTTTTTTTTTAAATAAAATAGCATGTGTATTTATTGACCCATTTAAATATATAAAAAGCCGTGGCTCATCGTGGGAGATGCTGAATGGAAATTTACCAAAAAATTGAGATACTTTTTGGCACACAAGCAAACCCGAATGAAATGACTACGTTGACACCAACACAAGCTCTCTTGCCAAATACAAAAAGAACTCGTAGAATGTGTTCACAAACTTATACATATTTGCACAAGAAAAGAGCACTTTTTGCTTTTCTCAAAAGTAGGTCTCTCCACGTTACGTATACGCAGCGTTGTGCCATGAAATTCAATTGAATTGTTTTTTTTTTTTTCTTTTTTTTGCATGTGTTTCGCACGAGCTCTAATAAGACACAGTCTACTCATTGCTGGGTCCTTGATACTGAACTTTTTTTCATTGTGAAAGTTTTTGCCAACAGTTCAAGGTTGCGATTTCGGCAATACACAAAGACGAAGAAAGTCTAGAGGAGAGAGTGAGTAGGGAGCACACAATTTCTGTTAGAAGGGCACAATGGCATTTCATATTTACCTCTGTTTGTTAAATCAATTAATGAATGAATTGAGTCATTCTCTGCGGACTTCAATTGGTAAAAGTTAAGATTCGTTGTGCAGTGGAACCTTGTCATTTTATACCCTGCCTCTCCCAAAAGAAGAGTATAGCAAACCTATGGAGACGCATATGACAAGCATACAGAATTATTGTATGCCTAGAGTGTGATCGAAGGGACCTGATTAATTGATATCGAAATGTGCCCCCGCCCCTCCGTCTGTATTCAAGGTTAGATCTAGGAATAATTGATCTGTCATATATGCTCAAACAACAATCATTTTCTGTTCTTTGTTCCAGGGAATATATAAATAAAATATGAACAAACTTTATAAGAGTTATTCGCATAGAAATATATAAGAATCTCACTCAGCACATAGATCGTGTGGTTTTGTTGTGAGGGTTCTATAATTTGTATTAATTTGCTTGTTAGTCGAACCAGAATCTACGGCAACAGGGAGCTGGTGGGAGCTGAATTTCGGACACTCCCAGCCAGAGTGTAAGTATTTTAAATTAAATTAAATTAAAAGTGACAGTCCCTAATTCAGTCTTACAAAACTGTATTCACGCAAGTCCCACAAAATCCCACGGTCTGTGTACGTGTCACTTTTCCAACCAATTACAAAGAATTTCAGCTACCAGTTGCACTCGATTTAAGCAAATTCCAATGTGCCTACTTGTATTCAATGGCACTCACCCTTTCCGGAACTTTGCATAGATTGTATTTGCCATCATTTATTATGCATTTATCTGATAAGGAACCCTTGAGCAAGCACACCTCAACATTGCGAATATACTTATTATTTTGAGGTTAAATCACCAGTTATGATTGGTTCTAGGAGCTTTATGTATAGGTCGGAAACTATAGGTGTCAATCTGCTTTTATTTCTCAGCAAGTAAATATGATTTTTTTTTGCGGATATTATCGACAAAAAAAAGTACTCTGATTTGTGGTTTTCGTAGTGTACAATACAAACGAAAATTGTTTTGGTAAATCAAACAATATAATTCAATTGTGTATATGTAGAAGTAGTTATTTTCAACGTGTTGGCTGTCTGTGCGCCCAGTTGTCGACCGATAAGAGTGTACGGAAATTTGGAGCTCCATTTTTTTGCCAGACGATAAGGGCGACGACGATGTGGGAGGTAAAAAAACACACATACACAATCTTATGTAAGCACAAAATAGAAAATAGAAATAGTTGGAGAAAGATTTAATAGAATTAGTAATATAATTAAGTACTATACCTTTTGAAAACAATCAAAATGTTAAAATAAAAGGTCGTTATCACTACTGATAAGAGGAATTAAATGGAGAGTTGCGCAAAAAAAAAACAAATTTTATTAATTGTAATTTTGTCAATTGTGTTTGCCAGTAGATAAGAGCGGAAGTGTTATGAATTTTGTTTTCTGTTAAGAAAGAAGAGCCTGAATCAATTTGAAACCCTTTTGCCAAAAGGTTGAACTTAAGAGACCAGAGTAGTCCAATAGATGGCGCTCTTGAACTTTTTACAGTTCAACGAGCTGAGCGTTTACCATTCACTTTTCTAAGAGAATTTAAATTTTTTGTGTAATGCTTTGCATTATGAAATCAAAATAATACAAGTCAAAAATAGTACACGTATTATAAAGGAATGCATTTTAAAAATACGAGTGATATGTCAAATTCACGTAATGCCAAATTGTGAAAGAAATACTCAAATTCCTTTTATTTATTGGATCCCGTAAGGGCAGCGTTTCGGTTGCTCAGTTCATTTGAATGCTTTTATCGTTTAGTTTCTCAGCTGTCTTTTTGCGCGTCTTTCTGTTTTGTTTTTCTTGTATATTAAAGTATATTTTTTGATTTATTTAAAATGTTTAGAGGCAGTTTTTATGCTTGTGGATTTCATGACCAAAGCACGTGTTACTCTCTTGTCAGTACTATTTTGTTCTTTGTTGTTCTCTCTTTCTGTGGCTTTCTTAATTCTCTTATTCTTCGTGTGTGTGTGTTTTTATCTTATTTTAGCAAGATTTATTCCTAATTTCAATATAAATAGTAAATAAAATAGACAGGTTTAAAAATTAAGAATGAAAGTGATGATAAGTACACAATTAAAGTGTGGAAGATTTATGGGTTTTTGATGTTTATTATATTGATTTTTTTCTTTTAGCCATTCTTAATCAAATTTATGATAATTGGTTTGAAAATAGAGAAGAACAAACTGGTTTCAAACTGCTAATCAAAATAACTCTTTCCAATTAAAATTTGTATAGAGATAGGAATGTGTGTTAACTAGAAATTCCAGATATAAAATTAGGTCTAGTTTGAACAAACATTTGGTTAGAATAATACTTTATTTAGTGCTTTTATATAAGTTTTTTTTTTAATGAGAAAAATCTAAAATAAAGAGAATTACCAATATTATTTATAAATTTACTTTCCAATAAGGTTGAAATGATAAATAAATATCCATTTTTAAAGCTTTTAGTACTTTTAACTTGACGAAAAAAAAAACCTTGGAATATTCACAGTTATAAATTTACGTATTTACGTAAATACTTGTCTGGGCTATAATCGTACACTTGGCATGTTATGAATCGACTGGAAAGTATGCCAATGATGAAAAAATGATATAAAATGTGTATTTACAATTATAAAAACAATGAACAAAGTGTTATGAATTATAAATACTGAAAGCTTAGGCAGACATTTCAACGTTAAAGAAGCGAGTTTCGCGGATGGAATTGACTTTTATTTTTTAAGGAATAATAAAAAGGAGTTAGGCAGATTTTAAATTTTGGTGAGCAGTAACAAGTTGAAATAATCTGATCACATAATAATTATTCGACTTACATTTATTTTCGTTTTGTTTATTCGAATATGCACAGGGTGCATAAATTGTTGCACTTTGTAAAATGGTGATAAGCCAGTGCTTTTTGTCACCAATTAAAGAGATTTCCGTATTGACCTTGAAGCGTAACAGAATCACAGAAGCAGGGCTTAAAAGGGAGCGATGAAAAGCTCAATGAAGTGATAATTTCTATTTTATTATTTTGCATTCAGCTTGTCTTGCCCAATCAGTGACACTTTTAATATCTGTTTAACGTGGGTTGATCAATTGACTTGTTTACTAGACAAGTAGGGAATTGTCTATTTATATACGAATGCGTCTACAACGATTAATTTTTTAATATAGTAAATAGCCTGCAATTGTTTTTGATTCGCAGCCAACAACAAAAGATGCCGAGCTGCCGCCTCCAAGCAGCCTCAGAGTCAGTGTCAGCTTCTTATTAGAGCAAGTTCAAAGCATGAGAGTGTAGGTAGAGTGGAAAGAGAGTGAGAGAGCCAAAAGAGAGGCAGAATATGAGAACCCACACACACACACACACACGCACACACGCATTCAATAACAAAGCGAAAAAGTGATAAGCAAACAACTTGGCCGCAGCTACCCCAAAACGGAAAGTTGTGGGACATAAAAAAAGGTGAATGCACAAAGCTTTACTGTATGTATGGGAGGGCCAGTTCAGTCAGTAAACTTTTGCCATCTTGACACATATTCACAACATCGCTTTCAATATCACACATACATATGTGTGTATACACATGTAAGAGCAAAACAAAATACACACACACTTGAGTTGGCTATGCTGTTGCCCATTCTGTTTTGTTTCTCTTGGGTATTTTTTGTTTACCTCTTTTCTGAATTTGTACCATCGAAGCGCCGTTATTTGATTCCTTATTAATTATTTCGCGCTTTTAACTCTCATTGTGATTTTTATTTAGCGTTGCAATTACGATTATGGTATTTGGGGTAAAACTAAAACAATTTTAAATCACGCACATTCGACACGAGTGCTCATCCGCCTTGTGTGACGGCTTCAATGTAACTGCGTGTTTTGCGTTATTTTTCCGCGCTCAAATATCGCCACGCAACTTCCCGCCCGCCCGTTTCCCAACAACAATCGCACTGGCACTGCTTCTGCTTGTGCTTCTGCTTCTTCTTTAGCTGTTTTCTTATGCTGTTTTTGTTGTTGTTGTTGTTGTTATGTGCTGCTTGCTTTGCTTTTAAATTCGCTGAGAGTATAAATATTTTTATGTTTTGTTCATATTTTTACATTTCACCAACCCGGTATGTTTTTTCCCGCTCTTTATGTATTTTTGTGCATATTTTCAGTGCAGCCATTCAAAGCTTTTTTTTTTTTAAATTTCGCGGAATTTTCTGATCGCACTTTTATCTTGGCAATGATAACGCAAGCCAACAAACATAACTTGTTTTGATAACAAAATTTCAAGGATGTGGCAAGCTGTTTATTTAAATGTTATGTGTTTCGGGTTCTTGCCCTTGGCTGCGTTCTTTGAGAGCGCAGATGCGCGCATGCTTTACACATACACATACTCATACACAAAAATGAATAAACTTCCACACCGTGGCTCGGTCCAACTTTTTCTCTCTTTCGAATTGGCTGACGTAATTTGTATGTGCGCTTGCCGCATGTTGCACATTTTTATGAATGGAATGAAAGTAGAGAAAAACAGCTGCACACGTAAAAACAGGTAAACATAACACGCACACCAACACAAAATACTATGAATGGCACAAATATGAATAAGCGATACCAATAAAATTTCTTTAACCTAAAATTCATCAAGTCATAAAAGACCTTAGAACATATATAATATTGTAACCAGCATAAAAAATATTTTAATGAATCTTAATGTTTATAAAATTTTATAATAAAATAGTTCGGCTTAATAAAGAAGAATCGTGGTTTTTAAATTTTCCACACACTGCATTTATTCGTATACTCTTTTCCAAGAAGTAGGTTTGCAACGCACAGAATCACTCATCGTAGATCCCGAAAGTTGCCTCTGGAATACTAAGAATCCGACTTAGACATGCCCGACCGTCTCTTTTTATGCACAGTGGTCTCCCAGTCTTGAAGCTATTTGAAAGAAACTTGGCATATATTAGGCTGCACAATTGTCGGAGCCGGCCGAATTGGACATCTATATCTTATGGCTGCTAGACGAATCTCCTTTAAATTCGGAACACAAGTTCCTTATAGGGATATACACCAAAGTGCAAAGTGCACCAAAGTGGTCCTACTTACTGACCAACTCGAAAAGAGTATGTAATCTTCGGCACTGTGAAGGTAACGTTGCAACTTATTATTGTAAACAATGGATGCAATTTTTCTTTTTTAAGAAAGTATGTACTAAAAATGTTTGAATTGAATGCCATTGTTCAACACTGGTAAAAGCCGTTACCGTGTGCTGCCTGCGCAATCACTAGATGGCGCTAATTTCAAGCGCCACCTTCAGGGAATTCTCACTTTTGAAATGCAAGCATGTTATTTGCGGCGGGAATTCAAATTAAGTTTCATTCTATTTGAAAATAAAGAAAAGTAACCATAACTGGTCATAGCTGTAAAATTTTAAATGCAGTTTCTGTGAAATTGCATTTAAATATTTAATTACTAGTCTTGAGAATAGTTCAGAATTATTTAATTCGATTTATTAAAGTAATAGTATATATTTTTTCTAAAATCTTTGCGAATTTCTATTTAACCGTAAAAGAAATGTATTCCTTCATAAAAAGCAGAATTGAAGAAAATATTTACTGACACACTTCGCTGATTTAAAAGCTGCAATGTTTATTTTTTTTTATACGTATATGAAAACCAATTAAATAAATCAAAAGATTCATTTAAATTTAAAAATTATTTTCTATTAAAAATGAACGTGCTAATCACCAAAAAATGATCCAAACAAATAAAGAAAGACAAAATATGGTATATTTTGAAAACCGTGAAGATTTAAATAAAACTCAAGCACAATCAAATCAAAACAAAACATTTATCAATGGGCCTCCTAAATGTCGCGTAGAGCAAAGTATAAAGAAATCACAATGAAATAATATGAAAATAAGTAAAACAACAAGATTGGAGAAACCGCAAAGGCACCCGAAGACAAAAGATTTACAATATAGTTGAGAAAGATTTAGAGGTGATTTCCAAAGAAATATATTTTGTTTGAGTAGCGATAAATAAACAAATTATACCATGTGTATGTGAGAAGGAAGAGGGAAACGGCTTATGAAATTACGAAAAGCGCTTCATACGCTCTACATTTCATTTAGGCCGTTTGTTTTATACCCTTCAAAAGCTGATGATTTTTTAAGACCTCACGAATATCTAGTATTGGTTGAAACTTTATGCATAATATGTATCAGTAAAATATACTGGAGTAATAGTATCAACTATAACGAACGTGATAGATTTATAGCCTTTGCGTGTTATATCCAATTATCCCTGATATATCTGTTTTAATCGTTGCATGTGGTACCGGAAAGACCCGATGGTAAAATGCCTCTTCCACATTTTGAAATAAAGCAAATAGAAAATACATTTTGAAAAAAAAAACCAAAACAAAATGTATATATAAATATATACTTAGATCGTCGTGCTTCTATTTCTTCCCCCCTACTAAATGTGTCACATAACGAATTGTTTTTGTTTTCCCTAATTTATAAGCAGATCAGAATTTCAGGTAAGCTTGTTGGATTTATTTGACTTGGACTTTTGGTTTTCCTTTTTTTGTTTTCGCCTTTAATCGCGCCCAATAAATAAGCTGGAACAAAAATTATTTCATTCGGAACCATTATCCTTTGATAGCAATTTTTCATTGATTGCCTGGTTGAGAATTAGTTTTTGGAAATGTTTATAAAGAATCGGACGGAGGCGTGGCCTAATACCGTTGAGCATCCTCATTTTAGAATATCGTCTAATAGCGTTCCGATTTATAAATAGAAATCACTCGAGCACGCCTAAGAGCATGCGGTAGCAACCACTCAAAACGAAGATCTTCTCCCAACAAGAAGAAAGAGAGATCAGAAGAATCCACAGAAAAAAACATTGAATTTTTCGAAATTACATATTTTCTTGGGCAAATGTGTTGGGATTGTTGCAGGCGTCGGTTGTCTTGGTTGTCTCGGTCATAGTATTGTCGTTCTCAGTTTGGTGCTCTTTTTGTGCGATTGGTTAGACAATATTTACAAAATTATGCAGTTTTTATAAATAAATTATAGTGAAGTGAAAAACTTGTGTGAAAATATTTTCCAATAATCAAAAATGACCAAATATAATATCAATGCCCATGGAATATTGCCCGCAAATAACATCAAGCAGGAAAATAACACTGACTATGCAAATTATATAGTCTCGAATTCTTCAGTGCCAGTCCAAAACTCCTACAACCTATCAAACTCACACCCGCACACTCAGCCCCATTTACCTACACATCAGAGTCTGCAGCATTTCTTCAGTCGCTTCAATGCCGTCGGAGAGAGTGCTGCAAGTGCAACGTGCGGCTTCAATAGCAGCAATAGTCACAACAGTAGTAACTTTCGCAGTGGCAGTGGGAGTGGAGGCAGTAGTAGCATTGGTTTAACGCACAATGCTCTGGACAATGAGCCACTGCATCTCACCACACCTTCTTCGGGGTACACAACGGACTATGATGATGAGAACAGTCTCAGTTCTGAGGAGCACGTCCTGGCCCCTCTGGTCTGTGCCTCAGCTCAATCTTCCCGTCCTTGCCTGACTTGGGCCTGCAAGGCCTGCAAGAAGAAAAGCGTGACGGTCGACCGTCGCAAGGCAGCCACCATGCGAGAACGGCGACGTCTGCGAAAGGTAAATAAAAGGCAAAAGAGGATCTCATTTGCAAGTTTGTAATGGTCTGGAGCATATTAACACATCACTAGGCATTAATGTCAACGATTACGCATTTAGCACCACCAAAAATTTACAGCATCAATTAAAAAACCACCCAACAAGTCGGAGAAAACATTTGTTGTGCTGTGGTCTCATTTGGGCTATTAGCAGCACAAGATACCAGGACTCGCTAAAAAAAGCAAACAGAAGCAGAAGCATGTATTAAAACTACAATACTACTAACGAGTCCAACGACAGCATCATAAAAATGTTATGATTTGCCTAAAACTACAAAAATTCTGAATTTTTATGGCCAGTTGGCCCGTTAGCTATTAGCGAAGGAAGCCTCTATGGGGCCTCCATATACCAGGGCATTACATTTTTAAAAAACGTCTTCCCTTTGCCCCAGATGAAGACATTAAATTATGAAATAAAGGGCACAAAGCAATCTGGAGAGGGGTGTGTGATCATTTAGAGTGGGTTGGGTTGAGGGGTGCACAACACTTTGACAGTCATAAAAATCAAAAAGCACATGACTGAGTAAAGGAATGGGAGGGGCATGTGTCTTTTAACAATTTAATTGTTTAAATTTTATGCACAATTTAATTTAAAATATGTTTTATTAAAGACCCACTTAGACAGAACGAGTATATACTATACACAATATTCTATGAAGAATATACTATTTACTATTTAAAAAGAATCTCCCTTATAATTGAGTATAATTTTGCTTCAGAATCTTACATTATAAACCTTTGTAGTGCTGACAATTCAGGATTCCTATATGGTCGAACTATTGAACTTGCTAATGCGGGCGGCATAGATTTCCATAGGAAGATCTTTAAAATGAAAATTGTATATTAGATTCGGGTTTTCGAACAGAACTTCTTCACATAATAAAATATATGTATTTACGATAGGTACATAGAGTCCATAAACATTTGGTTAGTTGCTGGCTTTGCCCAAATAGTATTTTTATGATATGCCTTAATGGATTTCTATGATGAATTTTAATTGATTATAGCATAATATAGTTTTGTGTCTCCTTGCGTGCGTTAATGTATTATTTTGATCTAGGTTAACGAGGCTTTCGAGGTTCTTAAGAGGCGGACATCGTCAAATCCCAATCAGCGACTACCAAAAGTTGAAATATTGCGCAATGCCATTGAGTATATCGAGAGTCTCGAGGACTTGCTCCAGGTATTTAACAAAGAAGTATAGAGATTCGAGAATCCGATCCTAACTATATATAATTTTTTTGTTCAAGGAAACTGCTCCCACACGCGACACTGACAATTTGGGCCAGAGTTTGAGTGCAAAAACTGGTCAATCGGATTATCTGGTAAATTTTACAGAACTCTTAATTAAAATTTGTATTTTTGTTTTTGTTTTTTTTTTTTTTGGGTATATTTTGGTTTGGCCAGGCAAGCGTTCCGCAATTATTTTCTCGTAAAAACCTTATGCATGAACAACATTTCGTTTTCGTACATTTTTCTTAGGCGACGGCGCACATTCATCAAAATCTCAAAATCACAAAATCAGAAATTTTCTGGGCCCCAGACAACAACGACAACATGAAAATAGAATACGACAGTGCAGGTTTAGCAGCGGCATGACAATTTTCATTCTTATTCCTCTTCGATGCTTCCTTCAGTATTTTTTAGAGAAGAAAATAAGAAATTTATACCCATGCTGACGTACAACTTAATAAGCGGTACCGAATGGTTGGGTTGTGAGACTGTGAAGTTATGAATTATAGAATCTGTCAGGAATATATCCAAGAGGGGAAGTTGTCTTCGAGAAAATATATAGTAAAATGCGAAATCATTTTAGGCCAAGACTCAAAACTAGACGAATAAATAAAAAAGAAAACTAAGAACCTAAAACAATATCCAAAATTAATACAAAACAGAATAAAATTTATGGGGGCTTCTCCAGCGCTTTTCTGTGTGTGGTCGCAAAGCGTTTAGTGAAATGCAATAAATAAATCTTTATTTTATGTCTTGGAAAATGCATCTGCACGAAGAACCATTTAGCCAGGTCGGTCTAGCGAATCAAGCCAACAGGAACCAGAAACCCCTTGGAAAGCTATGCATAAAACTATAAAAGAAAATCGTGTTGTAAATTAATTATAACAAATTCGAATGCTGTCCCATTTAAATGGCGCATGACACTAACAAAATACCTTTTAGGCAGTTAGTTACACAGACTTTCAGCCGATATATCGTACGAAAGGGGGAGACTGAACGGCGGCATTTATTTTTTCCTTTCCTTCTCATTCTTAGGGGGGAGTGTGAATCCTAAGTTATGTTTAAATTTTTTTTTGTGTTTTTTTTTTTTTTTTTTTTTTTTGAATGGGTTTTGGGGGAAAAAAGATATGTCAGTTGACAAATTGCGCAGGAAAAACATGACAACATTAGGGTGCTTACTTTTCCGTTCTCTGCATATCAAAAGGTGTTGTGCGAGACATGAACCAGAGTAGTCGACAACGAGCAGTAGAACCACACGCAGCAAATGACAGCACAACAAATCGACAGCAATTACGTGAACATTTCTGCAAATCTTGCCATATTCCGCAGGCTATGGTCGATCTTTGTAAGCAGAAACGAACTCGAAAGCACACTCTTCAATGCAGTTTATTTGAGTTTTTCACATTTTAATGTACAAATTTGTTAATTTACCATAAAACTTTGCATATTTCTGCGTGACTCTGCAGCCTAGTGAGTTCCCATCACCCTTGGGCAGATATTAATGTGCCCCATAGTTTCATATAGGTAGGATGTTTGTTTTTATTTGATTGAAAATTGGCCTTATGCCAGACATAAGATATGTTCGGGAGTGACAGCCCAACTATGGCGGTCATAATCTTTTTATTGTGAATCCTGAACTGGAGTATTCGAGTATTAGAGTTAATGTATATGCTTTCAAATCTTTTGTTTAAATCAATAAATTTTTTGAATAGATTAATAAGTCTTGATCGATCTGCAATGAAAAGGATTCCGTTGGCTTTTGGTACTTGAAATTTAGTAAAAGGGAACATTCACATTTCATTTAAGATTCAGTAACGAAGACATAGTTTTTTTTATTTATTTAAGTATCTATTAAATGAATTTGCTTGCAGGGCATATGTATCTGACGACACTCATTGCTGGTTTTGAAATAAAGAGACTGTCAACACTTTAATAAAAAAAGCAATATGAAGAATAACTATAAATTGTTGATTAGTATTAATATTTTGATAAGATCACACAGAGACACATGAGACAATTAAGCAGCTGTATTCGCCAGTCGATTAAGTCAAGTCAGTACTATGTTCTGTACATATTAGTGGTGTGAAAACATCGATGTTTCCAAACCTCGAGGTTTTCGATGTTTTTACAAAAAAACCTCGATAGTTTTCGATATATCGGTTTTGTTTTTCTTGGAATTAAAATTTAAGTTTGTTCATATCCAAAAACATTTATTTTTTTTTATACTAAGATCCTTCGTGGATTCTTAATATGTATACTCTTTTCGAAGAAAAAATGAGTATATTCATTTTTTTCTGATGTTTGCAACTCACAGAACCACATATCGTAGACCCACAAAAGTTACCTCTAGAATTCTTAGAATCACTAGAGGAGTCGATATAGCCCTGTCCGTCTGTTTCTATACAAACTAGTCTCTCAGTTTTGAAGCTATTTTGATGAAACTTGGTATATATCTTTCACTTACACCTAGGCAGCCCATTTGTCGGAACAGGCCGGATCAGACCACTATATCATATCATACGAACCTAAATCGGTTTAGGGAATAACTCCCACATTTATTATCCGATCCTTTTCAAATTTAGCATTCGTGTGTTTTATATAGTGATAGGTACATGTACAAAATTCTGTAAGGATCGGGGCAAGATAACATTGGAATTTTTTTAATTTGTGTATTTTCGGAACCATTCTGAAAAGATGGTACACTATCGAAACTATCGAAAAAAAAACCTCGATAGTCCAAAAATTAAGAAAACATCGATACTATCGATAGTGGCTCGATAGTTTCACACCACTAGTACATATACTGGAGAATTCTGAGAAGTAGTCGGATCAGATTTATATATCATAGAAAAAAATCTTCGCAAGAAAAAATATCTGCTACAAATTTCTGTCCATAGCTGTCTAGCTATAAGCTATCATACAAATCTTAATCGGTTTTGAGGGTATCGGCGGCGTTTGTTACCCAATCTCATTAATATGACTCACGGCAGAACTTCGTTGAAATTTGTATACTCTTTTCGTAGGAATAAAGGTATATTCATTTTGCTCTGATGTTTGTAACGCAAAGAACTACTCATCGTAGACCTCCAAAAGTTACCTCAAGAATACGTAGAATCACTAGAGGAGTCGATATAGATACATCCGTCTGTCAGTCTGCTAGTCTCTTTCTATTGTAGTCCCTCAGTCTTAAAACTATTTTGATAAAACTTGGCCTTCTTTTTTACATAGACAGAACATTTGTCGGGACCGGCTAACTATAACTATCAGATAACTTTCATATGAACCTAAATCGGTTTCCGGAATAGCTGTCATATTTATTGATCCTTTAAATTTGGTACACGGACGAGTATATCATATTGCTTTCATACCAACCTATGTCGACCCTTCTTTTTGACCAACTACGTTCATGCGATTTACGGCAGAATAAACTTCGAAAAGAGTTTGTAATCTTCGGCACACCGACGATAACGCTGCGTTATTTTATGTTAAATTTGATAGAGCACTGATATTACATTTTTATAATAGTATTTTTTTTCGAACAACCTGTCCCGACGATATAATAGTGACTCATAAAGCAGTTGTGTGTAAAATTTTTACAGGGCCCTGTTTGAGCTCATAGACACTTTGCATGAGTAATTTTATTTGAAAATGTTTTAGGTGATAATAAATGTTTTGATGAATTATAATAATGTGATACATATTATTATAAACTATTCTCAGTTGTTCACTCAAGAGGCTTTGGCGAATTTTATCTAACAAATATGTAAACCATATAGACCCGTTTTTGAGTAAGTCGTCTTAATTCTTTATATCCGTTACATTTCTCCGAAGCTTTCAAGAGAAAAATCGTTTCGGAAAGAAGCTTAAAAGTCTTAATGCAATCTGCTCTGGTACGGGGGCAATGAAATGGCCAAGTGATAAGTGGCCTTTCATTCAAATGTACAAGTAGAGGGAGGAGTTGCCACGGTACTGCCACTGCCTCTGCTCCCATACCAGAGCGCGGTACGGACTATGTAGTATTTATTTTTGAATGCCTTCAGTCTAAAACCAAAAGAAATAAAACAAATTTCTATATGTATGGGTTTATTGAGCGCACCCTGTCACTAAACGCTCGGAAAATGATAAATTGCTTTATAAAAGTGCAGGGTGAGTGTTTTTTGACTTGCTCTTGCCGTTGGTATGGTTGTTGGGTGTGTTCCTCAGTCTTGTTTCACGATATTTACAAAAAATATATATATATATATATATATTTTTACATATATACAGAATGTATAAATATATTGTGCAATATATGACAAAAATACGAGTTTATCTCGACAATACCATACATGCATACTGTTTAGTTCTCCCCCCAAAAGTCCCTACTTGGCATTGAAGGAAATGACGAGAATGACGTGGTTGATCCTCCCAAGCAGGCGCAGACATAGCGACGCATTAGTCTTACCAGTTCATTTGGTCTCTTGAACAAATTGTATAAACTTTGTTTTAGTTGTGTAAAAATAAAAAGTAAATAATACAAAAAAAAAAAAAAAAAACCACCCAGAAGTAGCATGCAATTATAAATTGCTTTGGGCAAAGTGTTAATGTAATTTTTTTCTTTCTAATAAAATCGAAAAAAAGAAATTTCGTTTTGTTGGCAGTTTGTTGATCCCTTGTCGTCTGCGTATGCATATTCTGTCTGCAAATGATTTTAATTGCTAATAAGTGTGTAAGGATCGCAAAAGATTTTTGCCTTTCTTCTCGATCCACTCAAAAGTACTTTTTGTTTAAAATAGCTGGTGAAATTCTAAGTGGTTCAATGCGTTTTAATTAGCTTGAATTTGCATTCAGGGTACGCCAAGTATTTTCTTTTATTTTGCTCGCACACTCGTGTGCCTCATCCTTCTTGAATTTCTATATAAAGAGAGATTTTGAAAGGTTAGTGTCGCTGTTTTCTTTAAGGAAGCTCGATTGTCTCTTTGGCGGAACTCTCTTATTTAGCTATCTTATTGACAGTGGGTTGTTTTTTATTTTTTTAGAGCTCCTATGCCGGTGCCTATTTGGAGGACAAATTAAACTTTTATAATAAGCATATGGAAAAATACGGACACTATTCAGGTAGATTGTGAATTCTAATTACATATTGCAAAATTTTTCAATATCAACTTGGTCTTCTAGATTTCGATAGTAGCTCAAATACCAACGGCTCCAGTTTGGACTGCCTGAATTTGATTGTACAAAGCATAAATAAGACCAGCAATACTATTTGCACGGCAGCATCCGCGGCTACAACATCTGCTCCCCAGGTACTTGAACAACACAAATTGGACACAGTAATACCATCAATAAGTCCCCTCGAAGGAATAACGGTAACCAGCTGGAAAAAAGCGCCAAATCCATCGCCATCCTCCCTCCATGAAAGTTTTAAGAAAAAATGCATCACCTAGCACTAAATAGCAATTCCTAGTATATAGCAAATTGTAAACTATTAATTTGTAATGAATCTATTAGTCGTCTAATTCTTAGGTTCTAGCCACAGGTACACTCGAAGGATACACGCTATACCAAAGGAAGCAAATTGCCCAGTCCCCTGACTAATTACATAGCTATATTATTTAAATGTAAAGAAAATAAAGCATATGATTTTATAGATTTAAATATCAGAAAACAGTTTTTAATCTACTTATATATGTTTAAGGCATTACTGTGAAGATCAATCAAATTCCAACTTTCGAAATGTTCCTGTTATACCACCCAGTTCAGTATTGCTGGACCTGGCCGAGCCCACACGAAACTTTTCATTTGTACCATACTGAGCATCATTCGCAAAGTAATCTTTGTAGGCAATTAATTTTTTATTCCAGTAGTCCACAGCCTCGGCTTCATAGCCATTTGTACCCCCGTATTCAATAGTCAAGGCTTCCCGGGGTAGATAGTCGTAAAGATCTTCCGCTTTTTTGTGTACTATAAACTAAACGGCAAAGGAAATGAGGTCAAGATAGTGTCTAGCTGGAGCTACTTAATTTACCTTGAAGGGCAATTTTTGTGGCAGAAATGTGGTGACAAAATTAAAGATTGCCAATCCTTCGCGTCGCATATTAATCATATGCACTTCAATAAATCGCAAAGGTAGGCATCGATCCACCAAGGTAAAAGTTTTCTTTAAGAGAAATGGATCATATTGCATCGCCTGCTCCACGGTCACATCCCGTGCGTCAATTACGTAAAAGAGGCCCGCAACACTTGCATTATTTGACTCAATGGCAAGGAGTTCGAAAAGAATAAAAAGCAGCTTGAATGATTCACGTGGATTTGATTTTTTCGTATCAATTTTGGAGAACTTTGAAATGACAATTTGTGGACCCTCTGGACTCACTGGCCTGGACGGAATGATGTGTATGCTAAACGACAAATGCCATGGCGATCAGAAAGGTACTTTTAAATATATGGCACGAATGACTCACCCGCGTCGAAATTGCGTCAATAACGCCTCGTCCACTTGTCTGTCGCAAAGTACCTCAGGAAATACATTTCTCAGAGCGTAATATGAATCGATGCGTATCTTGGCTTCCTCATGACTGAAGTTACAGCGACGCAGGAAGGACAATAAAAGCTGAGAATTTGTGCAGGCCTTTAGATGAGGGCATTTTAGTAACCAAGCCTGAAGACAAGCGATTTCATCCTGAATTTTCTTGAAATCCTCATTGCATTCTGCACGGGCCACGGCCGCCAGCTCATCGCTAAGTGGTCTCAGGGTGGTTATTGCTGTTCAGATGGCGCTAGGCCGACTGAAATGCCACTAAGGAAAAAAGAAATGCAGACGGTTATGGTCGTTGGAATATAATCTAATCAGTTGGCCACTAATGTGTGGAGCTGGGACTGGTAGATATCAATAGATATGTGAATTAGCTTGGCTTTCTATACATAAAGATAATTTGTTATCTACCAAGCAAATAAAAACAAGTTAATACACACACACATTCAAATAGTTTAATTGATCGTTTCTAATACAATAGAAGTTTGAGATTAAAGTTATAGAAAATTACTAAGAAGTAGAGGGAGTCCATAATAATCGAAATTCTTCCTTTCAGTCCCAATTAAGTGAACGAAAAGAGCCGCTGACACCAAATTCTGCCTCGTAAGAAGGAATTTCGACAGGACGTAACTCCTCAACTGTTCCATAATTACAATCCTGTTCAAAGTAGCGTCTATAGCTGAGTAGCAAGTCCTCCATATAGGTCATACACTCGCGAATATGCCCATTTGTACCACCATATTCCTCTGGCAGACTCTTTCGCCCAATGTGCTCGTGTAATTCCTCACTAGATTTTAGTACGCGTATCTGTGATGGAAACGGTCAAAAGTTTTTCATGATTTTTTATTAGGATTAGTAACCCACCGGGTAGTTCACTTGTGTGCTCAAAATGTTGTACATGAACATAATGGTACTTTGTATATCCTTTGGCATATTAATGACATACAGTTCCTTTACCTTTAGAGGACTGCAGTGATACAGCCAGTTCCACCACTTTCGAAAGAAATTCTTATCGAATCGACGCATTTTGTCTGAATTAACGCCATCTAAATCGATTATTTCACATATTCCTGCCACCGATGCATAATCGTTTTCCAAGGCCACAATTTCCATAGCCATCGAGGTAAAATGGTAAATTTCCCGCAACGAATACTGGTTTGGATCGAAGTGGCCAAAACGTGCAATAAACAGAGCAGTACGATTGTCACATTTAGGCATGTCGGGATATACACAAACACTAATAAAAAGCTAGAGAATAGTAAAATGGAAATGGTATAGCCTCGTGGACCAACACTCACCCCAACCGGTTAATATTCAGCAATCGCTGTGTCACACAACGATTATTCATGATTTCCGGAAATAAGTTGTAGTAGGTAAAATATCGGTCGATTCTACGCTTTGTTTCCTCCAGACTGTAACGACATCGCCGAAGGAAAGCAATGAGGAATTGATCTTCGGTCCGGGCATGCAAATGCGGCTGTTGACGTATCCACACCCTCAGGATTATCAAATCCTGTTGAATGCGATCCGGCGTCTCATTCAATTGCTCTTCGGCCAATTGAGCTAGAGTTGGAGATAATGGACGGCGCATGTTGACGCTACCGCAGCAATGCGTCGTTTGGCTCTCAAACGAAAGATTGATTCGCTTAATATGCCTAATTAGTCCCACCAATCACGACGGTGAGCCCAGTCCGTTAGCGATAGCTAATCTTATCAAATACAAATATCTGGGGAAATTTGTTGCCCACACTAATGCTACTTTTCAATGAAATCTATTGGAGTTTATTTAGTGGTGGTATCCTCTGACCTTTTCGTTGACAAAATCGTACAAAGTACCTTGGCTACTTAAGAGTAACCAAAGCTACTGCAATGGAAATGATGTTTTATGCCTGGTGATAAATTTCAGCGCTAAATAGGCAGCTAGGATCATTTTAGTGATGTTGCTATGTCTCCAGTTTGCTTAAAGTCTTCACCAACTCAAGGGCTGACATGTACTTGAAATGGTGACGGAGATGTGAAGTGGCGGAGAAAGTAAGGAACACCTAGCAAATTGATATGACAGGGCCCTGTCAGCTGTTGACAGCACACGCCGATGCCAAAGTGACATCGACAAGCAACATCTAGAAAGATGATACAAAAAATAAACTACATACAAACCCAAGTACTGCTGAGTTGCTGTCAGAGAGTCGGAAAAAAGAGATCTGTTGAAGCTGCTTATTTTATTTTTTTTCGGCCTGTGTTTTTTCGTTTCTGCTCTAACCAATAACTCATAACACATTATGGTAATATACTTTGATCTTGTTGACAGCCCTGTTGCTGTAAGTTCCCTTCAGTTCTGTTCGGTGGTGTATCCTCGTTCTGTTGTACTTTGTGGTGCTTATTGCTTTTGACATAAACACATTGCTGTCATATCAATAATGAGCCTCATTAACTACATGCATTACAGCTACAATTTTACTCCGCATACGCCAGTAAAAATGCAACAAAGTCTTCATAATGCCGACAACAAAAAAGGGTGCTCTGTAATTGACACGATCTCTGCGGATAAGTAGATTTGTCTGTAAGAGTAGAGTACTTTGGACTTTTATTTATCCAAAAATGTAGTCGGAAGTGCATTCAAAACAGTGTTCAAGTGGCGGGTAGCATGTAACGATACTGCCAAGAAGTACCACCAACATGTTTTTATGACAACGAATAACATCCAGAGAAAGACCAAGAGAAAGCGTTTTAAAACATTTCTTAATAGTTTTTCACATAGAAGCTAAAAAGAAACCGAGGCAAATTAATATTTATAGTCTATCATAAAAATTCGTTTTGAAAAGGAAATGGGTTAGGGGAATAAGATATATTTCTGTTTAATAAAAGTATAGATATGTATACAAATGCTTTATTATTTGCATGGGTGGAAATTTAAGAAAAGATATTTATGAAGAATCAATTTCGGAAACCATTCCAATTGGAAGGTCAAAAAGTATTGCATAAAAACTTTTTCATAAAAATTCAATTTCAATTTTATTAATTCAATTATTTATTTATTTTATTAAAGAGACCAAAAATTATATTATTTCTTATTCGTATATGTATCTTATAAAGAAGAGCATCAAATAAATGACCAATTCTTTTAATTGTTATCGTTGCTTAAAGTCAAATTTTATACATTTTATAGCTTTCCCTTAATTATAATAGAACTAAAAAAAAATATTCTCTTTCTGTTGTTTACGTCACATCCACATCTCATAGAACCTAAAATTATGACAATTTCATGTTTATTTTGTTTTAATTTATAGACATCCATAAAATGGCTCATTTCAAGAACGGAAAATCAAAAGCATTGCGGGCAGATTCAAATGCACTTTGTTTCCAGTCAATTGATAATCATATATTTATAGCATACACATGTATTTAGGCAAGAACAAACAATTTAAAAAAATAATATCTGCGAAGCAGACAGAGAAAGAGAGAGAGAGGAAGAGAAAGAATGGACCAAAAGTTTTTCTAGCTGCTTGACTGGCAGTTGTCAGTCAACTTAACTAAAAAAAAAAAACTCAAATGTGTCATCAACATCAAACGATAGAGAGGAGCTATGAATCCTACTGAAAACATACAGGGAATGTTGTTCAATTGGGCACACGAAACCCTATTTATGTTCCGGCAAATTGAGCAGCTAATACAAATTTCCGTTGAGCCACGGTATCAAGGAGAATAAAATTTCATGGGCTCTGCGTAGTTTACTTAGATGGTCCTATCATATTACTAGTTGCGCGACTGAAAAATTTATTGCTGGTGCGTTATTTGAGTCAATGTGAATGTAAACATTTCGACTTTTTTAATTGATCCTGTGGGGGTAGGAAGGCCTGCTGATTCTTTTGGCAGCTGGTAGACCAAGTAGTCAATATCTTCATTGACCTAGTTCTCCGTATCCGCTTCGCTCTTATTTGTAGATCACTGTGTGCCATGATCGAGAAGGTACACGCAATGTGAACACTCCTTGGCGACTATCACTTAACTCAACGTCCAGGGGCAAGTTTTCGCTGCAAGTAAATAAGATTCCCAAATTCATTATATGGAAAAGCAAGGAAGTGCATGCAATGTTTTTGGATGGTTGCACTTGAGTGTGCATTAGAGCAATTAAAACGGGGCACTTAGGCGGCACATCGGGCGAAGACAAAGACGGTGACAAAAATAGCACCTCATGGGCAGGATGTGTATGCATTTGTATTTTTTCCTAAATAGAGATATCAACTCCGAATTCATGGAGATATTTGAGAGCACACGTGCCACTTACCCGTTGTACAATATCAGTGCCAAAGATCCGTCTGGACGCTGGAAGCCTACAGCTACTAGTTCCCGACTTGAAACTGTGGTCTCTACGCGAATCGATTGTTCTGGCAAAAATTTGGAAAAGTGTCCAATGGCATAGAACATGGGTTGTTTGTAGAACTCAGCACTATTGGTAGTGTTCACAATAATAGGAGCATCCACAAAATTTCTTACATAATTTGGCCCGCCTTGCTCGTCCAGCAAAAGATTCCAATCTATCCAGCCATTGAAATTGTGTTGCAAATCTTGTAAATAGGCTCGCATGTAATGTTCACCGCGTGTCCATGAGCCTAGTTCCGGTCCATGAACCTGCCAGGGCTTGTCGCCCACACTAGACTCGGTGTTAAGTAACAGTTTGTCAGGCATTTCGGCATGAGTGTTGTCTATTAACTCAGGCCCGAAAACATCATCCCAGTACCAATGCACAGCTAATCCGTCTAAATAGTCTATAGATTTTGGCCGGCTAGCCCGCATTTTGCGAAACCAGGCCGGGTATGTATACCGTTGATCATCATTACCAAAGATAAGCACATCCTTTTGAGAAGAATTTCTAAGAGTAGGTCCGAGATATTCGCTTAACCAAATAGCCTAATGGATATAAGACATTTTTATGGCTTCTAAAATACTCATATTTTGAGGCACATTTTCCGGTCTCACCTGCTCTGTTGGCGTCCAGCCCATGCTCATAAAGTGTATAAAAAAGAAACCAATGACGCCGTTTAGTGGCTCATTGCCAGTGGATATGGCCCAAATCGGCATATTTTTAGCTTGCATGAGTTCTAGAAATCTGAAATTGAAAATTATATTAAAAAAAGTTATCCGAATTGTTGGTAAATAACATTCACTTGATATGATAATTGGCCCAGGTTCTATAATATTCTGTTTTTAACTGTCCGAACCCCGTCCAGCGTTCGTTAGTTTTCATCCAAGGTGGCGCACTCCAGGCAGCTGCCATAATTTTAAGCTCATTCATCTGAGCTGCTGCCTTGAGTTGCTTTAATTGGTCTATTTTTTGTAAATCACGAGGATCCAGGGCCGTGAAATTACTCAGATTGTTATCGTTGCGGGGCTCCTCATTGTAAGCCCAAGGCTCTAAGTCAAAATCACAGCCGCCAATAGATGTCCGCACTGTGTTGTAGCGAATGCCGTTGGTATGGAAGTATGATCTGTCAATAAAATGGTAATTAGTTACTTATGGGTAAGCTTATCAAGAGTAGAGTTTTTTCGCGACCGAGTTTGAGATACCCTGTACCTATATGAGCTGAAATTGGTATTCCCTACCGATTTTTCTAAGAAGCTATACAATATGGTTTACCTATTTTTTTTTAAATGTGTAACTAAACAACTTTAACAATTTTTTTGTATAGTTGTATAGTTGTATAGTTGTCTAACTTCAATTAAATTATAGAAAAGTCTCTTGTGCTTTGTCGCGATTCGATCTTATTTTTTGTCCGATTAGGCCTTTGGGAGCATGATATTGTTAAATTATTCCTAAATTTATATAGGAATAAAAAAAATTAAAATGTTAAAACGGGTTTTGCACTTTCGATCGACCCTATGGGAGCTATGTGATATAGTAGTCCAATCCAATTAAGACTTAAGACTTCTGCTAGGGACATAAAAAAATTTTTAAATGTAAACAAAATAGTTATGACCTATAAACTCTTCTTTTTTTGTAAAGTAGTTCTGACTTTATGCTATTTATTCCGAACCTTAATCGGATGTCGAAAAAATGTAATAAACTTGATCTAACTTGTAAAATATGAAATTATAAGCAACAAATCTGAACTTACTATTTCTTAGAACTAGGCATTCATACAGACGGACAGACAGAAAGATGGACGGACATGGTTAGATCGATATGTCTAGTGGCCCTAATCATTTTTTAGGTACCTTTGGGGGTCTGCGACTTCTCCTTCTCTATGTTAAATACATTTCACAAACTTTTTATCTCCTCGTACCTCATGGTACGGTGTATAAGAAAGCACCTTATTTTGTAATAAACCTTGGTATATGTATTTATAATGCTTCCGATTGTAAAAGTTTTAGGCAGTTAATTGTCAGGACTACTCACTTGTATACATGTTCTGCTAGAGGCGTTGGTAGATGTTTCAAAATATGGGAAACACTTCCCGTAAAAGCCCCACCGAAGTTTGTTATTTTTTGATAGGATTTTTCCCTTTGAATCGAGAGTCTTATAGTTTTTATACTACTATTTAAACCTGTGGAAAGAGAAAGAGTATTTCATTTCGTTATGATTGTAAACATTCTATTTACTCACCCACTACCAAGGGCAGATTGGTCAATTGCAGCCAGGCCCGATCCTGCTCTACTAGAATTGCTTCAGCTTTGAAGTTATTATCAATTTTAGCTGGTAAATCCTCCACTTCTAATTTGGTGGACCATCGAAAACTTCCTTCGTTAACTTTAAAACGAAGGCCATTCTGCAGGCCAAACCATGGGTACATTATAAACTATTATTGTCTCTATATCAAGGTTGGCTTACTTTACTGGAGCTTATCACCAATATTTGTTTATCATCGGTTAGCAGCAGTTGTCCCAGGTAGTCACAGTAGTCAGTCGTGCAAACACAAACCATTCCAAAATCGGTTTCTTTAAGCCGGCAGGGAGTCTGAGTCCAATTCTGTGCACCTGGAAAAACACCAGGTTATAGCTGTGGTCATGACCTGGGCAACCATTCTCACCAGTAGCATGCAAATACAATACTGATATGATGAGCAACCAGCTGGGAGAAATCGCTTTCATTTCACTTGCAATTATGAAATGTTATTTTAAAAGTGACTGAACCGTTCGCTCTGCTTGGCAACTCTTGACTGATTAGTGAGACGGTGCGATTTTAAATCTGACTCTCGGCTCAAAACGACGTGTTACACTCTCTGAGACCGCTTTTTCGCTCTTTTATTTGATTCACCGAATTTTGCGTACTCGTATTTGGATTTGAGTCGCTGCTCTTGTCGTTAATTTTTAGACTCTTTTCGAAGAAAAAGGAGTCTATTCACTTTGCTCTGATGTTTGTAACGCACAGAACCAAACATCGTAGACCCACAAAAGTTACATCTAGAATACTTAGAATCACTAGAGGAGTCGATATAGCCATGTCCGTCTGTTTCTATGCGATTTACTCCGTCGTCTTAAAAGCTATTTTGCTGAAACTTGATATTTAGCCTTCTTTTTTATCTAGGTAGTACACAAGTTTGAATCGGTCGGATCGGACTACTATATCATATAGCTGCCATACGAACCTAAATCGGTTTGGGGAATAACTCGCACATTTATTGACTGATCTTTTCAAAACCGTTCATGTGATTTACGGCAGAAACAACTTCGAAAAGAGTCTGTAATCTTCGGCACCCCGAAGATAACGTTGGGATTTTTTTTATATTGCTATATGACCTATTGATAGGCAATGAAATAATGGTCAGCTGTTTCAATCTGATAAAGTCGTATAGCTGCTTTACAAGTTATATAATTGAATAAAAAAAAAAAATAAATTGAAATAATCAGCATTGCAAGCCGCTGGTAGTATTCAGGCAAGTACAGTAGACACTTAACAATAAAAAATACCGGATTAATTCGAATTAATTTGAAAAAACGTATTATTTATAAAGCAAAGTGTGTATCGATTTGGCTGGAACGTTGACGGTGATGGTTCCCTGTACATTGTCTACCACGGTGATATCGACATCAGCGCGACCACTGTTGAACAAAACGACGGCGATTTGTCCATCAGGACGCAAAAATGCAACTGTATCCAGATTTATGTTACTAGCCACAGCCTCAATACGCTTAGATCCCTCAGGTATAAACTTGGAGAAGTGACCCATAGCATAGAACATTGGTTGTTTATAAAATTCTTCGAAGGCTACAAAGAAAGACAGTTGGAATTTAGAAGGGATTTTTTTGAATTTTCCAAGACTCACTGGTTGTATTGGCTATAACTGGGGCATCCACATAGTTGGCAACATAATTGGGACCACCCTGCTCATCGAGCATAATGTTCCAGTCAACCCAACCATTGAAACCACTTTTAAGATGATCCAAAAACGCGCGAGAGTACTTTTCTCCACGTTCCCAGCTTCCCAGGAGTGGTGCTGCTTTCTGCCAGGGCTTGTCGCCAATACACGATTCGGATATTAGTAGTATTTTGTTGGGTAAGTATTCCAAGGTCTTATCAATAAGACTGGATCCAAAAATTTCATCCCAATACCAATGCATTGACACGCCATCCAAATAATCAACCGAGTTGGGCCTAGTGCTATTCATCTGCAATGAATTTTTGTCTAAGATTTTGACTATTATATCCAAATCCTCATACCAACCATTTTTAACCAGTAGGGGAAGGTGAAACGCTGATCATCGTTGCTAAAGAGCACAATGTCTTTGAATACGGATTGACGTAGAGTTGGGCCTAGATTGTCGGCTAGCCAAGCTGCCTGTTTCTGGGGTGTCCAGCCCAGGCTCATAAAGCGTACAAAATACATGAAAATTATACCGTTGAGCGGTTCATTTCCTGTGGAAATGGCCCAAATGGGAAGGCCATTGCTTTCCATCAGCTCAAGCCATTTGATATGATAATCTGCCCATAGTTGGTAGTACTCTTTCTTGAGACGGCCAAAACCAGTATATTTTCCATTGGTTTTCATCCAAGTTGGCGCTCCCCAAGCAGCGCCTTTAATGCGTAAGTCTTTCACACCGCTTACCTCAATCAGTCGTTTGATTTGGGCTACCTTTTCAACATCGTGTTCGTCCAACTCAGTCATGGCACTCAAAGTCGTATCATTTTCAGGCTTCTCATTGTATGCCCAAGCTTCTAGGTCGAAGTCACAGCCTCCTATTGAAATACGCATCAGATTGAATCCGATACCCTCATCGGCATAAAATGATTTGTACAGATGATCCTGTAAGGCTTGTGGGTATTGTGCTGTTAAGTAGGTCACAGCACCGGTATAACTACCTCCAAAACCGGTAATGGCTTGCATTTGACTACTGCGATTTACATTGAGAGTTACAGTTCTAGTGATACTAGGTGAATCCTTTTGACAAGCGGGAGATAGATCCAATAAATTTGCAGTAAGTTCCGCAACCAAAGATACAGGCTCTACTTTTATATCAGTTTCTACATTGGCTGAACTCTCTTCGAAGTCTTTGACCTTATATATATCATTCGTATTGAATTGACCAGAGAGTGTGTTGAATCGAAGTCCCTTTTTGGAGGTAGAGATCAGGGAAAATTCATTTTCGCCTTCTAGAACGGGGTTATCCAAATAGTCACATAAGTCTTTTGTGCAGACACACACTTTGCCATATTGAGTTTCTCGTAGATTACAAGGAACCGTGTCAGATTTACTACCTGGAGTAGAACTAACTGATGAATATACCCATAATGGTTTTTTATAGGATCTTACCTAATATAAGAGCAAACAGCAGAAGGCTAAGGAAACGAATGTGGGCTTTCGTCATTTCGACCAGCTGGCTTTGGTGCTCGCAAAAGACTGAACTAAACGTAATACAAACCAAAACAATTGGTCTGTTAATTTTAAGTCTGCAGAGTCATAATCTTATTTTGAAGTATTTGGTTGTGATAAAGACAAAGCCAAAATAAAATAACTGTGGAATATAAATAATAATAATTTGTATATATAAATTCTAATCAGAGTTAAGGAAAATTTTATGATTATCACACTTAATTTGAATTTTTGGTATTTAATTAATTATTTAATTTTTTAGTATTTTCCATTATTTTTATAAAAGACGAAATAATTGCAGTGGAAAAAGATCTGCTTGTCTAATCGCTGTTGCATGAAATTACTTATTAATCTAATCCAATGAAGTAGTTTATTGGAATCGTTTATCGGATCGTCCAGGTGTTTCAGGGTTTTCAAAATACCAAAACTGATAAATAGCTTTTTAAGGTAGAGATTAAGGCAAATTATGAAATAATAGAAGAGGTAAGTGCCATCAGGTCAGCCTTAAATACTCTTTTAAGGGCTACTTTATTCTTTAAAAAGACTAAGAAGTTACTTTATCCGTCGGTCTCCTCTCGAGTGAGTCCCTCATTATACCCTATACCTATACCCTATAATTACTAAGGTCAGTGAAAATTTCTTTTAAAATGTGTGAAAAAAATCCTTTTTTAATGATTTTTGTTTTTATACCCTGTACCTAAAAAGGTACAAGAGTATATTAAGTTTGTGCAAATGTATGTGACATAGAGAAGGAGACGTCGTAGACCCCCAAAGTTACCCACAATATGATCAGGCTGACTAGAGAAATTGATACAGACATGCCCGTCCGTCTGTCTGACTGTCCGTCTGTTTGTCCGTCCGTGTGAACGCCTAGATCTTAGAGACTATGAGAGCTAGGATAAACAAACTTGAAACTCGGACTCCTTATGTGTGTACGCTGGTGAAGTTTATTTTTTTTCTTTCCCTGCCCCTCCTTCCACCCCATCACATTTTCAACTTTAGGATTTCGGCATAAGTTGCTTCCAAAAAGATTTAGGAATCTTTTGATTGACATCAAACATGATTAAAATCGAACCATAGTTACATGAGATATACAAAAAACTTATTTTCAGGGTCAAAATTTGCC
The DNA here is from genome assembly GCA_037075145.1 of Scaptodrosophila latifasciaeformis. Classification (NCBI taxonomy): domain Eukaryota; kingdom Metazoa; phylum Arthropoda; class Insecta; order Diptera; family Drosophilidae; genus Scaptodrosophila; species Scaptodrosophila latifasciaeformis. Next base: position 1,124,064 of record JBAMCM010000019.1, read on the forward strand.
TAACTGGCAAACGGTCTAATGAACATTCCGATAGATGGCGTGCTTGCAATATTTTGAACAACGTGTTGTTGGAATCAAAAGAATATTGAGACCACAGGTTTTATGTGATTGTAGGCGACCAGGGTTACCACCCGAATAAGGTTACCACCTTTTTTTCAATTCCTTCTACGTTGGGCTTTATTTTCAAAGCTATTGCAAGGATGCATTGTTTTCCTTTTTTAATACACAGCACATATGTCGAAGCTCAATGTCTTGTTTTTGTCTTCCATTGACCTTTTCCAAATTTTAAAGTTAAAAGACCTTTACGGTAGCACATATGTGAGCTAAAATAAATTGAAATCCAAGCAAAATATAAAGACACATGTACCATTAATGACAATTATTGACTGACCGATCTTATAAAAATTTCAGGGGGCGAAACCTCCTAGTTGAACTTGAATTTCGCAAATATTGGATTGCTAAATAAGGCCATGAGTCCTTCAACGTGTTAGTGGGAGCTTGGGGAACGAAATCGTGCTATCTATGTTTTAAACACTTTACGAGCTGGTCTTATAAGTGAGTAAAAGATTCCGAAGCACAGTGGGACAAAAAAAAAAGAGCGAACAACGGAAATACTATCAGTGTCTAAAAGACAATGCCTTTTTTGTGTGGTTAAATTTAAACACAGTAGAAAATTCAATGAAATGGAAAATTTGCGGCATCAACAGAAAAATAATCCAACAAAAACTCATTCATGCTCATACACGAGCTTATCTTTACATGACCATACAGAATAAAGAGGTTCAAAGAACCGACTTGCTGCTGAACTTAAAGGTTATTTAAGATTTAGTTGCTTCCTTTTGGAACTTTAATAAACTGCTGAAATTATTTCAGAAGATATCGGAAATGGAAAAAGTGCGACAATTTCTAATAATGATGTTTTACTACGAAAGAAATTCGTGCTAGACCATTAGCTTAAACAAAGTACACGTTGTAGTATTCCATAATATGTGTCCGAGTCTGTGTGTGAGGCATGTCATGGGATAGTAACAACCAACGAATATAAGCCCGAGTTGAGCGCAAATTGAATCCAGATGAACTACTTGTTTCTTCTATCAATAAAAATTCACCCCTTACGTCCTGCATTGTGGTGGGCCCGTCTGATTCGTGCTCCTTTGTCGGCCATTCGGCTCTGTTGATACTTTCAACTTTTGCCAATAAAATACATTGGCAACTTGTCGAAGCGTTTCAATAGCCGCATATCCGTCGTGGCGCCAACACCTGTTGGTTGTTGGTTATTGGTTCTTGTACATTTAGTTTCGTGCGTGCGTTTCTGTGCCAGTGTGTGTGGGGTCGTGCGATAATTTTAGTCAGCATACTTTGTGGCGGGCGGTCTGAGATTTGTCTGAACATATGGAAGCGTTAAAAGTTGAATGCGCTGAACAAATAGAAATATAGACATAATCAACTATGTCAGACAGATGCCAAGAGCAGCAGGCAGGGAGTTTGAATGCCACAACGCGTTGCTCTACTCCACACCACAATGGGAGCAATCGTTGTTTAATAGCGGTAATTGTTTACCTGGCTTTGTTTTTGGATAATGTTCTACTCACGGTAATAGGTAATTCGACCAATAAATTAGTATAAAAAGTTGACATCTTAAGAAGCTTTTAAAATTGATAACCACTTAGTGCCCATTTTGCCGGAGTACCTGGCCAGCTTGGATAATAATAATTTGGATGCAGCTCAATTGGTGCACGTTGATGTCGGTGGGGCCCAGCCAGTGACATACCGCAGCTCCGACAATGGCCATCAGTTGTATATGACCAAGCACCCTATACCCGGTAAATCGATGGTTAATTTCACCCTCCTTCAGCTAGCTGGTGGAGAGGGAGCCGTCCCGGTTAAGGTCAGCAATGAAGCCGGTACCCGCTCAAGTGGTAATAATTTAACCACTGCGTCCGTCCTTGTCAACGCAACCCTCATGGCCCGTTCTAACGGTAATAATCTGGCTCAGGAAAATGGATCTATTGGCCTTTTACTGGCAATGAAGGCGCTCGTCCAATTGATTTTCAATCCTGTTGTGGGAAATTTGTCTAGCAAGTTCGGTTATCGATTGCCTATTGTTGTGGGGACTTTTTGCCTGCTTCTTTCTTCACTGGGTGAGTGATACACCGTTGAAATGTCTATTTTTGGTGGTTATCCTCTCATTTCATTCCTCTGTAGATTTTGCTGTAGCCGAATCCTATTGGATGCTCCTCTTAGCACGGGCTGTGCAGGGTGTGGGCTCTGCCTGCATTGGTGTATGTGGAATGAGTCTGGTTGCTCAACACTATCCAGAGGAGGCCAAACGGTCCAAGGTCATGGGTATTATTTTGGGAAGCATTGCACTCGGTGTCCTTGTTGGATACCCATTTGGCAGTATTTTATATGACCTGGTTGGCAAATCGGCTCCATTTATTATACTGTCTACAATCATTTTTCTGAATCTCGGACTTCAATTATTTACCATGGATTTGTCCGTGCAACCGGAAGTTGTATTGGAACCACAGCAGCATCCGAAATGGCGTCCCCTTTTGGAGAGTAAAATGATACTAGCTATTGTGGTATCCATTTGGCTTTCAACTTCTACTATGGCAATTTTGGAGCCCTGTTTGCCCCTATGGTTACTGCAATATCTGTCGACTCCAATCCCAAAATGGCAATTAGGCACTGTATTTATACCAGACTCCATTGGCTATTTCGTGGGAACCAATTTTTTCGGCACCGTTGCCTATCGATATGGCCAGGTAAAAGTTTCGTGCATAAGTCTTGTACTTGTGGGCATATCATCCATTTTGGTAAGCAAGTATTCAAGCAAATATTTAATCAAAAGTTAACTAAGAACCGTAACTTTGATTTTCAGATTCCCAGTGCTACGACTATGGCTCAGTTGCTCCTGCCACATTTCATTTTGGGTCTTGGCATCGGAGTTATTGATGCTGCCTTAGTACCCTTATTAGCTAGTTTTGTAGATGCCACTCTATCGCAAGAAGAGCCGAACTATGGCAGTTCTATGTCCAGCTATGGAACTGTGTATGCCATACAGCAAACTTCAGTCAGTTTGGCCTATTGTTTGGGTAAGGACAATTACTTCGGTTAGCTGAATTGGGGTTATTTTGATTCTATCTTGCAGCTCCACTGCTTGGTGGTGAACTGGCTCAAACATTTGGATTTACTTGGCTTATGCGAATTATAGGTTTCTTTAATATATTGTATGGACCAGTTTTGGTTTACTTATATCAGAAATATGATCCAAAAGTAAGTAAATTACTGACAAAAATTAAGGTAAAAAACTATAAACATTGCAATTTCCATTCAGAATATTCGAGAACAACAGAATGACTTACTCTTGCAGAGTAGTGAGTGTGGATCGCGCTATAAACAACTTTACAATGCAATAGACATGGAATAAGTTCAAAAATCTGCCGCAATGACACCATATTCTTACCTAACATTAAGCAATAACTTTCATTCCAATTACTTTGTCGTATCCATAGAATTAACAAAAAGATATACTATAATACCAAATTAAAGAAGAAGTAAAAAATACAGTAAGCCAAATGTACTTATCTTTTTCGTTTCAATAATAATTATTAAAGTTTATTGAATGAACTATAGATATATCCAGATTTTATGTTTTAGTTTAAGGTATCCAACTACAGATGGCAACAAGAAGTCAGTGCTTAAATTCACTGTTTCACTTTCAAAGTTTTTATCATATTAGTAAAAATAAAAAGCTTGGAAATTGTCTGTGGTTCTTTCTTCAGATTCTTCTTCGACTACCTTATCGGTCCTGAACTTGGTCCTGAATTCCTAATTCCAATAAGGTATTACCTGGTATTAGACACGACTTTATTGATGGTATGCTTGAATTGTTTTATCTCAGGTTAATTTTCTAAGAAACTCATTGAACCTCTTTCATTTTATAAATGACCTTCAATCAGTTATATCACACTCTCGTGATTTTATGTATGCTGTTAGATGATGTTTTTCCTGTAGGGAAACTGATTTGAATGCAATTCATGATATCAAATTACAACATAGAGAATTAGACGTCGGAGACCCCCCAAAGTTACCTTAATTATGATCAGGTGCTCTGGAAAAATCGAACTAACCATATCCGTCTGTTTGTTTGTCCGTACGTCTGTCCATATGTCTGTTCGTAAAACTCGCACAGGCTGGTTTTGACTGAATTTTATTAAAATCGAACTACTATATCATATACGTGCCATACAAAAAACAACTGCTAAAAGAGTTTGTAATCTTCGGCACCCCGAAGATAACGTTGGAGTTTTGTTTTTTTTTTTAAGATTCATTTATTGGTTGTAATTTTTAAGGAGTTCTTAAATAACTACAGCAGACCAAATTTGAGTTATTGGACTTGACATTCAGCCTATATTGAAACATCTAGTAGAAATCATAAAAATGTTAATGCGATAAACAGACATAACTGATTTCAGCCTGCAAACAAATTTTCGAGTGAAGCTCCCGAGTTTTGCATCAAATTTTCCTTGAAAAAGTCATCAAGTCCTTTGAAATTATAGAATGTTTTGACATATACCCAATATGGAGTTTTTATTTTAGTTTAGAGTAGGAACCTTTCGGAACAATACACATATAGTATCAAAATTTTTAGTTTATCTTTATTTCTAATATTGCCAAAAATACAATATGGCGGTTCGACCTATGGGTAATATAAGCATGGTTTATTTATTATGAGATAAGATATAACAATAACAATAATTTTATGAAATAGGTCCTGGTCCTGGGGCGTATATGCTTCCTACCACAGTGGGGTATGATAAGCATGATTCTCGAAAACAGCGTATGCCGCAATATTCTTTTGGCATGAGAACAGCTTTGAATGGTAAAGAAGTTGGACCAGGACCTGGAGCTTATAAGGTCGATAAGCTGACACGATATGGCAAGGCGGGTGGTCTAGAGTTTTCTATAGCCCCTCGAACTGGTCTCATAGGTATGTGCAACAATAATTAGAATATATCTATTTGTCTCAGAAATGTTTTTTAGATAAAAGAGTTGGACCCGGACCCGGAGCGCATGACGTACACTTAAAGCCTTTCTTCACTGGAGTTAATGCCCCATCGTATTCTATGGGTCTGCGGACTGATTACAATTTCAAAAAGTTTGGACCTGGTCCAAATGCTTACAAATTTGAGATTAATCCAGTAAGGCCAGCCGCACCAGCTTATAGCATGTGAGTATATAAAAATTGTATTATTCTCCAATGATGTATGGCACAAATTATTTTTTTAGGGGTCTCCAAACTAAGCTTAATAAAAAGGAGAACTCACCTGGGCCAGCAGCATATGGTCCTGGTGACCTTAACATAAAGTTGAATCGTGCTCCTGAATACTCAATGGCGCCTCGTACAGGTTTGCCTTACAAGGGTGTCGGCCCAGGTCCCAACTATTACGATCTTATGTATTATCGCCCTGGAAAAACCGGTCAAGCTTATTCGTTTGGTGTGCGACATTCGCCTTTTGCACCACCTATGATTGTTAAGTGTGACAACATGTAATATGGCAATATTAGAAATTTGATCAAAATTATTTGTAAATATTAAAAAAAATTTCGTTCAAGTGCAATTGAGCAAATTTAATATTTTTCTTTTAAATTCATTGAGGTCTATTGGATCTAATAAATAGAAAAAGCAATATCAAGAAGATAGAATGAATGTGTATTGCATATAAAGTTTCTTGTTCCTTTAAAAATTTTATATTCACATCAATCTAGTAGGCTAGTCAGAAGCTTTCAACAAAATATTATTATTTTTACATAAAAAAAGAAAGTATTCAATTTTTATTCTCCGTCTTATTTAATTACAGAGGTAAATATATCTAAAATTTAAAATGTTGTCGTAGATATATAAATTCCTATATTTACATAGATTGAGACGGAAGTACTTTTTGCAAAAAAAAAAATATATACGTTTTTTTACAGCCTCTGCAATTCAAATTTGCTGGCTGGCGCAATTTTTTTTTTTTTTGTTCGTTCGCCTTTGATGAACTATTTTGTTCTTTTGAGCTTAGTTCGCTCAAGTGCTCTTTTGTGAACACCCCAACACTGACATTTTACTTTAGGCATTCATTTGGTTTTTGTAGTTTTGGCTGTTTTATCTATAGTTTTTGTAAGTTCTAAGCAAAATTCCTATAAATTTAGAATTAGAATTTATTGTACAAATCTCATGTGCCCGTAGCGTTCAAATAGTAAACGCGAACTCGTACCGTATTGATAAAATTGTGATTGTTCGTTTTTTTGATTGTTGGGAGACGCACACGCGGACTTAAATTCCCAATTTTAGCCACGCAAATTGTTTGTTTAAGCCGCTTGTGAAAACGCCACGCACTATACTATATCTATGCGAGGCAGCCACAATTGGTAGCATGTCAAGTCATGTCGCGGGTGTTGCCGAAAATGGTGGCACCCCTTTGAGTAACAACGATGAAGCAAAAGAATTGTTGGGCATAGCATTAGATGCTGTTACTAATAGTGTACCAAAAGGACGAGCTGGATTAAGGAAAGCAGGGGGCGGAACAGGAATTTCAAAGACTGCTGCTGGAAACCATGAAGTTCAATTCTTTTTCGAAGATGAAGTATTCAGGATCGATCGGAAAGGACGTGTGCGATTTGGTGTTATAACAGAGACCTCGGAATCGTTTTCTTCGGATGAAGAAGATGAAGGTGACGATGCCCTTGGCAAGGGGGAAGTACGTGTGGCCTTCTATCCGGATGGCAAAGAAGTTGTGCAAACAGAAAAATCGGTATGTCTGTTGAGGTTATGTAATTACCGTTTTAAATAACTGTTCACATATGTTTCTTTTTCTCATTGTCTCATTGTCCACATTTGTTGACACGTGTTTTATTATTCACTTTTTGCGCTATACCAAAATGTTGGCATCAACAATGAAAATTTGGTTAATTTTAGATTGGCTTGGCCGACCGCACTTTGATGCCTGGCGACGTGGTGCGCCGCCGGCTGCCAGGACAAAAAGATCTGAGTGGACAGGCTGGCTATGTGCGAGATGTAAGTATGCGAGCCGATGTCAAAGTACTTGGCACCAAGTATGTTATCAAGAATGTACCTTCGGAACGCCTTCGTCAAATCTCTGAGTGGACTCGAGACGTACCCGTCTGTCTGGGAACTTGGATAGGAACCACTGTGATGGTGGATGAATCGGCCATTTTAAAGTGAGTAACTGAACACAACTCCGTTAAAAACATTATTGATTTGTATGAAATTATGTAAGATCTGCGAATGGGGCTCGTCTGGAAATTACTTCAAATGACTTTCATAAATTCAAGGACGCCTATGGACCAAGTGTTCGGGAGGTTTTCAATCCGAATATTTACTATCCGGGGAATGTTATTGTTGGACGTTTGCCGCCTATTGACCGGGTGAAAAACTTAACTCCTGATATACCCATGCCTACGTATCGAAAAGGTCGCGCTGTGGTAAGTTTATTAAATTCAAATAACTGGCTTATGTTATTAAAAAAAATTATCAGTCTTCTCAATATACTGTTGAGTCGCTCAACACAACTGCTGTCACCGTGGCTTGGACGTACAAATCTGTTTCGCAATCTGATAAAACCAGCGATACGAATCCACTTAACCAACCTAAAAATACCATCAAAGGGGATGATTTAGCCAAAGTGAAACGATTGAACCTTTATGAATCTTATATGTTACAAATACACGATCGATTCTACCTCAAATATTCGAAATGTGATAAACTCATTAAACTACTCGATTGGGATGCAGAGCAAAGTATGAAAAATATGAAATAATATAAAAAGCATTAATTGAACTTTCTTCACTTTATTTTTTTCATCAGCTATTCTCTACCAATCAATGTTCCAACGTCAACAAGTCGAAGATGATAGGGACACCACTGGCATCGGATCTTCAAATTCTGTACCATCGAGCTCAAGAATGATTCGAAATATTCTCAAATTTCGTCGTTTGGCTAACAAGTCGAGTGGACAGCGCATTACAGATACCGTGAATCTGTCGCTAAAATGCAGTTCAACTAAAGCATTGAATAAATCTACGAATACAGATGAGACTTGGGACTCCATCGATGACGAGGAAGATGAAGTTGAGACAACTGATGCTACAGAGGTCCTAGACACTCAGGAACCACACGACTCTCAAGACCCACAGGAAGCATCAGGGACCTCAGCTATAGAAGATGTTGCTGAATCAGTGCCCACAGCTTCCAGTGCACCTAGTCCCAGTGCAACACAAGTACCGCGGTTCACCACACGATATGCCAAACGCCGTCATGTGAAAAAGAAAATGCGAAACTCCAAGAAGTCTCTCACATCACCCTTAGTAAAAAAGGACCCCGACCCTAAGGATGGTGATGATTTAGTTGTGGAAACATTGGTTGTTTATAGTTCTGTCACTGTAGTATGGCAGGATGGCGAAGTGGAGACCGGAGTACCTTCAACTCAGCTCTATCCCATTCACCACTTAGATAATCATGAGTTTTTCCCGGGTGATTTTGTAAGCAAATCTAATGATACCAGCCCATCCCGGGCGGATTACGGCGTCATTCAGTCAGTGGACCATGATGGACGCATAGCCAAGGTGAAATGGTTCAACATTTATAGTAACCTGGATAATCCCATGTGAGTAAATGAATCTCATGTAAATCAATTCACCCTCCAATGCGAGCACCAATGTCTTGCAGTCCTACGTGTAAGGAAGAGGAAGAGCTAAGCGTCTACGACTTGAGAGATCACATGGATTATCAATACCGTCCGGGCACTATGGTCATTCGAATTTCAAACTTTACCGGAGAGAATGCCAATTCCACGTCTGGCCAAGTCATCGATAACTATCCGGATGGACGTGTGCGCGTTTGGTGGGCAAAAGGCCATATTACCATGTGCTATCCCCAGGATCTATTTGAAATCAATCCCAATGAGCAGGAACAAGACGGCTACGAGTCAGATGGTTCCGAAGATTCATGGGAGACCCAATCCGAGAATAGTCGGATTGGAGCCAACATAAGCATCACATCCCTAGAAAACGATGAGCTCATCATTGAGGGCATTGACTGTGCCAAAGATGCAATGAAGCGTCTAGAAATGATTTTCAGTGTTTTACCTACACAGCGAAAAACTGAAATTCTAGACGACCTCTTGGCTGTTTATAAAAATTGCCACTTCCTAGATCGGTTGTTGCATACAACCTTTTTCCATGAAGATCACTTTCAAGGCATAATCAGACGTAAGGTGATTTGGGACACTCAAACAGATCAAGAATTGACCTGCTCGACGAATTCCACAACTGAAGCCAGCATTGGAATAACGGGTTCCGGGCCGCTCGTCTTGGTCAGCACCATGACCCAAGAAACAAATTCAATTCAGTCCTCCAGTACGCCCAATAAACGTAAGTCATCTACGGACATGAATGAAATTCAATGTAAGCGTAGCAACGACTGTGAAAACTCAAATAAGTTGGATCAGCCGGAGAATGCAGCATCTCCGAGCGAGAGTCACTTGTCTTGCAAGGAGTTGATTAACAAGTACCGTATTGAGTACGATGATTTGCTTAATAGCGCTCGTCATAGCATCGCCAAAGCATTTGAAAAACGGAAAAGCAAGGTAAGTTTATTTGCTTTCTAGTCCAGTTTCCAGTGTCTAGTTTTATGGCTTAATTATTTAAATTTTAGAACGACTCGGGTGCGTTTTCGCGTGGTGAGAACAGCACCATGGAGTCTGCCAGCGATTTGAAAGATGCCGAGTCTACCGAAGAGAAAGATCATATAAAATCAGCTTCCAATACCAGCATCGAATTGGTAGGGAATCGAAATGCGGACGTTTGTGCAATTTTCTGTTTTCTTATCAACGAACAGATGACTAAGTGCCGCGATTTTATAATGGAAGCATTTGATAAAACTAAGGGCGTGAAAAAGGAGGAAGCTTTCAAAGATGATGCCAGTTGTTGGGATGTTGAAACTGACATTGAGATTGGCATCGATGTTGTTAATAAAGTTGTGGATAAGGATATAAAAGAAGATGCAGCAACGCCGAATGAAACTACAATAAATTTGAATGACCTAACCGAATCACTGCCACCAATCGACGGTCCTTTAGCCTGTTCATCGCCATCAGCTACATCAATTAGTTGCAGCTCATTGCCCATCACCGAACACTGCTTTGAAGTTCTACCAAATGCCCCGGCTCATCATCACTTTTTTAATAACATTGTTCATCCTACTAACCGTTCTCAATATCAGCGATCCATCCAGCGGGAATATAGAATGCTTCAATCTTCATTGCCAGCTGGCGTTGTTGTGCGAGCATACGAAGATCGCATGGATCTATTGTCCGTCATGATGGTTGGCCCCAAACGAACTCCCTATGAGAATGCCTTGTTCTTCTTTGATTTTCAAATGGGACGGGACTATCCTAAGAATCCGCCCACTTGTCATTATATCAGCTATTGCACCGAACGCCTGAATCCCAACCTCTACGAGGAAGGCAAGGTCTGTGTGTCCCTACTGGGTACTTGGGCAGGTCGTGACACCGAGGTGTGGACGCCAGAGAGCACGATGCTTCAGGTACTTGTCTCTATCCAAGGACTCATACTGGTTGATGAGCCTTACTACAATGAAGCTGGTTACGAAAAGCAAAGAGGTAAATGAGTTCTTTAGGAAATTGCTGCAGTGTCTTGTGACTGACTGACTCTTTTCTATTGTACAGGCACCCAGCTGGGCAACGAGAATTCTCGTGTGTACAACGAAATGGCAATTATTAAATTAGCTCACTCGACGGTTAAGCAATTACAAAATCCACCCTTCATATTCCGAAAGGAACTCATTGAGCACTTTAAAGAATTTGGAGACGAATTGCATGGACGAATGCAGGGCTGGTCAGATATCTCGGCGGAGGCGCAAAGGCTCAAGATATCCACTGTGTTGGGTAAGAAACTAGCTAATTCAATATAAATAAATACAATTATTTTGTTCCACAGAAATGCCTGACAAATACAAAGCCAAATGTGATTTACCTGAATTCCCACTTTTGCCCTGCAGTCGGGGATTCTGTGTGGCTCTGAAAGGTGTCCTGAATTCACTTAAGGAGGAGTTAGTAAATTTAAAGTCTCAGGATCAAACCGAGGTTGTAGCCCCAACAGAAGTCACGACTGCCATGGCACCCAGAGCTGCTCCTGAGGATGTTTAAATCTGATTTTAATTAGTATTTTTGTAAAAAATTATATCTTATGCCTTTCGAAAACATTTGGTGCCTAAAACAGCAAAAGCAAAGAAATCGAAATTGAAGAAAATAATCCAAAGACTGCCGTTAATTCTAGCCGCAGTTTTTCTCAAATTTTAGGCAATTTAAAATATATAGCTTCGTATGCTCTCTCGAATATTTTTAGTCTAAAAGGGATATGGCTTTATATAGTTTACCTTTCTACTTACCTCTCGAAATGTCTTGTAAAAAATGAATCGATTCAAGCTTGATTCATTTTATTCGAGCTAGGTCAAACTATTTTGTATAAGATATTTTATATAGTTCTTAATCGATGTATATATTTTAATTTATTTATATATTTGAGCGATGATGTAAAACGAATCTCAGATAACTGTAAAGCCTTAAAAAAGTGAAAAAATTGGAGATAGTGAGAAAAAATAAGCAGCTAACTTTTGTAATTTTCGTCAAACTCTTTGTAAGCTTCGGCAATTGGAAACCTATTCTGTCAATACAGATTAATGTTTTTTATTTATTTCTATGTATGTAATCATAAAGCATATTATATGTTTGTTATTTATTTTTTTTTTATTATTAAAAACATTTTTTTCTTTTTGCTTTTGCCATAGCAATGATTACTCTTAAAATGTTTATTATACTCTTTTTCCAGTTTCACAAATTTTCGTTCAACGAATATCCTAAGATACAAAGCCGATTAAGTTATTTAAATAAAAAAAAAAGCTAATTATATGGTCTAACGCAGTTTTCATGGCTTTAATTTACTTCTGATCCAATCAATATACGCACCGACACGGGTGTAGACACCTGGCCAATCCTGTATACCACAGGGCATCGGACCATATGAGGTAATTCCGGCCGCGAAATAAACATCATGATCGCCAACACGATTCGGAACCATCAAGGGACCGCCCGAATCACCACCACAAGTATCCATTCTATGTTTTCCGCCAGCGCACAGTTGAGAGTCGCCAATGTGCGTCTGCCAAGAATGATATTTGGCTTCACATGTCTTGATGTTCCAGATGTCTACTAATAGTTTCTTCTTTACGGGACTAGGCTTCTCCTCTTCGGTAATACCCCAACCAGCCACATCCATTGCATAGCCCTCGAAATTGTTGTTTCTCAAATCATCTGCTATGGGCAAGCAAATGGGCGTAACATACTCTGTGTACACCACGGTCTCCTTTAAACGCAAGAGAGCAATATCGTTAATCTGGTCAATGGAGTCGGGGACATATTGCTCGTGTAGAATGCGCATTTCTATTTCGATATCGACGTGGAGAGGAGCGCAGGTGCGCTTGCCGTTGGCCTCGTCTGTGCAGTCGGGCGCTTTGGTGGTATCCCATTCGCCTAAGCGAACGCTGTGCAATAGCCAGGTCTTGGGAATCTTTGGGCTGGCCAAACAATGTCCAGCAGTAAGAATATAGCGAGTGCTTATTAAGCCTCCACCACACTGCATGGCAAATTTGTTATCAGCTAATTCGGTTGGGAAGAAAATGCGATTAGAAGCTTATTTAGTTCCTCCTCATAGCTTACGTTTTTTATATAGTAGAAGAGCCATCCAGGGAAATTCGTAGAGCTTGGTTTTCGATCCACCAAGAATTCGATCGCCGAAATGAATTCCACATGTACCAACTCCTGGTAAAATATCTCCTGGCTCCGATATGCGGGATTCAATAGTGCCAGGCTTTTTACATTTACTGTCAGGGCAGCAAACCAATATTCTCTCCAGCACACCTTTGCGTGTATTATCCAGGCCGCATTGGCTTTCGCTTAGGAGTCTCCGATCGGCGTCGGTCTTTTCTGTCTTATTCAGAACGTCGTAGAGAAAATCACAGTTCTGTATGCGAATACACTTTCCAGACTCTTTGGTTGTGGATTCGCAAACTCCATAGCTGAAGGGCGGCTCTATTGGGACACTGGCCTCGGCTACCGAGTTAAATATTGAAATATATGAATATTTTGTATGTCACACAATAATCGTCTTTGTTTGTGGAGCGGGAAGAGGCGAGTTACTTACTGCAATTGACAAGGCCAATAAGGTCGATGCCAATCAATGGAATCAAGAAGATAGCCAATAGTTTCATTATTTTTCACTTCTTCACCTTGAGTTAGTCGCTGAAATTTTAAGCTGTAACTCTGTGTTGGATCAGGTTTCTTTGTCTGTGCTATTGCAACGCGAATCAGACTATAACTGAGGCTATTTGCCTTTTAGTTAGTGTTTAAGCTAAACTTGATTGCTGCGCTGCTGCGATCGATCGATTGACGCTCTGAGACATATTGAACCTAAGCTTAACAAAGTTCCCCAACTGTTTCCCACAGTTTTTAAATAATTATCAAGCTCGGAATACACCGGTGGGTAAACCTAGCTGGCTACAGTAAAACTACTTGAAATGAGTTTAGGTTTCTCAGCTTTACTTTGTTGATAATATTGTATACAAAATGCGGCTTACAGCTAAGGAAACCCAAAGCAACTATATGGTTTTTTCTCATAATAATTAATGTGTGTATTATATTTGTTTTTGTTGTTTGCATCTGGCAGAAGTAACCGGTTCTTTGTGATAGTCAGTTGTTGTTGGTGTCTCCGTTAATATCGCTTTAAAGAGACACAATCAGAAAAAAAAACAAGACTTGCAAACAAGACGAAGCGACGGCAACGAACCGAAAGATTCCGAAACTCCGATTTACTTTGCTACCGGCTTAGTGGATCGGTTTGGGATTAAATTTTATTGCCGTTATTGGCAAAGTTGTAAACCTGTTGAAAGCCCTCATCATCGCCTTCACCATCATCAGATTCATCAGAATCGAATGTGTTATCGGGTATATCGTACAAACGAATAATGGGCTTGTTAGGATCTTTCATGATCAAATATTTGCCATCCTTTTGTTTCATGACAATGTCGATGATGCAACGAAGAACACCCCAGGCATTGTCCATGCTCAGATTGATTTGTGTGGCAAATTCGTGGGGTTTGAATTGCTGCGTGCCCAAGATGACATGGCGTGAGTGATCCCTTGGATTGATTCGCGAGACGTATCCTAGTTTTAGTTGATCTGATCCCGCCAAAACCGCCTGAACAGTCCATTTAGCCAGCTTGCAGGCGTTGTTCCGCAATTCATTAGCCAAAACGGCACCACGTTGAGTGTCCAATTTCTGACGCCACTCCACACCATTTGCCAATTTTGAGTCCCATTCATTTAAGGCTTTGATCGACAAGAATTGTGGCTCCCCACTGGGTGTTTGAAGTACGCCATCGTGTTCGCAACGAGCCACCAAAACCTAAGTAATGCAATACAGCTTAATATTTTATAATTTTGGGAAAGTATGGTGCAAATAACTCACAATATCGCTGCCCAAGTCCCATTTTTTGTAGCGGTAGCCTACACTCGCTACCTGAATATCCTCGTCCTCACTGATAAAAGGATTTGTCTCCTCAAACTTGTATTTTGCCTCTTGGTCACCAGTTTTTAGCACCTGCTGACTGAAGTTGTGATTAATAAAGGTGGCTTCAATAGCCAAGTTGCGTGGCGAATTGCAGGAGCTATCATCATCTGTAGGCGGCTCTACGGACGTCTCATTGACGGTCAACAAATCGAATTCCGTATGATCTCGTTTGTCCATGAAAATTTTATCACCTGGGTTTTTTGCGATATAAGTGGCATTAGATTTGATTTTCGTTCTACCTCAAAACAGATGTACTTACCGACTTTTTCAATAACAATATCCCACGAGTAGTTGGAGCGAGTCGAGCACATAATCGTAGCCAGAATAGCATCAGTGGCAAATACGTTACCAACGGTTTTGGAAAGGCGACGAATTACTGGATCATCGGTGGTGGTAACAGTATGCACGATACGATCAATTTTTTGCAATGGTTTTTCATTTTTCACATTAATGCGATCATAGGTTTTGTCGTAATATTCTAAAGTGCCGCAAGTAGTAATATCTTCGCCCTCTTTAATATTGGGCAGTGACAGTTTAGTCAAACGCGGAAAGTCCATTTCCTCAATGGAAGCCCAGTCAGCACGGACTGCTACCGACGATTCGCGAATTTTCGGTGGTGCGCCACGCGAACCAAACTTCTTTCCAACACCACGACGCGGATCACGCACCTTTACATATTTTCCGCTAAGAGTAGTCATGCCCAGGTTGTTAAGACCTCCACGAGCATTGCGTCCTCGTCCTAAGCGACCGTTGCGCATGTTACGGAAGCGTCCACGTTGATGAGGTGGCTTCTGAACGCGAGCCGTGTCCACTAGGTGGAAAGTAGTTTCGTCTTCTTCATGGTAATAGGCATATTGGTTGCCAGTACCAAAGGTTGATGCGTACTTGTCTGTGGGAAGCAGAAAATATTTTTATAATTTTGATACTTTGTTTTGCAAATAAACTGAGCTGTCTGCCACGACAGCTACAAAACTAAATTACGCCTGTACATAACCTCACTTTAGCTACTTTGAGCAGGCAGATTGTGTCACTTAAGGCCAAACTTACTTTGATATTTCTTGTCATTATTTGAGGTGTTTGTCCAGTCGCATATCTTGCCCAAACGATCGCTCTTGCTGAAAGGTTGATATGGTGCATCCTTAAAGGTGTCCGGCAATTCGCATGGTCCCCAGCCCTGCTCATTAAACTGCACGACCGGTTTCTCGAAAGTCGGAAACGTTGTCGTGGTGCTTATAGTCTCACTCATCGCTGGTTTAAATTAATCTTCTTTTTTTATTATTTATTAAAATTTATGGAAACTGCTTTTAAACTGTTGAAAAATGAGAAAAAATGTGTACGATTGGTCTGCAGAAGCCAGCGCAAAGCGAAGAGCGAAAAAGGGAACCGGTTTGGTGAACGAACTATAGAAAGCAAGATTGCACAGTGTTGCAAAACGTGAAAGCAGTGCAGTAAGATACCAAACCGTTTTTAAATAAAAACAAAATTAAGCAAGCTCCTAAAAGATGGTATTGTTTATAAAAGAATAGAAAGCGACAAGCAATACATTTTTCAGCCAATTATTCAGATTATGCATACATTAATTATGATATGGACAATTTTTATAGGCAAAAAATATTATTTATATTTATTTATGATATTTATTTATATTTATATGTGTCTATATTAATTTTGAAATGCGTGTTTAGCCAGGCGTATCTTCATAGTTTATTTCTTAACAATTCTTCAGCTTGATTTTGAAAGTTTCTTCATAAACTCTGCAAAAAACGCTGTCAAAATCAACATCTATTTCGTCCTGATTATCGGCATCGTATTTCTGTTGAAAGTATTATATAAGCTGTTAAAATGAAATATAATATTTAATATATAAATCGAAGCTTACATTATTTAAAGTAACAGCTGGCACTCCGAGGAACGAAACCTTCGCCGTTTCCTCTCCATATTTCTTAAGGATATCGGCTATGGAATGGGAATTTTTGCATGTTTTCACATTCCTTATATTCATATTAAACTTATTGGCACAAGGAATCAATTGATTAGATCGACTTTTCATCATGCAAGAGATTAATTGAATGGCTTCTGGTAACGAAAGATTTTCGAGAATACAAGCATGCCATGCATTTAGTTCGCACTCCTTTTCACCATGCTGGCAACTAATTGAACCATTGGTACTTTTCTGAAATCAGTTAATTTGCTGTTAGTGCTGAGCACAGACGAACTTTGAATTTAATATAAATTTAGTTACCTTCGCATTTCCGTAAGGCACTAAAGTTAAGTCAGTGTATTCCAAGCGGTTCTGCGTTTTCATTGACGGATACAGCTCTTGGGTAACAAAATTCATACAATATGGACAAAGAGTCTCGTAGTAAAGAGCCACTGGCAGTTTTTGATCTACATGCTATGGTCATAAAATGGAATGTTTCGTTATATTTAATGAAGTTTTATGGAATCCATGGAAACATACTTTACAAGCACCCAAAACTGCCATCGATAGCAAAATCAACGATAAATATTTCATTGTTTTTTCGTATTTTTTCCGCTAAGCAAAACTTGAAACGAACTTGTGATATCTGCCGAAGTCCATTGAAAACTGAATTCAGTGTCAATAAATTTTAAATACGAAGCATGCTTTTCTATGTAAGTGGCGGTGGTCTTTTAATTTAATAATGAATACTTAAACAAATCCACCACCAGTTCAAGATCATTGGTGTGCTGTTGTTTATTACTCATGATGTGAGGTGATCGTCACGCCACGCAGTCACTCCCTCAAGAACAGCTGTACGGATGCATTCAATTAATACCTATACCCTTTAGAGTACAGCATATTGTTTGTTTTTCCATTACAAATGGGATAATGATATGGGCGCGTAATTTTGCTTTGAAAGTGTGTAGAAACTACATTAAATCAAGTAGAACGTTAGAAATAGAACAATTAACTCTGGCGCAAGCTATTTTGAATTGCCCTCTGACTCAAGATATATTTTTATATCTATTTCGTGGTCCCTTGAGGTTGATTGAGATATGAAGATTTAGGTCTTTGTATAAATTGCTTACTCCAGGTCCATTGTTTTTGTTATATTGTGTCAAATATTTTACAATTTTTGTAAATGTTCTCTATGCTTTGTATGTTTATAATGCCTAAGATATTACGGCGTGAAATTCATTGGCAAACGAGTTCACAGATGGCACCTTTCTCTGACAAGATATATTTTATTTGTAGCGTACTTTTTGGCGAAATCCAAATAGATTGTACGTATATATTTGGAAATCAAATCTTAAATAATAATATATAATAAAGAAATAATACCCTTCACCTACTGAAACGAAGGGTAGTAAATTTCTGGACGTCGGAGTGTTTCAAAGATACCTTAAGTGTGATTAAGGAGATTGGAGCAATCGATTTGGACTTGCCTTTCGGAATAAACTTCTTGCTCTAAGAAATATTGATTGACCACATATTAATAAGCATGGATCAACCTTGTATAATTTCATCTCAGCAGGTGGAGGTTGGAAAAACCTTCATTTGATTTTGAGGTACTTTACCTGAATTTTGAGTTTATAAATTTATTAAATATATGTGAAAGTATACATGAACGCCTAGATCTATAAAATAAGAGCTAAAGAAAACTAAGGGTTTGGGCTCTTATGTTTGCTCGCCTTCTTGCTTTCTAGAGCAGTTCAAATCTGATATTAGTTAGCTTTGAATTTCAACTGCAAACATTAACCAAATCAGACCACAATTATATTAAATATTTAATTTTGATTTCTCTTAGACTTCCGGCAACCAAGCGGTTGTTGTTTGAGTAGTTCGATAAATGGCGCCCTAGTTTTGGTGTGAATAACTCATGATTGGGGATTTCCAAGTAGACTATTCAGTCTTATCGCCGTCTGTTTTGGTAATTGATATTTTTTACGGTAATAGGGAAAGAGAACCTGCTTTGGCCGATTTTAGTTTGCCTTAAATTTTTTGATTTCTTAGTTAAAGACAGGCTTGGGTGCGTTATGAATTAATAAAATAATTTAATTTATTGTTTGCTAGGATAGTTCCAAGTCCTCCAAATTCTAAAAAAATCCGATGAACAGCTTAAGCACATTTGGGCAGTTTTAATTGGTATTTGCTTTGGTATTCACGACAAAAGTAATCTTGAAAATTATAGCGAATTTCTCTCTGGTCGTATGGCTTGAAAATCTGGGGAAAAAAAACTTAATGGAAAATTGAAACCTCAAATAGATCTTGACTCACTTTATCGATGACTATACTGGGCACAAAGGAAATTCCGAGGGGGAGAGTTTTCTGACCATAAGGTTGTAGAATGTCTACCGTGCTCCTTGAAGACTTACATTCTCTAACCGATGTCACATTATAATTAAGATGATTGGCGCAGCCGTCCATCCGATCAGAATAGGCCCGAAGCATACAGGTGATCAAAAAAAAAGCTTCTTTAGTTTCCAGATTCTCCAGGATGCAAGCGTGAAGGGCATTCAGCTCACATTCGCTTTCTCCGTGTTGGCAGAATATTTGTACTTTTCCGATTTCGGTGTTATTGTAAAACTAACAGAAATATTAAAAAAAATATTCTAATCAAATCAGGTCGCATACTCACTCCAGCCTTGCCAAATGGCACCATTATAAGATCGACGTAAGGCCACCAATTGTTGTTTTCCAGGCAAAAGTACAACTGACGACGAATAAATGACATGCTATCGGGACAAAGAGCTTCATAATGTACTTCCACGGAAAGCCTTCCCGGTGGCTCAGTAGTGGTTTCATTTATATTTTGCTGTTCAAGTATAAAAGGCGGCTTTAAAACATGCGTGACGAGCCATTAGAACTCACCGCATTATTTATTCCTATTATAGTAAGTCCAATAATAATACCCAACAGTGATCGTTTCATTTTGGAATTGTTCAATTACAATAATTATATGTAGATTACTATCGCCAGTCGTGCTCTCTGCGCGTTCACAGTTGGCTCCAGTACTCGTGTGCTCAGCTTCGCGACCCAAACACATCTATTCGGCGTTGGCGTTGATGCTTGCGGCGAGTAGAAGCGGACTGCGCCGCCAACGATTTCTTTTCTTTGTTAATGCTGCGGCTACTGTGTCAACATCGATCCAACAATGTGAATCACGGAATAAATAAAGCCATACATGCTGTTCTTATCTCTGAAGTCTCTGTGTAGTTAATCTTTAAATGTGATTTCGGAGCAGTCGTAAGACTGAGAGGGAATGAGAGGTACGGCATTTAATTATGTCACGATAAAAAAAAAATATATATAAATTCTCAATTTGTGATGGAACGTTTGAAGAAAGGAGTGGTAGTGGTGAGGATCACTCTTAAAAGTGAAACAAGTTCAGTGCACTGATTGTTGACAATTAACAACTTAATTTTCTATGTGTGACCGTCTGGGGCCGACAGCACTGTTTAACGGTTTGGTTTCAACTCTAAACTGGTTCCACTTGCCTAACCACATCCCTCGACGTCTATGTCCACGTAAATGACACATAACTGTCTTGCGTTTGCTAGCCAGCAACGACATTGACTTGCTCTTGGCCAATTTCAATTTCTAGCTAATCATAAAAGCCTTAGTTTTTTGTTTTAATTGCCTGGAAATATTTTTTCTAGCATTTATGGCATAAACTTGGCATGCTTCATGGTCAAGGTTAGTGCGCAAGAATGCAGTTTCCCTGTTGCAGCTGCCGCCACAAATGCCACTGCAGTTGCCACTTGAAATATTAATGCTTACGGTGCTACTCTTGGAGTTGTTGTTGCTGCCGGGTCTGCTAATTGCAGTTGTTTGGTGTTTTTACTATTTTAGGCAGGAGGCTATCTGCGCGAAAAAAAGCGATAGTGTTTCAAGTTTCCGCATTTTAGTTGGGACTATTAATCTAGGCCCACCACTTTAAATGTGATTGTATTAAAAACACGCCGCTTTGGAATTTTGTACATATTTTTCATATTTCTAATCCTGTGGTGTGTTTTTTGTACCAGTTATCCCTATTTTACCTGGAAACATCTACTGTACTTTTTCTGAAAATCATCATCGACCATTAGAATAAAATTCTAGAATTCTGTATTATGAAGGTGGAGTTGCTCCCAATATAACTTCCAAGGGGGCAATGTGAAAATTTGTTTACGGAATGAGATCGGTTTATTTTTTTCCCAATAACTATTAATGGCTACAATTACGAGGACTCTGGGAGATCTCACACGTCTTCTTTTAAGTGTTATGTATACTTTCTTTATTCGTGAACAGGGAATACAATGTAAAGATCGTGTTTTCAAGGCGCTGGTGAATTTTAGCTCTATTTTAAATTTTGTATTTTCCGTAAATTCAAGGAATGAGATAGATCTGTAAACGCTACAGATATTCGGTTAGGCCTATATAATATTAAAGATATACGAGATATTGTCATCTGAAACTTGTAAGTACAAAATTTGAATGAAATCGGTTAAAAGATGACGAAAATATTAAAAATAATAGCTTTTAATTAGATCCGGCCGGTTCCGATACATGTTCTACAAACTTAAAAGAGAGAAAGCCTATATCAAGTTTCATTTCTTTCGCTTACAAACACACAGACAGACGAAAGGAAATGGGTCAAACGACACCACTGGAGCTTTATGATACGACTGATTCGGTGCTTTTCTTCCTTGAATATAAAGTCAATAATGTTTTTTTTTCGGAAAAATTATGAAAACAGTCCATGAATATGATGTATTTTTTATATATTTGCTTTCAGTTCTGACCTTTCGAGTTGTTCTTTGCTATCAAAATTGCTTCATATTAACCACGGGGCTACTGCAACCACAACGCATTTACAAAAAACCTCGGTTTCTTTTTGTCTTTGTTGGTTTCGTTGATCTGGTTCTGTTGCTGAAAGTGCGGCAAACCTTAACCCTAGTGTGGGATAAAGAAACTCGCTCCAAGTCCGTTTTCTCCCAAACTGTCAGAGAAATAAAGTCGAAAATACTGCTATGCAATAGTATACATTTTGAATTATTTTTTTTTTTCGAATGAATGAGTTTATTCAAATAAAAAAAAAAAAATACCTTTTTAAAGGGTTAAGTTCTCTTTTTAAGAGTTGATGTCTGTACCACGACGCCTTACTGGGTCAAGAAATACCAGTTCTGAAGATGTTGAAGTTGCTCGATATCTAAGAAAGCAGGAAAACTTTTTGGATGCGCATGCAATTCGAGATTCAATCTTCTGCCTAAGGAGTCTTCTATTGCTGATATTGTGGACTTTTCTGTTTGTCATGGGATTGATGATCTTCTTTTATTTAGCTTCGACTTGTCACGATCAAGAACAATTGGTTTCTCTCTGGTTAGCTGATATATGGGCTTGCATCAGACAATAGTTTACTTCTTAACGAACCGTCGAAGAACTAACTCAATTGTTGGAATATCTTCTCTCAGTTTCATTCATGGCGTCACGTTCAATTTTTCATCATCGTCATGGTCGAGTCTGGCATGCAGAGTTGGGCGTATCTAAGATGATTTCTTATGCAAATTACCGATGGTGTTGCTTTTGACTTTAAACTTCCGCTTACCTTTATAATTTGTCAATTTTAAAATTTCTTACCGAATTGATTTCTCTTTTGGATTGCAGTCGACTGGGGAAATTGGCAATTGCCTAATTCAGCTTCGTTACACATTTCGATATTACATGATCAGTACTATATGGATTTGCTTTGAGGCTCGCGTGCAAAAAAACAATATGAAATAATTTGCCATCATTTGCAGCCGTGACAGGGAGCACATGCAATATTTTAAAATAAATAACTAACCAACCAGTTGATGAGACGCTCCCACCAACTCCGCCGCTGCAGATATTGCCACAAAACAAGTAAGTGGTTTTTCCAGCTATTATGAATTTCTCTCACACTGCGGCTGCTTAACTTTGACATTTAAGTGACCGATACTGCACAGTTTGTTTTCTTTCTTTTTCCTCTTCCCAGATTACTAAAAATAACTCAATCTAAATAATTCATTCACATTGACATGCATATGTCTTTCAAAAGAATTTCTGGGAAGCCTCAACATAAAACTGCTGGAACAGAACGGCCAGAGCAACACTTCATGTTGACCATAAATGGTAGACTGAGGAAATGAAGAACGTGAGAGGAAAAGCGAAAAAGAGTGCTGTGAGGGCCAGGCAATTTTTTTATGGGATTTTTAATTGAGTGCAATACTGACTGGTATCCGACCAGCAAAGCAAAAACAGTTCTTTTAGTAATAACCTGCCAAGTACTCAACTCAAACCGAGTCAAACCCAGGGAAAATATAGTAGCGAGGGTTGATTCTATATTTTATGTTGTCAAAATGAGTTAATGACATTAAATACACTTTCAAATTCTATCTGCAAGATGCTTTAAAGTAAACATTAATAGCTATTTGAAATTATAATTTATTTTTTAGCCTGACACCACTATAGAATCTTCTCGAATCCTTGAATTAGTTTTTCATGAATGTGGCAGTAGTCGAAGATCAGTACTATCTTGAGTTTTAAGTTCTGAGTCGCGTCTTGACTTCCCCAAAAAAATATTTTTTTGGCATAAAGAATCCAGAACTATTAACTCACTATGTGCCTTCATATCAACCCTCGTGGATAGGGTTTTATAAGCCATCACGTCCAATGATCACAGATGGTATTTAATGAGAGTAACTGTGTCAAAGCTTGGTCTTCCTGACTTCATACAAAAGAGTGCTTCGCATGTACTTACTTGTCGGGAGAGAGCACACTGTACACAAATGTGTCAAGATGAAGATAAAAATTCACAATTCAAATAGCAAATAACCTCAGGATTATTTTGGCTAGGTAAGAGACGATAATCTAAGCCAAACAAGCTAAAATTACTATTCGCGCTTTCTCCCCCAAGCGCAGTACACTTAAATAAATACGCAAATTTATTCTAGATAAAATTGTTATCAGTAATCCATCAGATGTGTTTGCTTTATTTATATTTGACATGGAATTTTGAATTGCTGTCATTAAATTGACAAAACCAAACAAACAAAGAACAGTTGGTATTACCACAATTATTGTCGCAGATAGTTCGTTAGGGGTTTTTACTGATTACTTTTCTTCTAGAATTTGTTTTCAAATATTTTATTTTTAGGACACTTTATTGTCAGTGGGCTCGGTTAATTGGATTGAAAAGTACGGACAACAATAACATTAGCGATAATATAACAAAATGAAAAGCAAGCAGAAAATAAGAAAACACGATGCGCACATAATCGCAACTTTGCCTAGTTTTCATATCGTCTACTTTATAAGGCAAAGGGTACATTAGGCTTGTGAAAGTGAATGTAACAGCTTCAAGAGCTATTTGGATTTTATAATATATATATATATATATATAAAAAGAAAAGTCAATATAGAGGAGTATGGAATGCAACCAAGCTCGAAGTTTTTAAATCAAAAACTTTATAATTATTCGATTCTGCATACATTGGAAGATGAGCTTACCTTTATAAGAATTTTAAATTAATTCGATTCAGGTCTGATATCTCAGTGGCTGCCAATGGGAGCTTACTAAAGTAACTCCAAATGTGATATTGTTCATACAGGGCAACTGAAAGTCGTCTAGTTCTTCTTTTGGATAAATACAAAGAATTGTAGGCAAGCCGGGAGGGGTATAGGGCGTCTTATGGGACGATTAACGGTGAGGAAGGTGGCAAACGGAAATGTACACAAAATTTATGACCGATAGTTTCTTTTTTTTTTTTGTGTTTATTGTGATGTGGCCAGTGGTCGTTGGCTTCTTTGCGAAAGACTTGACAAGGCTACCTCTATCGCTGCTGTGCTGCAGTCGGGGCTAAAGCTTCTGTTTGTCTTTCTTTTGGTGCGTTTGTGTATGTGTGTTTGCCGAGGATTGAGCAACAAGTGGTCAAGAGCTGGGGGCAACATCAATCGAAAGAATACAACATCAAGACAAACAAAACAATTGCCATGTTTTCTAATCACATTAGCGCTCTGTGTAGGTGTTCCTGGGGAGGGTGGGGTCAGTGGTGTTTGATGAGGCCTTACTGGTTTTCACTCCGGCTAATTATGCTACTGGGTAAATATTTATGCAGCCATTGTTTAAGGCTTGCTCAGGCCCTGAACAGTACTTGTCGCCTCCCAAGTTTCACCAAGATTCTTCAAGTATTACATAACGATTTATGATGCCTCCGATTCAGGGTCGTCTTTTTGAATTCTGAAAGCCTGACTTATGGAAAGACTGCAACTACCAGGTGCAATGAAATCAATGAATAGCTCATTAGGCCAAAGATATAAAATTGGAAATCTTTTTTGTTCTTTTCAATAGTTTTCATCATTTTTTTTTACCCTAAAGCCCGGGGCCAGAGTGTGTGTTTGATGGCTTCCGTTACTCATTCTGTTGAGTCGATGGGGGAACGGAAGTATGTCTAGGTCATTTTATTTTTCATAGCTTGCCGCCCTTACTCAGCCGACTGCAGAAAACAAAGTAGAAAACAAAAAGGCACACACCTAGAAAATCTAAAAATTGTCTTAATCTATTTTGGTACACTTCTGAAGAGTGGCAGTGTGTTTTTGTGCCTTTTCTATCATTCTATCTGTCTGCTGGGACTGCCACTTTTTTTTTGGCTTCGACGACAAAAAAAAAAAAAAAAACAAAACTATGCAATTTACATTTTGCCAAAGTATGCCAAGATTTCTGGCCGGGTAGGTGAAGTGCAGAAGGATGGGCTGGCGATCTATGAACTAACTGTAATTCGGGGCACTCTGATTTACCCATCAGCAACGACAGAGTGGAGTCTTCAAGTGTCGACAGTCTCTTTGTGGGCAGGGTCAGAGCTATTCACAGCCATGAGTGTCGGTTTCGGTTTCGGTTAACTTGAAACACCCCCGCCGTAACAGCAGCTACAAAAATTTATAAAATCAGTTAAAAACTTGTTTCCGTTCGTTTGGTCAGTCCAACTTACCTTGGCTTTGTTTTATACGATGTGCTGTAGTTGTTGTGGCTTGTTGTTGCCAGGTATTTTTTATTTTCTGAGCTAATATTTTTCTTTTAAATCCGTAATATTCAATGCACGCTCATTAATGCGCTACTCAAAGAGTTCATTCCATAAAATCAAGCCAACCAATCTACGCGCCTCTGAATTACAGGGTAGCGTGTTTACATTTCGTATACTGAATCTACTCAGCTCAGCTGTTTCAGTTTAGTGAGTGCGGTTATTTGAAAAAGAAGAGCGAGAGAGAGAGAGAGAGAGAAAGAGAGAGCAACAGATTGTGGAGAGAGAGTAAGTGTTGGAGAGCTAGCAAGTTTCCAAACAGGTGAGAGAGAGGGAGAGCGAGCTAGCCAGTTAACTGTATATTTTGTGTATGCCATGAGCGGTGTTCATTGAGAGTGAGAAAATAAAACGAGTTGAGCAGCGACTAAATGAAAAGCTAAAAGCTGGCGTACACCAACAGTGCGTCTCGGCTTTTTTGTCAATTGACTGAGCAGAAGCAGTAAGGGCAACAACAACACTCAATGTGCCATCACGTAGAAAAGTCGTAAAGCAAACAGCAGAAGCCAAAGCTAAGCTTACGACATGCTCGGTGCTGTTGCCGTTGCCGTTGCTGTTGCTGCCGCTATCTGCCAGCCTGCAAATTCTGCTGAGGCCTCACTGTAACTCTCTGCATTGTCGTTTCTGTCGGCGGGGCACTGCCAACAAAACTCATAGGCCGCTGCTCGCACAGTTGTTATCGGAATTCGCTGCTGCTGTCATGTCAGAGCTGTAGCCGCGCACGGTTGTGGGTGAGTCTGGATCTTGGTCTCTTCGCTGTTGCTTCTTCGATTTTGTACTGTAGTTTCATTTTTTCTCGCCGTCCGTCCATCTATTCACCGTCGTGGTGACAGTGGAATCGTGTGCGGCGCGCGCGCTTCTCTTCTACGCAAACACACACACACACACAAACACATCTAATACAGTCCGACCAATATTTAGACTCTCTTGACATATAAAAATATACAAGCATACATATACCTATATTTGTCTATATGTATATAGTAAATATATAAAAAGAAATGTGCATAAATAAATTTGCGTTTAGCTATTTTGGTTGTTCAAATTAAATAACCAAATAATATGGCTTCAAGTGTCTACAAATATATAAAGTTTGATTGACGATTTGTTTTGAAACATAAAGGCTTTCTGGCAAGTCCAAATTGTCTTAAGTAATTGAAAAGAAAAGCATTCGAACAAATAATAAAAAATATTTAGTGTAACTCAATTCAATACTCAAGTTCATGGCTGAAGTGTGTGTGAAATTGTTGTGCTTGCATATTATTTGACGAAACCAACAACAACAACAACAACAACAATCACGAAAATCGCGACGACAACAAAAATTTTCTATTTTCAAGCGAAATTTGTATTTGTGTCAACTTGTTCGCCGAGCGAGAGAGTGTTTTTGTTTTCTAAATTTCTAATCTATTAAGAAATTTTCTACTATCTTCCGGTTGATCTGGCTTATGGATTTGTGTACTTCGGGCTTTCCAGATTTCTCCTGGTCACTAGAGAAACCTCCCGTTATCTCTTATCACTCGTGTAGCCAAGTGTTTTACACTAACTAGTTACCAGGTTCTTCACGCAATCGACACAGGCACTCCACCTCAACTAATTATCGCACTTGTACCCCGAGAATTACACACAATTTTATCGCAATTCATATTTTCCAAGTTGTGTTCAGACAAGCGTTCCTTGTCGTTGCGAACATCTATAACTGGGATCTTGTCTGATTTGTATATGTACCGTATCTCGCTATCTGATCTTCCGCTCGTCAGGGAGCGATAATTTTTGCTTTGATAAGCGTCTTTATTTGGGTGCAATGATACTTCTGATACGAGCAGCCCTGGGCCTTTTTGCACACCCCATTAAAATAATCTATCTTATCAGCCTTGGCTTTGTCCAACCAACCGATCAAGCGATCTTCCGACCGATGCAACGACAATGAGCACGTTGATCTTTTGGCGGGCGGTCAACGCGAAAACTGGTCAATTGGGTAAACGTTCGCTTGACATTGACAGTACGTACAATTGACCGTTGGGGAGGGGGCCCAAATTAATCCTAACTTTGGTTTCGCTCAAAATTAAAGGCCTCGCTTTTTCGAACAGTTTTCACTTGGCTCGTTTGGCAAATTGCCTGTTAATCGCTCGCTCATGTTGCTTTAAAAAAAAAAAAAATAATAATAATAGAAAAAAACCGTGTATATGTAAATGCTGCCATTTTTATAAAGTAAACAAAATGCAACCGCAGTATGACGCAGTTATAATATAAACCCAACAGTGCAATTACAATAACAACAACAACGGCATTCAGTCAAGTGCATAAATTATTATCATATTTTTAATTGTTCCAATGCAAAGTTTTATTAAATCAAAATTTCTTTTTAATAAAGCGGAAATACTCAGCAAAAAAACAAAGAAAAGAAAGAGTGCATAGAAAACAAATGAAATTTATTATTTATACAAACTACTCTATAAATATTTTCAAAGTGCTCCCTCATTATAAATACTTCAACTACTTGGAGAAAACGCATAATTAAAAACTGAAAGAGGAGTGATAATTGAATTTCAATCGGAAAGTAAAAGCCAAAATAAAGTCAACATCAGCGAGATTGTGGTTGGGGTAAGTGGATGACTCATTTATTAATTAAAACATTTTCCTTTTTAATGGGTAAATTAGTCGGGTCTAATAGACCAAATAATAATTATTATTCGCGGCTATCAAGTCCATCCAAATTATCTAAATGATTTGGCTTCCCGGAAAAGAATCAAAATAAATAGGAACATCGCACTCGACAAGCCCAATCGAATCGACTAGTGGGCGTTCCGGGGGCTAAAAATCAATAGGTGAGCTCAAAGGCCCTCTTCCATAGTTTTGGCATTTTTTTACGGCGACCACCCTCGGTTCGCTTGGGAAGGTTTTCATTAACAACAGCTGATTGCACAAGGCGTCTCCATCGCCATCAAATAAGAAATTGCCACCCCCGCCTAACCTTGGCAAGCCCCGTAATTGCTGTTACTCTTATGGGGCGTGGGTAGTCTACGACTGGGAGTGCCACCGCATCTTGTTGCACATTGGCTAAGCCCTTGGATTTACTAGTCACTCCAGTCGATGTATAGCTGCCATTGAGCTACAAGGTTGCCATACGTTGGGTTCTGGCTTTTGACAAAATAATAGGTCTTCAAATTGGTATCCCAGTTCTAAACTTGGAGATTAGAGATTTCTGCAGTTAGAGACACTTTTGGTCTGAATTTATAAATTTTAATAAACTTAACAGATTCGAGACGACAGTACCTAAAGCATCTGGATAGCTGAAAGAACAGAATTTATTTATTAAATTTAAAACAATTCTTGTGAAGGTTACAATAGTTGTTTTTTTTTTTTTTTATTGGGCTCCATGCCAACAATAACAAAAACAAATTATTTGTCGGCTTGTTTTATATGTGCGGCTCATGCGTGTCCTCATCGAGCTGCTCTCTCCGAACTTTTCTCTCTCTTTTGGCTCTCCCTTATCAAAATGCTCTCTTCCTGCGCTCTCCACGCTCTCCGGAACACCCACGTGGCCTGAAACTCAGCTGAGTTGCACTTTGACTTTCGATGCTTGGCCTCAGGGGAGCAATCCAAAAAGAAGCTTTGCTGGCAGCTTTTTGATTTTTTTGTGGAGCTTTTTTCCAGGGCTGTCGTAAGCACATAAATATTCCTATTAGAGTGCTAACTTGTTTCAGCTAGTAAAGAGCTACCTGTTGCTTTTTAGAAAGTTCAGAGGGCTTTATTGTTTTGCCAAGAAAGAAGCCAATCTGTGAAATGTATGCAAATATTTTGATAAAGTAACGTTATGGGCAGCTGTTGTTTTTCAAATGGACACATTAAGGAATTTATGTTTTAATCTTCTTAGAACCGTTTGCTCTATCCACTAATTGTGGGTTTTTTTTTTGGCCTGGACTGGGCTGAAAAAAAACATTTGGTGGGTTTTTCGAAAATTAGCACGACTCGATTTGATTTCTTTTTTTTTCAATTTTGCCAATTACAATTACACTTTCACTTGACTGATTGTTCTGTGGTAAAAGGAAAAGAGTGTACGATCTCTTTATAAGGGGGAATCTGTTTATAAGCAAAACAAAAACAGAAAATTCTCATCTAAAAACACAAACAAAATTCTACTTCAATTAGTGTAACTGACCTATGCCATTTTTCCCATTTTATGTTGGTTGGGTGTGTTGGTGTGTGTGTGTGTGTGTGTGTGTGTGGGTCTGCTTGTCTATTTAACTGCCTGCCTTGAAACATTAATCAGCACGTTTTCATACTTTTTGCTTTGTTTCTCTGTTTGGCGCTTTCGGCTGCGCGGCAACTTCGAGTCTACTGATTGAATGGGCGAGTCAGAAGCAGTGGAATTCCCTCTCAAAGGCGGGGAATAACATTTGTTTGCTCTATAAAATTTGTATAAACATACTGTAAGCCATTAAGCTGTATACGAAAATGTCTTGTTTATTGTTTAATTCTTTTTTAATACGCCCCACAAACAAAAAAATAAATATATATAAAAAAAAAAAAAATATAAAAAAACATGAAAAATGCTTCAAACGTGAGGTTTGTCATGATACTATTGTTTTTGCTATTGTTTTCTTTTTTGTTATTTTTTCTATACAAGTTTTTTTTGTTTTGCTTTTCGAATATGCTTTGAGGTCAGGCCAAATCAATAAATTCGAGTTAGCAAAATCTCAGATGAATTGCTGCGAGTTTTAGTATATTTAGCATTTAAATAATTGATTATTTTGTAAGATTTGTCAAAAAGAAATCATATAATAATCACGACACCTCAGCATTTTTTCAGTTTTATGGTTTTCACTCTTTCGAGCTTCGTATGCTCTCTTGACTTGCAAATAAAATTTAGTTCAAAAAAGTAACTGTTCTTTTTTTTTTTTTTTTTGCCTATCAATCCAGAATTACCCAGAGCTCTTGCTTTCGGGCAGTAAAAAATGCTTTGCTCAAAATTGTTATTTTTATTGTTTATTTTTTGTAAGCAGTTTTCAGCTTACACTTCAATTTTTTTAAATCTTTTTTTTAGTTCTTTTACTTAGACATTTAATAATAAAAAATGTTAAGGTTGTCCCAACGTCCCAAAGTTTCCTCTTTATTTACATAGGCTTTGCATAGGTGGCGCTTTAAGGCGTTAGTATAACTGTGCGCTTTCAAAGTTTCGCTAAAAAAGCTTAGTTATCAGAGTTCCCCAAAGCTTTCAGGACAACCACCTGTGGCTCATTGAATCGAAGACAAAAAGAAAAGGTCTTGGGAGTACCTTGGGATTCTAATGTATTGTTTATAGGTCTTTAAATTAAACTGGCTGATAAGGTAGACGATAAATTAAGGGTTAAAGTACAATGAAATAAATTCGTGGGAATTAATAGAACTTAAATTTGCTTAGTATTTATGTGATATATAAATGGACATTGATACAATAAGATTTATAGTATGACGTACTGTAGTAGTTTATTTTTAGATAATTGATAAAATTGAAATGCTTAAAATTGTGAAATGGAACTCAAAAGTAGAACAACACATAAAAGGGGCCATCTAATTATATATACATATATTATTCCAGCTTATTATTGTTGCATTCTCATACATGTATATCGTTTTCTTTTGTATCAGAGATTCATAAATACATTCAGCTATGTGGAAATTCCCAACCGCAAACTTTATACTCCTATTTTACGCCCGGCTAAGCCGTTAAAATGCACCTATTTCTAAATTCATATGGTAATTAATTAATAATAAAGAAAAAAAAAAAAAAAAAACAATGAATCGAGTGCTTAGAATATATTTTCCGATTTGTTCAGTATTGTTTTAGAACATAAAAAAAAAAAAATGAAAAGAATATGAAGCTGTATGAGCATTTCATATAAGAAGATGCTCCGAAACGTGCCTTGTCAAACCGAAGCCGAATTCAAACTGCTGAACAATTTATCACCCAATCCTGCTTGTATTCAAATTTTAACTGCAAGTTGCGCAAATGTCACGTTTACATAACGGAGTTGACGCTGAAAATTGTGATGGCCCGTACTCGTGCCTGTGTCTCTGCCTGTGACGATGCCTGTGACGATGCCTGTGTCCGTGCTTGGTTTTTAATAATAACAAACTCAACAGAAATTACTTACACATGCAAACATGCCAACTACAGCAACAACAATAACAACAACAATTACAAAAGCCATAATAATGAACAAAAGGTAAAGACGAAATTGCCTTATTTCACTCGCCGCGTTTTTCGCTGCTAGTCGGTTTGCCTGCTGCTCTTTTCTCTGTCCGATTGTCAGTCGGCTGCTCAGCTTAAAAATGCGCACAAATTTGACAGAGCAGGAAATAAAAATAAAGTATGCAAGCAAAAAAATAAGTCTTCGCGTATAAAGCAAATCAAATAAATGAATAGCATGACATCAACGAAAAACACAAAAGCAAACACACAAAAAATCAGCAATAAAATAATAAAATGTGAGCCCCGCAAAAACGTGCGACAAAAACGCTGATATACATTTTAATGAGTCTTCTAGAGCCTCCTAAAGTCGGGCACATTTTTTGTTGAAACTATAACAATTTGGTTTTTGTTTTTCTCAATTTTTTTTTTCTAGGCCTCTGAGCTTTAAAATGTGTAATATATTCATGAAAAATGGGCCTGAGTCGAGGTTCTCTATTGTACCTTTTGCGTTCGTCTCTTGTCCTGAGACCCTTTAGATTGGTCAGTATCTAGAATAGGTGTAGTACCGGAGTGGTTCTAGAGTAGTCAAAGGGAAATTTTGTATACTAATTTCAGAGCAGACCGGACCGTACTAAGGAATATCTCTGACATATACAGCCAAATCCATTTAGATCTTTGAAAAACTTATTTAAAGAGACAATTGTTATCTGAGCTTCAAACTCCTATTTCATATAACTATACTAGGGATCCAAATCGGTTTTAGGACTGACCCGGGCATTTTTGAATTAAGGTCGACATTTGGTAGGAATATTTATTTTAATTTCCATTATATTATTATATATGAGATTTCTCAATTAATTGAGATGTAAGAACTATTCTACTATGCTACCGTATCGAGAAGCCTATCTAAATTGGATCTTAAGAATTTCAAAGTTACAACATGTGTTCCTGAAAAATAGGCCATTCAATTGGGTTCCTATACATTTCAAATGCAATAACGAAATTAAGTCAGAAATTACTAATTGAATTAAAAAAAAAGAAACTTTAGATAAATAGAAAATTAGACTCTGTTATACAGATGTTGGTTGAAGGTCATTTAATTAGTCATTTTTGTATTGTACACACACTTGCTTGCTTATATTTAAATTATTTTGTTCTAATTTTTATTATTTTTTATTTCTAAAAAAAAACTGTAGTTGTAAGAATGTCGACCGGCCCTGATGAAAACCGTTTCGTTCTTGATTGCATTGAAAAAGTAAATGGAAATGCGTAAATTTACTGATTGTGGTACCGATCGGAGCACTGTATCAGCTATATTTCGAAATTGGTTTTAAGAATATATCATAGGCAGATTATTTTAAATATTTGCTATTGGCTAAGAGTCTTTTTAGAGAAACTATTTCATCGGCTTAAAGTATCTTTTAGGCACTTCTAAATAAATATTAAATTAGATTATTTGACTTAATTTAATTCATTTAATATGCAAAAAATATTGGAGGGGGAGTTTCCTTAGTGAAACTTTTTCACGCTTTTTGTTTTGCGCGTCTTTATGGACAGACAATGCAGAGGCGAACGAAAACCCCAAAGTGTGTCAATGAAATTTGCATTGCATTAAACTGCAATAGTCTCACATAATATAGTATTTTGTTGCTGTTGTTGTTGCATCGTCTTTTTTATGACTCACGAACTTGTTTTGGCTCGAAATAAGCATTTGCAGTCGAGTCCGCCGCCGGCTTTTTAACAAACTCCAAGCTTGAACTCCCAGACAATTTCAAATCTACCCAGCCCAACCGAATTATCTGGCCCGTTCCATTTCCCTTGGCTCTTGTGGCTCTTTTAGTTTGGCTATTGACAAAGTTTTTGTTTTTGTGCCATAACCAACAATACAACTCGGTTTGTGCTCAGTTTCTGCTTCCAAGGCTTCGGCTTGGAGAAGTTTCTGCTTTCGGTTTTGTTTTTTAATAATTAGCTACGCCCAAATGGTTAATTTGTAGCCGAGATTGTTAGTTTTAAATAGTAATAAAAATAAAACAACTTTGAAACAAGTCTGACTTCTTTCTATCGTATACCATTTCGTTTGATGGAATCAAACATTCTTAAGCATTCGAAACATTTACAGATTCTTAATTAGCATGCAGAGCAGAATCGCCACACATTCAGGAAGTCTTAGCACATGCCACAAACACAGAATGTCTGGGATTTATAAGTTTCCAAGTTATTTGTATGCATTAACATGTTACCTCTGGTATAACCCAAGTTTTGTAATCTTAAATGCTGCAAATGCCTGGAGTAGGGGAATGGAACAGACAAGCTCTATTGTTGCAGTGGCTCGTTCCCAGGCATGCTTAAAAAATATAGTAGATTTTTCGCCATATTCCCTCAAGTTCTGCATCTTTTCCCACGTTTCCGCCCTGAATAAAAGCGTTTTATGAACTATACAAACTATTTAAGAAGACAAACGAGTACCTTTAAATGTCTAAGCACTTCCAAAGATGACCCTGCTATTAGGAGCGACTCTACGAGGCCAGGGACCAAACGTCATTATAATCCACAGCTAAAAAAAAAAAAAATAACTACAGAAAATGGAAAATAATAAAAATAGTCATCATCGGTGCCATATCAGTACAATATGTGATAAATGAGATTTAATAGGCTCAAAGCAGAAGTGAAAATCATAGACAGTAATTCTGTTTTGTTTGCCATCTCATTTCAACAGCTTCACTGCTTGGCTTAATGTGCCTCTGCCTCTTGACATTCAAATCCTCAGATCTCGTGGTGACCACAACTTCCATTCTTGCTCGTGTAAGTTTGTGTCTCTTAAGCGCAACACTTGGCTTTATGCTTGTGTGAATTTGTTAGTCGATGAATATCGCTTAACCTAATGAAGCGCATTAAGCGCGGCGCTGCCAGCCCCGAAATGTGTAACTTTAAGATTCTTATTCAACATATGTGTTGTATTCATAAGTAACTATAGGTTCTGCACTCATATCACTTTCTCGCTGTCGCATTCTGCAAAGATGGGAAAGGTTATGATGGCTATAAAACTTATGTCACTTGCTTAGAGACACGGCTTATTAAAATGCTTTTATATTCGCATTTGGTAGTGAAGAAAGTTGCAGTAGTCTGCTTAGATACACTTAAGATATGTGTGTGTCTTTTTACGCCTTGGCAATCAAGGCCAATATGGTAAGTGTAATGGGCTCAACCATTTTGAACTGTGTTACGCTTTCCAGAACATGACTCTAGATATTTTTGTTAGTTATCTAGTGGAAGCTTTCATTATTCCGAGTAAAAGTCTTAGCACTTTAAAAATTTCTCGTCAGCTTTCTTAACATTTTTTGGGGCATAATGAAGACATTTGATCATTTTGGAAATTAAATGAAAAAGTGGGGATCCAGAGAAGGCAGCATTGCCAGAATCTAGCGACCCACTAAACTGTGTCAAAAAAAAGAAAAGAAAAACAATTCGCACAGTTGCGACCTAGACTATACCAGAAAGGGGGGCAATAAACGGAGGCAGTCGCAAATGTGTAAGAACAAGAAGCAGCTGCCACGGTAGCGCAGTTATACCGCACAACTGAAAAAGGTTAAAAAAAAGAAATATATATATATATATATATATATAATGCGGAAATGTGGAGAGCAGCTTAACAAATCGGCAGAGTCGACCAGCGACAAAACCCCAACCGAAACAGTTTTGATTGCTTCTTTCTCTTTCTGGCATATTCTGTGTGGTTTTCAGTGAAAGGGGCGCCTCTAACAAAAAAGGCATTCGAGAAGAAAACCAAAAAGAAAATAAAGAATACCATAATTAAATCTTATAGAATGTGACTGTGCGACTACCAAAAAGAGAAAAAGACTATGGTCTTATTGGGGTGCCGAAAACTTCAGACTCTTTTCCAAGGTTTCCTGCTTTAAGTGATACCATAAGATAGAGCCAGTTTAGGTTAATACTATAGTTATAGCAGTCTGATTAAAAGGCCGCATATCAAGTTTTTATAAATTTCGAAGAATATATAGCTAAAGATAGACGGGCGGACTTGGCTTAAATGGTTTGTCTACGGATATTGACCAATTCTGAGCTAATCTTTGGGGGTCTACGGTGTCTGCTTTAGTCCGTCACCAGCAACAAAGCAAATTGAATACACTTAATCTCTTCGAAAAGAGTACAGAAAACTGAAAATTTCGGTACTGTTTAAAAAGTGCGGCCAGTACAGAAACGCATTTCTAAGTTGCCCAAGAACAACAACAACGACAACGGTAAACGAAAAAAAAAAAAAATTGGTTACGCTTGAGGTAACTCAAAAGGTTTACTGTTCTTTTTGTAAGTGTATTGGACTCTGTGTGTTTTTGAGTTTTTTGGTAAATTTATTTTTAACTGCAGTGGCAGCAAAGCACAAACAAGCCCACAAAAAAAAGAGCACAACGAACCGCAACTAAGCTCCAAGTGTTTTTAGGCCTTCAAAAAGTATTATTACATTTTTTTTTAAATTCATTTTTTTAAACTGGGACGTCTGGAGGCTAACGGATTACCCATATAAGAATTGTCCAGATCCTCTTACCTGGAGATATAACTGTCTTGTTCAATTAGTTAGTTCTGAAAGTTTTTTGTGAAATTGAACCAAATTGTAATTTTTTTTGTAATTTAACTGAGGCTACTGTTGTGCTTGATTGATTTTGTTTGTTTTGCTGTTCGCTGTTTTCTATTTGTATAGAGTTTAATTAGTTTAAAGATGCTCTGAACAATTTAAGATACTCTATATTTTAGCTGACATACTTTGGGGAAGTATGATTCAGCAGTCGGATTGGTCCGGTCAATCGCGTTAAAATTTGTGTTTCAAATTTCGTTTGGCTTGGGCTACAGTATTTTAGGAGTCCGCGTTGTGTTTTGGAGGTATTTATATGAGAAGTTTTTTAACTTTAAAGATTTGATAATTTACATAGTAAGAGCATATAAAAATGTGTGTGCTTGGCTTAGAATATTATTGAATATAATATTGCTCTCTACTTTTTCACTAATGATACACCGCTCTCAGGTAAAGCTGTCAAAACAGTTTGAAATGGTTGAAAGTGTGATTTGGTTTTGCTGGTTCAGCTCAGTTTGATTTTGCTTGGTTGGTTGGTTGGTTGACTATTGGATGGTCGTTTTTGTGGTTGCCAAATCCAATTTGATGCAAGATCAAATCTGACTAACCGCAGCTGTTTCAAGCATACATTAGCATTTAATTAAATTCTAGGATAGCTTAAAAAATGGGTTACTTTTTGAACTGGCAGTCCGCTAACTTTTTCTTGTCACACTTATTAATATTTGAGCAATATGAACTCCTGAGTCACAATGATTTTTTGCTTGGCATACTAAATGATTTGAATCATTTATGAGCTAATTGAAGTTGAACTCTTTCAAATTTAACAAATTTGAAAGGTCAAATCGGGTGCAGACGAGTTTGATATACCCTACATTTGTAGGGGCTATACTATATAGTTAAAATATGATATAGCTATTTGATTTCATTTAGATGGTACCCTAAAAGTCAACTTATTTTAAATATGATTAAAATAACTTATAATCAAAGCAATTGCGGCTTTCGTACTTTTGATCAGCCCCATGGGAGCTATATGATGTAGTAGTCCATTCAGGGTGAAACTTTAGACTGCTGTTAAGTATATAAGAACCTAAAATTGTTTGCAAAACCATATTAAACAAATAATTTTTGACCTATAAGGTTTTCATTGTATTTGAACTAATTGTGATTTTATGTTTCTTATTCCGAATCTCAGTCTATATCTGATAATAAGGCATTCATACCAATGGATAGATCGATTTCTCTAGTCACCCTGATCATACTTTAACTTTGTGAATTTTTCGACATATCATTCTCTATGTTACATAAATTTCACAAACTTAATATAATCTTGTACCCTAAGTTACTTCTGAGCTTGAAACTATTAAAGTATATGAATTCTTTCGGAATATGATCATGGTGTGACCTAACATTTAAATAAAACATATTCGATCCACCGGCTAAACTTGTTTTGATGTAGCTAGACTGTTGTGATTCCCCTTTGGCTTGATTTTAAACATACAAGGTCTTATTAAGTAAATAAATTTATATTATAATAAATGAAGAGGAACTCTAAACTCGGTCGCGTTAGAATTTTGGATCCCTTGTACATAGTAGATGGACTGAAAAGGAAAAGGTGAAAACACTGGCTTGATGGTACCGATGATATTCTACATTTTCATTAAACCTCAAGTTCCAATAATATTTTTTAACAATATAAGAAATTCACCAACGTTTCTTATTTAAATTCATTTTAATATTTCACTTATTTAGTGCAAACTGCTGTCCTAAATTAATTAAGATAATTAGGTAATTTAAATTCTCTAGGCTTCAATAATATATTTAATTCCAAAGTGTTTATATTTATTTTCATGTGGCATGGGAACATGCGATATTAAAATACCCTAAAGACAGGTCGATATAGACCAGAAATTAAAATAAACGCATGCTTGCTTGACGCTTTTTAGGAATTCAAGTTCTAATAAAATAAAAACAATCTGCAAATTATAATAACATAACAAGAACATTAAATTTAGTAATAATTTGTATTTGAGAGTATGGGAAAGGCATTCTCTTTTCATTTTCTGCATATTTAGAATAATTTAAAGCATAAAATTTCAGTGGGTAATTAGTTGATATATATTTTTTGAGCTTTTAATAATATATTTAAATTCCGAAAACAAGCCGCTTCCTAAATACCCTACAAGCCTGGCAGATATAGAATATGGGTAAAATAAACACGCCATCTATAGGTCACTTGCTCATGCGACCCAAATTTAAAATGTCTGAGAAAATAATTTTCCCCAAAATCTTAGCCATAAATATTCGAAATAATAAGATAAGTGTTGCAGCCCTTTCCGTGATTCGAAATACAATTTTTGGTAAAGAGTAAAGCATAATTTTCGTTGAATATCAAATATATAGTTTCTGTTGTTGTATCCAACTTTATGCACATGCCTCACTTGAAAGCTAACCGTAAATTAATTTGATGCGCGGCATCCAAATTGAATATCGATCGGAATGGGAAAATGAACTTTTCATTTTTCTGTTTGGCTTTTGTTTATATTACGATATATTTCATTTGAAACCAATTTATCCAAGTTTATGCAAATGGAGGCTCTTTTCAATGTTATTCTAGCAAATCAAATTAAATATTTTGCCTTTCCTCTCTTCTGACCGCTCTTCCGTCCAAAACTAAGTACAAACAGCACAGATGTGTGTGTTCATTTTCGAGAGCTCTATAAAAATAGCTGCCTATTTATAATGCTCCACTGCCCTAGCCGGATTGTGTCATCTTGTTGCTGTAAAATAATAACGTATTCTCTGTATACTAAAATATTTTTTTCTTTGGCATAGTTCAAAATTTAATGTACAACCAAAATTTGTTGGGCTCAAAATTAAATTTGTTGTTTACTTTTAATTATCAAACCGCAACTGATAGCTCACGTTCAGTGGTTTTGCTACATTGCGTTCGCTGGAGTGTTGTTGCTGTTTTTGTTTTTGTTTTTTTTTTCACGACTACTGCTTGATGGACTGACTAGCATGCTGTTTATCAATTTTCAATATTGACCTTTTGCCAGT
Source organism: Scaptodrosophila latifasciaeformis (assembly GCA_037075145.1). Taxonomy (NCBI): domain Eukaryota; kingdom Metazoa; phylum Arthropoda; class Insecta; order Diptera; family Drosophilidae; genus Scaptodrosophila; species Scaptodrosophila latifasciaeformis. Next base: position 1,163,633 of record JBAMCM010000019.1, read on the forward strand.
TCCCGCTCAGCTTTTTACCCACATACTCGCAACTGGCACGCTGCCTCCCGCCTGGCACCGCTGGTACATATTTGCATACACGTATTTGTAAATTTGTACAAATAATATTGTTTCTTATATATATATATATATATATATATTTTTTTTTTGTTTATGTAAGCTAATTTAAATATTATCAGAGCAGCACTTTTGCTGTGTGTACTTTGCATTGACACCTTGGCCGTTGGGAGCGTTTTGGCTTAATAGAATGTGTTGCCACGTTTTTTGTGGACTTGAACCGTTGCTTGCTGACTAGCAGTCTGACTGGGAAGAAAGTATTTTGGTTGGTTATCTTTTGGGTGCCAAAGTTCAGAGACTTTATTTTGAAATAAAAATTAAATTGACAAAAAAATAAAGCAAAAAAAAAAACTTCTTTTAAAGGCTGAAATAGGTATAGTCTCGCTGAAATTTTGGATTTGAATTCCTTACTTTTACTAACGATCGAATATCAGGGAGATTGGCTTATAAAGCATAGAAAAATTTCAACACACACATCATAATCATAATAATGTTGATGCAAAAGACTATAAATTTTTGAAATTTTTTTATAAACACGCCAATCATCAAATTTCATGAAGATTGTCTAATTCAAAATAATAAAACAAAAAGACTTTTTCTTATTCGTATAATTTTAGTTATCTTGACTATTTCTTGAATGCTTTAAATAATAAAATAATTATTGTTTATTAATTGTGTCGCAATATTTTTCAAAGAATTCGATAATTTTTTAGCGGAAGTCGAAATAAAAAATTCATAATTTTAATGTAAATGTGAATAAATAAATTTTTTATTAATGTTTTGGTATTCTCTAAAATCGACGTTACGGTGTGGGGTGGCGTAGGCACTTCAGCTAATTGAATTGCGAAAGTCGGGGAAGGAGTTAAGTAGAATGAAAGAATTAAAATAAAATAAATAATTATCTCTCATTTATAAGATATTCAAATGAACACATCATAAAATGATTGTTTGGCAATGGTTTGATGAGAATATAAATCCCACAATTAAACAGACTCCCAGTCTGCTTTCTGTACGACCCGGCGGCATTATTGTTTGGCCCAGATTATTGTGCAATTGCAAAAAGGCAAAGCGCACTTAACCCAATTAGCTTGCCAAACGCCGATAAAATAATTTCATTTAATTTCATTTCATTTAATTGCAATTCAATTGGCCCCAGCTTGGACAGAACGACTTCAGAGACGGCCTGGCGGCATGACGGCTTCAACAGAGACGATCACAAAGCGAATTGAAGCGAAGGCGCGCAGAGCGTACTAATCATGTTACCCGATTCAACTCATACTGCCAGTCCCCTCGCTACAGCCAGCCCCACCAACAGCGTGCAGAACTAGACAATGTGCCGGGTGCTGGCTCATTGCTCTGTGGATTGGCAGGCTTGTTGATGTTGCTTCTGTTGTTGTTGTTGTTGTTCTTTTTAATTTCCTTTTCATGCAGTTTGTTTTTGCTAGAGATTTTGCTGGCTTTGAATAGGTTCTGCCGCTGCCACTGTCGCTGTCTTAGCAGCTTCTGTTTCTGCATTCGCTTTGGCTTTTCTGCCCTCTTCCTTTTCATTCCGACGTGCTTTCTAATGACTTGCGCTTCAATGAAAGTTCAATTAGTGTGTGCACATAGAGAAAGTTTTCGCTACCCCAGAGAATGAGCCGCAGTGAGAGTGACACAAGCCCACCCAGCCGATGGCGATGGCGAGGGCAAAGAAGCGAGCTTGTCAATATTTGGACTCGCCCGAGTCTGGTAAATTTGGTCAATCGAATGTATTCAAAGGACAAGTGGCTACAATATTGTAAATATGATGCCCGGTACAATATCATTAAAATGCAGACAAAAATAAATAATACAGACATCACTTAGACAGCGAACTGTGAAGGGTTTTGTTTTTCTTGGTCTGTTTTTGAAAATTTCTTCTTATTTTATTCCCTTTACCCGAGGGATACATTTTGAGTTTGACTGGCCTTCCGTTACCTCTGTTCTTGATTCAATCATACTGAACCGAACTACCACAACCAAATTTCGACCTTCGTCTCTCTGGTGAATCCTCTGTTCAGCCCAGAAAACATAAGCGGATTCTGTGGGTCTTCATTATTTACAGCAAGAAAATGGGGCGAAGAAAGAGAATTTTTCCCTTTTGGTTTTCATTTTCTTTTCACAATTCTCTACTCGTGCATACTTAAATTAAAATTGCTTAGTTATTTCAGTTGTGCCGCCACATTTTTTTACTAAAAGTAATTTCTTTTGCCCATTCCGGCGATTTTAATTTGTTTGCCAAAGTGTTAACCATTTTTTTTAGCTCAGAATTTTTCATATTTCCAAAAATGTGAAATAAACAAACAAAGGCAATATGAATCTGATTGCATTCATTGGGAGTATTGTCTACTTGTTTATTTATATTTTTTGGCTGCTATCGAAACAATTAAACTAACATTTTTGTTGGCGTGATTGAAAAACTTTGAGTAGGCAAAAAGAGTCAAATATGAGGAAGATAACTCTGATAAGGTTTTTTTTGACATGGCGCAAAACAAGAAAAATCACAAAACTTTGCACAAAAATATGAAGCAGTGACATTGTTTGTTAATGTTTGTGAATTTGTGTTTTTCGTTTTTATTCGGAGATTGTGTGTGTTTTTTTTTTTAATTGCTCCATCCGTTGGTACTGTGGGGCTTTTTCTCTTGCACTCCCCAACTTTCAGTTGTTTCAGTTTCCCATTGTTTTTCTATTGTGAATGCAGTTACATATTTTTTTTTATATTGTGTATTTCAAATCTATTGTTCGGCCTTTTTTTTATTTTTAATTGTTTTGTCAACCAATTTTGTAGCAATGACTCGTACAGCATTTGTCTTCTCTGAAATGTTTTCATTGCGTATGAGTAATGTAACAATTAGATATAGGGCGAGTGGTTCTTCAAAAAAAAAAATTTGCCAATTTAGGTGCTAATGTGTGGAATAAATTAACAAAGTATGTTATTTCCTTTGGAGATATTGGGAAAATCTCATGCACATATTTCGAAAAGATTGGATAAGGTAGCAGATCCGCTAGAAGGTAACCAATTTATACTTTCCGTACTAAGCTATTTTCGAATAAAAATATATTCACAGAACCACTCGTCGTAGACTCATAAAATTTATTAATAGACAATTTCATTGAGCCGTGTTCGTCTATCTGCTTTTCTGGTTATGTGCAAGCTAGTCTCTCAGTTTTACAGATATCATCATGAAACTTGGTAAACAGCCTTTTTTTGTTTGCAGGCAGCACAGGCCAATCCTGACTATATATGAACCTAAAATCTGAAACGATTACTAATGCTCCCAATAAAATTAGAACAAATATGGAAACTAACATGGGTGCCAAGTATTTTAAGGTTTAGGCTTATGTATCACCCATTTGCATTACTAACCTAAATCGGTATTACAGACCAATTCCATCCCTATGATTTTCGGTTAAAAAAGAGTTTGCACGTTTCGGATTTTTTTTGAGTAAAGTTTTCTGTAAATCAACTCAAATCGAAATTCGTTTTATCCTGCATGCAAAGCAAATCCTTTTATTTTTCAGCTACTGCAAAATGCGAAACAAAAGTATTTTTGCAATTTTCCCCATCAAAAGTAATTCGACTGTGTACTTGCTGCACTTGCTATGAACAAATTAATATGCCTCTCCCACTTCTTTGTTTTGTTTTGTTTTTGTTTTGATTTGTTGATTTATCAGTGCATATGTCGAATGTCGTGTATTGCTTTGTGTTTTAAGAGTGCTCTTGTAATTTTTCGCATTTTTTGTCTTCTGACATATCAAAAATGATAAACGCATTTTTTACTCTGCTTTGTTTTTGTTCATATTTGTTTTTTCTTTTTTTTTTTTTTTTTTGTGAAGAATGTGGGTGTGACAAAAAGATGAAATAACAAAGAGAACCCATGAAAGGGTATGAGAAGTTTGTGTGTGCTTAAAACTGTAATCAAAGCAAATGTTTGTGTAAAAGCCAACTCAATGAAAATATAATAAAAAAAAACTTCTTTTGCATGTATTAAATTTCAATAAGCCGTTATTAAAGTTGGCGAATACTGCAGGACTTCCACCAATAATTTATGTAATTTTACAATGCAAAATGCGAAATAAAATCGATTATACATTACCCAACTAAATAATTAATTATTAATAGAGGAAAAAATGTGAACATTATTTTGATATTTTTTTGTTTAGCTTTTTGAAGCTGTAAATACTTTTCCAGTTCTTATCGGACTGACTTTTAAGCTTAGCCTCATTGTTCTTGATTGGATGAGACGGAAGCATTTTTAATAGTCACCATTTTCGATTTATAATTTATAGATTTAATCTGATTAAAAATAGCTTGTACTTGGGACCTTCATAGGAACCAATGTGCGTTAGCTCGTCAGCAGCCTTTTTAAAGAGCTTGAACATATTTAAAGCGATTGAGTGGATATATAAAACTTAAAAAAAAAAAAAAAACGGCATAAATGATTACATGGCATGCATTCATTTTAAAGATTTTGTTTGTTTAACGAAATTCAATTAAGGCTTAATTGATATTTATAGCTTTTTCGTTGCAAGTTTGGAAAGCCCGATAAAAAATCGTTTATAAGCTTAATTTTTTTGCAATTTACTTATTTATTCTGTTTGTTTTATTGCAGTAGGTATTATTATTATTATTTTTTGGATGAACTATGTTGTTGCTCGGATTTTAATTAATGATTTTGTTATCATTTATCGTCTTGGTGACAGTCCATAGATGTCGGTTTCATCGTAATTGTTGTGGATATTGATGCGGCTGGTATTATTGATGGCTTGTCAGACATACTCTTTTTAAAGCAGGAAGATTACATTTATCTTAGCCTGAGGCTTGGGGCTTTCTGAGTGTCCCAGGTTTGGAGTTAGTCAAATTAAATTTGGTATGCAAAATTTATTGTGTCTGCTCCGAAGGAACTCTCTATCTTGAATTTATTTCTTTAATCCGATCTAAGTTCCACAGATATAGAAATAGAAAAATATGTATGAAAATTTAGAAAAGAGTATTTGATTTTCAGCATTTTAAAGAAGGCCCTTTTTTACCTTGTCTTTTTGCATTAACAATTCAATTGTTATCAAAATAGCTTTTGTTATTGTTTTCCAGCCATAGACTCCCCTCGACTACTTGGGCAAATTTCCACTTGATACTTGGGCCAATCGATAGGATTTGGTTAATGACCTTTGATCTGTTTCAATTTGGATTTCAGCTAGAGTTGTCTGCGATTTCGGCATAATTACCATGACCTAATGACTCTGAAATAAGTACTTTGATGGTTTCAATTCGAGTCTTAGAAAATAATAGACGAGGTCATTATGAAAAAATTGTAAACTTTTAAACCAACTTAGGTTTGCATTATTTTCATATTAATTTATATTTTACGATTAAAAAACTCAAATTATTTATCCCCTTAAACTAGGTATCAAGTTTCCAAAGTAGCATTTGAACTAGAGTTTAATATTTTGCTAACTCAGGTCGACTTAAATAACAAAATTAAAACAGTTCACCCAAATAAATGGCGATATTTTAAAGGTCGAGGCTTAGGGGTCTCTTGGCTTGCTGTAATTACCGCGATTCATTTCACTTGAAATGTGAAGCACTTGAACTTTTGACCACCACCCATGGGTGCACCGCACCAGCTATTTTAGCCTCATGCTAGCCCGTTTGGTGGTGTCGGCTCATGATTATTTTTATGGCATTTTAATGACTTAATTAAACAATTAACTAAGCTCTACTCTGTGGCTCAGTTGTAGTTTAATTATGCAACTAACAAACTCTGAAGAGAAGAATCTCTTGTAGTTGGGAACCATTGGGGCAGAGTCAAGTATTGAAAAACCAGTCAAGATGCAAACAATTAAAAGTTCATTAAAAACTAAGAAAAAAAGAAAAGCTGACTGAACAACTGCCCGGACTGAAGAAGCCCGAGAGTAAGGATTTAAAACCACATAAGCTATCAAACAACAACAACATTGAATTAATTCCGCTTTTGTGGAAGTGCTAGTGCAGTTTTATTATCCGGAGTGATTCGGTGGGGCCGTCTGAATGGGAGGGTGCGAATGAGCACTTGACCAAACCACATTGAATTACTTATCAAAAGCAAAAACACACACATCAGCACACTCTCATACATTGCGTTCTGTGTATACTTACACGGGCTTAGTGTGTTGGTGACTTTTGTAAACTAATTGAATTAACAACTAAGCAGCTTAACGGCGAGCCTCTAATAGGGTGTGAGCGCGGGTGTGTGGCTTTGAGCTACTCAGAGGTTGGGCCATGACTCGGCCAGCTTTTTTAACCCATTAACGGTTGCAATTAGAATATTTCATGATTCGTATATTAATTTCGTATTGGGCGAAATGTGAATTTGTTTGCTCCGTAATGCATAGAATCAATGGCAAGAACTCGGATGGAAGAAAATTATGGTTTTATATTTCTAGTTTCTAGCTCCCAAAATTGGTTTAATCATTTTGTTGTGATTTTGTAGAGGCCTTAGCCAATATGTATTGAGCACATTTTGATCTTTTCAATCTCCTTTTTTATATCCCTGGGATTTGTGTGACACTGTTTTTGAAACTGGTTTAAAAACGAATCCAGTACAGGCTTGACCGCTTGAATGCTCTTGACTTGTCAGCATTAGCAAGTCGAGCAAAATCGTTTTGAGCTTTTCAATCCGGTTTTTCATTTTTTTTTTCTTAGTTTGTAAGCATCTTGGCCCCTAGTTGGGTTGGTAAAAATATTTTGCATATTTCTTATTGAGTGCCTCTCTTGATTTTCCCTTTCTCTTACCTAGACTGCTTTCTTACAGCTGAAAAACTTGCCTCAAAACTAGGTTAAGCAGTTAATCACATTTAGCTATCGGCTATTTTTTATTTAAAAATAATATAATAAAATAGATAATAGACATTTTTTATTTTTAAGGTACCATTCTCGACTTGGCGGTAAGTTATCTGCGCCTTGACTCATTCATGCAAACAACAATGACAATCGGAAACAGCGAGTAAATAAAAGCAACTCTCTGAAATTTTTTATCGCATCTACGACAAAATTTTCCAAAGTTTATGAAGGTTTCATATCTTCATATCAACAAAGGTGTCGACATGCCCATTAGTCTGACGTCACGCGCTTTTAACAGTTTTCTGCTATTTGCATTAGAGTTTTGATTTATAAAACTTTATCGAAAGTACTAAGATTTGCTTAATGAGATTTTCAAGTTTATTTTTTTTGTAGTCTAATATTTACTGCTATTTGCTGTTTTCGTTTAAGCTTTTTATTTATTAATCAGGCCATCGATAATGGATAAGAAACACAAACTCATATTTAATTAGATACTGATTTGAGAAATTTGCTTTTTTGCAAGTCAGACCTGGAGTCATGTGTTATTAAAAATTCTAAGAGTTATTTATCGACTTCTCTATTTTTTTTTAATTGTACAACGTTTCTAACGAACTGGACAGTTTTAGTCTTTGTGGTATCAAAAAGTCAACAATCTGTCTTCAGCTGTCTTTACGAAATTGACTGTTGGCTTTCAATGAATCTGCTAATTATTTAGCAAAAAATGAATTTCTGAATTTATAGGTAAATAAAAAATATTATGAAACTAATTTTTGGTTTATTTGGACTTCCACTTACCACATTTTTTCTTGGTTTGCTTTATTTCGCTTTTATAAAAAAAAGGATTGCATGGATTAATTGGGTCGAAGCCAGTTTCTAAGGAGCACTCGATTCGAATACTGACAAATAGTTATTATTTTTAAGGCCTGTTTCTGAAGGGAAAGGTATACTGGAAAGGTATCTGTTACACCCAAAACGAGATGTTGGAGACACCCCAAGTAATCTAAGGCTAGCTCAGGGTGACTGGAAAAATCGATTTGGCCATGTCACTCTGTCTGTCTAGTAAGGCTAGAGTTATAAAATTTGGTGTGAAAAATCTACTTGATATGAGTTTATTTCGATTTGTTGATCCTACTTACTTGTCTTGGGGTTGTCATAAGCTGAACTTTGAATATTCTTTTATATCTCTAAATAACCATATCCAGTTTTGCATATATGCAAGAATAATTTCTTCAGGGTTTTCAACAAATTTAAAGTAACAATATTTATTAAAGTGAACGAATCATGCGTCATGGAAATATTATTAACTTCAGGTTAAAATTAGACCATAAATACAGAAGTTATCAGAAAACTAGTGGTGAGACCTCTACTTCATCACAGTAGCAAGTAAGTTAAAATGCTCAAAAGACTAAAATATGACGCACCAACGTCTTTTTTTCACAACTCTGATGTACTGGTCTTTCTTCTGGTTTAACTGGGATGCCACTTTTGCCTGTTGGAATGAAGAGTTTTTTTTTGAGTTATTAAAAATGAAAGTGCAGTATATCTTTAGTCCGGGATAGAGAAATGTTGTCAGAAAATACCGATCCCATAATCAAGTTTCCACACACCCCAATGGGGGTTGGATTGTGAGCGAAGCGACTAATCAGCGGCGAAGCACCTAGCTATTTATGTCAAAAAGGGATTGTTTTAGATTCTTATAAGCATATTCATACTTAAGCTAACCATTTTTACAGGCCAAGCTCCATATAACCACATCAATTGAGACCTCCGGATTGCTTTCATCTAAGGTATTCAACATACATCAGAAACATTTTGGGGTCAGTAAGGGACCCTAAAGGCTTCCTAGAAATTAGTTACTAAGCCTTAATTCAATGTTCCTCAAAACATTTAAGCAACTGCTAAGCCAAAATAAAGCACGTTCTCCCTGCTTGGTTTTCTTCGCAAACGAAAATGGGTTATGAAAATTTAATACCAGCCAATTAATGATAGCACCCAAATAATTTTGAATACTTTAACAAACAAAAAAAAAAAAAAAAAGATAAATAAAACGATAATGGAAACAAAACCTAAGCACCTCGGGGCGAGTGGGGAGCTCCGGCAAGAGAAATATAAATGAAAGCGAATTGTTTGTTTGCCCAACAACATTGACCATTGTAGGCGAATAAATAAATAAATATGTAGATAAATATTTGAAAACATTTTGTTCTGTCACACGGAAATGTAACGCATTTGGGACCACCCTTTTCCTTTTCCCAGCTCCTCACCACTGGCACTCACGCTTCAACCTCTGATCCTCAGGGGCAGAAATGGTCATCAAATTTGAGCTTATCGCTTGGGTTTGGTTTACCTTTTGTAAACACAAATTTAAATATTGTTGTTTATGTAATTGCAATTGTTTGTCATGTTTGTTGTTTTTTCCGTCGTCTCCGTCCGTTCTATGTGCGTGTGCTTGTTTATTGCATTTTTGATTACAGCTAAACAGATTGGCCGAAGTCAAGCGAAAATTGCATTTAAATGTTGTTAATTATTATGCACATTTTGACTGGAACATTGTGAATATGGCATTGAGTGCATGGTTGGAGTTGGGCGTATTGGTTTCAATGTGAAACTGGTTGGTATTCAATGCATTTTCCAAAAAATACAAATTAGACATTCGATTGATTTTGAAATATTATCTGGTAATTATATTTTTCCAATAAGATCGGAATTCAATTTAATTGGTTTTTCTGATGTCAAACCAGGTCTTGGACAATTGATTTAAAAAATGGTAAAATGAAACCATTATGTGGTTTGTGTTGAAACTACAACTATATTTAATACTCTACCAAAATCATTGTTAGACTAAAAACCTCTCAGCTTATGGTAGGGAACGTGTCTAAGGAGACACGCAGAGGTTATTCAATGATTATCGTATCTCGTGTTAAAATGATATTAGAGGCCAGCGTGGCATTTTCGTATATTAAATTTGTTTATTAAAATGCTCCTGTGTTGATTGCTGTCAGAACTAAATTCTTTAATCAATAAACCCTAAATGTTTTTATTTGATCATACTAGACCAGGATTGAACAACAAACCGTTCATATTCCAATAAGTGGGGGTTTGATAAAAAAAATACCAACAAAGAATTCAAATATTAGGACTTTTGCAGGGCATCTTAAAGTTGAATGAAAAAACAATTAATTGCTGTAATTTTATAGTTTGATGGGTGTGCATGGTACTCAAAGGAAGTTGGTAATTACGTAGGCTCATATATGGGTTTGATGATTTATATCTAGAAATGAGATTGTGCATGGAGCTTTCTGAAAGTTTGAGATTTAATTCCCACAGGTAAACATACCAAGTCTTTTTTTTTTTGGTTTCATCGTATGTTATGTAAATCTTGCAGCATTTTGTTTTTCAAAATTGCCTTGTTGCCGAAGTGGAATGGTAAATTTGGCAGCTTATTGGCTTGACACTCTAAATTGACTGGCCCCTGACGCGTCTCGAAACTTGAGCATCAGATGAATTTTAAAATGCTTTTTGCCGTTTGATTTTTTTTTTATTATTCGTTTCATAACTGTTGTTACTGCTATTGTTATTGGGACTTCTAGCAGAAGGCACAACCAAATAGGCCACTTGGCAGTGCTACACATTTTGGCATCAACAACTTTTGGCCTCTGCCCTCGACTTCGGGTTTCAAAATTGAAAACGTGGTGCTGAAAAACTAATTTTGTGTGCAAATAAAACTTCATTCCGCATATGGAAATGGGACCCTACTATTGCAATCAGTAACCCACCTCAGGCCTCGGTTCAAACCATTGGTAGAACTTCAATTGTAATTTCAATTTCTATTCCATTTATGCCTGGTGATTCAATGTTTAGTGATGTTATTTTAAAATTCGCAATATTTGTTTTAATTTTGTCTGAAAGTTTGTGATATTTGTGCAGGTTAATGGCAGTTTTGTTTTTTTCTTTGGTGATTTCATTCACTCAAATATGTTTACAGTGAATTCAAATTATGATTTTGGGAACAGGGCACAAAATTAGAAATTGAAATTGTTTTTATGCAAATTTGGGTACCGAGCTAAGCAAAAAAAAAAAAAAAAAAAAAAAAAAAAAGAACTAGGAATAAAAAACAAATAAGAGAGAAAAACAAAAATAAGCAAAATAGGTGAAGTATACGGCGCATTCTCTTGAGCAAGTGTAAGAAAATGAAGGTTGAAATTATGCAAATGAAATGTTTTTTCGGCTGGTCAGCAACACCAACAATAGCCATGTAATTAAGCCGTTGGTAAGCCACCCTCTCTCAATTAGTATGCTGACTTTTCCGGTCTCATTCATCCCCCTCATCAAGGCGAGGCCGAAAATCGACTCCAATCAGGTTAGTAAAAAGGTGTCAACATATTTGCATATCAGTCAAGTGGATTTCTTTATACTCTTTACAAATAAAATATATATTTTTATAGATTTTAAAAGTCGATTCACTATGTTTTATACTGTCCCACTCCAATATAATTCGATGTCACAAATCGGAATTGATTTGTCAGAGAAATCTCGACTTTGCTTTTGGTCAAATTTTTTATATCGAAAAGAGCAATTGAGCTTCGGTACTCGGAAGATGACCTTCTGCTCGTTTTATTGTGCAAATAAGAAGCGCCTGAAAAATATATACAAATTTATACGAGTTGACATTGAAAAGTGACCCATAATTGAGCCGAGTTCTGTGAGCAGCTTAAAGTCGTCTTCATTAACTTTCGGTGGAGGCTTACACAGATGCCGTTGTTAGCATAATTAGCGTGTGAATTTCCTTGTATTTGTTAAGGCTTTTGTATAAAGCTCGTTAGGCTGCTTCGGATTCGAAGCTGTTTTTTGCTTTTTTTTTTTTGGTTCCCATTTAATTTTATGGCTGTCATTAGGTCAGCGAAAACATTTTATTTATATTCTACCTTCTTAGTAAGCGTGAAAATTGCACAGAAACTTGGAAAAACGAATTGTTGTTCATCATACACCAATTATATGAGGGAGAAAATACCAAGTGCAAATTGTGGTGTCTTCAAAAGGGGTTTAGCTCTTGCTATTTTAATGAGTCGCCTCTTAGAACCGAATCGCTTAATTTTGTTTCAAAATTACTTCAGCTCAATTGGAATGGATTTACCCTTTGAATTTGTATTCACAGCTGAAAGCATTACCGATTACACATAATTTGAATGCCCATTGTGTTCCCTCTCTTTCCCACACACGATTTCATTTGTATCTCACTTTTTGGCTAATTCATGCATAAATTACACTTTTGTGATTTGTTCGGGCACTTGATGACTCCCGTTTCCCCATCCATCCACACATCTACTCCGTACACAATCGCTTGTAATATCCTTTTGAATCAGCGCTTTGGGTGTGCGGGAGTGCGCAAAGTACACACATGCACACAACCAAAAGACGATAAAACGACAATAATAATGCTTGAGCCTATGTTGACGACATTTCACTGAATTTTTATAGACTCGACAATAAGGCCAGATGTAGCGACTTGAGCGGCAGACGAGAAGGCCAACACCCCCGCCAATTGACGGGACAGCTTTGTAAGCAGCAAGACAAGAAAAGTAGCAACTTCAATGCCGACGCAGTCGGTCTGACTAGATGGCTGGTTGGCTGACTGGATAAGTGGGTCGATCCATGTGTCTGTGCTAGCTAAGCACACATACGAACAGGAGCAGGACAAGGATAATGTTTTTTTTTTTTCGGCCTAATAAAAGTCATCATCATAATTTTGTATATTGGTCTGCTTCGCTCATATTATCTGTTCTCAATGTTGTTGAAACACATACAAATGGCGAAACAGAGAAACCACAAAAGGCGAAGAAAGAAGAGGAAAAGTAAGGCAAGCAAATGACACAATAAATGGTCATAAATGATTGCCTCTGCCTCTGTGACTCTCGCTGTCGTTCATTGTGCATAATTCGCACACTTTGTCATAGTTATCAGGCGTAGCCGACACCAAGTCTCAAACAATACAATGCCAATGGCTGGCAACAATGGCAGCGGCATTAACGGAAGTTGTTGCTTGCCGCCTGTGGCTTGCGGCTTGTCACTCGAGGCGTATGCTTAATTTGTTTACTTCAGTCGATTTGGCTTGGTTCGGTGTACTTGGCTTGCCTGCGGTTTTTCAAGGCGTAAAAGTGTTGATTTTTATTGTTAGTGAAATTATTTTTTAATTAAATTTTTATGACACGCGTGCACACCCTTAAAAAACCATATACCACTAAAAACAATAAAAAAAAAACAGACGAAAAAAAAAACAAAACCAAAAACAAAATTCTCAAGCAAAAGCTTCAGATATTTCATTGCTGGCCACAAAACTTCTCCCACAGTTCAGCGAAAAGGTCCGTGCCCGGTCCGCAGTGTTTGGATTGTGGGTGGTAAACTGTTTTTTGTGTGGGCAGCTTTGCGTGCTCACTGTCCACATATCTTTTACAATAAGAGCTTCAGCAGCATTCCCATCGATAGGGTGTTCTGTTGAGTTAAGAACGGTTCGTTTTAACCCTTTTTGGCACAGAGGGCATGTGGGACCAGAGCTAACCGGCTGCAGAAATAGAAGTTATATGGGAGTGCTAAAAGGACACGCACAATGTTTGGGTATTCTTATTCCATAGTTTGTTGCTTTGTTCACGATTCTTTTTTTTCTTTTTTATCCTATTTTTTGCTGATTTGAGCTGAAGCAAAACGAAGCGAACTGAACTGAGTGGACGAGCAGAATTTCATTGCCATTTCTTTTATTGCCTTCAAGTCTTTGAGCGTTGTTGTTATTATTATTGTTGTTGTTGTTGTTGTTCTTGTTGTTGATATCCACTCTTCAACTATTGCCCCTATCGAGGGAAAACTTTGCCAGTTTGCCGTTTTTTTTGCTGGGCTTGTTATGTTTCGTTTGCATTTTATACGTTTCATTCGAGTTTTAGGTTACTTTGAGGTCACACCCAGAAGTAGACAAAAACCGACAAACACATTTATACATATAAATTTGCAATAATGTTTGTCCATCGCTCGGACAGAACACAGAATACAGAACACTCAAATATTCATACCCACTGCCACACCCATTTGAGTAAATCGAATCTTTTTAATATGTACTTTGTGGGCGAGCGGGTGAGGTTTTTAGCTTGTGATTGTGTTTGTGGGCGAAATCTCTCGACTTACCCAGACATTTTATTCGACTGTTCTTTGTCGTCCACTTGTAGTCCACTTTTTCTTTTTGAATGTCTTCAGTTTAATTTAATGGAAAATAATCGAATTTCATATACATTACATTGACATATAGAAAATTATGCAAATTGAAATTCAATTGATTGGAAAATATTCACCCACCCGTACACACACACACACACACACGCACTCACGTTTATTTGCAGATCCTTTTTTGGATACACTCCGAATAACTATTCATGAATGTCTGGAAAACATTTTCAATATGCCTTTTATGATGTTTATATGCCCCTTTCTCCCACTGCCAACTGCCATCGTCATAGCGAATAGAGCCTTCCAGACATATGAATGTAAATTTGATTTTCATAAATTTTTAATAGCAAATGAACTGAATTTATACTCACACATACATACATATTTTTACGGTAGGCCATTTATATTCGGTATATAATTTTCTGGGTGTTAGGTATATCGGAAACCTCACAAACTTCACTTCCATCACTTCACATTCATCGCTTTTGGCTTGCCAAATCTGTTGAGTAAATAGATATTGTGTTTGTTGTAATTTTTGCCCATTATTCAGGGACATGGCTGTAACGAATTCGTGTTTTACGTTCATTTGTACGTCTCTGAATATTAACATTTTTTCTAATTAATGCATTTTTGGTAAAAATTATTATTTTACGGATGGCTGTGGTTACTGTTTACATATCAATGCCAAATCCGCTTTATCAAAGAATCGAAAACTGCTGGAGAGAGCGGAAAGTGGAAAGGATGATTATTTTAATGAGCAGTAACATATTTCAGGGGATTAGGCAACAGCACACAGCACACGACCACAACTCGGTAGACGTAAGCTCAAAAGGACAATGGCTTAAATTTTCTAAATAACAAATCCACCAATAGGGCTCGACTCTGTGGCTGCTTAAATGCAATTGAGGCTTATGTCAAAAATTTATTTATTCCCTGACGCTAAAAGATCGATAAATCATAAGCCCATTACAAAACTTTTATAGTTGAAAATAAAATATCAAAACATACGCGAAGGAACATTTAAGTAAAATATCTGTTAAATGCTTAATTGTAAAGATTCAAATAGGTCAGAATACAGTCTATTCAACATGAACAGCTCGTTGCCGTGCGGCTTCATTAATTTCAATTAATTTGATTTATGGTAAATAGGCAAGGAGCCATGGCTAACATAGTTAAAGGCCCAATGATAAAGTGTATTCTATAAATTCGTGAGTTGACCCAATAGTGAGCCAAATGGGGATGCGGGGAAATTTCGGCGACCTAATAGATTTGCAGTGGATTTTGCCCGACTTCTTTATAAATTACTTGTTATTTTGTGCGTGTAATTGCTGCGGTTAATTTTGGGTCGAGATCCAAGAACAAAGGAGTTTTTAGACGCCCTGCCGCCGACAAACAAAAAAGGATTTGCATTGTTCTAACTAATTAGGGTAGTTAGCTTAAAATGGCTCACTTGTTGGCTTTAATAAATTGCCATAATTTTTTTCCTTTCTCCATTTTATACAAGTTGGTGAAACAGAACGAAGGTATCTTTTATACTGTATATTGACTACTGTCTTCAATTGAGTACGTTGCCATCAATTAAGTCCTTTTTTCTTTATCGATACTTTTTCTAGGTAGAGTAGCTTGCACTTCTTCTCCTGGCTTGCATAACATCTGTCGCGACAATTCGATAATTTGTTGGGTAAACTTCAACACAAATTTCAAAAGCCAAAGCAAAATGAGTGTCTAATTTTCTTAAATGCGCACTGCCAACGTGGTTGGTTGTTGTTTTTGTTGATAGTGTTGCCATTTCTGTTGTTCATGGCTGTCGTAGCCGTCGCTGTCGCCGTATTGTGGCAATTACCTGAACGGGCTCCCCAGAGGAGGAACCGGTGCAAATACAAATAATTTGTTTACACAAGTTACAAGCGGCAACGAACTTTTGAACTTTTATGTTGTATTGTGGGTCTTAATGTTCCATCTCCCTCCAAAGTCCCCAAAAGGCTGCGACAGCCAAAGACAAACTTGAGTGACGACTTTGCCATAATAAAACGGAAATTTTTATTCGCCGATCACAGTGATTTTTACAAGTATGCAGAGAGCTTTTCCATGCAGACTCGGACACGTTTCTCTGTGAAGATACTACAAATCACGGGATTTTCATTATCGCTAGGTTTCTTCTTTTTTGGCAGCACTCTGTATTGCTTGTCTCGACTGACAGGGTGTCGTCTAGAAAGAGATGGAGCTTTAGCTGATTTTAACTCTTCTTGCTGTTGCTACTGCTGGCAATGAGCTCGAGGTCTGTCTGGATTGGCCCAGGTCTGTCCGGATGACGCCTCACTCAATGCTCTGTCTCGGCTGCCATTTCATTGCAAGTTGTGCGGCGCTTAAAGAGTCACATTAAAATCGTTTTGTGTGGCATGCTCGCATTATTTGGATTTCACCTTTGCATGTTTGTACGTGTCGTTGCTTCCTGCTGATTTAATTTTGCACTACAACTCCTTGGGCACGACAGCCAACAGCTGCAGTAATTCCAATTCAAGCCTCTCTCTCTGTTTCTCATCAGTCCCCAAATAAACAATGAAAACAAACAAATTGACAGATGACCTGACAATTGATTTCTTTCGTTGGCTTACTTTTGCTCCTTCTTTACTCTGGCATTTTCATGTCTTTGAGACGGTGAAAGAGTACAGATTTTACTCTTTTTATATGCAACTAGGCTAAATATAAAAAATTTCACCAATTCAATTAAAAGTTCTTCAGCAAATTAAGATTTCCAACTTGGCGTTCTCAAGAATCATGAATTGGCGTATACATATAGACAATTTTAATTTTTATTTTATTTTATTTTTGGTATCACCAGTTGAAGAAAGTTAAAATTCTTGTGTTCAGCAAAAATGTAACAAGCCTTCGATAATACAACTAGGGGGCTTCGCCCCCTGATTGCTTGCTTTGCTTGCAATCCAACCCCCAGTGGTATACGTGGTAATTTTTCTACGGGATGACATCGGGTTTTTCCGAAATTGAAATATTCTCTTCCGCTATAGCTTGGACTATACCCATTATTTTAGCCTAGTCTTTTCATTACTGTTCTTGGACCGCTAGCTTTATTTAAGGCTCCCTTAAAACTAGAATAATATTTGATAAAGGTTTGGTTTCTAACATTTTTAGTCTATGAGATATTCACGATAAAAAAAATAAAATGAACTTATACTTTCTTACGTCATATAGATTCTATATATCAAATTTCATAATTATAGCTTTTGGAGTTTCTGAGATCCTTGATCATACAGACGGACGGACATGGCCTGATTGTTTTCTCTAATCACCCTGGTCTTATTCTGGGTATCTTTGGGGGTTCAGGGTGTTACATACACGCGGAGGCTTCTAGCATACCCTTTCCCTTCGGGTAACCGCTCACAAAAAATTGTTATTTCAGAGCCCTGTACTTCTCAACTGACAGTATTTATTAGTCATGTATAAACTTTATAAAACTTTTGATTACATTGAAGAAATGGACGTTCGTTAGTGTTAGTTGTTTTTGGTTTATATATGTGAGTAGATCAGAATTGCACCGTACCCATTAGAATGTGGAGTCTCATTGCTCATCTATTGCAATTATTTTTCTTTCTCTTCTGTTATCTTTTATTTTATTTTCGAGAAAATCCGAATTTAATCCAGGGATAGAGGGTGTTGCAGAAAAACTGATCTCATCCCGTACATAAATTTCCACACATCTTTAAAGGGGTTGTATAGCGATCTAAGCGAGCAACCAAGGGACGAAGTTCCATAGTTTTAGATGATCAAAAAAACATTTTATAATTCTAGTTTTTGTAGCTTCCGAGATCTATGCGTCCATTTAGATAGAAGGATGGTCGGATATTCTTGGGTCAACTTTTCTAGTCAATCTGATCATAACTCAAGTGACTCAAGAGATTGCACATATCAATAAGACGAAACAAGATTTAAAGTCTGGCTCTCGTTCTTATTCTTTTTAGTATGTTAAGACCTTAATTTATATATGTGATCATCTTACCAAAGACTTACAGTCAAACTTTCCACTAAGCTTAAAAGCAATCAGGTAATATTTGGGTAACTATTAGTGGATTTATCTGAGAGCATGGCAATAAAAGTTTCATGTTAAGTCTATGTATTAAAAAGTCTTTTTGCGCAGAGTTTGTGTTTGCTAGGGTGTATAAACAAATAACAATTTCAATTTCGTGAATCGAGCGAATAGCGTAAATTTAAATTTGTCTCTGGCTTGAGGCGCAAAAAAAAAAAAAAAATGCTTTCGCTGTTTCACTGCCTTATCCCCAGCTTGTTTTGTTGGGCTATATTTTTTCTCAGCTGTGTGTGTATTTTTTATTGCTTTTCACACTTGGAAAAGTTTTCCTTTCCACTTTTGGCTGGGTATTTGCAATGTGCCCTATGTTTGAGCATTGCTCCAGGCAGCACAACTCTACTACGAGCTTTCAAAAACTAACAATAATGACAGCAAATCAATATCATTGCAAACATTATCAAACGGCCAACGGGTGCAACAAAGTACAAGTTCAATTGTAATTCAAATTGTGATTGTATTGCCCCAGGCCCCCGCAGAATACGCCCGTGATTGCGGCAATGCGGTAAAGTGGTCGCTTAGTCATTTCCATTTGAAACATTTTAATAGCAACCCTCGAGGGCAGCGGCTCGAGTTGTCCAACAGTTTCGGCTTTATGGTTTCCAATGGCTGAATCCTTTCATTTGACCCTTACAAACATAACGCAAGCCTCCATTTATTTAAGCACTTGCCATGCACTACCCTACCTCCAAACAATTTTCCTACGCTCTTGGCCCTCCAACTCTTCAACTGACTGGCACACTCTTACCAATTTGATTCATTTGTCAGACCTCACCATCACGTACTCACTTATTCGCTCATTCATGCAATGCACTGCATTTGAATTGCAGTTCGGTGAAGGAAGAAAAAATAATAAATAAATAATAACAAACAACAAAAAGTGAATATGGCCTTTTTTGTTACCACACACCAAAAATTCCCCATACACATGAAATGAAAACAAGAAAAAGAGACTGCACTTGCACCATCCCACATGTAACCGTCCCACATGTGCTGCTGCTCAGTCACGCATTCATGCGTCAGAAGATGCAATTGATTGTTGTTGTTGCTGTTTGTTGGTTGGTATGTTTGTTTGTTTATTTGTTTGTTTTGTATTATTGGATCCCCAACTACTGTTGGGCAGTTATACAACGGTACAATGGGAGGGCATTCAGTAAAAAGTTGTCAGAATGGAAATGATTTTAGGGAGAATGTGTAAGGAAATATTTCTATTATTTGCAGAGCAAATAAAAAGCTGTGAATTGAACGGAAAAGGATAACTAATACAAGCAAAGTAAAATAAATCCAATTTAATTGGAAATAACAAAGAAAATGTGTCTTTGATAGCCCAAAGTTGATCGAATACACACAAATCTATATTATTTAAACAAGATTCAGGCAGTTATTCTCATAATTGCAATAAAGACCAGTGTATCTGGGCTTGTAAGAGCTGAGCTTCCTCTATTCTCTAAAGCATAGGGCTCTCAGCATTAAATAATGTTCGAAAAAGAAGCTAAATCTGAATTTCTAAAATTTATTACATAATTTTTATTTCAAAATCGATAACTCTTGGTCGCGTTTCTTTTGTTCCCATAAACCCCTGATGCTGCACTTCTGGCTTGCAATTAAATACTCCAATTTCACCCACGGTTTTGGCCAATGGAAAGTCCTCACAAACCAAATTGCAAGCGAAATTGTGGCATCTGGCTTAACGTTTTCGCTTTTGCCGTTGACCTGGCACACTTTGTTGCCGGCTTTAAGTGGACATTGCTGCTTGTGCATTCCTTCAACTCCGTTGCTCTTTTCTTGGCCATTACCTTATACATAAGTGTGATAAGGTAAATACTCGGCGTGCGTGTGTGCCCAGAAATATATGACAGCCCAGCCATGCGGCATCACATAACATGGCCAAGTAAAAGCGAAGTAGTGAAAATCCGAAAACTCAAAAGCAAACGCTCTTGACAGTAAACTAGGTGCTGGGAAATATGGGACAATGTGCGCCCACGACTGTGTTGCCATCAGCGCCACCGTCGTTGTCGTCGTCGTCGCCATCATCAGAGTCGAGTAGACGTAGTTGCTTCTGTTGTTTCACTAACATCTACCAACGCATTGTTGGAAGAGGGCTACGATGGGGCTTAAAAAAGTATATTTCAAGTTTTTGTTGTTGTCACATTGCTGGCTTGCATCACCATTTACCTTTCATATGGTGGGGTTGGATGTGCTTGTGTGTGCCTGTGTGTCTAATGCTTTTGCCACGTTGAAAGTGAAATTTTCAGATACGTCGTTGCTTCCGGCTAATGTGAGATCTTTACCTCTTAGCCCGACTACTAGCTGCCGACTTGCCTGAGAAGAAGGTTTATTGTTGCCTCTTGCAATGATGCAAAGGCAAGTAAGCCAACCAATAAGCAAGCCCACCCTAAGCACTTACACTGCACAAAAATATCATAGGACGGACTAATAGATAAGCTATTTAAGTCGGATTTTCAAGAATGCGTTCTCAATTTAAATACAGAAACAGTGGATTGATAGATAGTTCCAAAGCAGTCAATAATAAATATTCGGAGTTAAGAGAAATTCAGTGCTTTTCCTCAGTGTACTAATGCTATGGCTCTCCACTTAGTCAGAAAAGTGAAATTGTTGCCGAGTAGCAATTGTTTCTAATTGTTATGGCTGCAAGGTCTGCTGGCGGTACCCGGACCGGCTTGGTTCTCTCAACTTGGCTGACTCGTTGGCATTCACTTTTTTCTCTCATTTAATTGTGTACTTTTATTTGGGCCATTTAATAGTCGGTAGCTCGAGGTCTTTGCAAATTTTAACATTTAACTTTGATTGTCCGTTTGCAACCGTCATACCAGTCCTCCGGGGACTGAGTCGTAATGCAATTAAACGATAAGCGACAAAAAGTAAGAAGAGAGAAGGATGTTGACAGGCCCGCCAGTTGATTATGACAAATATATTCCTGCATTGTTTTTAAACATATTCACATCTCTTTGCTGTATTTTCGGGCTTTTTGTCCTTGGTACTCGCTTACCCGATCGTGCAATAAAAATAATGTTAATGTAAATTGGCATATTAACAAGACTGAAACTGGCACTGGCGGGAAACCAACAGAATTATCGCGATAAACACATTTACACAGACGCAGACCACACACACACAAACTCAGGAATACGCAATAAGATAGGGAACAGGACAAAATTCACGAAACACACTCTCGTATGTAAAATCCTCCGCTGAGAGCAATTATATGAAATGGATGCGAGGCAGTCAGCAAGAATAGCAGCGGTCACCACAGCTCCATTTGGTTTGTCAAAGACTTATACGGAAATTATCGTGCAATTCTCGCGGGCCTCAGAGCTTGAAAGAAGTTAGAGTTCGGCAGGTACTGAATTTAACAACTTGTGAAAATAAAATCTGTTTTTTGCTATTTTCTGGATTTCGTTAAATAACAATATTTTATAACACTATGCACGTAAGGGTCCCCGGCTTACGTGAAATTTACCTTATAAGTGAGCACTGTCAACTATGGTGTCAATTCGATTAAATGTTTTAATAAAGGATATCGTATAAGCCATGTACATATTTGATTCCAATAGTCAGGTGAAAAATTGTGAGGGCTCTAGATTGTTGTTTGGGCCTTCGTAAGACCGGCGTGGCTTATTCTTCCGCTTCGGGCAAATTAACGGATTGCCATTGGCAATGACTGTAGTGAGTTTTCTTCTTTTTTTTAGGGCAACAGATCCGATGTTGACCTTTTGAGTCCGTTTATTTTCCAGCACAGGGCCTGGTAATAACTGGTTAAAAAACATCCGCCTTGCCTTAGCCCCGCGTTGCTGCCAATTACATTTTAAATTTCTTGCTGTTCTTTTTAACGACATTGGCAATGACAGTGAGATCGCCAACATTACGCATCTCTTAAGCAGATTAAAGACTTGCGAATTGTCACCGTCAATTTTACAGACGATGTCAGCATCGCAGTCAGAGTCAGAATCGAGAGCCCTTCATTTAATTTACCTTTTTTATCTGGAATGGTGGAGCTGCTGGTGATGCTCGGTCTGACGGCCCGGTCATTAAATTTATTTTATTTTTTGTAAACGTCCAGTTGACCATTTTAAAATTGTTCAGCACGAGATTTTATTTTTATTTTTCCCATTTTTCTTATACCCATTCTCGACGCCACCAACTCCATCTGCGTGTCTGTTCTATGGGCAATGCCCGATTCAGTTACAGTTCAAATTGAGTTCATTTTATTCGCAATCAGCAACTGAAAAAGTACCAGCAAAAAAAAAAATATGGTTAACGGTACTTATGGGTATAACCGACCTTGCGATACCCTGTACCATGATTTCCATTGTTTTAATTTGATTCAATTCATTTATCACATAAAATCTACTGAAAAAGAGGCTCACTCGCCATATATCGGTCCATTCATCACTAGTCATGCATGCTCCATGGCCTTCAAATAATTTTTTTCAAATACAAGTTCGGCCTCAATCGAAAGATCTGAACCTCTTCTTTGAGTGCTTAAAAGCTCAAATGCTATTTATTTTGACTAAAAGGCATAATAATAATGAGAAAGCGTTTTTTGCCTTCTAGCGATTATTGTATATATTTTCAAATATTTCTAGGCAGTGGATATATGAATTCTAAGCTACTCTGTATTTTCTTGGCTCATGTGTTTCAAAATGTCGATCTGGCCAAGGTCCTACTGACTTTTCGCTCGCGAAAACTTCACATGTAAATATTTTTTTCTTTTTGGGAAAGTATATATAGTAACAAGATAAATGCCGAAATATAAATTGGGTTGTCCTGTCCCGTTGCCTGTAAGCGCCGAGGAAGGCGACACTTTGTGACCGGCCGACGAATTGGTCGACTGCAGCATCATCAAAAAGCATTTTTTATTAGAGATTGGGCATCTGCCTCCAACACCTGAAGTAAAACAGGGTTCCGGAGCCACACTAGCGTATGTCCGGTTGACTGGTCTTCCAACTCTGCTTTATTTACTGTGGCGCAATTTTTTGCGTTCACTTCGTTTTGTTAATTTGATTTTTATCTGTTTTTCTTCACATTTTACTACCTCAACGAGTGGCTTCACTTTATTCTCTTCGTAGCCGCCCTTCTTTCACTCATTATTATTCCCAGCTACCCTGATTCCTTATTATGGTTGTTGGCACTCTAACTATTTTTCAGTTAATTTTATTACCTAGCATTTTTTGGGAACTTTACTTGCTGCTTCCTTAGAAAATATCCAAGTTTGCAGATTTTTAGAAAAAAAAAACTAAAATTTATGTTAAGAAAAAAAAAAAAATAATAAATAAAATAAAAATCTCATCCAATCAACATTTTATTCACCCACCAATGAACAAAATCTAAAATTATTCATTTAGAATACTTTGGGAGCATATCTGAGCTCTGTATTCGGCCTGAGAAGTCGAAGCAAAACAAGCATCCGAAAGTTTTAATATAATTTGTTTATTATTCCACTTTTTTTATCGTCTACTAAGCACAAAAGACAACAAAGCAAAACAAAGAGCTCAGATTTTCACACCTTTGCTCCTTAATTAGCACAGCTTATTATTTCTGCCTGGACTAAAAGCATCTTTTCCATGGCTCAGACTCGGTGTGCATTTGCGTGGATAAAACCAAAAGTTTTGCGGAACATTTTTTGCAAAAACAAAACAAAACAAAATAAAAGTAAAAAGAAAGCAACCACATGAAACAGAAGAATACTCACCAATTGTGCGCGACTCCCAAATCGCTTCCTGGCCCTTTTTCTTCATGTTATTCGCTTTGCTCTTATTGCTCCTCTCAATGGCTGACTCTCTTTGTTGCCCAGCGTTTTCCCCTCTTGATTTTTGTAATAATGAAACCGGATATTTAAGCAGTTTCGAGCATAAGCTTCTGACAACAACTAACAAAAGCGAGCAAAGGTCCCATCCCGTCTGCCCTATCTATGAAGTTGCTCTCTTTTGTGTTACCGACTTGGAGTGTCTTGTCGTGTGATTTTCTTTCTTTATACATTGTCTGCGTAAGAAAAATCTTAGAGGAAGAAAATAAAAAGAGCTGCACTAACAGTGGCTAAGAATAGTTCAGACACTTATGAAAATCAGGCAGGGGATTCTTTATCATTCTCCGTCCAGATCAAATACAAATTCCCTTGTTTATTATTTTGCTCAATAAATTTAGTTTTGAGATTTTTGTGCAATTACGTTAAAGTCGCAAGGAATTAGGATTACACAAAATTCATTAAAAAGCCTCAAGTGTGTCTCAAATTTCAGGAGAATAAAATATAAGAAAAAAGCGATTCGGTCTTATTTCAGTAATATTCAGAATGTTAATGTTCTATTATAATTATATTGTTACTACATACATACATATTTGTGAATTTAACAAGACGTGGAAAAAGTTAAATTGTATTTAGTTAGTAAATTGTTCTGAATCTTTTAGCGATATCTTTTCTAAAACTCTTTATAATTATAATTTAAGTGACTGGGTATACTTTCCAGTCTTATCGCTATAAGTATATTTATCAATGATTAAGAAATATGTTCTTGATAATTTGTTATCAATTGATTCACTTATCAGCTACGATTTTTTTGTCAGCTGAAACTGTTAACTGAAAAGTTCAAGAGTTTTAGTATACACTGTGACCACTGTGACCTCTCTACCAATTCTGTGAATGGAAACAACTTTGAGTCATTTGTGTAGAGTCTAATGATTTCCGTTCGTTCCGGTCGTTGTCATCTCCTGCTGTCGTCCTGATCGGCGTTATACCTCTCTGAAAAATAATGATTTTGTAGAGGGGAGGCAGTGTCGGCGGAAAAGCAGTATCGTATTTTTACTCGTCTGCCTCATTTCATTGGCTTGAATTAAATTTATCGATTAAATATTGTTGATAAAGAAATTATTTTAATACACTACACATTTTGTGAAACTTACGTAGTAGTTAGGCTAATGGAAATAAAACGACCACACGTAAATACAGAACTACATATAAACGGAAGCTATGGACAGTTTGCGTTCCTGCTATTTTAATTTTTTAGACTATCAAAAATACGAAATTGTAGTTCTGGTGGGTTGTTCAAAACAAATTGCCAAGGTCTGCGTTTGGTTTTAAAAATGAAATTATATATAATTGAATAGAGATTTAACAGAAATTTACAATAAAACTAAACTTGAATAAATAAAAATCAATTAAAAAGCGGGGAAACGATTCAATTGCAGTATTTTTGTTCAAAACAAATAAGCCATCATGTGAACAAAAATTCAGCGCTCCATTGAAAAGAAACTTCGGTATCAAAACCAGTTGTAGAAATTTCCCATAATTGACTGAGTGGTATATTTGTTAGCTGCGTTTCATTCAAATGCCGTGCCTCTTTGCAACTCTTAAACAGTCAACCTTTTAAAGTTGGCAATGCATTTAAAACAGTGCACAAAGGCAGCAAACATTTAGAGTTTGTCTGGCAATTGTTTAAAAATTAAGACGAGAACATTAACAACTTAAACCTGAACGACGCAATTTAATAAAAAAAGGTGGCAGCCCTGGTAACAGTAACCGTGATCGACTAAATTCACATAAACACTCTACTTCTAATATTCCTTTTAAATCAACAGCACATTGTGCTACTAAATTAACGTTATGGCACTGAAAATTTTTTTCGTACATCTCATGGAAATATGGTCTAATTTCAGTCAAGTTTGGCATAAGTCGAAAGATTTTTTGTAGCAATTTACAGAAAAAAATAATACTAAAACTTGAAAACTGTAGAAAATAAAAGGCTTGGAAAAAGTAAGCGAATAGAAAGCAAATCGGGGGAAAAAAATGCTACACTGCGCACAAACATAAGGAATACCCTAAATCAGACAGACAGACGGATGGACATGGCTATATTTATTTCTTAATGCACCCTTATTAACGATAAGTCTGGGAGGTTTTGGATGCTTCATTCCTTATTTTATGTAGATTTGTACAAGCTTATTAATATATATGGTCAAGAGAGAAAGAGAGAGAGCGAGAGAGGTTGGTCGGATGAAATCTGGAACGTAAGAGATAGATGGAAATTGTGTACAGAGAATCTTCCAATGATAATACAGTTTTATGAAACCACTTCATTTGGCGTACAGAAGTGCCATAAATTCATCACATGTTCGTTTATTGATTTTGCTCACCGCATTTTTGAATTGCGTAAAACAAACTTCCTTTGTCATTAAAAATTCAGTGCTCTTCCCAGTATTGTTGCAGATGTGCTACTCTTATTTTCACAATATTTCACGCCTACTTGCACTCGTTCGAAGTGTGAGTATGTTTCTGTGTGTGTGCTTCAGCCGAATGAAGTCGCTCTGTCGGAAAATTGTGCACAATTTTGCCACAGCCCAACACAAAACGGAGCTGAGCCAAACAGAGCTAAGCTGAATTACCAAAGTACTGCAGTGCTCAAGTGCTCAAAAACTGAACTGCACTGAATCTAGAGTGCACCACACCAGAAAATGATGAGCTAATGGACTTAATTTAATTTGTTGTGTGTGTCATTTTTATTGCTGTATGTTTTTTTTTTCACACCCTTTGCATAGCAATTATTATAACTGACAAAGCGGAATCACTGTTGACAAAAATTGAAAGTGTTTCTTTTTTTTGCGCCACGCTTACTAGACATTGCTGAATGATTTGTAAGTGACGCCCAACCATTTAAAAGATCAGCCAGCGAGACGATAAAAAAAATAATAACAATCATGATTTGCTCTTCAACACTTTGCAGATCTGGAAAAATTTGAGGTTCAAGTTCAATGCTGAAATGCGTGTTGAGATGAAAGTGATTTTGGAGTTTTTGGTGTCGTATCCACCTTTCGAAAATGACAACCAATTTGCGTCATCCGTTAGACGCAATTTGGTGCGGTGTAAAGTGCGCTTGCGTCCTCTTCATCTTCTTTCTAATCAATATAATTAAATGCGGAAATTGTTTTGACTGTGAACATTTTCGCGAAAATTCATTCGGCACTTTCATAGGAAACTGCTGCAACTCAAGAGCTCCGGCATGTTACGGAGAGAGGTGCTAAGGGCCCCTGCGGATGCAGACCCTAAACCCATTAGACAGCAGACAACACGCCAAAAGCTTTGTTGCCACTTAGCTAGTCAGACAGCCAGATGAATGTGGGATCGTTGCCACACACACACACATATACACACCCAAACACATATATATGCGTTTCATGATGAGCTACAGGAAGGGACGTGGAAAAGCCTCAACCAAATTTGCAATTATTTAGCGTAATTGCTTTCAATAAACAGCACTTTCAACCACATAATTAGAAAATTAGAAAATAAATGCATTTGCGCTAAAATACGCGTAATCGGTTAAAGTAATATTGTGGAGAGAGGCGAGGTAATCACAGTGAGCGAGAAGGACTTAGCAGCATAAGGGACTTCAAGCCTTTCGCCTTCCCTCATACCAAGACCCACAACATATATCAGTAATTTTAGGCTGCAGGTCTTCGGCATTCAGAATCGTGTTCCTCCCCCTTCTGACATAATATGGCATTGAAGATATTTTCAGCTTTGAAATTCTGTGATTTTGAAGTCCAATAAGGACTTTTTATGTCAAACAGAATTTTTAAAGTGTAAGTGCTAATCTTATTAAAAACCAAAATTCAAGTAATTAAATTAGTGGTCAAAGGGCTACCAAAAAGAAAATATTAACATTGTTTTCTTCGGAATACTGAACATCGCAGACTTTTTTAAAAGTTTTTATACCCTGTACCTAAAAAGGTACAAGGGTATATTAAGTTTGTCAAATGTATGTAACATAGAGAAGGACACGTCGGAGACCCCCCAAAGTTACCTAAAGTATGATCAGGGTGACTAGAGAAATCGATCTAGCCATGTCCGTCTGTCTGTCTGTCTGTCTGTCTGTCTGTCTGTCCGTCTGTATGAACACCTCGTTCTCAGAGGTGGTAAGACCTAGAAAGTTCCGGTTTGTTGCTAATTATCATTTGTTCTGCAGGTTAGATCAAGTTTATTATATTTTTTTAATATCCGATTTAGGTTCGGAATAAAAAGTATAAAACCACAACAACCTCAAAAAAAGGAAAAAGTTTATAGGCCATAACTTTTTTGTTTGCTATCATATTATTACGAAAGTTTGCAGTTAGAAGTTCTTATATGTTCTCAATAAGGATGTGAAATTTTGATCTGATCGGACAACTATATCATATAGCTCCCATAGGGCCGATCGAAAGTTCAAAAATCATTTTAACGTCATAATTTCTTTATCTTTAAAGATATTTTATTTAAATTAAGAAACAATGTGAACTTTAAAATACTCAGCAGCTGTGGAAAGTTTTAATAAAATTGGACATCTACATCATATAGCTTCCATAGGGCTAATCGGTCAAAAAATCCGATTTCTCTGCTTTTTTGTCAGAACCAATCGCAACCAAATTAAGCACAAGACAGTTTTTAGTAAAAGTTTTGAATAACTCCAAATTTTATTGAAATCAAATGGCTATATCATATAGCACCCATAGGGCTAATCGGACAAAAACTCCGATTTTTTGTTTTTTTGTTGTCAGAAATAGGGTTTCTTATTCAATAATCGCAACCAAAAATACCATATGATAGTTTCTTTTGTAATAACCCAAAAAGCGAAGTTTTAATCTGATCGGACTACCATAACATATAGTTTCCGTATGGCCTATTGGAAGTGCAAAAATCGTTTTAACGTCATAATTTCTTTGGTCTTAAAGATATCTCTATTAAATTTGGGAATAAGTCGTGCTTTAGGACACCAATCAATTGTGCAAAATTTAATCGAAATCAGATGGTATTTTTATTACTTTGTCAGAAATACTGATTTACGCTCCCTACAGGTACAGGGTATCTCAAACTCGGCTGCGCCCGAGTTTAACGTTCCGAATTTTTTGCTTATTATTGTTTTTTTTTTAAGTCACAGAAATTTTATTGATCAGTAGACCGAATTAATATATGATAGTAGACTGATTCAACTAAAATTTAGTCTTCATATTAATGATACATACAAGATATACAAATGTAACTTTTATTGAGATCGGCATATCGGTTAGGGAAATTGCTTAGACCGATTTAAGTTCGTATCACAGCTTTATGAGATAGTTTCCCGATCTAGTCGGTTCCGACAAATGTACAGCGTATGTAGGACGATTTTCATTTTGATAAACTTAAAACTGAGGAACTAGTTTACATTGAAAGACCCCAATAACGAAAGTGTGAGCAGTAATTACAACTAAAAGCTTATTATTAAACTAATAATTAATTTATGAATAAATTATGTGAGTTTTTGTATTGTTGAGTGTGCTCTCTAAGCATTTGTTTTATTTCATTTTTTGTTGAATTGCTCACACAGATTTAAATTTTTGGATTTAATTAAATTGGAGCTGGGAATATTTATGCGATTTATTTAAAATGCATGAGTGGATCATTGATTTTATATATATAATACATATATATATATATATATATATATATATATATATATATATATATATATATATATATATATATATTTTTTTTTTTTTTTTTTTTTTGTTTTAGGAAAGGTTTTGCGTATATTTTTATTTATTTTATTTTTTTAATTTTATTATTGGAATTTCATTGCGGTTGAATTGAGTGCACAGAATTGCATAAAAGTTTAATTTAAAAATGGACTTGTCAAGCAAATAATTATTTGCCTTTCACAAGCAAATTATTTTCCCTAATATTTGCTTTACGCAAAGAATCATTAAAGATTTTCTTGTTTAGATTTGTGGATCTTAACTGCTCGTCCAGAGAGTCCAGTTGAACGAAGAAATAATCTTTAGATAAACTTCCTCATTGTTTTCGTTTGCTCTTAAAAGCGAAACTACATGTTTACTTCTACTTTAATAAATGCCAATTTGGCTGTAAGGCTCCCTGCAATTCAATTACGTGATCACCATGAAAATTTCCCATTCGCTTTCCTCTGTAGTTATTTCATTTCTTAGCGGCAAGATCCGAAACGTGCAGCCAAGCTCATAATCTTTAGCCAATGATCACCGGGTAACGTGAGTGGAGAGTCAAGTAATTCAGTCTTATACTGTTCAGCCACTTCAGACAGTCAGTCAGTCCAGTCAGTCCAGTTCAGTCAGTAAGTCAGTGAACGATCTAACCACCAACTTTGCCATCTTTCCTTTTCGCGATACTCCCCTTCTGTCATGGTACCAGGGCTTACCCAATCGCACCGATAATCGACAATATGCAAGTTACAACTTGGCAGTAGCGTTCAATGCAGCTCAGTTCAGCCA
This sequence comes from Scaptodrosophila latifasciaeformis, assembly GCA_037075145.1. Taxonomy (NCBI): domain Eukaryota; kingdom Metazoa; phylum Arthropoda; class Insecta; order Diptera; family Drosophilidae; genus Scaptodrosophila; species Scaptodrosophila latifasciaeformis. The sequence continues at coordinate 1,194,106 of JBAMCM010000019.1, forward strand.
TAAATTTGCGTTTAATCGCACGATGGTCGCGATGAGCTACGGCCATAGTAGACTGACAACTGCCAGCAGAGGCGGCATGTCGGCAATAACCCAGGAATAGCAACAATTGAAGACAATGCACCATGTCAGTGAATTGGATAATTGAACATAAATTTAATGGACGGGTTGAGGGCGATAGTGTATGTTTGAGTATATGGCATGGGCTTCGTGGGTTATTGTCCAGTTATTTGATTTTGGCCAGTCTTGGCAGCTTGGCTATATTTTGGGAGTTTAATTTCAATGCAGTTACCGCATCAACATCGTACAATGCTATACGAGATTTTCCTTTTAAGAGTCAATGTTCGAATTAATCTCCGTATGCATCATCATCAACATCGACATCGTCATTGGTATAGGTATACCCGTCTTTTCTTCTCTATTAGCCTGTCTGTCTGTCTACCTTTTGTTATTTGAGAATCATTCTCAGAGTTGGCATTTTCTCACTATACCAAACAATAAGCATTTGTGCGTATTTGAACGTGTATCTGTCTATCTTCTGCATTGTCATTATTCTTAATGGATGTAATTTGGTTTGTACTTCATGCAGAGACTGAGGGAACCGGGAGAGTACTTATAGTAAACTCATGAATTAAGAACGCAGTTCAAGAACAAATGAAATACATATATAAGGAGCAGTAGAACACACACTTTCGATGAAAATCGAGTCGGAACCTGAGTGGTGAATAATAATTTGCTGAGACTGCTATAATTATATTTGATTTTTAGTTATCTGAGATTGTTTTATGTCAGGAAGCATTTTAATAACCACAAATTCTCAATGCAATTTCATCGTCATTGTGAATGCCGAATATTTTATAGGCACAAAATTAATTTTTCCGAATTATCTTTAAGGCCTCATATTCATTTATCGGTCTCGTTTTTTTTTCAGGTACTCCAGAATTCAAAAACTGTTGGAGAGAGTAAACTGAAAACTCTACAGGTTCAATAGGCTCAAACTCTTGAGAGGTAATATTTTCTCTTGTTATTTTTAGTTTTTATATTTACTGAATTTTTGGTTTTTTTTGTTGATCGTTCAATATGCAAATGTAATGCTATTCAATGAATTTGCTTTGAATATTTGATGCATTTTTAAAGCGCCCTAATTTTTCTCAAATATCCAAGCTTCCTATATGCCAGCATTCAGCATTGAGCTCATAATTTTGAGAACTAAACAACTATTACAATATTCGAATATAATCAAATAGTGACCTTTCAAGTATTTGAAGTGAAAAAATATATATATTTTTTGTAGTTAAAAATTTCTGAAATTATTTTGCTATAATTATGCAGATGGGGATCAAGACTGAGCTCGTCTATGTATGAATTGTTAAGCATAGTGTTGCGTGTTGCATTTTAAATTGATTTGTTGGAAAGAGTGTGGTTTTATCTGAGAGATGAGACACAAAGTAGCCATTTTGACGGAAACGGTTGGGATGGAATGAAGCAATTTTATCCTTTACAAATTTTTTTAGGGTTACTATAAAATTATCTACGATTTTCACACAAACTTTACACTATTATATTGCATTGCACCTAAATGCAAAATACAGTTGTTTTCCAAAGATTTATTATTAGCTACATGATACTAGAGTTTGGAGAAACTTGAGTATGATGAAAAGAAGTACTTAACTTTTTTAAAATCGGTTTTGGAAATTAAAAGACAAATATACCTTAAAATAGATACTTATCTTTTTTTTCTCAATATAAATTTATATTTCTTTTGATTTGGTTAAGTCTGTATGCAAACACATATATAATAACCTAAGAGCTATGCAGAAATTTGGAAATTTTGAGTATGGAATAATGCAGTTGTGCCAAAAATCGTTATCATCCACTTTAACAATAACGACTTATGGCATGAAATCGCTTTAAAGCAAACAACCAATAATTTCGGTCTGAGAGCTGAAACCAGAGAAATGAGACAGCAAACATACAAATGTACTCCCGACAAAGTAGAATATATTGTGTTACACCAGCTAAATTCGGACTCGAGTACATTGGAAGCATGAGACAGAGAGGAATATGAAAAGAGGCTACTAGAGAAGGAAGTTCTGAATGAGATAAAGATGGAAAGGCTGCCAGACATTCATCTCAATTTATCGAGCTTAGTTGCAAATATCCGGGCAGATCGAAATGTCGTCTACGTATATCACAGTCGGTTATACTCACTCCCCTTTCACTTCATGTATATGGTAAGGGAGCATAACTGGCTTACTCCAGGTCTTACTCTCACTTCCAGCCGTCGGACAAAGTTGGATGCGTGCAGTTGTCATGAATTTCCCATCGAGTCTGTCCGTCTTGGCCAGGACAAACATGTAATTTCACTTGACATGCAATTTTTTGTGAGATCTTCTCTCGAGCATCTCTCGTACAGCTCAGCGAACAAACAAACAAAACTATACAGAGACTTGGCTTGGCTTGCATTTTGTTGTCTGTATGTGCCCTCGAACTTAACCTCTAAGTTGAAGTACTTTTGATTTTGTGGTAAGTGAAAGAGAAAGACAGCGTCAGAGTTAGTGGGGATGTGAACAGCAAGCTGCAAGAGATTTACCATTTATTCTACGGAAAAATGCGTATGCCGTGCGGTTTTTGAAGACTTCTGAAATAATGATTCATATATACTCTATGCAGGAAATTTTCTGAAGCAATGGAAACGAAAAAAAAAAACACATTTTTAACGAACGAAACATATTTAGAGCACACAATTAGAAAACAAAGAAATCGTAGAAAGTACAGGTATTTTTTGAAATTCTACCACTTTATTGAGTGCATTCATTCAAAACATTTTGGACATTTTTGATTTTCGGAAGAAGAATAAGACATGCCTAGACTATGGGTATTAAAGTTGTGTCTGTTCGTTTTTCTTTTAAAAGAGTCTAACTGTACAGCATGCTTTTAGGCGACTTGCACTTGCCCTGGGCTTTTCTTCTTATCCTTTCCCCGTTTTCTCCACCTTATTGGTCTTTTATGAATACCCACATCTGTGCTCATATGTGTGTTTTTTCAATGCATAAAGAAGAGTGTGTTGTTGCTATTGTGCTAAATTGCTGCAAGTGCATTTATAGTTGAAGATATTGATGTAGTAGTTGTAGCTCATCTCAAATATCAGTGACATGAGTACGTGTAGCTGCTATTATAGGTACAGAGCGGCAAGCGTGTCAGATGAACATTTTTCTATAGCCTTCTCAAATTCTCGAGCGTCGCTTTCCCATTGACGTTGCTTTTGTTTTGTTAAATTTTGGTTTATTTCTTTATCTCAGCTATTGTAGCCGTCGATTTTGTTGTATATTTTCGATTTTTTTGGTATGAGCACTCAAACGCCTCTGCACATTCTGCCCATCCAATTGCTTATTTCCTTGGGGCTCTTCCCCTTTATCACTTTTTTTTTAAACGTTGGTTTCCTTTCTTTTTCTATTTTGTTTTGTTACTGTTCTTGTTGAGTTGCTGAAAATTATCCGCTTATGTTAATCTGTTTTACGTTCCAAATTTTTTTGTGTGTCTCAGCTTGTGTGCTTTTATTTCTCTCTGTCTCTATTTTTTCTTTATTTTTTTTTTTGTGCTGTGCCTTCACACATGAATTGGCTGAGCCAGCTTTGGGAGCTTTCCGAAAGAGAATGCAAGCAACTTTTAGCCAAGGAGGTCGATTCCGATTTTAGATTTCTGGCAAGTCCAACTGTTCGAATGCTACAAGGCTTGGATTGACAAACGGCACAATTTTCACAATCCCCCGTGTAAGTAGCAAAGAGCAAAAGCATCCGTTTTACTTTCGGATTGAACAAAGATACACTCTCTTTAGTAAGTCCCGATTTCCATTGATTCGTATAGTGATTAATCCGATTTGAGATTTTAATCTCACCATTCGACTATATTTTGTTGTGCATGATAGTTTCTGTTGTTGTACACTTTTGCTTATGATTTGTTGTTGTTTTTTTTTTCTTTTTCTTTGTATTCCTTTTGTTTGCTTTTGTTGTTCTCTTTTTAGCATAATTTGTACATTTGGTACTTGGTACATCAGAGCTAGCGAAAATTCTACTCATCGTTTTTGAACTAAAAAAAAATTTAAGTTTTTGTATATGAAACTTGTTACGCATGATTACGGTTAAGCCTCAGTTCCAGTTGAGTAAAGTTTAAATTAACCCAAAAAGATAGAGCATAAAAACCAAACTTAACCAAATTCAAAACATACTTTATAACAAAGCACCGGCGAAAAAACCCATACTAAGCCGTAAAAATAAAATATATTCACAAAAACTTGTGAAAAAAATCCAGCTAGGTATAAAAATTAACAATTATTCAGGTTAAGCAAAGTACGGGCTAGAGACAAAAAGCGAGGACGGAAATGGAGCGACTACGAAAAATGCCAGCTGAAGCATTCAAAAATGGCGTTGGCAGTAGCGGCAGCAGTAGCGAACTAAGCGCAAAGCGCAACGAAAACATACGAAACTTATTTGCTCCGTCCGCGGAGGCTTTGGCTGCCAAGAAAACGGCTCGGCAGCAGCGCAGCCAAAGTATTGCCAACCTCCATAGACAGCACAGTCAAGAGCCAGAGGCAGAGCTTCCTAAATCTTCGTATTCTCAGCAAGCACAGGGACTTCAATGGCACAAAAAACAGCCATTGAGACGCTCGGTCGGACAAATTGCCCACAGCAGCGGCATCAACCAAGATAACAATGACGTCATTGTACATGCCAATATGGAATATCAGGATTTTTCAAAGGCGGGTGAAAGTGTTCCGGGTATTCATCAATTGCCAATGACTAAAAATCAATCAACAATGAGACAATACGATGGCGGCAACAGAAATTCATTAGACCAGTACTCTAGAGAAACCAGCAGTCGACGCATTAGCAATGACAATGCCTCGAGCCTCAACTTCAAACTTCACAAAGTACAGCAGACTGGGAGTGGGGGCACTTATGATGGCTCCCCAAACGAACTGGATCAGCAGAAACATCTTGGGACAACCCCATTTGAACTGGTTATAAAACAAAAAGAACAAACACATCATCCGGTTTCACAACCACCTCGTCGTCGTTCTGCTTCTGCTGCACCGGTTCCGAATGCGCAGAGAAAGGCTCTGACAACGAGTGACCAAAAATATTATAATAACAGCATCAGCACAACGAACACATATAAGTGCAACAACGGAGGAAGTATAGAACTCAGAGACGACAACGACAATGTTGACATTGATAATGAAATGAATTTGGAGAGCTGGCAACAGCTGTGGGAATGTGAAGGTGCAGACACAATGGAAAATCATCTGAGATACCAAAGTCACGGACAAGAAGCTGAAAGGGTCAGGGAGCCACACTGGACAAAGGACTGTAGGTCTGATCCTAGCCACTCTGGCATGGGTTCTGACTTACGGAATACTGCAGGGCAACCACAAAATGCAATGATGCGATTTTTCAGCAATACCTTGCATATTGCTGGTGGTTTTGAGGATGTCACCGGCACGGCTACTGCCAGAGCTGATAGTCCTGTTTATAATTTGCAAGATTTTGATGTTGAAAGGCAGAGGTCTCTTTTTGGTGGAACCGACAGTTCTAGGCAGCGCACGGGGATCTTGAAGGAAAGGTAAAACGAATGCAAAACATAAATGCTTCAAAACTAACCGAGTTACTCACATAAAATAAAAAGCTGTCTTAATTTGTATTGTGAATCGAATTTCCACAAATTGTTTTGGGGAATCTCGAAAATATCAATTGTTTGAATTGCGGGGTACGAAATTCAGCTCTTTTCAGTTCTTTTTAAGTTTTGCTTTTACATTAGCAAGATGATTTTATACTACAGTTTTAGAAAAGGTTAAGCCAAAACTGTCAAATAACATTTCGACCTTGAGACCGATAAGTG